>OZ038482.1:50263761-50331261 GCA_964036315.1 Acanthosepion esculentum | reverse complement strand
TTCACATACGACACTGACTCGTGTGCTTGCCAAGTTAACAGATATTTTGAACAGTTTTAAACCATTAGTTACAAATATTTTAATCAGTTACCATTTGTCCGTACCTTAAATATTGCACTGAATATAACTCTATTTGTTGACGAAATGGAGTATGAAATCCTGACCAGGCATCTTGACGTCAGTCACTTTCCATGGCTTCTCTTTGTCTTTGCGATAAATATTTTCATTGTTCTCATGAGTACCCCATCACACTTGGTACCTCGACCGCATATTACTAGATTTGCCACTAGGTCTCATAGTTTTACTGTTGAAATAGCCAGTTAAGTTATAGTTGTAAGTTCTATTTTAATACATTATTTTCGCGCACTTTTCGACTGTGGAACTCACTTAAGTTTTCTTGCTTCCCTGCTACTTAAAATATTCAAAACCCTAAATGCAACAACAATCGACATTTCCTCTCTTCCTAAATATTGTTCTTTTATTCTCTTTCCATCACACTAACGTCTTTCTCAACCCCCAACCACACCCCCACACACACACTCAGTAACACTTTGCGTTTTACTTGCACTGTCACTTTGCATGGGGTGAAACTATTAAAAAGTCACCTTAACTAGAAAAACGACTACAAATACTAGACGCTTTATGCATATAAATCGAAAACCATAATTTGAATAAAAATGTATCAAAATCGTCATTAATAAAAACACGACTAAACATCACGAACTGACTCTGAAAAACACGATATTTTTTTAAGAATATGACAAGACGTGTGAAGAGATCATGTTTTAAAAAAGCTGACACTGACAATGTACAAAAAAAAAGACAATAATTCTTTGATAATCGATTCGAAAAGCCGAAATGACACAGACATTTGAAAATTAATATTGAAACCTTCATTGATAACCAGGAAAATTGTTCGAAATATAAAAACAAAAACAAATCCTTAATCGAAAACATTAATTTGACGTTTTTAAAGGCTGATATGAATGAAAAGATACTGCACAGTACACTCAATGCGCAGATATACACACACGCGAGGGTGCGCACACACACACATACACACACACACACACACACATATATATATATGTACAATACATAGCTTATTTATTATAACAAGGACAAACGAAAGCGTACCAATATAATTAGTAAGATAAACATTTATAATTTTAATTATTAACCATATGATAGAAATATATATATATATATATATATATATATATATATATATATATATATATATATATAAATATATACAAATAAAGTCAGATTAAGAATTCACAATTCATTTACTTATTTAAAAATTGCTCAATACAAAATAGTGCATAATATTAAATAATATTTTTTATTTAATAATATTTTATATCGCGACAGGTAAATTTCTGTTTCGTAACTTTAGATTTGTCCTATTATCAAGCGATGTTAGTAATTTTTAATGAAAATAATTTACTTTTAAAAATAGAACGCTATTTTATTGGAGATTTAAAAAGGAGTGGGGGGGAACAAGTTTTCAATATTTTAATATTTTATGGGTATGTCCAGTTTGACCAGTCAAAATAAAGCAGAAAAGTGAAAAATATCAGTTTGATGTTAGGGTGTGTGTTTTATTCAGACTTGTTTGGATGAAATCTTATTTTTAGACGTGTCACCATTACATTCACTTAAGAAACAGAATTTTACGCTACAATGAAATAATTATGCATACATACATATATATATATATATATATATGTGTGTGTGTGCGTTTTTATATATATATATATATATATATATATATATATATATATATATATGACAAAAGGTTAATTTTAAGATACTTTTTATTATTTTTGGGATAGACTATAGAACTATCGTAAACGGGCCTCTACTGTAATTAAATCATATATATATATATATATATATATATATATATATATATATATATATATATATATATATTTAAGCTTTTCACCCCAGGCAAAGCTGGAAGCCACAAGCACGAAAGGGGATACAGAGGATTTGGAGCGAGAGCAGATCGGAGTGATAGAGGAAAGGATGTGGAGAAGGATAGTGGATAAATCGATGCAGCTGGAGATGTCGATTGACGTTACATTTGAATAGTTGGAAATTATAGTTGTCAGGGAAATTATTTTATACACACACATACACACACACACACACACACACACACACATATATACGTGTGTGTGTGTGCGTGTGTGTTTGTATGTATATATGTATGTATGTATGGATGTATGTATGTATGTATGTATGTATGTATGGATTGATGGATGGATGTATGGGTGGATGGATGGATGGATGCATATAATTGGGTAAGTATTGAGCTTCCAGATTCTTTGTGCTCTTAAACAGAACATAAATCTATAATTATCCCGGATTTGATCCTATTACATCAGCAGAAACGGGATCTTACAGATAACAATTTATTTATTAATTGCATTGCCTATACATAGAAACAAATTCGACGACAACTTTGATCTAAAGAATGCCAAACTTATTAAAAGAAAAAATAACTTACTTAGAAACCAAAATCGTTGAGAGTTCTGTTATCGAATCTTATCAAAATATAAATCTATGCCCCAGATTTTTTCCAATATGTCCAATCTTGAAAGAACTACTACATTCCTAAACCAGAATAGATGACTACGAAAATGTTAAAAAATAAAAATAAAACGATTAAACCCATTACCTCATGTGATACAAAATAGATAACACATGAATTAATCCCAAACTAAACAATATCAAATACACATTTGCACAAAACTTCTCAAAAAAAAAAAATCCAAAACATCACTTACTTTCGTATTTTAGACATTGAATTGTATTACTTCGCATCCCTCATAGCTTGCCTGATGTTTTCAGTTAATCTGAGGAATATTCATTAGCGCTCCTAACTCTAGAATTTTGAAAAAAGCAATATTTTTTGCTCTATATAAATACGTTACAAAATAAAATCTTTGCATTTGCCTTGAAGTTCCACTGAGATTGAAACTCTTCGACTAAAATAAGTCTTCTTTTGCCTTCATTGTTCATATATATATATATATATATATATATATATATATATATATATATATATATATATATATATATATATATATATATATATGTATATTCTCCTGATGAAGGCATGCCGGCCGAAACTAGTCGAGGAACCTAATAGAAATAATAAACAAATACATGGTAATCGCGGAATCTTACTCAGATGTAAGACGCCTCCTGACCTCTCGCATTAACTGTAAAGGCTTCTATCTAGTTTCGTCGTCCATGGCCCCATAGATAACTATCGTGACCAGGATCCAGTAGCTATCATACAGATAAACCTTGTAACCTTGATTGGGTTGATGGAATCTGTGTGTCACCATGCATGTTCTCAGTCCAGATGATGATCTGCAAACCTTGTTGCAAACAACAGTTATTTTTGCCAGGACTATGAGACAGGCTGGCATCGCCGGTTTGCTTCATGTTGTTATGATGACATTTCAGATGGTTACCTAAGCTGCACTCGACAACAGTATACGTTCACACACACCCCATTTCCAAAATTGTATATTAGTTGGCAAATAAGAGCGAGTGCCTCTTCAGAGATCACGCTTGATGTGAGCATGCCTGAGATATTCACCCTCAAAGGCATTACATCCTTCCATTATAGAGTACCCCACTCTGTACGATTTAAATTATCTTTTAAAAGTCTTTCTGGGCCTGTGTGTGAACACTTTCCTGTCTTCATACATACATGCATACATATCGTTTACCATGTTTTTATACATATATACATATCGTTTGGTGTAACTATTTTATAAACCTATATATGTACTGTTTAGGATGTTCTTTTACATACACTCGGAGAGCCGTGTGTGTCAGATAAACAAGGCTGTCACGCTACAGCAATTACGACTGAGAAATGACTTCGATTCTCACTGGCTGATCCATAATTTCAGCCTTATTTCATATTTAAGCTACGCTTAATATATCTATCTATATATACATCATTTGGGTGATCATTTTTTATTGTTTATTGGTGCACCCGTATAAGCATTTGATGAACAAATGTATATGCTATATTTTGAAGGAAAACTAATTTAATGAAAATAAACTAAATTGAATAAGTAAATTCTATGGAACGTTTTCGTACACTAGTAAAATATCTCATGAATCATTTTAAAATGTAAGTAATTAATACATTTTTAAAAAATTACAGATTTATCCAATGAGATACCTGTAGTTAATGTTGCTCTGCGAATTTTTTAATGTCAATGATTATCGAACATTGCCCCTTTTTAAAATGCCGTGTCTGTTACTATATTAATTAATTTATACTAATATTTTGTTTTATATACATATACATACATATATATATATATATATATATATATATATATATATATATATATATATACACTTTCACACACACATACACACACACACACACACACACACACACATATATATATATATATATATATATATATATATATATATATAAAACTCGCACATACTCAGGCACACAGATATATTGTTTATCTAATATACACGCACATAAACGCCCACACACAAGCTAAACTATTTGTGTTTTTGTTATAAATATAAATGTGCGTTAATTGAATATATGTTTGACGTGATTATTTTACACACCCATACAAATTCACGCACGGATGCACAAACACACACACACACACACACACTTATACACACATATACTCACGCGCGAGCGCGCAAACACACACATATACAGTTTTGTTCGATAAAAGTGACTCACCTGATTTTTTTTACTAAATGTTCTCTTCTCCGATGAAACGAAAGTTGAGCTAAATTCAAAGGATAAGCGATCTAAAATCCGAAGAAGAAGCTTTGAAAGCTCTTTGAATTTAGCAGTAAGTACTGTCAAGCATCTGTTCAGTATAATGTTCTGGGGATGCTTTTCTTTTCATGGAACTGGTTTCTTAAAACCTATCGAAAAGACCCTCAGGAGCGAGCAGTACAAGAGAATTTTAGTCTTGTCTTCTCCCTTCTGCTGAAAGGGTGCGAACCGACTCCACCAACCTCATTCTTATGCAGGATAATGCTCCCTGTCACAAATCAAAATTGATGAAGGAATACGTTGATGAGAAGCAGGTGAGTGTTATGACATGGCCGTCCCAATCTCCTGATTTCAACCCCATAGAAAACTTATGGAGCATTATAAAGTACAGTCTCTCGAGAAAGCAGTTGACCAACAAAGAGGATTTGATTGTGAATTTCATATCCGAAAAGAATCCAATGCTTGGAGATGAGATGCCAGAACCTAATCAAGTCAATGCCAAAAAGGGTTGAAATATTTATTCAAATTAAAGGAGGACCCATAGATTATTAAATGTTTCGAACTATATTGTCTATTATAAATAAATTATACCTCTATTATTCTTTATTTAAAGCTGGTCGGTTATGTTTCTATTGATTACTAGTTGCAGGAAATTAGTGAGTCACTTTTTTGTACAGAGTTTTTCCCAAAATCTCATTTATATCCAAAATTATAATTATCAATAGAATACCTTAAGGTGAGTAAACTTTTTTACGAGGTGGTCGGAAAGGGGTCTTTATATTTGTAAGATTAAAAATTAGTTTGACCCCAAAAACAATAGGCGAAAACATTTTTAAGTAAAAGAAATCAGGCGAGTCACTTTTATCAAACAACACTGTACATATATATATATATATATATATATATATATATATATATATATATATATATATATATATATATATATATATATATATATATATGCAAAAAGAAAGAGGGAGAATTTAGGATGATAACTCTATGCTAGTCAGCGCATTTATATGATACTTTAAAATTCGTTTAAACGAACTTACTTACACGCACGCACTGAAACCGGGAGACATTCTCATAATCATATGAAGGTATTCTTTCTATTTCATGTGCGTTTATCTTGTGCAAAAGTGGTGCCCGGCTGTCTCCCTTGGAGTCAGTAGGTGAGAAACACAATCCTGGCAAGGAAGAAAGGTGATGTTATCACCCGAAACTGATATTTCCACCAAACACTAGGTCTACTGTGCCACATTTTTTTTTATGTGGGAGGGAATAAATGTAACAAAATAAATAAATAAAACAATGATATAAACCGAGATTCAACTTTATTTTTTTCAATTGATTCTTTTTTTATTTATTTATATATTCGTCATTTTTGTCACAATTCGCCATTTTAAACCGCACAAAAACGGGTTTATTGAATTGATATCATCTTCCTTTGGTATCGGTCGACTATTATGACATTACTACGCAAGCGAATTTACATATTCCTTCTAATAATCGATTAACTTTTAATGTATAGGAGAAGATACTTGGACAATATATGAAGAATCTCCTCAAAATGGCCTTATAGATATCGATAGGTGACACATATACATAAGATTTTGACGTAAACTATGTAAATCTTATCAATTTTGTCTGAATCACAATTTTACTTTTAATTTATTTAAACTCATTATAATGTTTCAATATTTCAATTGATATAGCGAGTCTGATGTCTATGCTTCTGTATAGAAGAACTCAATCTTAAAACCGATCAAAGTCTAGGACAACAGATGTGCATATATTTAAGTATATTACCCTGTATTATTATTTTTTAAGCATTTCACCTGTCGTAGCATACCTATGTCCCCATTCACATAAATACAATAGTAAATACTGTATATTGTTCTGCATTTAGAGATTCGTATCCAGCAGCGCTGGTCAACTCACTCTTTATCTCTCTCTCTTTCTCTCTCTCTTTCTCTTTCTCTCTCTCTCTCTCTCTCTCTCTCTCTCTCTCTCTCTCTCTCTCTCTCTCTCTCTCTCTGGGCAGTGTCTCATCTCGAGAAACAGCTACCTGACCCCTTTTTATATAATCCAGAAAGAAATATTCACGCATGGCCAGTTGTATGTTGCATACACAAGAGTAAGAAATCCTAAGAATTTATGCGTCACTGTTTAAAAGGAAAAAAACCTAATACCGTTGGGAAAGTTAAGAAATCCTCTTCTTCTCCTATCAGCTATGGATAAATAACAGGACAAACCGAGTTATATAGCCTTGGATGGCTAAAGAAATGGCAACCTGCTGCGGGAAAAAATCTGCCTTGTCAGTTATGTATCGAAAGATACATTATCGCCTAAGGGTGTATCACGCATGGCACAAAACTGACTGAGGGTGCGTAACTTAGTACCAAAAATTTCATTAATTTTTTTGAAAAATTAAAACTTTTACCATTTAACTTACAAAATAGTCCCACTATTTAAAAACAATTTAATGATTAAAATGACAAATACTTATTTAATAAAAATGCAACATTACTTTTTGCATATTTTTCTTTCAGTTTATATATATATATATATATATATATATATATATATATATATATATATATATATATATATATATATATATATATATATTTCATTCTGTTAAAATTTAATGCACAGTAGTAGCACTGGAAATATAAAAACAGTAGGGAGAATAGAGTCAGTAAATTTCGACAAAAATGCTGGCGATAACTTCAACATTAATAAACACAGTGAGGATTTCAACACACGTCAGCGTGTTGCAAAAAAAATTCTAGTTATAATAATTCCATTAAAATGTAAGGTCAACTTTTCAGGTAATAATTTGTAATAGGTAGACACCTTTCATTTTTTAATATAAATTTAATAAGTAATACCGATTTTTTTATGATAATTTTAATTGTGCTTGTTCCTTCCTTCGTTAGTTTGCTCGACCATTATGTCCTGCCAATGCATCATAAATAATTTGAAAACTGGAAAGAGCGATAACAGCTAGCAAAATTGAGAAACATATTTTCCTGGTAAAATATTTTAATCGGAAGATTTTGTAAATTTCCCCCAACAGTAATAATGGCTGTTCGTTCAATGAATATGTAAAGAATGATCATAAGGAAATTACCGAACTGAAGCAACGTCGAATCTGGTCATTATAAGTAACCGTTTGGAAATAAGATGTGCTGTAAGCGTGGATGTGAGGGTGGTGTAATTGATAATGGCTCGGAATTGTTAATCGCGGAGCAGAGATCAAATCCCAGTCGAGATCGTTATATCTACTTACGCTTGGAAAAGGTATGAATCCACCTGTTTTCCCACTAGCTATGGGTTAATTAGTAAAACTAATCCATTATTCCCCCCTCCCAACAAAAAAAACAATCTAAAAATATTTTCTGTCATTAAAATAACTTGCAAAGTGTTGAAACTTGACTAATGCATGGAATAATAATGCAAACACAAAATTTTCCTGAAAAATATATTAAGAGTAAGATTTTATAAATTTCGAAAGAAAGCAGTACTGGCTGCTCGGTCAATGAATACCTAATATTTCCTCAGAAGGAAATAGTTAATATTACCATTGCCAAATGACTAATATTATGACAGCTAATCTTACTAGATTATGTGTCCGTAGAATAACGAATATGAATTTGAAAATTGATATTTGCGTGTCGAATTAAGATTTCTGCCTGGTATATTGCGTCTTTTTGTGTACAAAAGCATTTTCGGAATGGCAAGAATCTGTGTCTTCCCTGCTTGGTTATGTGTTAAAGTGTAGAGTAGACTGGGCTCTTTAAACTTGACTGCCAATCACGCTGGGAGAAAAATAAACTTTCAAGGCAAAACCGTGGAGAGGAGAACGGGTAAGCACTCCGCTATAGTTCCCATGAAAACAAGTAACGAAGCAAATAAAACAGTAGAAACACAAATCACTTATGCCCTGAAGGCATATTGCATTTTTAAAAATTGTTATATATTAGGAGACAAATTTCATACGAAATATTGTTTGCATATCCTGAAAATTTTATTTGCATACTAATTTTACTGACAAAAATTGACTGGCATAATAAAATTAAGTAATTCATAGAGTATAGAAGAAACTTTAATAGAATGTAGAAAGCACTGGTCGACCATTTCGTCCTATATTTTGGGACTCATCAACAGTGCACATCCATTACCGAAAATTGAACACGGACCATTACGATAAGACGAAAGCGTCATGCCAAATGTACCAACGGGCCTCGAGGACGGAGATGTAACGAATTAGACTTGATATAGCGCCACTCTTCACAAATTCCGTGGTGGAAATCAATCAAGTTTCTCTTACCAATAGGACTGTGCCCACATGAACCACAATTACTCTCCCCAAGCCACTCCATATGTATATATATATATTAGGAAGTGGACAAAGTCCGACAATTATTTTAATATATTTTCTGTTTATACGTTATTGTTATAGTTACAAATATTAAAGTAAATGGTCTTTATTACGGTTTATTATAAACAAAGCATTTACTTAAATATTTGTGTCTATAAAAATAACGTATAAACAGATATATATATATATATATATATATATATATATATATATATATATATATATATATATATATATATAATTTCGACTACACAGTATAGTATGGTTTGTCAGAAAAAGAGCATCATGGCACAATTCACTCCGCCAGAAATTTGGAAACAACCTGCTGTACTACTTTATATTCACGCCTGATGATCTAATACGAACTTTTCAGGTTTTGGGGTTTCAATCTGAGGACAGTGCAGACGATTCGAAAAGATGATATATTCAGCCAACATCATGGTGTTTGGAATGATCACCTATCTCGCCAGACTGCAACCTCCTTGATTATTGTGTGTGGGGTGCAGTTAAGCAAGAAGCCCAAATACTCCTTGTAATATCAAAGATGATCTGAAGGCAAGTTTTATAGCAGCAATTACTAATTAAGACAAAGAGACTGGCTAGAATAGATGCAGGACTTTCTGAAGTCGTCTGGAGGCCGTGGTGAAAGCCAATGGCGATTTTATTGAATAAATGTTCTTTTTAGTATGTCAAGATATTTTGTGCAATTTTGACAAATATATATGTTAAAATGAGATTTCAGCGTCATTTTCATTTTTGCGTAATTCAGACGACAGTTTATACATCGCAGTATTTATATATACATATATATATATATATATATATATATATATATATATGTGTGTGTGTGTGTAATATATATACATGTATATATATATATATGTAATATATATATATATATATGTAATATATATATATATATATATATATATATATATATATATATATATATATATATATAGCACGTGTTAGTATGTGTACGTGTGCGTACGAGTTACTGGATGTGTGAGTGTTTGTGGCCAGCTAAATATTTAAGTACTCACATGGCTATTACATGTGACAGTTGTCTCCGTTCGCATGTAGAAGGTAGTGGAGAATGTCCAGCTACAGAGATTACCCTCAGGGGTTCTTCCAGTCATTAAAGAAAATACAGCATGAAAAGAAAACAAAACAAAAGTGAGGAAAACCCACTGCCTTGAAAGAGATTAGGTGACAACAGTGACATTTTTACCCGGAAAAATAAGTAGAAAAATCAAAGAATTGGAAAAATTGCTCAAGTCCAGGCAATTACTTAATGCTGAATGTTCGAAGACGGCAGCCAGGAATCTGATTTTAGCGGAAGTTGAGCCGTTGGACGGAGAGGTATTCTAGGATAGCATGTGCTGGGGTAGATGTCTGAAACTCATACGTGATGGACTTATTTGTCTATGTCTTTCGAAGCTCAAATTCCTTGGTAGTAAAGAAAATGGATGCTATTCAACCGTCGTTAACACTGTCGGGATTAAATAAAGTGAAGCATCTATTTATGAATTGCGTGAAGAAATTCGATTTGAGGTTTTGGATGTTAAAGTGTCAGTATATTCCGGACTCACGAATGCATTCATAGAATGTAATGCAAAGACTTCACTGAACTTTCTCGTAATGATTCCCCTCGTTGGATAAAGTTAAACGTTTTAGCCATTTCAACTTTCTCAGGCCGCACATATCAGATGATATTCACATCTTTCAAATTAAAATTCTAGGCCCATTTCCAGTTTATGTTCGTTAACAGCTTTTCGACCTGTGTCAAGCTTTTGTTATATTAACAGTAAAGCTCAGTCCTTACTGTACGCCGCACACATTGGTAGTTTCCAAAGTTAAAATATATAAAACCGTCAATAGTATGGCAAAGTTACATTTTATCGACTTCGCAATTCTTCGATCGGTTGTTCAACCATTCAGAGCTTATTACAAATAAATATAGACGACCATATCAATCAGGTTTTCTGTTAACGCACAAAAGTTACACATATTTCTTCCCTCGTTTATATACAAACAGGATAAAATATGCACAGTTTATTTTTATTTATATTAATATTTACTAGTGTAAATATAATACATGAAGGTACCGTGTATGAACTATATATCCCATCCGTGTATGGGATATATATATATATATATATATATATATATATATATATATATATATATATATATATATATATATATATATATATATATATATATATATATATAGTAGTGGAGAGCGGCTCGGATTGAGGAATCGTTGAACCGAGTTGGAATTTCAGTCGACTCCTTTACATTCACTTACGTGCTAATACCCTTGGAAAGGCTATTAATCCTCTACTTCTCCCTCCAGCTATTGGTAAATAGAAGGACGAAATGGGTTCTATAGCCTTGGATGGCAACTGGTCAAGGAGAAGGAGAAATCTGAATTCAAAACCTGCGGAGGCTCGTTTGGGGACCTTGTGGCACATAGTGAACCAGGTCTCTCTATTCGGCCCTTCAAAAAGTGTGCTTGCTTCTTCACAAAGCCTTCACCACTATAATCAAATCCAATGAGCTGGTCGCTGGACTATTGGTTTCTGGGAACTAATTTGCTTGCCCCTCATGCGTCGAATACGACGGGAGAGTATATAGATATTAATGTGGATAAATCAAATAACTAGATATTAACAACCCTGTATTCGTGTGTCAGCGTTCTTAAAAAAGGCAAGCGAATAAATATTTACTGATTTTAATTTTATGGTCTAAGCAAAATGAACTGAAATACGAACTTAGTAAAAATGCCAATAATAAACGTAAGAATAGAAAAAGCAATACAATTTGGTTTAACCCACCTTTTAACAGTAATGTCAAAACTAACATCGGTAGGATTTTCCTAAATTTAATCCACAAACATTTCAGACATAACCGTTTACACAACACAATCTTCAATAAGAACACTTAAGATTAGCTACAGCTGCAATAGGAATCTTGAACAATATATACCATAATAACGTAACTTTAAACAAATACTTAAGCAACACCAATCGCAATATTATCACAGAAAAATTATAATTGTCGAAAAGGTGTTAACTGCCAGCTGAACCATAAATGCATGCATAAAGGCGTCATCTAAAAGGCTAGCATTAATCATAATGGCGAGACAAAATTTTATTTGGGTTCCACAACCAACAACTGGAAGACATGATTTTATCGTCATAAAATGACTGTTAACAATAAGCAATATGCAAATGCGACGGCACTCTCAAACTTTTACTGGGATATCAAAACAGATGACTATACACCAGTAGTAAATTGAAATTTCATCGCCAAAACTACACACTTTTCCGGCTACGGCGACCGATGCAACCTGTGATTGATGAAAAAAATATTCATCCTCAAAAATATTAATGACCGAAATCTACTTAATAAACGAAACGAATTAATGTTAGAAATTATAAATTTTTCTGTGGTTAAAAGTAACCACAGAAAAATTTCTCTTATGATATTTTAATTCTGGATAAATATATTATCCAAATATCACATGCATATATTAGATTACATATTGATTACACCCCTTTACACATTTTAACGTCTATTATTACTTAACGAGTTACCCGGCGTCCATCTTGGCTGGTTAATCGTCAAAATATTTCTGTGTCGAAATTTTCAAAATGTTTTTATATATTTAACCTTCCGTCAGATTCTAATCCAACTTTACTCACAAACTCATACATCCACACGCCCATACATAAGCGTAAGACATTTCAGGTAGTTAGTGAGGTTTATACAAGAAAGCGATGTATTGTCTATGCACTGCTAAAGAGCGCTTGCCAGAGTATTTTCCGAAGATACTGCTATTCATCTCCTAGTTAATATAATACATATATAACATATTATTTTTGCTTAAATATTGCTTTTATTATTCAGGTTCGAACCTTTATAATTCTACAACCCACTGATAACATTTTATTAAAGTTATGTCAAACGTACCCAGAGCTTTTTGGAAAATCTAGAGATTAAACTATAAAGACTGTTTTGGTTTTTTTTTTTTTTCGCTGAAGCATTTGAGCACGCCTAATAGTTTTCCAGTGTTTCTTGACAAGATTGTCAGAAACAGAGGCGAGAAAGCAACGTTAATTAATTTGCGTTTATTTGTAATTAATTCATGTACTTATTTGGGTGTGAAAAGTTACTTCGTCAGTGAGGAGAGATAAATCGTGTGCGAAGACAATGATATGCACATTTAACTGATGGACGCCTTGTCAAACTGACGCCTTTTATAACATTACCGTGTATGCTATTGTCAGTCATTTTCAGAGATTAGAGAAGATAATATACATTCTGAAAGTAAATTCTTATTTCATTATCCATTTGCGACAGTCGTAGTGATATGTGAGGATAGCGTAATGGTAACCGGTGTGCAAAAAGGGAGCAGTGATATTTGTTCAAATTCCCGTTTACTTTGTGGCATTTCCTTTCGCACAAAAAAACTATATAAAGGTAGGAATCCATTTCAGATTTTGAAAGTGCCGCTAGCTTCTATACGGTCGGTTTAATAAGTGGATTTCTTGACACAGCTATCCTCTGAAATTTTCACTATATTATTTTGGGGGATTAATATTCCTCATTGATTTTAGTACATTGCTAAAATGAACATTACGTTGAAAATTAAATATTTATTGTGTAAAACATATGTTTTTTTTATTTGTCAAAAAATTTTTAGAGCATGTATATATATATATATATATATATATAGGGATAGATAGATAGATAGATAGATAGAAGAATATGCAATTTTATTACCTAACATCTCGGTTTCAGTCTTTTTCGTACCATTGTAACGTTACTCCCCTCTGCTTTTTCTATAAATACTTTCCAGTTAATTGTATTGATTAAAAGTCCCCTATGATACCTAAAATGTACGAATTTAAACGAGATGCGTGATTAGCGGAAAGATATCCTCATTTTGCAGTTGAAATGGCTAGATGTAACCGTATATTATACGCTCACACCTTAATTACTTGCACTTCTCACTTGTGGAACTCAATTCTGGCTTCTGGTTTTACTCTTCAAAAATTAAAATGCAATGTCTCGTTATCCACCACCTTCTTAATTCCTGTTCTTTTGTTATCCTCGCCACTGTAAAAGTTTTTTTCTTTCTTTCTTATATCTTTTCACAATCAGTAAAACTTACATCATTGTCTTGTATAGTGTGATTTTATATATATATATATATATATATATATATATATATATATATATATATATATATATATATATATATACACACACACACACACACACAAATGTGAGAAAGAACAAATGGAGTAAAATTCCACTGATCGTAGCATTTAGTCTATTTTTAATTCTGACCATGTGTTTCTCACCCCCAGATTTATCTTTTGAAAATTGCGTATGAAAATTGCTTTGAAATTTTCTTAAAAATCATTTGATCGCCAGTCATGTGCCATCGCCTGAAGAGGCACAGCATAGAGCCGAAAAATGAAAGCAATTGTGTAGCGATTTTCAACGGTTTTTTTTTCTAATCTCTTATAATAATAATAATAATAATAATAATAATAATAATAATATATATATATATATATATATATATATATATATATATATATATATATATATGCATGTTTCATTAAAAACGAGAGCGAAGGTATTACGGTTAATCTTTTTATTTAATTTTTCTTGTGTTCGTACAAGAGCTTTCTTTTCAGGACAAAGGGTGTGTAAAAACTATCCAAATGTTTTATAGTTCCAAGCGCTTTCGGCTATACTTTTAGCCATTATCAAGGATGATTCGATTTTTCAGCTTAATTGAGTGTGTGGATTATGGCTATGTCTTAGTGTGTAGTACGGATGTTTTAATTTCCGAATTCTGTTAGCACATTGTGGCTTTGTTCGTAGTTAATATTGTTAAGAGTTGACTTTTTCTTTTTTATTAGTTATGCTTCCATTATTTTTAGTCGTTTTTTACAGGTGGATGCACTTATTATATTTGTGTTTTCTACTAGTATGTTTCTAATAGAGGCTGGAAAGTTTGTGCGTGTGTTTTAAATGGGTTCTAATGGAGCTGTGGTCGGATAGGTGTAACGTAAAACTTCTGGATAAGCATGTAGTTGTATAACCGATGTAATTATTTATGAGTCCGGTTTGATCAGGAACACAGTTCCTTAAGGGGCATTTGAACTCATAGATAATGTTCGTTCTTTCTAATTTTGACTTAGCTCGTGTGTTATTATTTTTGAGGATAAGTTTATCTGTCTTAATTACTTACATTTGAGAATGAATTTATTGCGAAGGTACGACGGAAAATTCACTCTGATCGTTCTGATAAGAAAAGAAGTCTCGGATTTGTTAGTGAGGGCCACAAACTCAACACGGAGGTCTTCATCAACTGCCTTGAGGAGGAAGTGCTGCACTGGATCAGAGGGTGGCTGCTGGTAGACCCTATGTCAGAAATCCGCACCATGCCACACAAACAGGAGAACCAATCATGACAGTCAGAAAATTTATGCGGCTGCATCACAGCCCTTACATCTGGCTACCTAACTCCCCAGACTGCAACACCCCTGATTATTATGTGGAGGCACTTGTGCGCGGGACCAAAATAAAAAAAAACTCCTTGTAACATCAAAGATGAACTATAGGGTAGAATTATGCCAGCATTCACTAACTTAAACAAAGAGCCCGTCCCGAAGAGTTGCAGGAGATTCGGAAGTCGTCGGGAGGCAGTAGTTGAAGCCAATGACGACTTTATGGAATAAATTTACTATTTGAAGATATTTTTGTGTAAATTTGGAAAATACATCTTTTAAAATGAGATGTCAGTGCTATTATCATTTTTGGGTAAGTTAGTCGACAATTTATCCATCGCACCATGTCTCTCTGTGTGTATATGTGTGTGTGTGTGTATGTGTGTGTGTGTGTGTTTTATTCTGCAACAAATATTTATAAACAGAAGTAAAAAGGGTTATTTTTTCATGATAAGGCGGCTCATAAATATACGTCAGGCTAATTGAAAGTCAAGGTAAACTATGGAGGATGCTAAGTGGTGTAATTTAATATTTAATAAACGAACATAATTACTTGTTGATAATGTTGTTGAATTATGCTTTTTATATAGTGAATATTATTTATATTATTTCAGTTTCAAATTAATTTATTCATTATGTACATTAAATAATAGAAGGTCTCAAATTTAAACGTTTTCTTTTAATTTATTAAAAATATTATACTCATGATATTGGTTCAGGATAGTAGTATTTCTTCTACTAAAGGAGAGAGTTGAAAAAGTCCGAACGCAGATTTATATTTTGGTACGTTTCGATAGCGGCACTTTCAAGAATATTCTAAGTTACTTAATAAGTATAAGTTTCTTTACATCGAAATTGTGGTTGAACATTTGCTAAATTGTTTTTTGTGTTTATAGATACATTTGTTTTAATTTCCTCATGTTTCCCAATGTATTATGAGAAGAATTGTGGCGGTTTATTTTATATATAGCTGCTTCAGAATAATCATTATTTTGGGTATTTTGTGTGCTGATCATAGCCATAATAATATTCGATAAATTGTTTTAGATAATAGATTTCAAGGAATTAGCAGGTTGTATTGTGTGTATCTTTTCGTCTAGTTTGTTGTTATTGTCATTGTTGTTGTTTTAACTACCAAATCTACCACAGATAAATTTGAAAATATTTTAATTTCTAAAATTCATTAAATCTTCGAAAATAATAACAAATATAATTAATACAAATTAAAATAATACAAGTGTAAAACCTGAATTAGAAATTTGCGGTATATCCTGTAATGATCGCCCTGAAAAAAAAAACACAGTGGCAATATATATATATATATATATATATATATATATATATATATATATATATATATATATATATATATATACATACATACATACATATATATATATATATATATATATATATATATATTTCATTAAAAACGACTGACAAGGTGCTTTTATTTAGTTTTTTATATAATTTCTCGTGCGAAAAAACTAAATAAAAGCACCTTGTCAGTTGTTTTTAATGAAATGTGCTTGAAAGAAGGATTGCTGCCTAAATACACAAATATATATATATATATATATATATATATATATATATATATATATATATATATATATATATATATATATATATATTATGGAAGTTTCATTAAAAACTACAGACAAGGTACTTGTCTGTCGTTTTTAATGAAACTTGCATAAAAGAATGATTGCTGCCCAAATATACAACTATATATATATATATATATATATATATATATATATATATATATATATTGATTAATTTTATTTAAAAAGTGCACACCAAACTACATCAGCGGTTTAAGGGTAATCGGTGAGATGAGTTTTCATGATAATCTGTAGCCTCCATTTGACACCAATAAATTTGGACAAAGTAGGAACCTTTCTGCTTCCAGCTATGAGTTCAGTTGCGGGATAGACTAGGCTCTGTAATCTTCGGTGATAGTTTAGTGGCAGAAAGAATTTGAATTCAGAAGGGTGACGAATGGAACGGGAAGCCTCTCTACTATATTTTCCCAGATGTCCTTGAAATTCACATATAATAAAAAAGGGAATCTAAGGGGTGCCTTGATCATCTACAACACGAAAGGAGAATTGTATTACAACTTGTCATGTGAGAGGATTATGGTTAATTCTTGCATGATGAGAGGCCTGAAAATACAATTCCTTTAACAATTCATTAATAATTCTGCACATGGATGCAAATTTGCAAGTTTATAGTATATATATATGCATGTGTAGTTAGATCAACGGAAGAATCGCGATGATGTTATAAAGACGAAAGTCATCACACGAAAAATATCAACTATATTATCTACTAGCAGAATAACCCGTCTTTGACCAGGTCTTCCATTACTGGGAAGTTTTGCCTTTCAATTAGAGCAGTTTAAGTTTAAAGTCAGCCCACCCGAAAATCAATATTAGTAACAACATTTAGGTGCAACCGAGGCACATCTCTAAATGGGAGGTTAACAATTTGAATTGGGGGAGTCCCTGAAAAGGGAACGGTATAATAATAAATAATATTATTGTAATAATTTAAACTATTTATTTTTATTAAAGTTTTTATGAAAGATATATACCCAAGAACAGATAGTAAATAGTAAAACGTTGCTGAGAGTTATAATGAACAGGAAGTAGTGGAGAGCCATTGTCGCCAACAATGTGGATTCAAAATCGGCGCTAAAGAATTATCTATCAAACAAAAAACATGCATCAAGATCGGATGAAAACTGTGGAAATACATAAACAACATCCGATCGCACACATACATACACGCACACATTTTGAGCATTATACATATAGATATGTACATGTGTGCGTGTGTGTGTGTGTGCGAGCGTGCGCGTAATCAAGATTAATAAGGAAAAGTTAAAAAGAGGAACCACTCAGGACTGACATACCGCCCATCTGGGTCAGCTATATTTATTGATATCATTAGCAGATAGATAGATAGATAGATAGATAGATAGATAGATAGATAGATAGATAGATAAAAATTTAAATCATTTCATCCAAATCAAGGCGGGAATGCCACTAATACGAGTGGGTTACAGGAATTGAAGCTGAAAATGAAATAGAAGCCTGAGAATAGGGAGGATAGAGGAAAAGACAAATATGAACAGAGAAAACAAAAGATATTGGTTGGCGTTGCATTTAAATTTTTGAAGATTGTAGCTATCAGGGAAGCAATTAAAAGAAAGGGTGTTCCACGGATGGGAGGTGCGAGAAAAGTAACTGTTGGAATAGAAGTGACGGTTGCATTTAACGAGTTCAACATGTTAACGATATAGCTACAAGAAGTATCTGGTTAATTCTGCCAGGTTTTATGTTTTCTTTTACAGTAAGAGTTTTTATGTTTTCTTTCACCCTGTACAAAGCCGGGGTCACTGGAGGTAAAGAGTTATGTTAAGGGGTACTTTATATGCATAGGAGGGGAAAATAAGTTTTAACTCAAGATTTGAACAGGTTAAAATTGTAGTGATGGGGGAAATATCCTCTAGGGAGTCTGTTCCATACGGCAGTGGTTCGCGGGAAAAAAAGCTGTTTTTGTGGAACTTACTTCTCGTCAATGGAATACGAAAGGAATATGGTTAGTTTTCTACTTTGTAATTAGCTAAACGTGTCCTAGCCGTGAATGTTAGTCTCATTGGAAACAAGAGACACAATTTGTCCAAGTACTTTCCATAGTAGTAGCGATAGTGCTGTGAGAGACTCGCCACATCCTGCCTGTGAGCGAAAGGTTAGCGTGTAGAAAATAATTCTTCTCCCTCAAGGACTCTTTTGAATACTATCAAGAGAGGAAAAGTGAGGTCTGATCTGGCTCTTGTAAAGGTAGAGAATAGCTTTTGGAGTCAGTTATTTATTGGAGTGGTACAGGGAGCCGATCATTTTACCTACATCTTTAGCGATGGATCGTATATAGGAATTCCACTTGAGATGGATCCCCACCCAAACAAAAAATGGAATATGTCTGCCATATTTGTGCTGGTGTTGCTACATTCTCACATTCCAGCTTCATCGTATTGAAAATCGTTTATGTGGTGTTATTTTCCACCATCCACACACTCCCCTATAGAAGAAAAAATTCAAGCCTCTCACTACACTATCAGTATTTCAATGACTAAATTGTCAGATGAGCTCCATTTACTACTTGCATAAGTTCAGGCCTTATATTCTCTGGCACGTCTTGCTACTTCTACTTTAGTTTAATCCTGACATTTTCAAGCTAAAGATCAATCTGTTTTTTTTTTATTCTCATAAGGTTCAATACATACGAACATAGATTTGCACATAGCTTACGCAGCATACATCACTTACATTCCAACTGCAACACATTACATTGAGTGGCTCTGGAGTATTTTATTATGTGAACATTGGTAAGAGAAAAAGTGTAGGATTTGATGTAGAAAAAGAAAACGCTTTCTGAAGGGAAGAAATTATCAAAAACGTTACAAAAATTAAACAATTGGAATAGAGATGAAAATAATAGCAATAATTTTTATTCATGTATAACTTTAAGATTAATAGGAGTCAACATGCACGTACAATGTCGAATAACGTGCACGTACACTAACATACGCGCGCACACGCACACGCACATACACACGCGCGTGCGCGAACACACACACACACACCTATATCAAGCAAGGCGGGAATGTCATTAGTGTGAACGGGGTTACAGAGAGTGAAATTGAAAGAGAAGACTGAGAATAGGCAGGATTAAGGAAAGGACAAAAGATGAACAGGATTCAAGGAGACAGAAAATGGTGATCCACATTGCATTTTCCTTTCCGAAGATTGTATTTATCAGGGAAGCAAGTAAGCGAAAGAAAGATCCACAGCTAGGAAATCCGAGAAAAGAAACCTTTTGAGTGGAAGTAGAGGTTTCATCAAGCTATTTCAATAGTAACACGGTGGGACCTATTTGCCAATCTAGTAGCACGCTTAAATTCATGTATTCGGGGCGCCAGGGTTAAATGTTTGTTAGGATAGTTGCCGGGAAAATATTTGTAGAAAAAAACAGAAGGAAGTCGCGTCCCGTCGTTGGGAAACTGACTGAAGGCGAGATGCCTGATTAGGATCGATTACATTGCAGATCCTTCTTTCGATTTTTTCAGGAATCTTGAGATGTATAGTAAAAACAATAAACTAAATATGGCAACATTAATCAAAGCACGGACAAATGTCAGATTTGTAATGTTCAAGATGGATTCTGACAAGAAAAACTATCTACTACGACACACGGATACAAATTTCCTTGCAGTAAACGCAGCTAATGTTTCGATGTAGTCGCTCCCCTTCAAGTCTGTGGAAAACGTAAGGTCAAGAAGGTGCTGTGTGTTGCTCTCCTGGAGTTTAGCCTCAGCCATCTTGATGGCAGGTCGAAAAGATTCTCTGTAGCTGTTAAATGAAAGCAGTGACGTTTTTGAGGCGTTAAAATTTACAAGACATTTTTTTGCCCCAGTTAACCACTCTTTGGTGGTCCTTTTCAAGAGCAGCTGCCAGGTACTTTGTCAGAACTATTGGAACCGGCATAAATGGTAAAGTCATCTGTTTAAATACATATTGGGAACTGATGACATCGGGAATCATTGATGAAGATCTTGAAATAGCATAGGACCTAGAATAGGATATAGCCCTAGGGGACACACCGCGTTTGTGAGAAAGGATCTGAAAGCGACATCTTTCAAAATGACATTTATTTCACGATTTGATTAGAAAGGTTGGATTAAATCCTTTGACACCGTAGTACTGGAGCTTACTTAGAAGGCCAGCATTCCAAACCCTGTCGAACATCTTCGATATATCGAGAGCTACAGCTCGATCTTCGCTGCTCTTAGCCAGAACAATAATTCAGTGATCGCGGCTAACGCATCATCGGTAGACCTGACGAAACGGAAACTATATTTTTTGTCCGAGAGGCGGTAAAGGACGTTCTTGTCATATGTATTTTTCAACCTTAACTAGTGTTCTATTTTATGTATATACGTCACTTTCTTTACAAGAATCTGCTCACCATGAAACGCCTTAATATTTTACTAATGTACATGGTAGCGTAATAGATTTGTGCTATCATTTATATAATTATATACACATATATATACATTATGCATAAAATTTAACAGTAAAAACATAATAGAATCTTTGTCTTGATTTAAGGACAAACAATATGTAAGCGTTTGTCATGAAAAGCAAATATAATGTCAACACAAAAAATTTTGTCACAATCGAAAAGAGAAAAATTAAACAATTGTTTTATCTTTTTTATACTGAAAAAAAAAATACTCCACCTCCTATATAAAATCGTTTTAAGGAAAATATAAGAATTTTATTCAAACCACATAAGTGAAGATTGAGGTGAAAAGTTCATATTTATGGCAGTATATAGAGTTGGGATCGCGTTCGGAGACACAGATAGAGAATTCAGATCTTATTTTAGGTAAGTTATCGGAGTTGATCTTGAAAGCCCTTTATGAAAATACTAATATTATTTAGTCGTCTGTCAAATCTAAGGTGAATTTAATTTCACGCTTGGCTGTTCTCATGAACATTCATCTGATAATGTGGTTTAAGTTATCAGGTGTACAGGATTTTCACCTTCACTTATCTTCTGAAAGTGTTATGCAAGTAAAATAGTGGACATATCTGGGCATACACGAAATTTAATTTAGGTGTCATGTCATCTTAAATAAAATGTGACAAATCCCATTCTTCATTACTGCAGATAAATGTCGCAAAAAATTTATTTATTTCGTAAATACCAGGAATTTATTTATTCTAACAGAATGTGAAAACCAAAAACCACCCTCGCAACGTGGTGGAACTTTTTATGGTTTTAAAGAAAATTTTAGTTGAGAAATGGCTTCTCGAAAGAAAGAAGAATATGTATTTTCTTTCATGAGGCGATGAGAGACGGGAAAGGCTGAACGTGACAGATGAATGACTTGTATTTTCTGTTTTAATTACATGCAAGGCAGAGGACTGCGTAGAGAAAATAATTAGTTCAACACACACACACACACACACATACATATATACATATATACACACACACATACATACATATATATATATATATATATATATATATATATATATATATATATATATATATGTATGTATGTATGTATATAATCATCTTTCGACATTCCTCCACAAAAACTGATCTTGTATCAAAAATAGTAAAAATGATTGTTGTAAAACTGTGAAAACTGATCTCTTGCCTTACTGCATGGAGTAATGTAATGTGGTTCGGATTGAGGAATTGAAGAGTCGGGTTCGAATTACAGTCGATTCCGTTATATCCACATACACAAATATACATATGCAAATACCCTTGGGAAACGTACGAATCCATCTCTTCTCTTCCATTTATGGCTAAAAGCAGGACAGCTTTGAGTGGAGACTTGTCTACGAAAAGAACAACTCTCAATTCAAAATTTCCAACTATGGGTTAAGTAACCTCACCAACCCGGAACTGGAAAAGTATAATGAGTATGGCTACAATTCTGAAGACATTGTCAATTAGAGAGAGGTTCCTGCAGCAGATGAGAGAAGGTCCTGCATTTGGATTTGGATGTAGACCCCACCTCTACTTTCATCAGATGGTGAAGGCCGGAACTATTCACATGAATATATATATATATATATGTGTGTGTGTGTGTGTATGTGTGTGTGTATGTGTGTGTGTGTCTATATATATTTTTTTCACATGAATATATATATATATATATATATATATATATATATATATATATATTCACATGAATATATATATATATGTTCACATGAATATATATATATATATATATATATATATATATATATATATATATATATATATATATATATATATACATTTTTTTGAACGATAAAAATTATTAAAAAAATCAATTAAAATCTTCAGACATACTGGGTTGTAGATTAATATTCTTATGTTTTTATTATTATTATTTAATTTATATTCCTCGACTAGTTTTGGCCAAAGAATTATTTTACTCATATATATATATATATATATATATATATATATATATATATATATATATATATATATATATATATGAGTAAAATAATTCTTTTGTTAGCGAACGTTGGGTTGTGTTGTCAAACGCAGTATATAAGTAAAGCGTTCAAATTTCCCTGACTTTCATTTTTTTAGCAACAGAATGCTTTACACATATAAAGCGTATCTTTCACCGGGTTTTTTTTTCAGTCACCAGCGAACCACATATCGCACTGGATACAATAAAGCATGCAAATGGCCTGAACTTACTACATTATATAAATTTATATCTGATAACTATATCAAACCGTAGATATAAAAAAATACACATTTCAAAATTTAACCCTTCAACATCTGTTTAGTAAGATTTTACACAAACACATAGACATAAACATAGTTTCTCCTAAATAGAAAATGTTATCCCTTTTTTTTCTGTTTCTCCATTTATTTTACTCCTTCCTCTTCTTCATATGACGTTTCCCTTCAGGGCGTGTGCGATCATGGCTATTGTAGCTTTTAGTATGGTTTCTCTTTTCCCGGCCTCTTTTAGTCACTGTTCTGTCATATAATTCCACAAGATTGTTATGTAGTTTAATTACAGTTACCATTTGCTCTTCTTATCTTGAATATGGGCTGTGATTATCAAATTCTCCATGTCTTCTCTCATCATTATGTGCTTAAAAAATCTCAACTCTCGTTCTGATTGTAAGCATAAATCTTTTATTTTGATTCGATTTTCCTTAAAACTTACTCGTTACTCACGTGTTTAGTGCATGACGTTCTCAGCTTCCTTCCTTCAGCTTTCTTTTGTTCCAGTCTCTTCTTCAGCTGTGAGAAGATTGTCCGGCCTCCATTTTCACAGAAGAGAACCTTTATTTCTGTATTCTTTTCTATGTTTCTAACCAAACTTTTCTGTTACTTAATACTTTACTTCACTTTTAAATATCATCTTTCGGTATTCCAGTATTTCTTCACTAACTACTAAATGCTGAATATTTTTTCAGGGGCGCGGATCAGTGACGATTGATGTTTCTAGCTCTTAGAATCAACAATGGCTAATTAGTAGTATCAACAGAGTTCTCCGACTACATCTTTTTCAAATTATCGCTAGTTTCTAATTTCGTTATTCTCATGCTAGAAAATAATTCAAAGTTTTCCTTATCACTACATTTTTTCAGAATTTGTCCTTTTTATTATCCTGGGCCAGGCACAGCATCACCATAATCAGGCTCACGATGAAGGCTTATCAAGAAAATGCATTTCAAATACCTTAATGGTTAATAATGACTTCACTCATAAGTTGTAGTCAGAGACTTAAGGTTAATTTTTGTCCGCATTAGTTTTTATCATAGATAGATAGACAGAAAGAATAGCTACAGAAATATCTATGTGAATATGTAATCATAGATGTAACTTTTATTTTGGATGCAGATGTAACATTGATTAGGATAATATTGGTAAAGAAAGGGAAAAGCAAATTATAATCAACTTAATGACAATGTTATTATGTTCATTACTGATGCAGTGGCGACCGTCTTCTTTGAAGCTTCCTGAGTGTATAAGTGATTCTCATTGGTTCTACAAATAAGCAAAAAATATCGTATTTTTGTTCAATGTTTATGTTATTGGATTTGATGGTAGGAACGTTAGTGTGATGTAGTAAGGAAAGGGGGAACAACAACAACAACAAAACAAGAAAACCACAATGATCTTCCACAGGTGAAAAATAAGTACTTATATTCCCATACAATAAATACTGAGAAAGGAAGGAAAAATGCTTAAAACAATATAAATAAAACCACAAAAGTAACGGAGGAATGAATGAATGAAAAACTTGAATGAAATAAAAACAAGAATTAAATAAACAAAATTAATTTCTTTTTGTTTTATCGTCTCCAGCATTTTTTGACAATCGTTTTTCCTTTTGTTTATTTTTTATATTTAAACGTTGCTTTACTTCGTTCTTTTTTCCGTTGTATAAATAAAGTAGCTGATATTTTATATTGATTCGTTTTCTACGGCTTATCAACGCTTTGCAATTTATTTAAATCCAGAAAATATTTTTAGATTATAAGAATTTTTGAGATAATAATTGTTTAGTCATACAAGTCTTACAACTTAACACATAGCTGAAAGGTTAGATGTGGATTCATACTTTTCCTCAGGGTATTTGCCCGTAAATAAATTTTACGAACACAACGGGAATTGGAACTCGGCTCTCGGATAAACAATTTCAAGTTAATATTCATTAAACCAGCCGCATATCCAATCTCATAGTATCTGGTATTCCTAAGCCGCCACAATCTAGGTACTGACCAGGCTTGACGCTGCTTAACTTCAGTGATCGTACGTAAAACGGTGTTTCAACGTGGTGTTGTCGTACGTCAATAGAAATGAGAGTAGAGAGAAAAAGAATCACATGAAAAAAATGCAATGCGGAAGCAGAAAGGGTAAGAATGAATAACAGCGTTTATGAAACGAAAGTCGTAAAGAAGAAAGAAATATAAACGGGTTTTAAAAAGAAACAACGATATTAAAAGACAGTCGGATAAATAGAGAAGGAAAGAACTGTCAAAAAATAACTATATTTTTTTTTAATTTTCAAAGTGAAGAATAAAAATGATTTAAAAAATTATAAAATGAACAAAATATTCTTAAAATGAAAAAGAGAGATTCTTAAAAGTTATGAAAAGATCACAAAGAAGAAACGTAAAATGTGACTGAATGAATAAAAATAAAGTAAAAGACTTGAAAAGCAAGCGTCGAAGAAAGAAAGAAAGAAAGAAAGAAAGGGAAATAAGATGGAGGAAAATAAAGTAAAAAACAAAGACCAAGAAAGAAAAAAATACCATGAAAGAAAGAAAAAAGTAAGTAAAAATAAAGAAAAAAAGAAATAATGTAGGAAAGAAAAATACATAAATAAATAAATAAATAAAGAAAGAAAGAAAGAAAGAAAAAAGATTAGATATGATAGAATGTAATAAAGTAAGAAAAATACAAGAAAAAAAGGAAATAAAAACAAAGAAAATGGAGAAATAAAGAAGGAAAGGCAAATACATGAATAAATAAAGGAAGAAAGAAAAACAAACAAACAAGCAAATAAGAAAGAAAAAAGAAGAGGAAATATGTTAGAGGGAAACAAAGTAAGAAATAAAAACCAAGAAATAAAAAAAATATGCTATGAAAGAAAGACAAAAATAAAGGACAAATAATGAAAAAGAAAAAGGGAAATAAAGTAAGAGAAAGAAAGACAGAAAGAAAGAAAGAAAGAAAGAAAGGAAGGAAGGAAGGAAGAAAGAAAGAAAGAAAGAAAAACGAATAGATGGAAATAAAGTAAAAAATAAAAACCAAGAAAGCAAAAAAAAAGAAGACATACACGAAAGATAAAAAAATGTAAGAATAAAGAAAAAGAAAAGGGGAAATAACTTAAGAAAGACAAATACATAAATAAATAAATAAATAAACAAATAAATAAATAAATAAACAAATAAAGAACGAAAGAAAGAAAGAAAGAAAGAAAGAAAGAGGTAATATGATAGAGGGATATAAAGTAAGAAATACAAACCAAGAAAGAAAACAAAAGAAATCAAAAAAGAAAGAAAACAAAAGAAATCAAAAAAGAAAGAAAAGAGAAAGAAAGAAAGAAAGAAAAAGGTTAGAAATTCAAATACATAAATAAATGTATAAAGAAAAAAAGAAAGAAAAAAGAAAGAAAAAAGAGAGGAAATACGATCGAGGGAAATATGGTAAGAAATAAAAATAAAAGAAGAGAAATAAGGCAACATGGATAAATACATAAAGATAAAGTAACAAATAAACAAGAAAGAAAGAAAGAGAAAGGAATATGATAGAGTGAAATAAAGTAGGAAATAAAACAAACAAGATAGTAAGAGGAAGAAGCCATGAAAGAAAGCAAAAGGGAGATAACAATAAAGAAAAAGCGAAATAAAGTAGGAAAGACGTATACATAAATACATAAACCAACTAACAAAGTAAGAAAGAAAAAAGAAAAAAGAAAAAAATGGAATATGATAGAGGGAAGTGAAGTAAGAAAGAAAAACGTGAAAATAAGAAGCCTTGAAAGAAAGAAAGAATGAAGTAAAAATAAAGAAAACGGATGAGAGAAATAAAGAAGGAAATACAAATGAATAAAGGAAAAAATCAAACATACAAAGCAAACATGAATGAAAGAAAGAAAGAAAGAAAGAAGAGGAAATATGATTGAGGGCAATAATGTAAGAAAGAAAAACAAGAACGTAAAAAGAAGCCATTATAGCAAAAAGGAAGTAAAAATAAAGAAAACGAAAAAGGTAGGAGGGCCAAATACATGAATAAAACGAAGAATGAAAATAAAGATGCAATGAAAGAAAGGAAAAGGAAGTAAAAATAAAGAAAACGAAAAGGGAAATGAGGTAGGAAGGACAAATACAGGAATAAATAAATAAACGAAGAATTTAAATAAAGATGCAATGAAAGAAAGGAAAAGGCAGTAAAAATAAAGAAAAATGAAAAGAAAAATGTAGTAGGAAAGGCAAATACATAAATAAAGAAACAAATAGAGAAAGAAAATAGAAAAGTAGAAGAAGAAATATGATAGATAGAAATAAAGTAAGAAAGAAAACTAAGAAAGAAAAAACCATGAAAGAAAGATAAAAAAAATGGAAAAAGGAAAGAAAAGAAAAAAAATTACGAGAGACAAATACATAAGTAAAGAAAGAAATTAAAAGGAAATAAAAATAAAGAAAAAGAGAAATATAGTAATTCAGAGAAATACATAAAGAAAGAAAGAAAGACACAAACAAAGTATGAAAGAAAAAAGAAAAAAATGAGTAGGCAACATGATAGAAGGATAAAAAGTAACAAATAAAACCAAGAAAGAAAACGAAAGAAACCATGAAAGAAAAAAAAAAGAAAAATTAAGATATTCAAATATATAAATAACTGAATAAAGAAAAAACGAAAAAAAAAAAGAAAAGAAAAAAAGAGGAAATGCGATTTAGGGAAATAAAGTAATAAATAAAAAACAAGAAAGAAAAAAAGGAAACTTGAAAGAAAAAAAGGAAGTAAAAATAAAGAAAAAGTGTAATAAAGTAGTATGGATAAATACATAAATAAAGAAAAAGTAACAAATAAACAAAAAAAGAAAGAAAGGAAAGGAAATATGATATAGTGAAATATAGTAAGAAATAAAAAAAAAAACAAGATAGAAAAAGGAAGAAGCCGTGAAAGAAAGACAAATGAAATAAAAAAGACAAATATATAAATAAGATGAACACAGAAACAAAGTAAGAAAGAAAAAGGATCGAAAATTCTAACCGCCCCCAAAATATAGCAATCGAAATAATTTTTTAAAAAATATAAGAAAGCCAAAACCAAGCAGTGAGTTTTAGTGTGTGAGGGTAAATAAAAAACGAAGCAGCAAACAATAACTCAAGAAATGATACTTTGAGAAATGTAACTTTAGACAATGTTGACAGTTAGACTGGATGGGCGCCTCAGTGTAAAATAATGGTTAGCGAACCAGTCCGGTTGACCATAACTTCTGATTCGGTCTTCAATGGTGCCCCTATTGCAACCTTCGGCTCAGTTAAACTCATCTTATAACATGAGTGGGGCACTTCAACGTGGTGCAAACATTAGTCAGCTTGTCTCACTAGATCAGCTGCGACTGAAATAATGAGTTCGATCCTCACAAGATGCCACACATTTTCAACCTTGTGTCACATCTACGCTACGCTTAGCAAATTAAAATTACAATAGTGCGCCGCTTGTCTGACCATATCAATTACTAATGAGCATTGAGGTCGATCCTCACTAAGTGGTCCTTACTTTCGGCCTTGTACCGCTCACATCTAAGCTTCACTTAGCAAATCATTATAAGAGTGCGCCTGGCTGCAGCGTAACGATTATTAAATTAGTATCGTAGATTATTTTCGAATAATGAGTTCGATCCTTAATAAGTGTCCCCATACATGTGGCTTTGTGCCAAATTGAATATAAACTTAATAAAGAAGGCGATAAAATATTTAGCGATATAAACTTTTTAAACATCACTACTGAGTAGTAAGTTCGATTTTCACTAGGTGCTTTGGCCTCGTATCAAACTAAGCTAAGTTTAATAAATTAAGGTAACCTCGACTAAGGTAATCGTTAGCTAGCTGATTTCGTTCAGCATTAGAAGTGAGTAGTAATTTACATCCTCTGCGTGCTCTATATTTGTAGTCTTGTGCCAAACTAAGTTCGGTTTAGTAAATAACAAATCGTAAAAGCTGAATGCCGCCGGCCGGCCGACCGACCGGCCGGCCGGTCGGCCTTCATATCTGTCTCCAACAATTTATTTCCGATAACTAAGATTTATTTGAGAAAAGCCGAAAAGCCTGAAGAAATAGAACTTTGGAAGCCGTAGCGGCACATCCAATCAGAGAAGCCAGTTAAAGTCTTGCCACACAAAAGCAGCTTAACATCCTAAGATAGAGCTGCCGAAGCAGAAAACTTTTCAAGATAAAGACATTCGCTTTCTCGCGTTTGTCCGCACTACCAGATCCCCACTCCACCCAACACCCAAACACTTCTTCCAACCTCTCTTTACCGACAATCTACACCGACACACGTTCGAGCGCAAACCCATAAATACAATCTCCTCCTCCTTCAGCCTCTCTTTCTAGCAACATTTCGATCTCACGTTTTGTTATTCTTTGAAGCTTCTTCCAGTTGTCTTTCTTTACTTTGGTTCTCTTTTGTTGCTCTAAATCCATAGTGCCTGCCAATATTATAGACTTTCTATCGTGTTGGTTATTATATACTGATTTGATGCCTATACTGGTTGTTAATACAGTTCATCCAATGCTTAATCGTTGGTCTTGCTTCCTATATTTATCGTTGCATCTCTTTTATTTCTTATTATTTTATCTTTCTTCACACTTTCTTCCTGGCCACGACCATCATCGCCATCATCACCATTTATCATTATTATTATTATTATTATTATTATTATTATTATTATTATTATTATTATTATCGGTTTCATCGCATGCAAGGCAATAAATCCACTAAGACACAGGTGTTTACTAGGTGTAGAAAAAATAGGAACAGAAACATTATTAATGATCGCTAAATGAAAATAAAAATAAATGCAATGTCAATCGCTGTTTATTGTCCTAATAAACAGCGATTTACATTGCATTTTTTTTTATATTAAAGTTGTCTAGAAAGCATGGAGCCGGAAGGGAGTTCCACAAACGAGAAGTGTGAGAAAAGAAACTGTTTATATAGAATCTATAGTTACATCTAACAAGTTGAACGGTTCACATTAACATTATTATTATTATTATTATTATTATTATTATTATTATTATTATTATTATTATTATTTTATTTCCTTTGATTTCTAGTTTATACTCATTTTGTTCGGGGTCCCAATTAGAGACCTAAATGGTATCATGATATTTTCTACGGAGTAATAATAAAAAAAAAACATATTTTTCATAGATGTAATGTGTGGGCGTTTTTTGTATTTCTTTAATCCTTGGCTACCAGGAATCCTTTCAATGAGTCTACTGTGATTTTTTTCCAATCATTCCGAGGGATCTAACTACAACAGGGATTGTTGATGCCCTCATGTGCCATATTTTTGAGATTTCGATTTCAAGGTGCTTATATTTTGATAGCTTTTTGAAGATTTTCAACGATACATTACAATTTGCATGGACTGCCATATCAATAAGGAGGCATTTTTTTTGTTGTTGTTTCCGTCTCTAATAACGATGTCTGGGCGATTAGCTTTGATTGTTCTGTCTGTGTGTATTGTGTAGTTCCATAAAATTGTTACAGGACCTATCTCCGTTTGATTTCTGGTGTATACACATTTCTTTCCTGGTCCCAAACAGAGGTCTAATGTCTGAAATTGCATCATGACATTTTCCCCTGAGCATTTTCTGTAAAAAAAAAACAAGATCACACCCATTTTACATAGATATAGCCCTTCGGAATGTCTGGCTTGTACTTTTGAGTTCGGCTTTTTGTATTTTTAAGGCATAGACTACCAGAAATACCGTAAATGCGTCTATCAGACCCTTTTCAAATCAATCTGAGGTCTATGACAACTGGAATTATTGATGTCATCATGTGTCACATTCTTATGTCAATAAGATAGAATATATTGTTCTTGTGGTCTTTGATGACGATGTCCGGCTGATTAGTTTTCATTGTTCTATGTGTGAGTATTGTAAAATCCCATAAAATTGTTACAGCTTCTAACTCTGTAACCGGGTCTGTGTGATGTTCAAACGTTCTTGCAGTTTCCTTCCCGTAAATGTGACATATTTTCCTTTGCAGATATTGGCCTAATCTATCATGCAGTTGGTGCTAACACTGTGTAACCTGATACAAGATGGTCAACTGACTATGGATATTTATCACGGAATCTGCATTTGGGGTCAACACAATTTTTCGGTATGCGTGCTTGGTAATTTCTAGTTAGCATGCAATAGTCCTGTGCAGCAAGAATAGAACATTTGGTTTATGCTTTTAACCCTGCACTACGCAAACACAGATGGTTACGGGGTTTGTCGACATCAGCTTCTTTGGTACGAGGAGAGTATTGACTATGAAGAGGCTTCTAAAAATCTGGTTGAATAAAACATAGTAACTGATCTCTCCCCTGACTCAGCCATTGTGGCTCGTTGAGGGAATGTCTAGCTTATAATATTCAATACACACCAAACTAAACGAGTCGCCTTTCACCACCACCGAACAGACGCTGAAACTTGCACCTATCATGAGGGATGGGACTTCTCTAAAATAGGTACGTTGCCATAAACGTGTACTGGAACTCATCTCAAACCTCAAATGAAACTCATATATACAATCTATTGCTAATGACGATGGAAAAATAGACGGTTCATTGTACTGCTCCCTCTCTTATATTTCTCCCTTTTATACTTACAAAAAAAAACAAAAAAAAACAGATGGAGTATTGCTGCCATATCTGGGCTGGATCTGCCCAGTCCTCACTTTTCCTGTCTATGCGACCTTGTGGTGATGAGGTTTTTCCACTCTACAAAGTATTTCCCACAGAAGAAGCTTCGCAAGCCTCTCGATATTGTATGGCTTTTTACGAGCTATATTCCTTGGTTCCACCAGCCCTGACCTTCGCAGTTGGTTTCCGTCATGCCAGGCACACATAGATGAATCATTCTTTGTATTTCTTTAAAAAAAAAAAAGTTCCGCTCGAACCTATTCTCCCGAAGAACTGCTGTTTTGTGTAAGATGTTTCCCAGATCACTACAATATTTCTTCAAATCTAAAATTAACCGTTAATTTTCCTACATAACTTCATGTGCTGCACTTCTTGCTTTTTCCTGACGCTCATACAAAACCAAGCAGCAATTCTCTCGCTTGAGTGGCTCTTGGGTCTTGTAAGGTGGGAACAATAGTAAAAGGAAACGATTTACTCCGTCTTTCCGATGATTCGGCCAGGTGATAATGGTCATATCTCAATTCTTTCATGTGCAAATTAGATTTTGCAAACGACGCTGCCACCGGCGCGCGCCGAATGACGTGAATACCACGAGGCCAAGAGATTCTTGGAAATAGTTCCAAGTGCACTCATAAAAAAAGGAAGGGACAGCTGCTGCCTGATATATTTCTCTGATTTTTCCTACCACTTCTTGATGTCAGTCTAGTTTACCTGCTCCGCTTTCAGGATGTGCTTATCCCAAGCCACAGCAATGTCTAGCAGGATCAAACGCTCGCATTATTATTATTATTATAATTATTATTATTATTATTATTATTATTATTATTATTATTATTGTCTGCATCGAGTATTGACAACAGTCGTAACTGGAATCTTACACTATTTTTCACGTGATGCCAATTTTCTCAGTGTACTGTCACTCTCTTAATCTAGCTGTTTTCATTAAATGTTGTAATCTGAATTGTTATTTGTACTTGTTGAGCATTCATAAACGTAGTCACTTATGGTCTGCAGATGATATCAAGTAGTAATAAGTTTTCTACACAGTTCGCGAAGTTTTTCAATACTTGTTGCTTATTTTAGAAAGCGCTGTCAAATTTTCAAACTTTTTACTCTAATATCCTATTCTCTTCTCAGAGCTCCAACCACGATTGGAATTTGCTATTATTATTATTACAGGGGGAGAAACCAGAAAGCCTAGTTTTAATAATTAGTTTTTATAATTAACTGTACCCTGTACAAGGGCAAAGAAGCACTCGGAGTAAGAGGTACAGTTTCTGTAGATACGTGGAGAAGATAACAGTTGACCCTAGACTTAAACAGGTTAACATTGTAGTGATCATGTAGAAGTTACATTTCACCAATGGAATTCGAAGGTAATGGTGGGTTCTCTACAATGTGCGGGGCATGCCGGGAATTACACTTGAAGATTAAGACTGCAGGAACAAAGAATATAGTTCGTCTGAAAATTTTCCATGAAAACATCGCCAAAATCTGGGAAATAGTTCCTTACTTACAAAGACACAGAGACGCTTTTGGACGCGAAACTGAAAATTGAAGCGTATATCAAGAGTAACTGGGTGCTTACTGGAGAGGTACAGTGAATTTGCCGTTTTTCAGCATCTTTGCATGGTAAGTACTTGAGGCCTGTGTTGAGTTTAAGTCCCAACAGAGATGTGGCCTCCCTAAATGAGCACCCGTGCCTTTTTTTCAGTGTTTTTCATTTTTCATCTAGATAATCTGGGCTGCATATTCTAAGGGCTCTGACGTAAAAACCTATGATTAATTGTTATTTTATTTTTTGGCTGTGGTGGGAAAAGAAATTTTTTAATACATTTTTGTGTGTGTTTCTGCGATAAATAAAATTATTTAATCAATTTTTAACACCACAACAATTACCTGGATTTATTATATAAACGGCTTCCAACGCTAAAAAAAACTACATAAGCAAAACATCTAGAAATCTAAATGCCAATATCTATGAATATAAGAGACCTACGTTGGGATAACACTTTGAACTTGTCCGTGTCACACATAAATAAAACAGTCCATAAATTCGATTTATAAAAAATGGTTATTAGAAAAGAACACAATTAATTACGTAGAAAATCCTTAGGAGGAATCCTGGTGAATATCTTACCATCAATGAAAACACATAAAAAACACTTTATTACATAAGCAACTTTTATAAAATCCATGCTTAAAGAATCAAAGATCTGTCTCCCTACAACGTCGACCGATGTAACCTAAATTCTTTCACTCACACACAAAACACCGCTCATTCGATATACGGACCTAAACATAAATAGAAATGCACACTAGGCATAGAAATACACAAAAACACACGCATACATCATATCAACGAATGCCGCATAGTCCAAATAGAATTATGATAAATAAACACGCAATAATTACTGCACACGAATATTGCTTGATAGGACAAATGCACGTGAGGTCTGCTTAACCAAGGCAAAACAAACAACACACAAATAAAAGTTACTACAATTTTATTTCCTCCACAATATTTCATTCTCTGATGATGCTTGAATAAAAGCGAAACATTTTAAGTTTACACACGTTTCCTATTTGTTCCTTATACTACTATTCTGTCGGATTTTAATCCTTATTTAATCACAATGCATACATATGTACGAAGTCTGAGCAAAAAGTATCGGAATTGGTACTATAAAAAAAAATACAGCCCATATCAATTCCGTATTTAGTCTCCTACGAAGTAGTCCTCTTCTAAAGCAACCTCGTTTCCATTGCTGAAAGGATTCCAGGAACTCCGTCTTTGAGACAGCATGCAGCTGCCACGTATCATTCTGTTGGAATGCCACGATGTCTTGAAATCTTGTTCCTTTCAAGTGTGATTTGATTTGTAAAGATGAATAGTCGTAAGGGGCTAAATATTGGTAATATGTAGATTGCCCGTACCTAGGAATGTTGTTCTTAGCCAGAAACTGCTGCATAAGCCATGATCACTGATGGAATCCTTCTAGTGTGGTAAGACCACCACACTCAATACACTTTCCTTCCAAACACTGCTATAAACAATGGATATGAGCGAGAACGATATATCTTAGTATGTGCAACAGTGTTGAAAGTTTATCTGTGCCAAAGGGCTTCACTTTTAAGAAAGCGGTATTTTAGTTCCGTTACCATAGCAACAGTCCCGATACTTTTAGATCAAACCTCGTATATAAAATATTAAACTAAAACATACATATTTGTCTGTATTTCAGCGATAAGTTATTGTAACTATGTACACTATTTATATCGTTCGATCTGTTGTCCGCATTGAAATGGTTGCAAACATCGGCTAATTGCCAACCGAACTTAATAAAATGATGAATAATAAAGATTTACTTACAGTTAGTTCACATATTTTAATAATTTAGTAAATGTTTGTTTTATAAATTGTTTTCATATTTATTTCATTAGAAATTGGTAAAAGTTTAACATTTCATTGCATTAATTTTAATACAAATGCGTTAGTTTTTGGAATATTCTATATAAAGATATTCTTGTAAATAATCAATCTAATAAATAAATACTGTTTAATATTGTTGTAAAGAAGAAAACAAGATGTATAAATTCACGTTCGTCGTATGTCTAGCTTTTATCACAGATCTCGTCATTGCTTTTTAAGACAATAAAAATGGAAAAACTCTCTCTTTGACACATCGGGTATTTTTTTTATACGAAGGTTAAAGTTTGCTAAGTATATTACATTTTTTGTTCTTTTAAAATTAAACCTGCCAACTTATCTCCACTTTTGTTTTTGCGTTTCATCTTTTAACAATATTTGTCTAAGTATTTTTATACATAAAACATTTCTCCATTTTTCTCTCACAATTTCGGATCTACATTTGTTTCTGTCTGTTTTTTTTTTTAACATTGTAGGAATTTTTGAATTCATTTCTTTCATTGTTATTTTCTTTTTACATAAGCTCACTAATTTATGACTGATTTCTTTATATTTACTCACTACTTTTCAATCTTGTTCTATGTGCCATGTCCTTTCATGGCGTTCGTGATAATGGCTTTTCTATCACTTAATAAATATTGTATTTTTGTTATATAACCTAAACACTCTTCCACCATCCATATGCTCATGCGGGGTAGATAAGTTATGCGTTCTTTTCATCTATCCCTATTGCCTTCAATCTACTCTGTGCACATCAAATTTTCCATGCCCTCTTTCCTCACTAGAAATTTCGACAGTTGCTTCTTCATGTTAAGAATAAATGTCCTATTTGCTTCTATTTTCTCTAAAGCTTCGAAATTCTATGAAATTCTTCTGTAGAAGCATATTTTGTTCCTTCAAGTCTCTTCTTCCTCTGTCCGGAAATTATCTAGCATTCACTGTTGTATAGGAAGAATGATATTAAATAAGTCTTCAGTAATATTTTCTATGTTTCTAACGAAATCTTTCTGTTTCTAAATACTTTCCTTATCTTGTGAAAGACATCTTTCTTAGTGTTGCTCTTTACGTCCTCTGTTAAAAAACACATCTTAGAAATTTAAATTATTGTACTTATGTGATAAAAAATTCTATTATTTAGCCCAGAGCTGGAAGGGAAGAGATGCAATCATACATTTACGAAGTGGGTTGAATGTAAGGGAATGTAATGAACTCGATTGGATTTCGAACTCAGCTCTCCGATTTTTTTTCCGAGCCGCTATCCATTACATCTTGTACACACCCGTGGTTCTTCAGGCTCCGTCTGGGAATGCCATAGACGGAGAGGATAATCAAATAAGGAGTCTTAGAAAAATGAAAACAAACAAGGAAGCTATACTTCGAATCAGAAAGAGACAACTGCGAAAGGAAGATTTGGAGAATTTAAAATTCACATGGCATAATCGAGGCAAGAAATGACGGAGAGGCAGCGGGCCGCATAACTGAATATCTTGTGTGAATGGATATCGGAAGAGTCGGTGGGAGGTATGGCAAAAAGAGCTAAAAATCATTAGAGGTTTTGGATCAGCCACGTACTGAAGTAGTGTCACTTATGCGCCATGCGTGATACACGCTTATGCATCTTTCGATACATGACTGACGAGGCAGATTTTGTCCCGCAGTAGTTTGCCATTTCTTTCTGCGGTAGACTAGTTGCCATCCAGAGCACTACACCCCGGCCTGTCCTGCTATTTACCCGGTAGAAGAAGAGGATTCATACCTTTCCCAAGGGTAAGTGAATCTAATGGATTCGACTGGAATTCGAACTCGGCTCTCTTATTCCTCAATCCGAGTTGCGATCCATTACTCTATCGTGCTTCCTCTAGGAATACGGTACATAAAAGAAAATGGTCGCAGTTTTTATCATACTAGTTTTAGTCATTTCATAATCCTTTCGAACAATTTATTATCACCCTCTTTTTTAATTCTATTCTCACCTTTGTTTTAATCATTGAACCGTATCTCGATTCTTCTTGCAAATATAGAGTTTCCCTTACTTCAGAACACGACAGGATAGATTTGTAATTATTATGATACCAGGTTACTAAAAGATCCAGGTGTGTGTTTGACCATAAGTGACCTCTCAACCGCCAAAGAAAAAATTAAATTAAATTAAAAGACACGTTTCCAGATCAAACTTTTTTTTATATAGTGGGATTCAACCTATGCAGTGAGGCTCAACCTCTACAAGGAGCTACACGTGGTAGAGGCTCACAGAGTAAGGGGTTCAGTTTATACGGGTAGGTGTGGAAGATAACGGCTAACCTTAGACAGATCTGAACATCCTCTTGGGAGTCGGTTCTACAGACGTAAGAAGGTGCTTGAATGGAACTTACTTCTCACCAGACGAATACGGAAGGAATGAGTGTGGTTGGCTAAAATGTGCGTCGCATGGCGGGTCCTAGCCGTAAAGTTTAAGACTGTTGGAATCTAAGGAATGTAGTTTGAGCATTTCCGTTGGAAGTATTGATAAAATAGATGTCAAACATGAGAACGAGTCGCATGACATATATATAAATACCAACCTCAGCTGTGAGTGGGTAGTTTTACAAACATCGCAGACAAAGATGTAAGCTTCATGTTCAGTCGCCGGCTCCTTGGCCGCACATGAGCACACAATGGCAGATAGAAATTACCGAAATCCGGAATTGAATAAAATATGATATTATATATGAGAATTTTTTTGTTTTATGTACGTCATCAATCGACAGGGGTTATCATTGATCTGTACACTACGTTTATTACATAAGATATTTCCAGCCTTTTTAACTAATCTTTCTTTTAAATTTGTTTCTAAATTACTTATTGAATTAATCTTATAATGTTATGCATTTAGAAAATTCAAATTACAGTTAAATTTGCTTGTGTGAACTGCATTTCATTCTGGATATATAACCTCATTAGGTGATGTAATGTATAAATGCCAGTTGGGTTCGTTGCATTCATTTATGTTAAATTGAAAAATCATTGTTATTTAAAAGAAAAAAAAATACGTAAAAAAAGAGATCATTAGCTGACTTTAGTGTTTTTCTAATTGAGTTCATACCATGCAAGGCAAAAATGCCACTAAGACACAAGGATTACTGGATGTGAAAGAATTGCAAAACACAATCATTATTAATGAGCGAGAACAATAGAAGAGTAATCAGGAAGACAGTAGATAACGATTGACCTTGAAGAGAGTTCCACAAGCGAGAAGTGAGAGAAAAGAAACAGTTAGCATAGAACTTACGTTTACATCTAGCCAATTCAACTGTGAAATGTTGCTAATCTAGTACTACAATGAAATTCGCTACTATAGCGAAGAGCGATATTTATTTGTACAATGATACAAAATGTGACACAAGGCCAAAATGGGGAATGTGGGAAGGGGCAGTTTTCTTCTGTCTTAAGGTTAAACTTAGCTAGCCACAAGCACTGATCCAAACATGCAACAATATTCCTCACACCAAAACAGCGCATTTTTACTTTCTTACTACATCCGCCATAATACATCATTGTCTCTTTGAAAATCCTAACTAGTCCCCATATGTACAATTCATTGTCTGTGGAGGGAGGGGAATAAAACAACAATTTAAAAAACTAGCCCCAATTAATATTTACAATATGAAAACAAAACTATTTACCAAAACCAAATAAAATAATCCTACTATAGCGAAGAACTCATCCGAAAAATTACCATACAAGTATTTATAGAAAAGTCACAAGGAAGTAACTATACGATGGTGGGAAAGTGATTGAAGACGAGATGTCAGGTAAGGACCAATAATATTGCGGATTCTTCTATGAATTTTATCAAGAATCTCTAAATATAAAGCAGGAAAACTGGACCATATGTGGCAGCAATATTCGAAGCATGGACGAATGGTAGATCATATAGCGATGTAATATACATTCTGGAGAGAAAAATTGTCTAGCGCGACACAATGAACCAACTTTTTTAGAAGCAGACCTAGCACTGCATTCAATATAGTCTTTTCATTCCATGTTAGTCACTCTCCTGGAGGGTAACATCAGCCTTGCTGATGGAAGACAAAATGGGGTCTCTCAGATGATTCACAATGAAATATTCGATCCCGAAAAGTGGCACTGCGTGACGCCAATACCATGAAAAAAGAAGAAAAAAAGAAAAAGAATTCACCTAAAAAGAAAAAAGAAGGAAGAAGTAAATGAATAAATAAATAGATAAATAAAAACGAATGAAAGAAAATATCATTTATGAAGAATATATATCATGAGAAAAGTTCGACGGCTGAAAATGACTATATTAATGATAAAAGAAGGAATAAATCTGTAACCACTGTGGTCATTTAATCAGGAAGATTCTTAAGCTTACTTATCCAATTAAGGTATATTGTTTTCCCGACTCATATTCTATCACTCGTTAAAATAGTCAGCCTAATTACAATCCGAAATTTATATATCGGAGCCTATATAGGATAAAGTAAATAGGAGATAGTTGAGCAGAAATGGTAAAACCAGGAATTAATTAATGATTGATCAGCAAAAGAAATTAAGAGACTGAGCAAATTAAGAAACTGATTAACGAATGAAATATTTAGGCAAGCAGATTAAATAAAGCTATTAATGTATTTACTTATCTTAGTATTTGTTTAGAAAGAAAAAAAAGATAAGACGCTCTGTTGGCTTCAATGCCTTTCCATTTGCTTTGTTCCGACATTCGCCTTGTTTCGTTTTTTTTCTTTTAAAGTTTGAGGATTGGGCATCACCGTCTCAGAGATTGGGCAGCAATACTTCATTCTTGGTCTGATATAACTCTTGTAATCATAGAGCATAACATCAGGAATTAGGCCTTTTCTGGAGTGATACAATACAGCAACCGTTCTTTCAATATCTTTTGCAATGGTATGAATATACGCGTTCCATATAAACGGGTCGAGAGTAAGCTTTAAAACCAGTAGGTGTTCGAGGCTAGAGTGTAACCATTCACCAGGATTGGTGCAGATTTAGGATCTGTTCTGCAGTGATGTAATATTACTAGTTTTGAATGTATTGAATGATATCAGCTAGTCTCTTCTCTATTGACCCGTGAGGCTTAGCTCAGAGGAGATATCATCTGCCAAGATCTGGTCATCGAGATATTTGAAAGGACACCCATACAATGTGGTATTTTTTGCTTATATATTTAAAAACGATCTGAGTATCTTCTGGGCGGATCGTCGACATAAAGTAGAAGGAGGATAGGGTTGAAGAGAGAGTCTAGTGTGTAACGTCAGTATTGATCTCATGTGCCTCAGAGGACAGACCATCAACGACCTTCATAGACCAACCTGACTTAAAGACATGATAACCGAGAGCACTCTCTCAGTGCTTCCAGAGGATGTCAGACTCTGTAGCACTTACCCCTGTTACCCTATATCAAAGGTCTTCGAGGTATCTAGGGCGATCAATCACGAGATGTTTTTATTCACAAAATTCACTGATTCCATTTAAACATGTATAACGGGAAATAACTATGGTAGAAAGCTTTCTTCTCCCATTTTTATTTCACACATTATGGACATTATTAACACTGGAACGGAATGGCTGATAGTAAAAGGAATGACAAACAGGCTTTGTTTTCTCTCTGAGAGAACAAAGCATATTTGTCATTCACTAACACATACACAAAACAATATATACATATTACATTTCTCCTTATCTCCTTTGTCATGCTTGATGTTTTCTTAAATATATATATATATATATATATATATATATATATATATATATATATATATATATATATATATATATATAGAACATATTGTCGGACATTTGATTGTAAATTGATTGATAGATTTAATTTTTACGCCTGTTCAACATCTTTCACGTTTTTTAAACCCTGACAATATTCTTCAGCTGTGAGATTGATTAACTGACATTTTAGACACTATTTGCATTATTCGGACTATTGTCATTTTTATCACAACGTTTCCGCCGTTGTACGCTCCGGTCTTCTTCAGGTGATTGGAATGTCGAACTGACCCCTTTATTTCGCTCGCTGCGGTAGACTGTTCTAGTTCCACGTGCCATGTCTAATGGATGTCAGTTATCGGTTATCTCCTGTTAATTAACCAGCTATTGAAATCACACTCCTTGGCTCCTGTCACTGGATTTAACTAACGCCTTTATCCACTGTGCCGTGTGTCCTTCAGGATCAATATGGCAACAAAGATGAGGACATTAGTCCGAATAATGTAAACAGTGTACATAATACCTCATCTCAGAAATATAGACTGATACTGACTTTTAAGATTTTATTGCTTATCAACCATTCGCAGGTTATTTAAAGCTAAATAATATTTGTAGTTTATAAGAATTTGGGTGGGGGGAATAATAATGATTTACAATACTTATAAATTAGCACATAACTGCAGAGGGGAGAACAAGTAGACTCATACATTTCCTAAGGGTATTTGCGCGTAAGTGAATAAAGCGAACACGACTGGAATTCGAACACGTCTCACCAATAACTAATTCCGAGTCGTTATGCATTAAACCACACGCACATCCAAGCTTATAACACCGTGTATTTCCAAGCGGTCGCCCAGCTCTGTACCAACCAGTCTTGACGGTGCTTAACTTTTTTTAAGCCAAATGATAATAACTTACATAACCAATAAATATAAAATTAATTCCACCAACGGACTTCTTGAAATGCTGAACTCATTGTTAATATCGCTACCGTATCCGAGTTAGATCTTGAAAATTATTTTTTGCCGCTGCCTCTTTTAACGTGCTATATCTTTAGTCATATAAAAATTATATAAAATTATATAAGCATTATTGGTTTCCACCTAAAATCACGCGATCACCCTTACAGATAGTGACCAGATTTGACATTGCTTTACTTCGGGGATCGCACAAGAAACTTTTTTTTTTTAACGTGATATGGTTGTAAGATTCAGTTGTAAGTTTTTGTTTGTTTATTGCGATAATAAATATTTACTGATACAAGCCGTCATAATTAAACGAAAGCTGAAGAAGAAGGGATGGATTCATAGTTTTCCAATGAGTATTCTCGCGTAAGTGAATATAACGAACCCAACTGGAATTAGAACTCAGTCGGAATTAGAGCCGTTATGCATTAAACCAGCCGCACATCCAATGTCCCATCACCTGTTATTCTCAAGCGATCATCCACCTAGGTATTGACCAGACTCGACGTTACTTAACTTATGTGATCGTACAGGAACCGGTGTTTCAATGTGATATGGCTGTAATTGTTTAACAGTAGAGTAGTGTGGTGAATTTGTAGGCACAAGTATTGACATATTCTGTTTAATATAGTCATATATCAGGGATAGTAAAACTTTTTGACAAGTCATCTGTCAACGGGACATATAGCCGCTGTACAGATGCATAACTTTTTCAAGAATATTAATATTCAGAGTGCAAGAGTAAACTCAAAACATTGTCACACTCTTCTATAAAATAAAAGCCAACTAAAACCCGGGCCCACTTAATTCCAAATGTGACTGCCCACAGAGATACAAAATAGTCCTCCTAAATAATTTAATAATTAAGCACATTTAATATCCATTTAATGACATTAGAAAAATTAAAAGCAAATACAGTAATTCAAATAAAAACAACGAAAAATGCTACACACACATATATGCTCTCTCTGTCCTTCCATCTCTCTCTCTCTCTCTATCTATCTATCTATCTATTTATCTATCTATATTGTGACCCTGGGTTTCACGCTATTTGCGATCGTCAGACAAACTGATTAATTTTTAAATTTTGGATTTATATATGGTTGCGTATATCGGTGTTTTATGGAAGTGGGGACGGGACGCCACTCAGACTTACGCAAACATACATACACGCACGTACATTCATTGATGTACGCAGACATACACACGCGCGCTCACTCACCGATGAGACTGGGCATAAATGCTCATATATGTGTTGTTGCACACATACCTACGCATTTGGTCGCTGTATTCAATGTTAGATTGTGTAGCGAATCCAACTAAATATGGTAGCTCTATCACTGATATTGAGCGCTTTCCAATAAGTACGGCGCATACATAATATATAAATAATATATATAAAAAATTGCATATATATATATATATTTACATTGATATACATACACATTTCACTTACACGCACACACACACACACATATATATATATATATATATATATATATATATGTGTGTGTGTAATGATAAAATATAGTTTTAAAGTGCTATATTTATGAGTTAAATTGCTCAATATCAGGGGTAGTGCGTATGTAAATATGGCCTGACAGTATATTTTGGAAAAGAATTCTTAATTACTTTATAAATTTAACAATGATTCAATTTATCGCTATAATATCTATTACGCGAGCTGTGGCATATTTACTGGGGTTCCTAAAGCACATTCTGCTGCTGCTGTTCCTGCGATTATTATTATTATTATTATTATTATTATTATTATTATTATTATTATTATTATTATTATTATTAAGGAGGATGCCGCTGATGATATTGGCGACGATATTTTTGTTGTAGTAGCGTTTGTATAGCTTATCATAGTCATTAGCGTTGTTGTAGCTGTTCATTTAATGATACAATAAAGTGCACTTGTCAAATTTTCCCAAGGCTAAGGCTTTTAAATATTAGAATTAGCGCCTGATGTTCACACTTTACTTAATTTCCCCAGCATTTGATTGCTGTACTTGAGAACAAATTTATATCAGGTGATTTAAAAACAACACGAGGATTAAACGTGTGTGTCAATCACTCACCGCCGGTCCTGCGAACACTTAAATTATACAAACATGCTAAGGGTAAATCTCGTGCCATATTATATATATATATATATATATATATGTTTGTGTGTGTGTGTATGTGTGCGTGTGTGCCTTTATATATATATATATATATATATATATATATATATATATATATATATATATATATATATATACATACACACAGACACAATGGTTTACTGCAAAGTTCCCGGCGAAATTGACATCCCAGGTTTTGAGCAAACGATAACACATGAGATCTTTTAGGAAATGAAGCGCGCGCGAACGCACACACACAAACACACATACACACGCACACAAACACACGCATATATATATATATATATATATATATATATATATATATATATATATATATATATAGAGAGAGAGAGAGAGAGAGAGAGAGAGAGAGAGAAAGAGGTAATAATCGGTCGGTATATAATCCAAGTGTATCCTATTAACACAATATCAAATATTAAATATTGAATATTAAAACTGATTCACACATAGAGCACAATGTTTTTATAATAAACAACAATATATTTTATACAATCAAAAATAAGATACCATTATATAAATGATCATTTTCACCTTGAAATACATTATCGTATCTTAATTCCAATTATAATATATATATATATATATATATATATATATATATATATATATATATATATATATATATATATATATATAAATATATATATATATATATAAATATATATATATATATATATATAAATATATATATATATATATATATATATATATAGAGAGAGAGAGAGAGAGAGAGAGAGAGAAAGTGAGAGAGAGAGCTTTGATTTGGACACTGCTGTCAACATCGAGTGCAGACAGTTTTGTTTATACTTTAAAGCAGTGTTCAAGCCATGGAGTTTGCGTTCAAGTATCAAACCAGTTGGCAATGTCTACTTGTATATTTGCATACGCTCTATCCCTGATATTGAGCACTTTGTCCCATAAATATGACATACCTTAAAACTATATTATTTTCCAGCACAACCAACTTCAGTGAAGCCATTCTACACTTAATGTCGTTTATTCGATATGTGTATATTGGAATTGGATATAAGACGTTGCAAAAATACCAGAAGAATATAGATAACAATATATTTTTTTCTATAATACTGATAACATTCAATTCTTCAAAATGACTGAATATAAAATGCAGAAAGATATTTTGTTATCTATATTCTTCTGGTACTTTTAGCAACGTCCTATTGACAATTCCAATATACACATATCTAGTAAATTACATTAAGTGTAGAATGGTTTCACTGAAGTTGGTTCTACTGGAAAATAAATTTATCAAATATTTTAAATGTATTATTATTATTATTATTATTATTATTGTTATTATTAGTAGTAGTATTAATATATAAACAATTGAAATATTTTCGGCACATTTAAAAATTTTGTCAACGAAATGTTTAATATGGGTACAAGATGCACATCAATAAGCTTACCAAAACCAATAACACTGAAAACGGATCCAGCAAACTCTGCAAATGTTTGCGTGAGTATTACCCTGGTTATTTTGAGAATAATAAGCACAAATTCTATGGTCTTTGCTAGTTTTTTAAAGCCACAAATTTTTTTGATTATAAGAATGTTTTTTTTTTAGATAATAATGATATATTGATACACCTACAAATTAACCCATGACTGGTGTGAGATGAAGTCGATTCATACCTTCCACAGGGGCATTTACGCGAAAATTAATGTAAATGATCCGACTGGAACAGGAACTCGGCTATCCGATTTACAATTCTGTGCTGTGATCCATTACGCCACTTGTACATCCAAGTTTGCAGCCCCTTTTATTCCCAAGCGGTCACCCTGATAGGTAACGACCAGACTTGACGGTGCTTAACTTTTTTAAACCAAGCAATCCTGATATACATAAACAATAAATATAATATTAATTCCACCAACGGTTTCTTAAAATGCTGAACTCATTTTTAATAATACTGCCGTAGACTAGTTAGATCTTGAAAGTATTTTTCCCGATGCCCCTTTCAAAAAGCTACATATTTAGTCATGTAAAATTATAAGTATTATTCTTCTCCACCTTAATTCAAAATAAATACCATCTTACGATCATTTACACATATATTGACGATACAGTTATGGGCTCAACTCTTAGCCCAACGTTAACCAGTTTTTTTAGTCGTATTTTTTTTTAAACTCTTTAACACAACTAAAAGAAAAACAGACAAATTCTTTCAGAATTTAGCAGAATATATGATACCTTGATCTGAGCGGTTGTATACAGCCGAGATTTTAGATTTTTCTGAAGAGTTTTAGTCTCATGCATGGTATCCATATAAAAGTTTCGATCTGATCAGGTTATATAAGAACATAACACGTGTTTTTATGTTAATTGTTTATTTTTGTAGCAATCTGAGGTCTGGAGGAATCGGAAATTCCTATGTGAATTCTTGTCTAGTTCATTACATTCTCTTACGTGCTAATAGACTTGGAAATTCATGAATCTATCTCTTCTTCCCAGCTATGGGTAAATAACAGGACTGAGTGGGTGTCCAGGAAATCTCACTGCTATTGCGACTGCAGTAAATGTGGTGCCTTTACGATCATAATCGTGATTATGTGAATTCCTCTGAAGGAATCATGTTGCAAATATTACATTATTACTATATGTAGTTTGTAATCAAACTATTGCGAAGGAAAAAGGCGCTTATGAATGGAATCAGAAAGAGACAGTTGGAATTTCTATGATACATAATAAGGAAAATGGTGAATATGAAGGGTGAGGTAAAAACTGATCGATCGAATTCCAAAAAATATTCTCAGTTTTGCATTGTGATCGAGAACAATATATTTTTTTTCTTTTGGCGAACGTAGGGCGCATTTCTAAAAAAGACTGTTATGTACACGTTGAAGCTGCCGGGTGCATTAACGTTTCGTTTTGTTTTATGAGCTCTAAATGTGTAATAACCTGTTGATTCAATCACGACGCAACAGTAACTTTCTTCGATGGAGCTTGCTGTTCAGGCTCGATTTTGGCGTTTTAATCTTCTCAAACCGCTGTCTTTTCTGTTGAATATTGTTGTATGGAACCCACATTTCATCACCTGTTATTTAAGGAAAGGCTTGGTTAGGATGCTATTCATCATTATATTTGGTTCCACAAAACGGAAATTACTTATGACTTAGCCTAATACCATGCAGTTAAAGAGGGGCGCTATCAAGGTGATTTTGTTTCGATTACATGCAAAATTCCACAGAACAGAGTAAAGCTTCTTATTCTCTGCTGAGCATAATATGAAGAGTGGAAGCAATTTAAACTTTCTGTCAGTTCAACAGTGTTATCAAGAGAGAAAAGAGTGCAGATGTAACTGACTTGGTATTTCAATTCTCTTCAAGTACAGGTAAATGAACTTTGATATATACATCATAAGTAATCTTGAGTTCAAGAATAGAAAACTCTCATTCAGATGCTGTTGAGTAGGATCTTCTGTAGAGAATGTAACATTAAATAGGTTTATTGAGGATGGGCTTCAAGTAATAGTGCAATAATTACTCCTGGCCTTAATTGTTCAGAATAAAGTACATATATTCAGTTAAATTATAAAGAAAAACATCACCAAGAATCATTGCGTATATAGATACGTTGAATGGTAAAATGGAAAGTTGCGTATAGTCAAGCGAGGAAATTGGTCGGTGTTCGTGCCTATATAAAAGTCAGTGTTTTGAAAGATGTCGTTAAATGTGGGATGAAAAACTCACAGGCTTACTATGAAGTAATGATGCTAGAGCTGTGAAATATTGTATGTGTTATTTTCATCTCTTCTTATTTATAACTACATTGTTTCCTTTCAAGTAAACTAAAATTTAACTATTCAAAGATGACGTCAGTTGTAACTAGTAGCAACATCTCTTGAAAATGGACAGAATTTGGCATCGTAGTTTTATCAATTACCTGCAGAAAAAAGGGTTTAGCCCCCAAGGACACCCAAAAGAATGTTCTGCCTAACAATTATATTGGTCTGTAATTTACAAATTCCGATGTTAGTATGTTTGCTGACTATATAGGCAAAACGGGTCGACCATAACACAATTTTGAACTAAAGGTTTCAGCTTATCTACCAAGGCAGATAGTTTTCGTTCTACTAACGATGTCTAGGGATATCTCGTCCAGTTACGATTAAGTACTCATCTAGTTCCTATTTAATACTCGTCTAGTTCCTATTTAGTACTCATCTAGTTTCGATTTAGTAGTCGTCTACTTCCTATTTAGTAATCATCTAATTCCAATATGGTACTCGTATAGTTTCGATTAAGTACTTGTTCCGATTTAGTAATCGTCTAGTCCCTATTTAGTACTCACCTAGTTCCTATTTGTCTAGTTTCGAGTACGTACTCGTCTAGTTTCGATTAGGTACTCATTTAGTTTCTAATTACTACTCGTATAGTTCCGATTTAGTACTCGTTTCAATTAAGTACTCGTCTAGTTCCTATTTAGTATTCATCTAGTTTCGATTTAGTAGTCGTCTAATTCCTACTTAATACTCATCTAATTCCAATATCGGTCCATTTCTAGAAAATGTTATATAGATAGCTTTGAGAAAAAGGTGTTTTAATTTGCAACTGAATAATAAATTTTACATTAACGTCAGTTGATAAACGGAAAGTGATCTCTTTCACGAGTTTTCATTTCTTTCTCTTTATTTTTTTCAAAACAATGTTACAGTTGGGTAACTCTCTAGAATTTTTCAAGCGAATAGCTTACCCACTAAGCTACTCGAAATGCGTCTATAGAAAGAAAGTGGAAGATGCCTGATTGCAGTAATAACCAAATGATAATGATGTCTCCCATTGTAATAAATGATAAACAGGACTTGACAAGCACATATAGGAATTTGACATACTATCTTCGTTTTAGGCGATAGCTTTCCTATTAAATGAAATTAATTATCACTTAATTCACTTATTGAGCATCTTAACCGTATCTAATAATTAATAAAGTAAACGTGCAATACGTCACAGGCATTATCCGCGAATCGTGTAATTAGAGGATAATAACGTAAAAGGCGCCAGGGAAAAGCACTGACGTAATCAATTAACTACGGGAGTCCGTTTGCAAGTCAGCTTCGTTTCTGTCTTTATAACAATGATGAGTAAAATTCCTTCAAGAAAACTTCATATTCTTACAAAAAATACTTTTCTCTTCTTCATTGTGCCGTCTCCGTTCAGGACATGGGAGATCAAGGTTACCGACACGATCATGGACTTTGCAGCTCTCAATAAGTGTTGTACTTTGCACGATAGCGTAATGGATAGCGGCTCGGACAAAGACATCGGGGAGCCGAGTTCGAATTCCAGTCAGATCAATTACATTGACTTACGTGCTAATACCCTTAGGAAAGGTATGAATTCTCTTCTTCTCCCCCTACCCTAGCTATGGGTAAATAGTAGGGTGGGTGGCAACTGGTCTATCGCACAAAAAATGGCAATCTATTGCGGGACAAAATTTGCCTCGTCAGTCATGTATCGAAAGAACAGGAGTGGCAGCAATATTCAAAGCAAGAGAGAATGATAGACTTATAAATATGTAAGATAGATTCCGGCAACAAAAATTGTCTAGCACTGCACAGTGAACCAATTTTCCTAGCTGTAGATTAGGTTATTTAAATATAGTCTTTCCACTTCATGTGTGCTGAAAAGAAATTAGTCCATAAAGGCACGAACTCTCACTCTCCTGGAGGTTAGCTTCATCCATGCTGTTGGAAGATAAAAATGATTCCTCAGACAATTAAAAGAGAGCAATTTCCTTCTTCTTCTTTTTCTTTTTGGTAGGGGGCGCTAAAATTAACAAACAACTCCTTTCCCCCATTTTTAGATCAGCTGCCAATTTGACCCTATCGAACCGATCAGACTTACTATTAAAATAGTAGCAACCAGTTAGTCTTCGACATTGATTGCCTCTTTGCTGTCACATCTAAACTTTTTTCAACCAGCTACACAGATCTGTTAGATAGGTTATTCGCTGTTTTCCGCTTGTCATCACTATGTCGTAACGATAAGATAAACAGAGAAGTATTTTAAGCAGAGAAATGAATCCAAACCCTTATTTGTTTAAAGATCTGCTAAAAGGAATACATTTCTCTCTATTTCCCGAGTGTTTTATCTGAGGAAAAATTGCTTTACTATTCAATTTTTACTCAAGACGTTAAGAAACGATATATGACATTGAAATTTGTTTCGGATTTATAATTCTGAGAGATTTAAACATAGAAGCGTTTGCGAAAATAACTTTAGCACACAAAGATGTTTACATTACAAAGAGCACACGCACACGTACGTACGCGCGAGCACACACACACACACACACACACACACACACACACACACACACACACACACACACACACATATTTGTCATTCTTTTTCTTTCAGCTATCCCGCTCCATCCGTGAAATAAGGAGATGATAATGTCCATAATGGGAGAATAAACCTTTTTTTTTCAGAGCGCACCCATTATAAATATCTAAATGAAGAAAATTCTAAGGAAGTATTATCTCTAGATACGGAATTTTTTTTTTCATATCTGTCACTTATCCTAATTAATGTTATTTTCAAAATATCAACACTAAAATATTCGTAAGCGGACACTCCGGCAATCACTCCGTCCACTCGTCCGTAGATACCAGTAATTGACTGTTTATTTTCTCGTTGTTTATGGTAAACGTGACGCGCTTCAAATTTATTATAGCATATCAGATATAATTTTGTTAAATATATTCGCTTCTATTTAAATATATTTATAGATTTACTTTAAAGTTTTTTTCTCTAATTAACATGCAACGTGCTCACAACGAGCAGGGTGACATTTAAAATCTCTAAATCAACGGATGCTGAATTATTTAAATATAATCATTACAACATTAACAGTGATATTAACCGTTTCCCTACAGTAAGAATTCTGGACTCACTGACCGAAAGATTAACGTAACAGCCAGCTGAAAATTATAACTCTTTCCCTGTTAAACAGTAGTTCAAGAGAGTAGACGTCTTAAGGACACTGTTTCTATTACTAATGGGTGTTTCTTTCTTAACATTTCGTTGAAGTTAGTGGGAAAGTCAACATGTAGATTATATGCATATCAATTCACCGTAAAAAAAATTGCCGTAGGAAAACTCACCTCGAGAATTTTCGCCGTAAGAATATTCGCCGTATAAGATTTTTACCGTAAGTAAATTTAATATTTTTTCGTATATTTCAATATTTAGCCATTTATAATGAATTTAAAACAGTTCATGTTTGCAAATAATTTGTGTTAATTTTTAAAAACGTACTGAGAGTTTGAAGTTCTTTGCTCAGATATTTTAAGTTGAAGATGGTTGCGTATTCAAGTTGTAAGTTTGTTTGAAATAATATATATTGCTTGAGTGAGAAATATTGGCAGACTGATAATATGTTAACAGAAAGTTTAACATTAAGTCTGAGATATGAAATTGCTTGACGTAGGTTCTGGTGACTAGTTGGAATTTTGGCGCTCCTCACCGACGAGGATGAATGATGTAAGATTTTGATCCTATAACTTCGCTTATTAAAATATTTAAATCAAAGTAATAATACTGTGAGTCAGATATACCTAATAACAAGGTACGTTGCATATTTAAAAAAATGCGGCGAAATTATCTTAAGACAAAAATCCTATACGGCAAAGTTTTCTACGGCGAAGATTCCTGAAGCGAGTTTTCATACGGCAAAAATGTTTACAGCGAATGTTCGTAGAACCGATTATATTATTATTTTCCCGTCTAGTTGCATGTATATATTTTATATTCAGTGGAACCTCGGTTCACGAATTCACTTCGTTCCTGATGGCCGTTCGTAACCCGATATGTTTGTAAACCGAAACTATTTTTCCAATAGGAATCAATGTGGAGAAAAAAGTTTACGGTACAATAAAAATGGTAAAAAAGGCACAACACACGAATATATACAACACGGAGGTTGACTCAGAAATTATTCCGTGCGGGTTAATTCGGTTCGGCAATGTTGTTAGAGAACTGAAATTTTGCTCGATAACCGAGGCATTTTCATCTCGAATTTTCTGTTCGAAAAGCGATTTCTTCGACATGTGAGACGTTCGACAACCGAGATTCCTCTGTATGTCCTAGCAAGCCTACATCCAGGTTGAATGTTTGAATAATGGCGAGGCCCACATAATCTTTCCTATATTTTCGCTTTGGGTATTGTAAAAGATAAAATAAAATAAATATAGTAAGCTTTCTCCGTACGTAGGAATTAAAATCTGAATCCGAATCCGGTTATATTTGCGAAATCAAGTAAGTAGAATTTTATTGCAAAATACTAATCTGAAGGACCCAGATTTGCTTGTTTATTTTCAAACAATAGTGCGACACTGAAATCTGAAAGTGCATTGGTGTAGCGAACGAAGCCTTCCAAAACAAGCAACGTATAAACAGAAAAAATCGTTAGAAACAAAGAAAAGACAACTGAACTGTTCTGTAATATCAAACGTTCTATATGGCAATGAATGCTGGGCGATCCCTACACGAATGAAAAAGAGACTTCAAGCAACAGAAATTTAGTTCTTCAGAAAGATGGTGAGAATACAATAACATGTGAGCAATGACGACATTTTAGAGAAAAGCAACGAAAAAGGACACATATTTTTCTTATCAGAAAGAGACAGTTGAATTTTCTAGGACAAATAATGTGGAAGGAGAGCTTGGGAAATTTGATACTCACGGGAATAATTGATGGCAAGAAGGACAGAGAAAAACAGCGCATAACATATCTAGAAATCTTGAGTAAATGTGTGGCGGGAGAAAGTTTACGTGAGATTACAAAAAGACAACATTTATTAAGAGCTACAAGGGAGAGGAAAGTGTGGATGGGTATGATCGCCAACAGCCTATGTATAGACACAAAAGACGTAACATAATAGTTGATAAATTCATTCACAACTGCAATAAGATCAATTCTTATACGATGATCTTGTGCCAGACACATGTAAGCTTTGTACATAAACATATATTACGAAAATTTCTCCTGTAGAAATCTTGAGTAAGTGGTTGGCGGGACAAGGTTTAGGAGAGATAACAAAATGACGACAATTATTATGAGCAACAAGGGAGAGGAAAGTGTGGAGAGACATGATCGCCAACATCCTGGTGGTACGCTGCATTCAGAAGAAACATATGTATGCACACAGAAGACGAAACGCGACAGTTGATAAATTCATTCACAACTGTAGAAAGAGCAATTCTTATACGATGATCTTGTAATAGATACATTAATTTTTAGAAATGTATTTGTTCCCATTTCGAATAAAAACAAAAAAATAAATAGATATGGGTTTCAAGAATAATTAGACGAGGAAATGTGCATTCCTTAAAAAGATAAAAAATAAATAGAAGATTTGTGTTGTGTCACTCCATTTGAGCGCGCGGTCTATAGTACCCTGAATTAAACGGTGGTTTTACCTACATAAAGGAAGAGGATAATTTCCTCGAGTGCACTGGCCGATAGGAATAATGGACAGTATTTAAAATAAAAAGTGGGACGTCTATTACGGGTATCTAACAAGAATAACGTTTGAAGAAATAAGAATATATACTTATACATATTCAGCACTTGTTTAAATCATCTTGAAATTGACCAATATTAGCAGATTTCAAAGTGATCAATACATAAACCATAAAGCAATGTTATGAACTACTATCTTGACGTTGAGAATCCGAAACTGCATATGATATTGAGGTAATTATATCTTTTTAATATAAATATTCTCATATATATATATAGATGGTAGATGGTAAACTCTTCCATCAAGGTTAAGCAGCTCAGTTCCTATGAACCGACTGCCAGACACCAGCACATATGATTGAACCAGCCACACATTTTGAAGGGCCGAATACAGAGACCTGGTGCACTCCGCAGGTTTGGAATTCAGAGGTGCCCTTCTCCTAGACCAGTTACCATCCAAGGCTATAGAATCCAGTATTTATCCATAGCTGTATTCGACCCCAAACGACACCTCTGCGGGTTCTGAATTCAGAGTTGGCCTTCTCCTAGATCAGTTGCCATCCAATGCTATAGAATCCAGTATTTACCCATAGCTGTATTCGGCTCCAAACTACACCTCCGCAGGTTCTGAATTCAGAGTTGTCCTTCTCCTAGACCAGTTACCATCTAAGGCTATATAATCCAGTCTGTCCTGCTATTTACCAATAGCTGGAGGGAGAAGAAGAGGATAACTTTCCCAAGGATATTAGCACGTAAGTGAATGTAATGGATTCGACTGGAATTCGAACTCGGTTCGACGATTACTCAACACGCTATCCACTACTCCACCGTGTCTGTCTGTCTGTCTGTCTGTCTGTCTATATATATATATATATATATATATATATATATATATATATATATATATATATATATATATATATATATATATATATATATATATATATATATATATATATGTATGTATGTATGTGTGTGTGTGTGTGTGTGTGTGTGTGTGTGTGTGTGGATTTATTTATTTACTTTTGGCAATTCCAAATGCAAATTATAAAATTGTCATTATATGAATTCTGAAATCGTGAAAGGCATGAAACATAAAATTCACCATAGAAGTTTTTATTATACAAAATAAACAGCCCACATAAAATATCATTCAGCATAGGAAACGTTATCGGAAAGTGCATAGGATATAATTAATGTGTGTACCCTCTTTCTTCTTATAATGCTAATAAATAAGTAAAAATTAAAATAAAATTAATATTTTAATTAAATTATTGAATAAATAAATCCTAATCTTTTTGTGCGGCCTTATTCCGAGTAACCCTTACACATGACGTCAGGCTAGACCATTTTAAGCGTCCAGCTTCAAAAGGAAAACCAGGATACAGACAAAGGGAAGCCACGCAGACACCACCTCGGTTCTTAATAATGACTTCTAAAGTAGAAATTAATAGAATAAAAATAACAAAATATGAATTCCGACAATTTATCCGCAATTTCGATCAAAATACTCAGCATATTATCCGTAAATTGAAAAGTACAAAGTAAAGCACACTGACTTATCAGTTTTTTTAATCAAAACCGTAAGTATAATTTATGGCTTCCCGAAGAAGAGATTTCGCGTCTTTCCTCTTTGAGTCCAGAACGTGATAAGTTATATTAACGCTGCTTAATAGGTCAAATGTACGTGAAGCCTGTTTTAACAATGAAAATCGAACAACACAAAAATAATATAAAATCGTTTTATCCATAACTCATTCACTGATAAAGTTTTAATAAAGGTGAAACGTATATATATAGTATTATATTATTGTCATATCTATCTATCTATTTATCTATCTATCTATCTATCTATCTATCTATCTATCTGTATTTCTCTCTGTATTTCTCTCTCTCTCTCTCTCTATATATATATATATATATGTATATATATATATATATATATATATATATATATGTGTGTGTGTGTGTGTGTGTTACATAATAGAGAAATTTAAATTTACCTCATGAGAATAGCTATTTCAACTAACGTTAAAACGTTACCATTTTTCGATTCAAATGGTGTGAAGATACAAAGTCAGAAACTTAAAAATTAAACATTTAAAAAGTAAAAGAAATTAAAAAAACGGAAGAGGCCGCCATTGAAAATATAGATATTGAGTTAACCATACAACACCAGTATAGCGGAAGACGGAAGACGGAAGACGGATATTGTCTGGGTTAAATGGAAAAGGTTAATAAAAACTTGATCTGGATTTTTAATTTTAAGAACCGAGGTAGTGTTTAAGCAAAGAATTCGAAGAGAAATTAAATAATGGCGGGAAAAATTTAATAATACCAGGAAAAATTTAAAAAAAAACAAGTTAAAAACATGAATTCAAACAATTTTAAAAAAGAAAATATTTTTTTCCTTTTAACAATTAAAAAAAAACACGCGAGCAAATAATATAGCATTAACAATCTTAATTAGACAGTTTATATTAAGAAGAAATAATATAAAAATAATTTTTTTAAATTCAAAATTTATTTTTTTTTAAATTTTAAAGATATATAAGTATAAAGTAAAATCCAGAAATAAAATATAAAATTAATTAATAATTAAAGAATTAAAAATAAAGGGATAATTAAAAGAAAAATTGAAAAATAAAAATAGAAATGAAAAACCTGTGGATAAATTCACAGTTAAATTCTGCTTCCTGTCCCTCGTAACTGTATAGACACGAAATCACTCCACACAGTTGTTGATAAAACAGACGACCGATGTACGTTAAGCTCTTTTTGAGGATCAGTTTTAATATTTCATATTACTAGGTCAACTTAGTTTATATAACGGATTTGTTACCCTTACGATATATATATATTGGCAGCAACTTTTCTTTTAAACATGTTGTGTTGAATGTTAAAGACAACATCGTCCTGCATATTTTCTTTTGAATTCTCTCATATTTTCTAATGAGACTTTTTATTTGAAAATGTAAACGATATTTATTTCGATATCATTTTCAAATAAAAAGTCTCATTAGAAAATATGAGAAAATTCAAAAGAAAATATGCAGGACGATGTTGTCTTTAACATTCAACACAACATGTTTAATATATATATATATATATATATATATATATATATATATATATATATATATATATATATATATATATATATTAATAAATGCACATTTTTCCTCACCATTAGCACGACTCGGATTTTAGTTTAATTCATAACAAAATCTTCAGCTAGCTCTGTTATATTACATCGAGCGCTATATTATTAACAGCAGCACACCATGAGTGATAACATTATAGTATCGAGCATAAAGATCAGAACGATGTTAAGAAAAAGTCTAAATGTGAAATAACTTTTTATTTTAAAGCTTCAAAGAACATTTTAACAAGGAAAAATAAGGATATAAAGGTAAATTATATAATTCCAAAATTACGGTAAAAAAAAAGAATGTCACTTTTCACCCAGAGAGTTTCTTCCCAGGAATCACTACTTTGTGGAAGATCTCCCGTGTATATTAATACGGAATTCTATACTCGGGTCAATGTTATCTATAACTTCGTACTTGATATTCGTACATTTATATCAAATAGTTCATGCAGTAACATTCTACGACGGTTGGTTGAAACGTTCATAGGCTGACACTGAAGGACTGATGTTAGAGCCCTGAAATCACGTAGGCATTAATTGAAAAGCTTTTTAATTGAAATCCAAAAGGATTCCAAGGCTTGGGAGGGGGTGTTGTGGTAGGATCCACCTAATTTGCATAGCGGAGTACCGACGATATAAATATGGTTGGTACCGGAAGACATGGGGGCGAATACAGAGATCCAACTAGAGACTCTGCCCGACTGCGACTTAGTCAACTCATTCTCCAGGAACGGTCTTCCCAGGAATATACAAAAGACTATATGTAAATATTGTGTACACTTTCTTGTTTCAATACATTTTATTCTAACTACATTTTGTGTTTGCATTATTATTCCATGCATTAGTCAAGTTTCAACAATGGCGACGAAGTAGAACGAACCATACGCAAAGTTACAACATTAATAATAGCTGTATTGTTTACTTCAAGATACAGTGGCATCTGATTGCTTAGATAAAATTAACTAATAACGACTTTTCATGAAAATGGACAAAATTTGGCATCGTGGTGCTTTCAAGTTCCTGCATAAAAATGGTTTTAGCCCCCAAGGACATTCATGCTGATATCGTTTTCCATTAGGTGATAATACTTCAGGTTTATCCACAACGCAAACGTGGGCAGCTGAATTTAGGAGGAAAACGGAGAGCGTCTAGACACTTGGTCTAGAATTCTACGGCTGCCATCACCGAGGAAAACATTGATCGTATTCACTACATGGTGATGGATGACAGACGATTGACTATAAATCAAATAGCCAATACTATTAGCATATTCCTGGTGAGAGTTCAGAAATTTTCTAAACAATGAAGTTGACATAACGAAGTTTTCAGCTTGATGAGTGCCACGTCTTCTGACACCTGATCAAAAGCGCACAAGGCTGATCAGGTCACGGGAAAATCTGACATTGCTTCCTAACCATGGGTGATTGTTGGGTTCATCCCTTTCAGCTAGAGACAAAGATACAATGCATGCAGGCAAAACATCCCACCTCACCTGCTTGGAAGAAGGCTAAGTTTCAACTCCGAGGGAAGATAATTAGCCTGAGATTTTTGAGATGCAAAATGCATTGTTTTGTTGATTATCAAAAGCGAAACACCACCAATGAGTAATGATTAGCAAGCATTTACTATGCCAACTTGATGTGGCAGTTATCAAAAACTATCAAGATGAAACGCCCAGGAAAACTGACGAAAGAGGTCTTGTTTTATTAGGACAATGCTCCAGTACACATGTCCTAAGTTTCTATGGTTGACTTGCGAGACTGTGGCGTCGAACTGATTGATTACTGTCCCTATTATCCTCTTTTGACACTATCAGACTATCATCTGTTTGCCAACATGAAAAATACTTAGCTGGGAAGCAGTATCACATGAATGATGACGTTATATCTACTGTTAATGTTTTTTTTTTACCAACAGGGTAAAAGCTTCGTCATCTATAGGATCTGCAACACCACTAGAAGAATAGTGTGGAACACAAGGGGTCATTGCTGAAACACAAGCCTGATTTTTTTTTTCATTCTATGAGAGTATCTTGGTCAGCCTATGAACTTTTAAGGTGACCCTCATACCCCAAGTGATTTTCCGGTCTTGTATTGGGTGAATTTTAGTGAAAAAAAAATAATTATAAAGGAAAAATATTTTTTTTTCAATCGTTATAAGTTACTTTAGATATCTTTGGTGATTACCTAAGCGTAGCTTAGATGTGACGGAAGGTCTAAAGTGCAAGACTCGCAGTGAGGATCGAACTCACAATTCAGTTGTAATTGATCTAGCGAGATAAGCTTGCTGACCATTACATTCCTACGAACACAGAATCGTATGCAGACATTTATGCGAGGTAGATAATGAATGTCCAAACTGTACATTATCCGAGAAGGGCGATAAACGCCCACAACGAATGATATAGAAATAATGAATTGTGTATAAGGAGATGGATGTAAATGTTGATAAGGTCAAACAAGAAGATCATTTTCATGATTCTTTCAAGAAGAGCCGAATTGACATGCCGTGAAAATCAGCATTTCCTTTTATTTGCTCCTGGCAAATGCCAAGTATCTCGATTATATATCTCTACCCCTCTATCTACCCCTCTCTCACTCTCTCCCTCATTCTCTCACTCCCTCACTCACTTTCTCTCTCTCTCTCACACACACAAACACACACACACACACACACACACACACACACACACAAACACACACACATATATTTATATACATGGTTAGTACACAATAAAATCCCAAATCACCTGATATGGGGATGAAGCTTATTTCAACCCCTGTATACACAGTTAAATTTCTAATTCCGACACGAATTCAGTTTATACTGGGGTTAAATAAGACTGACGAATTTCGTCGGTTGAAATGAAGTGATTTTGGATTTTATTGTGTACTAATAATTGGCTCTGTCATAATAAATATATTGAGCTCTTTTTCTGAATCAGTTTTAATATTTCATATTACTAGGATCCACTTGGATTATATACCAACGGATTCGTTACCTTCAATATATATATATATATATATATATATATATATATATATGTATATATATATATATATATATATATATATATATATATATATATATATATATATATATATGTATATGTATATATATATATGTAAAGGGTCTTCCAATAACTTTAACCAATTTCAAATGTGAATTAAATTTAAAATGGACGTTCAAACAGAAATACAATTAAATGTTCCCACGTCGAATTATCTCTTGAAACATCGAAGTCAATTGGCCACCATGGTCATTGAAAACTTTAGATTTCTTCCTTTGGGGTCATCTCAAAAGAAAGGTATATGGCAACTTGCCAACAACAATTTAACAGCTAAAGGATGAGATAATAAGGCATATTGGTGAGATCGAGGTGCAACTATGCAGAGACGTATTCAAAAATTTTGACCATCGATTGAAGGTGTGCCGCCGAAGACTTGGCGGACATTTGGGCCATATTATTTTTCACACATAATTGCCATTACTTAAATAGCATGATTATTGCTCCCTACATACACCAGAAATATATGTGTTTGTTCATGTAAAACGTCAGTTATAACAAAAATGTTTAAAATTTAAATATGAATAATTATTATTCACAAATATATACATATATATATATATATTATTAGAAGTTATTTAAAACCAGAAACTATTTTTATATTGTAAGAATTTTAGAGATATACAGATACTACTAATTAATCGATAAGCGAGGAGAGAAGTGGATCCATACCTTTCCCAAGAGAATTTGCGCGGATGTGAATATAACTTGACCCGACTGGAATCGGAACCCTTCTCTCCAATTTCCAAATCCGAACCGTTATCAATTACACCACCCACAACACAAAGCTCACAACACTTAGTATACCCAAGCGGTTTTCAACGTGATATGCTCGAAAGTCTCATATATATATATATATATATATATATATATATATATATATATATATATATATATATATATATATATATATATTGTTTGTTGTGAACTCATGAGATTTTTGTTGTGACTGTATGATTTGTAACTTATTTTCAGCGCAGCTAGTGATATGTTATATTCTATTTCTCTTGAAAATATTGTGCGGTTTGCTTGATTTTGAAAAATGTAATTTAAAGCGTTTGATGGATATTTATTTATGTTGGATTCAATCCAATATTGGGAATCATTGCGAAATAAATTCCGAAGCCCAATTTATATACAGAAGCACACAAATGCATGCTGTGATTTCTTCCTAGCCAATAAAATAGGCCAGTTCTTGGTTTCATATGACTCAGCCCCGATCTGTCTTGCCTTGAAGCCAGAACGCGATGTTCGTTTATCCAGATTTGCTCTTGTGTTTCAACCACAATTCATATTACTGTTAATTTGCCTTGCATATATTTTTTACTTGCTTTATATTATTTTTGTCCTGTTCTGTTCTTTTCATCTTTTTTTGTTATTGTTTGTTGCAAACTTTGTCAATACTTTTTGTTCTGCCATTTATTTACATTTAAACATGGACACTCGCTCTACAATGTTCCTGTACTTATTTTTACATTTGTATTATTAGGTGAGTTGAAACACATCATGTTTCAGATGGACTCTTAAGTGAAATGCATAATTTTTTTTTCTGGAAAACCACTGTCTTATAGAACGTACGAAAAGAGTAGTGTATATGGTTCCAGAATTGTTTGACGAATGAAAAAGACTGTGGCTATAACCTATTCTTGTGCCCACAGGGTCCCTATCTACAAGCTTTCTAGCTCCGATATTGAACGCTCTTCGCGCATAATTATAGCAAATTATAACAGATATCTTTGTGAGCATGTGTTTTCATTTGTATATGATTTTTTTACGTTTTATTTAATGCTTTCATTAACTTTAATTGGATATGTTATCTCGTCTCCATTCACTTTTTAATAATAATAATAATAATAATTATTATTATTATTATTATTAGTCGTAGTAGTAGTAGTAGTAGTAGTAGTAATTATTTTTAGTATCTTCTTCTATGTGCCGTGTTCCTTTAAGGCGTTGGTCATCTTGGCTCTCCACAATTTCCTGTCTTTTGTAGCTCTTAATAAATTCTATATTTTCGTTACTTCTAAACTCTGTTCTGCTGACAATTTACACAAGCTCGCAAGTAAGGTTATACAGTGTAACCCGGATATAAGAGAGTTGTCGGGACCGGAGATGAATTCTCTTATATCCGGGTTTCTCTTATATCCGGGTTTGGTCTATTTTGTTTTATTAACACAGGCTCTAATTTGGGACCAGAGAAAATCTCTCTTATATCCGGGTTTCTCTTATATCCAGGTCTCTTATATCCGGGTTACACTGTACCTTATTTTCCTTTGTTCCTCATGCTTTCACTATGTCCTGTGAGTATCAAATTTTCCAATTCCTCTTTCCTTATTATGTTCCCTAGAAATATCAACTGTCTCTTTATGGTGTTAAGTATACAGGTCTTTTTTTATTTTGAATTTTTTCAAAAATTTGTTGTTGCTCAAATGTTCAGTTCATGGTATCTTTCTGTAGAAACAGGTTTCTTTTTCTTCAAGTTTCTTCTTCGTCTATGAGGAGATGATTGGCCAGCATTCACTGCTATATAGGAGGAATGATACTGCGTAATAGTTCAGTACTCTTTTCTTTGTTTCTAACGAAATGTTTCTGTTTCTTAATTCTTTTGGATGATATATTTCAATATTTCAATCTGCTTTCGGAATGGTGTATAACATAGTATATTGTTTCATAATTTTCGTTTAATGATATTCACTCTGTTCAAGAGCCAGTCGCGGTAGTAAGGGACACAGCTTATGTGGATATTTGTGGAAAATAACGCTTAAACCTTAGTCTTGATGAGGTTAAGATTGTACTCATCGCAGAAGCAAACACTTGTGAGTCAGTCCTACAAGCCAGTAGTTCGTGGGAAGAATCTGCTTGAGTGAATGTGCGATATGAGGGTGGTCCGATACAATATGCATAGCATGGCGGATCTTGCCGTGAGATTAGGATTGGTGGAACGAATGGATGTAGTTCATCTGAACACACTCCATTGAAATAGCGATAGGGCACTAAGAAACTTGCGACTGTCGTCTGTGAGAAAGCGGTAGTAGGGTGGAATATAATTCGTTATCTACAAGAATGCGGAGAGGATTTCGAACTCCATTGAGAGTGTAACATGAAGATTTAGTGGCGGTTACTCATATATGGCAGCAGTATTACATTTTTATGCATGATCAGGCTTTTGTAAAGGAAGAGAATAGCAGGAGGAGTGAGGTATTGCTGGAGCGTTGCATGGAACCGACAATTTTCTAGATCGTATGTACGAGTTGCACTTGAGGTGAATGTCCCAATACGAGCTTAAATCATGGGAACATCCGTTCACCGCGTTGACGTTGAAAGTTTCGGTGTCTGTTCACGAGTTTAGAATAAAAATTAACCTTAATTAATCTAATAATTTTCTGATATCAGTTAGTTATCTTCTTTGAAATAATAATTAATGATTAATGGAACCATGTTTCAGATTAAATGAATTCAATGTTTCAGATCGTTGCCTTTAATTTTCAAGGATCTGACACTTTATTTATATTCTATTCTAATATTAATTTTCTGCTATCAATGTTAATTTTTCTTTGCCGACTTCGTACTATCATCAACTCCATTTAAAGTGCCATCCTTTCAAGCGTTGCAAATTTAGCAAAAAATTAAATTATACGCAGATCAATAGCGATTTCTTCACACACATGCCAAAAGAGAAAATAAAAAAGGAAAATATATTCGTTGAATACAATAAGCATTCAAGAGGCACTTGTCCTGATAAATATTAATAGGTATTGACATGTGCACATATGAATTTATGTTCAATTTAATATATCCGTGCAATGATCCACAGATTATTTAGTGCAGAGTAAATATCTTCTTAAGTACAAGTTTCTTAAATTTAATTATATCCATGATGTTATTGCAAAGTCATATGGCTTCCACGTTCGCGCACATATGTGAGGCAACAATAAGGGAATATTATAAGTAATTATTTACAACACTTATCTGCCTCCCTCTCTCACTCTCTCTCTCTCTTCCTCTCTCTCTCACTATATATATATATATATATATATATATATATATATATATATATATATATATATATATATATATATATATAGCGATTTCAACCCAAATAAGGCAGTAAAGCCACTAAGACAACCACACGGAGTTACTGGGTGTTGTAGAATTCGGAAGAGAAACAACACTAATGAGCGGGAAGAGCAAATGGTATTTATACAGGATCTATCATAAATACCTTCACAAACTTTGGGGGCGGGTTCCTCACCCCAAAACAAGGAGAGACAGCGAAACTATTCGACGCCGTATCGGCGCATTTAAAAGGGTCGTCTAGTCAATGATCCGACAGAATCATGCACGTGTAGAAGCAAACGGAATATATTTTGAGAATTTGCTATGAGTTGCTGTGCTGCCTTTTGGACATGTATTTACATGGACATTTTACCTTGTTTTCCTGTCAAGAACCCGACCGCAAAGCTGTAAAATTATGTTTGGATCGTATCTTGGATTGCACATTTAACAGTGTCTACCGTAAACTTTAAAAAGAAGAACTCAAGAACGTAGGATTTGCATCAAATAAGTTTATGCGGACTTTTGTCCTTGTTTTGGCGTGAGGAACCGCCGCCAAAGTTTGACAGCAAAACAAGGTACAACGTCCATAAAAACATGTCAAAAAGGACATCGTTGTACCTTAGCTCAACAACTCATAAGCAGTGTTCAAAATGTCCTCCGCTTGCTTCTACACAAGCATGCAACGTTCGGATCATTGACTGGCGAACCATTTCAAATATTCACACACGGTGTCGAATGGTTTTGCAGGCCCCCATGACACGTTGATGAAGCGTCTCTGCATTATTAATGTGTGCTACATGAACCAATTTTTTTAGGTGGCCGAACAATGTGACGAAAATGTATTGTAGCTCCATCATGCATGAACCACATGCGTCTTCGTATTAGCAGGACATCTACTAGGTAATATACACCTACCAGACAGTCCTTAGTGCCTCGTTGTTCATCTCGAGGTTCTCGATAAATTCCAAAGACGGATATATAATGTGATCGATCCTTGGAATCTCGACTCCAGGCACATTCTCACCAACGTAATGTGGCTTCTCTTTGCTATAAATATATTCATAGCATTTGCTCTGACGAGATATTTTTTCTGTTTGCCTGACTGCATAAATATAAGCATGCTACTAGGGTGGCATCTCGGTCCCACCCTTTTACTGTACCCCCACAGATAAATATCCAAAGGATTGAATTCGGAGAAACGTGCAGGCCATGGAAACGACCCTCGTCTTCCTAACCATCTTTTATGGTAGAAGTCAACCAGTGGATCGCAAACAATGTGACTAAAATGTGTTGTAGCTCCATCATGCATGAACCACATGCCTCTTCGTATTAGCAGGGGTACATCTTCTACTAGATATTGCATTGTGATCGAAATAATGTCACTATAGACAGCTCCTGTAAGACGTGCTGGAAGAACATATACACCTACGAGACAGTCCTTAGTGCTTCGCTGTTCATCTCGAGACGGATATATAACGTGATCGATCCTTGGAGTCTCGACTCCAGGCACTTTCTCACCGACGTAATGTGGCTTCTCTCTGCCTTTTCTATAAATATATTCATAGCATCTGCTCTGACGAGCTATTTTTACTGGTTGCCTGACTGCATGAATATAAGCATGCTACAAGGGTGGCATCTCGGTCCCACCCTTTTACTGTCGAAACAGTTAAATGCAACCGCCGCTTCTACTTCAAATGATTCTTCTGTCGCACTTCCCGACAGTGGAACACTCTTCCACTTACTTGCTCCACTCATAACTATAATCTTCAAAAATTTAAATGTAATGTCAATCGATATCTCCTAATGCCTCGATCCCCGTTCTTCTTTTTATCTTTCTTCCTTGTTCTTTTTAACCTTTCCTCAATCCTTCCAATACCCAGTCTTTCCACTGACTTTCACTCTCTGAAGCGCTTTGCGAACTAGTGGCACTCCCGCCTTGCTTCGGATGAAATGCTTAAAACAAATTCCGACCCACACATTAATCGTAGACTGAAGATGCTGTCTAGCCTGTATTGAACTATGGGGATTCCGTTTCGCCCACAAATGCTGGTTGTATAAATTTGTTATTCCAAATGTTACTTCAAACAAGACTGAAGAGACAAACAACGGATTGGTAGGGTGTTTCGATAAACAATCGGCAAAAGTTTTCCCGTGGTGATTGATACGGATACATAAACTTTCCTTGAAGTACTCTCTATGCGGTACTGTGATGTGTATGACATCATATGAGCACTTTAGGTGGGCTGATACCTGGAATGTCTCCGAAAGCCTGTAAAATGTGTTCTTCGGATCAGGCGTACGAGCGGATCTCGTTCTTTTTCGATCCATAGATCCTGTTTAGGCAACGCGATGAGAAAGAGTACCAAAGGTTGGATGACTCAGCTTCCTTCTGTCTGGAAATGCAATCTGATGCAGCCGTGCAGCCTCGCGTCCATTACCATTCACGCGGCCTTATGTAAAAACCATATCTGCTTGCTAAAGCTATGAGTATTCCTTGACTGTTACAAAGATCACTTCCCAGTTAACTCACTACAACACAATACAAACGTTGAAGACTAGCCACTAATGTACACGAATAAAAAATGTAACCTAGTTTACATGGCAACACTGGGCCATCTACCGTAAACTACCTTTAAACTTAATAGCTAAAAAATAAGGAACTTTCGGGTATATGTTAATATGAATTTTTTCTTGTTTTGTTGCGAGGAATCCGCCCCAAATTTTATAAAATA
>OZ038482.1:50236261-50258761 GCA_964036315.1 Acanthosepion esculentum | reverse complement strand
TTTTACCTCATATTGGGAATAGCTCTTCTCCTATATGAGGTAAAATGATTTCTTTGATTATATTGCTCTGTATACATTAAATAACACACATCGGGCACCTTTTTGTGCATCAGTCCTAATATTTTCATCTTACTAAGATTCACTTGGACTATATACCAACGGATTTTTCCTTACTTTATATATACTTTATATATATATAGCTTGCTAACCATTACATCGCCTCGAGGTGGGGTATCTCAAGGCGGTGTAATGATTAGCAAGCTTGTCTCGCTAGAACAATTACTCACTGTGTAGTGAGTTTGGATCCTCACTGGGTACCCCCTTCTTTCGGCCTTGTGTCACATACAAGCTAATTTAGAAAATCACTATATATATATATATATATATATATATATATATATATATATATATATATAAAAGTGGACATGGAAGTCAGCACTTAGAGGCGACAGTCTGTTTCATGCTTGTGCAATCGTCAGGCTCTATCTCTGATATTGAGCACTTTATCCCATAAATATAGCACACTTTATGACTATATTTCTTCATATATATATATAGATATATATATATATATAGAGAGAGAGAGAGCGAGAGAGAGAGATAGAGATAGAGATAGATAGATAGATAGATAGATAGATAGATAGATAGATTCCAAAATTCGCTTGAAGATGAAACAGAACTAATCCTTTTAATTTAATCATATATTTAAATTTAAAGTTTTTAGCTCGCTTTTTGAAACATGGTAATTCCTGTGTAACGAAGAAACCATATTTTAAATCGGTTAATTTATAATAGATAGTGATATACACTTGTACATGCAACACTTTCAAAATTGACTACTATAATTAAGGGACAGGAATGCTCAAAATAACTTATGATAGCACCAGATTTTAAAATGAGAATGTCCTCTACTATATAATATTTTTTAAAGGCATTTCATCCCGGGCATGGCTTTAATTCTACCCGGACTCAGAGGATTACAGAGAATGAAAGAAGAAATCGAAAAATGTAGAGAGAAGAAGTAAGGAAAAATAAAATAAAGGACCAGGGTTCAGGAAAACAGAATATGGCGATTGACGTTGCATTTTGTTGTGGTAGACGAGGATGAGATCCATTGTTGAAACTTGACTAATGCATGGAATAATAATGCAACACAAAATGTACTTAGAACAAAATGTATTGAAACAAGAAAGTGTACACAATATTTACATATAGTCTTTTGTATATTCCTGGGAAGACCGTTCCTGGAGAATGTGTTGACTGAGTCGCAGTCGGGCAGAATCTCTGGTTGAATCTCTTGATTCGTTCCCCTCTCTTTCCGGTACCAACCATATTTATATGGTCGGTACTCCACTATGCGAATTAGGTGGATCCTACCACAACACATTTAAATTTTTGAAGATTGTAATTTACAAAGAAAAAAAGATTCGGAAGTGATTTCCACGGGCAAGAATTTTCTGGAAAAAAAAGGCATTTTGACTAGAACTGACGGTTGAATCTCCCTAGTTCAACAGTAAAACTGTGAGACCCAGTTGCCAACTCAGTAGTAGCATTAAATTCATACGTTCGGGACACTGAGTAGAAAAGCATATCAGAAAAACTACCACGAAAACATTTGTAGAAAAGACGGAGGGAAGGCTAGTCGGTGAGAATATGACTGAGGTCGAGATCCCAAGTCAAGACTGATTATATTACAGAAACCTCTAATAATAAATAGCTAGACATTGTTTAACTTCGACGATCGAGCGTCTCGGGTTGAGGAATTGGAGAGCCGAGTTCGAATTCCAGTCAAATCCATTACATTCGTTTACGTGCTAATACCGTTGGGAAATGTATGAATTATCTTCTTTTCGCACCAGCTAGATAGTAAGATAGCAGGACAGACCGGATTCTTTAGCCTTGGATGGGAAAAAATATGCTTATTCAGTCACGTATCGAATGGTATATGATCACCTAAGCGTGTATCACGTATGGCACATAACTGACTGATCGCACGGGAACCGATGTTTTTTGCGTGATACAGCCGTAAGCCCATGTAATCTTGTTAGAAGATATGTATTGAAAGGTGATTGTTAATAATTTTTGCAGGTAGGATTCTATTTAGTATACAACATGATGTAATGTGTCTAGAGGGACAGCTAAAGAAGTACAAGCAGATATGAATTCGAGCTCACTTCTACGTTGTTCCTCGAAATTCGCGTGGGAAATCTAAAAGAATATACACATTTTGTCTAAAATATTTGGCTTTCAGGCGCTCGATATTTTCGCTGTACGCTATTCTTTATATTAAAAAAAAAAACAACGAAAATTAAATACTAAGTAAATAGATACTTTCAACGGGAAACTCATTACAGGGAAGATGCAATCCTATCTGAAGCGGAAACAGTGAGATATGTTTAAATCCGAGGTACTTAGAGTCTATGTAAATATCTGCGGTTACGCGCGAGCTCGCACGAACACGCGTACGCATGCGCGCACTCACAGTTAGAAGCATTGAAAATTGTTTTCACCTATTTTTCCACATATACCTTACATGTAAAAACTCATGTCTAAAATCAATAAACCTGAATTCTGAGATGTGCACCATTGTATATGAACAATAAAAACCCATTAGTGAAAAGGCGCTACTCTATTAAACAATGCGTAAACACATCACCTCTCATGTGTATAATTGTTATTGTGTGTGCATATATACCTGTATATATATATATATATATATATATATATATATATATATATATATATATATATATATATATATATATATATATATATATATATATATATATATACACAAATCAATGGCATAAGTTTAACATATTCGGAACAAAAATAATGCACTGTGTGATGAATTTGCTGCTAATTTCCCGCCATATTAGGTGCAGATTGAATGAATATTCCCCCAAAGACAGTTTGCATATTATTTTGGACTACCTGACTAAACAAACAACTAAGAAACCCCTATAGGACACTATACTCTTGTAAAGACGGCCAGAATGAACTATATAATTGTAAATTATGATAAATACACAATGTTATGCGATACATACATACATACATACATACATATATATATATATATATATATATATATATATATATATATATATATAATACTTCCAACGTTAATACTATTGGATACTAGTATTTGAGAAGAACGTCACAATTTTTAAACAGTATTTATTTTGTCTACCGACCTGCGCATATAAGAAAATTTAATAAAGAAAATGTGGCCCTCGGTAGGAGTCGAACCTGCGTCTGTCTTCATATGAGATGCATAATCAAATACCTGTCTCCACTAAAAATGACGTAAAAATTAATAAAATCTACATTATATATATATATATATATATATATATATATATATATATATATATATATATATATATATACACACGCCCGCGCGCGCACACACACACACAGACGCACACACACACACACACACACACATATATATATATATATATATATATATATATATATACACTGAGTGTAAAAGCAAAATTGTCCAATTCGTGTAGCAGCATAATTATCCATCCCACAAAATGTTTAATATTTAAAAAGACACTAAACTGAGTTTCTTTTTCCAGGTTTACAGATAAGACATTTAGGTATCTTCACACCATTTGTCGTAAGAATCATTGAAAAACCCTTTGAATTAACCAGCTAAAAATAGAACAGGTTAAATCGTTTTGTGTTAGACCCACTGTCTTTGCAACTGAGCAATGGTGAGAGGAAAATATCTTTCAAGCCTTCAGTAATGGTACAAGAGGTCATAGTCTGGTTACCATCTTCAAAGTCCATTCACTAACCATCAAGGGAAAAGGGGAATTTCTTTTAGAAAGAGGAAACAATAGATAGGAAAACTCAATCAGAGAGTCACAACAGGAAGAGAGATCATCATTTCAACATAGAGCCAAAGAGATCTATTAGAAAAGATCGAACACATTTCGTAGGACGTTTGTCACGTGACAGAGGGTTTTCGGCTATGAATCTCCAAAGAGAAGTGAAAAAAAAAAGACTTGAAAATTACATCTTCCGTGAAATCTTTGATGCTCCTAGTTACTCCAGGACAGAAAGTTAAAAAGTTAGAGAGAGCAAGGATCATCTATGTATATATATATATATATATATATATATATATATATATATATATATATATATATATATATATATATATATGCATACACACATACATATATATTTATTTATTTATATATATATATATATATATATATATATATATATATATAAAGGAAAGAACAGTAAGATATAAAATCCGGTGTTCTTATAGATATTTTTATTTTTACACAATAGTGCTCTATATAAATTTAAATTTACATAGCATTAATATTATAAATTAATAGATTTAAAATATGGTTTTACCGCTACACAGTGATAACCATGTTTCAGAAATGGAAGCTAAAGCCCCTGAATTTAATTTTGTTATTAAACCAAAGACATTAGTTCCATTTCCTCATCAAGCGAATTTTGGAGTAACTTACTTTTTAAAATTTACGGTTGTTAACGGCACAGGAAAGATTCATAATTTGATATGAATCTATAAATGTATATGTTTATTCAATTACTATCATTCTTAGTTCATATCTTTCACATTACTTGCAGTAGCATACACATATATTTCTGGTTAAATGTCGATAATCATTTAATAATTGCTTTAAACAAAGAACAATAATTCCTTTTGTTATTTCTTTTTCTACACTAAGCGACTTCGTCTTTTTTATTCCTCTTGCTACTAGCACTATCAATATTTCACCACTCCTCCCATCGTCTTATTTTAATTATTAGTTCTGTTATTTTTGAAGTTCTTGCTTTTGTTATTATTCCTCATATGTACCTATTAGCGTTGTTTAGAAACCGGCGCAGGTGTGTCTATTTCAAGATCGTGCCTTGCACCAGTCTCGATTCGCTGTCGACGTCACGCGCCCATCTGCATGCCAGTAGGATGCTCTGACCAGGCCATCCATCGACTCAATGTTCGCACTTCCGGCAGCAATCCAAATCTCGTTCATAAACGTCATTTCTTCCATCTGCGGACACGCGCGAAACTCTGTCTGCTGAGTACTAAGATCGCCGACCTTATAAAATGAGAAAAAACCTCAGCGGTGTGCACTCCGTAAACTCGATAAAAAGAACTTTTCTTTTCCTTATTTTTTTTTTTGTTGTTGTTTTATTTCTTTGATTATTTTTTTTCTCTATTGATTTTAAGATTTATAAATTTTATTCATTTTTCCTCATTTTTGTTTTAATTTTTAAATATTTTTTTTCTTTTCTTTATTTTACATTTAAGGGTTTGACTTGAATGCGTTGCATAGCGTGAGACCGTGCGTTGGTTTTGTGTTTGCGTGTATATAATCATGCGTGAAATCTTACTTGTATATGTGTATGCGAATGTGTTTGTATGATTCGTAGCATGTAATCGTGTCTTCATGCTTCTGTCTTAGAATATTTTACACCTCCTCCTCTGTGTGTATCAACACTGCTTTTATACATCTTTTTGCGTTTAAATTAATAATGTGTTTGCTCTTCTCGCTGCGTAAGTAAATCAGTAAGAACGAAAGGGTGTGTGCGAGTTTACGTGTGTGTGTGTGTGTGTGTGTGTGTGTGTGTGTGTGTGTGTGTGTGTGTGTGTGTGTGTGTGTGTGTGTGTGTGTACTCGAGTGTCTCTTCACGGCAATTCTAAGGATGTTTATACGAATTTTTATTTCCTTTTGCCCGTGAATAATAATTTATGCCTCTGTTCATATTTAGAAATGTCTTTACAGTTCAGCATTTACACACAACACACAACATTTTTAAATCGTTTAGATGCGCATGAGTATTCTCGTCTGTATTTTTTCAATACTTCAATATCATTCGGGAACACTGAAGTGAAAAAAATTAAATGTGTGTAGGAATCTGTCAGTATTAACTTCTGAAGCTATTCGTCTGCGTATTCCTGCGGTAATATTAGCCATTTCCTAATAATTAAACATTCGGCATTCACCAACCAAGTATCCATTATTATTTTCTGTTGAAATTTATAAAATAACTTGAAACAATTTTTCAGGAAAACAGGTTTCTGAAGTCCAGAAATTGTTATCACTCTTTCCAGTATTGATGAGAGATTTCCTTCCTAATCTTTTTTAAAGTAGAGTGGAACGTTATTAACTTGTTTATGCCATTATTTTCTCTTCGAATTATTCTTGATATCTGTTTTAATTTTTGCTGCTGCTGAATGTCTTCAAGTGTTGAGGTTTCTGTTATTTGGTACAGATCTTTGTGATTCTGTAACACCAGTTCAAAAGGTGTAAATAAGGATGTTCCTCGCTAGGACCTGCTGGTTTTATTCGCGCGAAGCCATATTCAACCGTTGCGCGAGGAAAGTGATTGATACAGTTGATTGTTTAGATATTTTTAGAGTTTGATATCTAATACGAGAAGCTTGATCTGACAAGTTTTGGGGTTAATGTTTGGGTTTTGTAGCAGTTTTCTATGTTCAATTTCCTTTTCTCCTATACTAAATTTGTTATAAATGACCAATACACCGAGGTATTTGAAGTGCTTACTATTTATTCATTTGAATTCTTATGACGGACTAAATTCCGGATCATAGTCTCGATTTTTGGAAAGGTTTAACTTGAGTCCTGAGAATACTTGATAGAGTATGTTATCTGGTCAAATCCTTCTCATCCCAACTATCTCATCACATAGAATATGAGAACAAAACCACTATTAAAGAGAAAAACAATAAAAGAACAAAAACTAACAAGACAGAAGACGATTGACGCCGCATTTAAATTTTTGAAGATAACATTTTACTGGGAAGCAAAAAACCAGAAGAGAGTTCCACAAGCAAGAAGTGCGATAGAAAAAGAAACTGTTATCGTAGAACTTACGGTTACATTTAGCCATTTCCACTGTAAAAGGATGAAGCTTTTTCCGCCAATATAGTACAGCGTTTATATTCATAAAGTCTAGGTACTATAGAGGAATGTTCATCATTATCATGAAAAGATTTATAGAAACCTCGGAAGCCACGCTACGGCAGTGGAAAAGTAACTGAAGCCGAGATGCTAGATGCGGACATATAACATTGCAAATTATTCTTTCTACTTTATAAACATCTCTAAATATATAGCAGAAGCAGCCGATATAGTAGCAATATTCGCAGCAATGTTGAATGGTAGATTTACAAATATATTAGATTTTTTCTGGCGAGAAAATTGTCGATCACGACAAGGCAAAGCAACATTTCTAGCAGCTGATCTAGACATTTTTTCAATATAATCTTTCCATTTGTTGTCAGCGGAAAACATTTATCTGAGATGGTGCAATCAGTAACTATGGAGGTTAGCACCAGTCATACGAATGGAAAGAAAACGATTTTTCTCAGGTGATTGAAAGTGAGCAATTTCATTTTGGAGACGTTAAAATTAACACACAATTCCTTACTATACTTAACCTATTTAACTACTTTCAAATGTATCTTTTTGTTAACATTTTTATTTTATATCAGTTTAAAAGCCACACTCCGTGCGGACATTTAAAGTACTTCCTGTAGAGGGCTAATTGGGCTTCCGGTCCAAAACTAAAGGGACCTCTGTAATGTTAATTTCGAAAAAATAACTCAATTCCTCAGTTCACTCCATGGAACTTCAAAACTTTACTTTAACTTTGATTTGAGCTCTAAGTTCCATTCCGGCCAAAAGACCGATTCGTCCGGAGAGCCTGATTTGGACCAAAACTCTGATTTGTGCAGAAATTCAAATTCAGACCGAAAATGGAGTTCTTCAAATCATACACTCCGTAGAACATTACTTGAGTTGAATTCTTCAAATCACAAACTTTACGATACTTCACGTTACGAAACCTCTCACTTTAACTTGATTACTTGGAATTTTGAAGAAATAACATTTATTTGCTCAATTCACAAATTTGGGGTATATTTTAAACTGAATTTAATTTTTTTTTAAATTCGCTTGGTTTTGTGTTACCTTAAATTCAATATAAATTACAAACATTTAAAATCGCTACATTCTCTGGTTCCCAGACTGCATGAATTTAAGCGATCTACCAGGCTGGCATCTCGGTCCCACTCTTTCACTGTCAAAACGGTTAAATGTAACCGTCTCTTCCACTCAAACGGCTTCTCTCGCACTTCCATTCTGTGGAACTTCCTTCCCCTTATTTGCTTCCCCGATGACTATAATCTTCAAATATTCAAGTGTAATCGACATCTGACACCTTGAGCTTGTTCACCGTTCTTCTCTGTATCTTTTCCTCAAATACGCCTTTTTACTCTTGTTCTCAATTCTCTGTAACCCTTTGCGTGCTAGTGACACTCCCGCCTTGCTCGGGATGAACTGCTTTAAAAAAATTAAGTTTTTAACGTTCTCTACTCATCCGGACAGAAACCCCAGTGCCAGATGTTCATACTCCAGATGTAGGGCAAGTTGTCAATCCCGGAATCATCCTATTTCCAGAAAGGTATAATGTAGAGCAAGTTTGGTTGCAGTCAGAGTGGTTTCAGTCACACAGACGGAGAGAAAAAATTTTACGTTTATTTATTTAGGTGTTTAATGAGGGACCATCATTTTGTCCTATTTTGTTTTTTTCAGTAAATTAACATTGTTGGTCTCATCTTCGAAATCTCATCTGTGAAAGACCATGATTCCAACAAAGTTATCAGTACATGTTGTACATGCCCTAAAAGAGGTAAGTTCCGTCGCACTGTCGATCACTAGCAAAATGCGACAAGGCAGTTTAATTTTTTAAATTCAGCTGATAATGGCAGCACAGTCGAGCCAAAGACGAGTTGAGCCTTCTCATTCTAATGAGAAATGGATAGTATCCTATAAAGCATGACTCTTCTGTCAACGCCATATGTATTTTGCAGAAGAAATGCTGGAACTGATGTTTGGCATCGGTTTCGTTACAGGAGTTGCCAGAACGATGTTCGATGCAACGCCTAACAGATGTCGGACCTCTGGCACCATTTTATTTTTCCCCACAGGCTTTACACCCGAAACATTTCTCCATGAATCGGTATGACCGCACAGCAAGCGGAGACTTGAAGACAACGTTTTTTTTCTCTCCTTCAGCGGTCCGGGTTTGCGGGTGGTGTTATGGATAGCGGCTCCGAATTAAAAAGCGGAGAACAGAGTTCTAATTGCTTACGTACTACAAATACTCTGAATGGTATGAATCCATATGGTCTCATCCAGCTATGGGTTAAATAGTAGGACTTTGATCTAGAAAAATTATAGTCATCACCCCCTCCGCCAAAAAATGCTAATGTAATATTCACTCGCAAATAGAGAATTATTCGTTCTATCCAAAATATATTTAGGCTTTAGATAACCAAGAAATGTTTGCTAAGCTGTAGAAATCAATCAAATCAGTCAATTAGTTAAGAGTCTGCATTCTAGTTACCTGACTTAAGTATTAACTCTCATATTGCATTTCTATATTATATATTTGTGGTATATCAGTTAAAAAAAGGGTGGTTCTTTATTGTTTAAAGAAAACGTTCGAATAATCCGTGTTTCAACCCCCGAAACTTCTGAGTAAATCTGTTGATTTTGCCTGGAGATAATGTGAAAGACGATAGGAATGAAGACATTTAAAATAATGTTTGTCGCTTTTCATTATTTTGGGGGACTTTTTTCATTATCATAACATATAATTCATGTCTCTTTCGTGCTTAAAACGTAATTTGTTTCAATCATTAGCGAAAAACATTTCCTCAGGTTTCTCACCGATCATGATATATTTATGTATTGGGTAAATCTCTGATTACTTTGCTGATCTGCATTACAATACATCATTTCATCATTTATCTGTCCTCATTCTTTTCGAGTTTATTACGACGTTGTTTTTTTGTTGATTTCTAATTATTTTTTTGTCTATTTACCTACTTCTGGGATATATTCTATTTATGTTACCAGTCGTTTTTTTTTAAGATTCTTTCTTGTTGCCGGATTATTTCTTTCTTGATTAGCCTCTCCCAAAACTGCCTATCATCGGTCCTAATGTTTCACAAGAATAACGTTCCATGCCTATCTTGTTCAAAAGCTTCCTCCGGTTTTAAAATATCCTGATTTATATTTTCTGTATTATTATTATTATTATTATTATTATTATTATTATTATTATTATTATTATTGACAGAATCCAAGCCGTTTATGTTTTGTACATTTATATATTTATTTTTTTATTTTGTTTGTTTATCACTTCATCCTTTCCTCTTCACGTTTTGTCCACAAAATTCGCTTAAATTTATAAGATTTTTTTTATAGCTTTTATCAAAAAGCCTTTTTTGTGTGTGAGTTTGTCTTTCCCTACTGTGCGTTGATGTCAAAAAAGACTGATATCTTATCGCGACTATTTTCCCGCCATCTCTTCAATTCCCGCCTTTTGTTATCGCCAATAGATTACGTTCCCTTGTCTCTATTCAAATTTTCTCTCCATAGCCTTATCCCAAATTTCCATACACAGTCACGCATACATACATAAAAATAGGCGCAAATATTCACAGGATCAGAAAAAATAGGTGTACATCCTGAGACACGCAGTTGGATACAAAGAAAGAATTATACCTACGCAATGTAAGGATTTGTGTGTTAGTTTGGTTGTATGAAATATATTATATATTCACACATAGACTTTCAAAAGAAACATACGGATATATGTAGGTTGCTACACGCATTGGCAAAACATATCCAGATTTAAAGAAAAGTATATACAAATACAAAAGGGACTTAAAATTAAACAACCTATTCACTGTATTTCTGTGTCACTGGAATCTCTGTGATCAGAATTTTGAATATAAAATACTGCTTTAATAAATAAAATGAATATAATTTACTGACAATATCTGATGGATATGTGATTTAAGACTCCCGTCCGATTAATATACGACCGACATTTCAAATTATCGACTTACTTAATTCTAATTAAATTAATATTGAAACCATGTGGGACAATGAATCATAAAATTAGTTAAAATCTAATTTCTTTTCACAGATAGATTTGAATAAAGTAAAAATCAAATGTTCACTCATCTTCAACGATGCCGTTAGATCAAAATCAAGTGTTATTTTCCCTCTCCTACGTAATATGAAATAAATATTATGTAAAACTAGTATATTATTATAATTTTGCAAACACTAAATAAAAATCCTCTTGATGCCTGTGTTTGAAGCAGTCAGAACGTTTTGTTAATTTTATATTTTACGTCTATAAATACAATTGAAATAAGAATAGATAGATCCGCTTATCATCCAGTTCACACACCTCATCGGGCTTTTGAACAGGTATAGAGTCTTACCCCTTGTTTCCTGTTTATGTTTCCGTTTCCAGTTCATTCTAAAGTCTGCTTCACCTCTGTAACCTAAACTAAATTTTATTTATTATTTATTTTTCCTCCTCAATAGGAGTAGATAGATTCACTTATGGTCACGTTGAAACTCCTTCCCGATCTTTTGAACAGGAGTAGAGGTTTATTCCTTCTTTCCTGTATAAGATTGGGTTTCCGGTTCCTTCTTATGTATTTGTATTCCCTTTCACTTCTTGTAGTCCTTCGCGTCTTAGTGGCATTATCACCTTGCTTGGGGTGAACTGATAAAAACAAAATCAGGTGCTTGCATTGTTATAATTTTTTTTTAAATCTTTTAATTCCAGTTCAGGTTCCTTCCAGGTCTTTTGAACAGAAGTAGAGGTTTGTACCTTGTTTCCTGTTTAGGATTGCTTTTCTCCTTCCTTCTAAAGTCATTTCCACTCCCAATAGACCTTTGCGTCTTAGTGGCATTATCACCTTGCTTGATGTGCACTGAATAAAAAAATCCATTGGTTGTTAAGTAGCAAAAGCGGAACGGAAATCCAAGCCATGTATGTGTCAAATAATCGTTATATGATGAACGATTACTCTGTAGAGTTTATGTGGTATCAAATATTCAAAGATAGAAAATTCTACTATTTTTGTCATCAAATCGCCAAAATGTTGTTTAACATTATCGGTACTTGAATTTTTACTAAATTAATAACAGATTCACTAACGTTCAGTCTATTGATTGAATATATTTTTGAAAGATCCGACGCTCAATTTAAATGTCATAATGAATATATGAATGCTCGGGAAGTAAATAAATGTTGTTTTGAGATTTGGAAGGTTCAAAGCTATAAACAAAATCAATAATGGTTATAGTGTGTAAAAATGAAATACCTCGGGGAAAACACTTGCACAAAAATAAATTTCATTATAGAAAATATTTGTGCTGCTAGAAAGAAGTACATTTGCACAAAAATTGAAATGGCAAGATTATTTATTTACATTCTATGGAATATGAGGCTCTCCGATTCATCAATGGATAGCGGCTCGGATTGAGGAATCGGAGAGCCGAGTTCGAATTCCAGTCGAATCCATTACATTCACTTACGTATTAACACCCGTGTGAAAGGTATGAATCCTCTTCTTTTCTGGCACCTTACGGCGGGAAAAAAAATCTGCCTCGTCAGTCATGTATCGAAAGATAGATGATCGCCTAGGCGTGTATCACGCGTGGCACATAACTGACTGATGGAATATGAAATATGTCTGAAAAGTGATAGTGTGAAATTGTGCTTACCCGAAAAGAAAATTAAAATAAATGATAATAGTTTCTATGATATTTTCAAGCGATTATGCGATTTAATAAAGTTTTTGTTATAGATTCATTTTCTTTTTTTTAAATTAAAGAGGGATTCATTTAAATGATGTTTTTAACCCAGATTTCAGGCAGCAACATTTAAGAATGCACACAACAAAACAAGTGAACGAACAAGCCGCGCGGCAAACAATGCCCAAACAACGAATGCTGGAAATAGATTGATTATATACGAAATATCAATAGCTAACAGCAATGCATGACTCTCCGTAATTTCTGTTACATGGATTCAACGTTCGCTGCGTAGCCAAATGCAGTTTTGATTTTAATAAGTTCTCTGGGATTTGCAATCAACATATTTAATAGGGAAGCCAGAGAATATATTTTCATCACTAAGATTTTGTTGAATGCACAGGCCGGTCGACGACAGACACGCTGTATTTAAATTTAAAATCTCTGTTTCAAATTTCCAGTATGATTTCGTTTGCAGTAATAAAAATATCGGAAATCCATTAGTTTTAAGAATTAATTTACTTACGGTATAGACACGAATTTAAGTAGAAAGGTAATGGTAATATTAGCCATTTACTTACAAGATAACATTTGGCATTCGTTAACCTAGCAGCCAGATCGGCTTTCGGTTCTAATTTATAAAATATTCCTCTTAAAACAATTTTTTCTGGATAATATATTTATCAAACCCAGTCGGTATTATCACATTTTTCAGTATTGACGGGCTTCCCTTCCTAAACTTTTATTTGAAGTAATGTATAATATCAACATCTTCATCATCCCATTATTTTAACTACTAATTACAATTTTTATCCACACACACACACACACACACACACACACACACACACATATATATATATATATATATATATATATATATATATATATATATATATATATATACTTATACGTTCTATCCCCGGTATAGAGAACTTTCGCTCAATATAAATTGAATAAATTTAAATATAACATGCTATAAAACTATATTTTTATCACACACACAAACACACACACACACACACACACATATATATACAGAGATAGAGAGAGATAGAAAGTGAGAGATGTGTGTGTTTGTACGCTTCTAGAAACGTATGCTGATATATATATATATATATATATATATATATATATATATATGCATATATATATATGTATATATGTATATATATATATGTATATATATATTCATATATGCATATATATAGAGAGAGAGAAAGAAAGAGTGAATGTGTGTGTTTATACGCTTCTAGAAACTGTTGATACACACACACACACACACATATATATATATATATATATACATATACATACGCATGTATATACACACCTATATACATATATATATATATATATATATATATATATATATATATACATAGGTGTGTATATACATGCGTATGTATATGTATATACACACCTATATACATATATATATATATATATATATATATAGGTGTGTATATACATGCGTATGTATATGTATATGTATATGTATATATATATATATATATATACATATATATGTGTAAACAACTTGCTTGCAATATATATATATATATATATATATATATATATATATATATATATATATATGTAAACAACTTGCTTTCAATATATATATATATATATATATATATATATATATATATATATATATATATGTATGTATGTATAATGCCATATGTATATTTTTAGTAATGCACCAAAACTTTTTCCCAATTAAACGCTACCCATCTACTTATTGATTAGCATTGTTTCCTCTACGTGAAACCCTCCACAATGCTATTTACCCGACATCGTCATCCGGCATCAGCGTCTCATCCTATGTGCGTATATACCGGGGCTTGATTCAACTTGGTATTCCTAATTCAGGAACTTGAACGCTCAGCATTAACTTTTCTGCCTCGGGTGACATGCCTTTGTGTAATGAATCAAGCGTCAATAATAGCGGGGTATTTTCAAATCACAGTGGTGGGGAATTCTTGGATTAGAATGAAAGTAATGAAGGTCCTATTTCCTTGCTGCAACACAAAAGGTCTACGAACCTGTGCGGAAGTCATTAACGTCACAACTACAACGTTGCATGTTTTTATTTTCGCTGCGAAAAAGATGGCTTCCCCGAAGATGGCACATAACAATAGTCGGGAAGGGTGCAGTGGAGGGACGGAAAAGGTAGGGAAAGTGGAGAATTTGGTTGGCAATGATTGGATAGTGGGTTTGAGGATTGTGTTGGGTTTGTTCTCAAGAAAATTCATCTCTTCAAAATTTAGGACCAAAATGGGGAAAGGTAGAAATTGGTATTACAAGATGAAAATATTTTGTGGTATTCGTGGAAATGCGAAGTAAAAGGAATAGTGAGAAAATGGAAGATACATTAGAATATTCAATAATTCTGAGGCGAAACTGAGGTCGAACGAAGAAAAGAAGAAAAGAGGAGAAAAATGAAAATAAAGACAAACAAATAAACGCGGTATTTTATAAAAAGAAACGAAATTAACAGAGACTAAATTCTTTGATATTTATATAAGACTTGTTAGGCCGAAGAAGGGAGAAGTGAAGAAAGAAAGAAAATAGGAAAAGAAGGATAATGTAATTGGCTAATATAATTTATAAAAAAGGAAAATATATTTTGCTTTGAAATTATAAACGGTAAGGGATGAGGAAAATGTAAATTCATTAAATACAATTCATTGGTATATGAAGAGAAACAGTAGTAAAATATTTAGGTGAAGGTATTTAAAAAAAGAAGGAAAAAAAATATGAATAAAAAGAGGGGGAAATATAAAATAAAAAGAAAGAAAGAAAAAGCAAACAAACAAAAGGACGAAAGAGAGCAAAAGAATGGTAACTGAAAGTAAACAAACGCAAATAGAAAATAATAAAGAGAAGACAAGGAAGAAACATTAGGGAAAAATAAAGAAAGAACAAAGATGAGTTAAAAGAAAAAAGGAAACGTAAAAGAAAGACAAAAACAAACAAACAAACAAAGAGAGTAAAAGAAGTGTAAATAAAAAGACATATAAAAAGTCGAAAATAAAGGCAAGTAAGGAAAGTGAAGAAGCATGAGGAGAAAAGAAAGAAAGAAAAACAATTAGACAAAAAATTAAGAGTGAGCAATAAAAATGAATGAAAAGAAAATAAATAAAATGTAAAATAATAAAAGTTCGAAAAAAATAAAGAAATAAGAGTGAAAATAAATAAAGAAATAAAGAAATAAAGAGTATGAATGAATAGAAAAAAAGAAAATGTACAAGAAAGAAAGGAAGAAAGAAAGTCAGAAAAGGAAAGAGGTAAAAAACGAAAGAAATAAAAGAAAGGTGGCAAACGAAGTGTAAATGAAAACACAAATAAATAAAAGTAGAAAATAAGGAAAGTCAAGAAACAATAGGGGAAAAGAAAGAAAGAAAAAATAACAATTAGACAAAAAAGGGTGAGCAATAATGATGAATGAAAAAACAAGAATAAATAAAGGAAAAATAATAAAAGTTCAAGAAAATAACGAAATAAGAGCGGAAAAAAAGAAAGAAAGAAATATTGAAAGCAGAAAATAAAAAAAAAACGAAACAGAAAAAGGTGTACCGAAGGACGAATAAAAAGAAAGAGGCGGTAAAAATAAAGTTGAATCAAAAGAAAAGAAAAGAAAAGAAAGAAAAATACCATAAAAGAAAAAAATGAAGAAATGAGAGCGGGAAAGAAAGAAAGAAGAAAAATAAGAAAGAAAGAAAGAAAGAAAGAAAGGATGAAAGACACAGAAAAATAACGAAGACAAAGAGAAAATGAAACAATAAACAGAAGAAAGTAAAACAGAAAGAAAACAAAAAAAGAAAGACAAAAAGCGGGAACAAAAAGTTGAATGAAAAGAAAAGGAAAAATAAGAAAAATTAAGGGAAGTTAAAAAATAATGAAATAAGCGCGGAATAAAAAGTAAGAGTGAAAGAAAAGGGTTTTACTCTACTAAATGTGAAAAAACTATACAAAATTCATTCGTATTTATTGCTATTATTATTCCCCTATAATACTTAGATTATTGGCTTCCATATTTCATACACCTATTATCAAATAGAGGTCGGAGTTTTTAATATTTAGATGAATGAAAATTTCTTCATTGGCACAAAGACAAAAATCGCTGTCAACCACGTTGATAGACACAAACATACATTTTAAAAATAGACTTCGCTTAGGGAAGATCAAAATGTTGATGGGGAATCCAAAACGAGGCTGGTTAACTAAAACATGCAAAATTATGAGGCCAAAAGAAAGAAGAAAACCAGACTTAAAGTCTTGCGAGCAGGTTATTAAGCTGTGAACACGCTTTATGGTAGGAGGCTGCAAAAGCAGGGATACGATTCATTTACGGCATGAGGGAGAATTCTTTTCAGAGCGCTCCGAATAGAGTTAAAAAAATGGAAGACAGCGGGAATAAAATAAGCAGACAGGCAAACGTGCTGATCTTTAGACATATAACAAAACACAACAGAATGTCTGGGTCGTAGACTAACAGACCGACAAAATAGCAAAATCTAAACAACGTTTTGCAGACAGATAAACAGACAGAAAATTCAGCATTGATGCCTGACACATCATATTGCAAGAGACGCCGGTATTAGTAAGTGATGTGCATTCAGAAGACAACTAAGAAAATATTCCTCTGAGTCATCTTGAAAAGAATTCATTGCTTGTCGTTTTATTTTTATCAAATTGATAGTATAATTCTTGCCGTGTTGATGACGTCTAAGCGGTAAATGATTTTTTAATACAATATCTGTATACAGTGTTGGATTCCAATACTTAAGTACGGATAATAAATTTATCGCAAATAGATAACAGGTGAAATATTTATATAAATTTACCGTGATGGAGAAATGTTTTAAAATAAGACAAAATATAAAATCACACACAATTCGCTGGTATAGAAACCGAACCAAATTATGCAGGTAGCTGTCAATCCAAAATAACTTCCTAAATTATACAAAATCTGACAAACCTAAATCTCTCTCTCTCTCTCTCTCTCTCTCTCTCTATCTATATATATATATATATATATATATATATATATATATATATATATATATATACAGTGTAACCCGGATATAAGAGAGTTGTCGGGACAGGACAAGAAGTCACTTATATCCGAGTTTCTCTTATATCCGGGTTTGGTCTATTATATATACATTGACACAAGCTCTAATTTTGGACCAGATAAAATCTCTCTTATATCCGGGTTTCTCTTATACCCGTGTCTCTTATATCCGGGTTACACTGTATATATATATATATATATATATATATATATATATATATATATATATATATGAAAGTCAGCCTGGAAAATTGTGTAGTATCTTGTCTCGTTCTGAGAATGGACAGTTTCATGCAATGTCATATTTTATTGACCGACTCACCTATACATACATACGGACATGCATGTAGATGTCGATTCACAATGACTTCCTAAGTTATACTAAATCTGACAAAATGAATTTTCAACTTGAACACACATACATATACACATACATATACACAGACACAAACAATCATGATATATCGAAAATACTCAGTATAATTTCCCTTTGAAGTAAATGATGGTCTTATTTGATAACATAGTAATGTGTTGAATATGTTTCTGCAACTAAGCATTCGTTTTTATTAAATTTTCGAAATCTTCTCTGATAGATATATATAAATATATATATATATATATATATATATATATATATATATATATATATATATATATATATATGTATAGACGGATGTATTCGGGCTGAGTGGTTAGAACGTTCGCATTCTGACCATATCCCACTTTCGAATCTCCCTATCGTCAATTTGTCAGGAAGGATACTTCTTGGTGTTATCGCACTGGAGGGGTCGACCCCAGCGTGCGACACATTCGGAACGTGCCTGAAAATCATACCACGATTTGACCGAAGTCTTGTGAGTGAAAGTGGGTATACGAAACCCTTGGGTGCTGTCCATAGCTGTGCTAGCACGAAGTCGCAAGTTATCGTGGTCGGGGGCTTGAGCGTGCTGGCCCTGTTCAAATTGTTGATCACGCTAGATAACACGCTCTTTCCCAGAAACTCTAACTAAGGTCTGCTCAGCATAGTTGCAGTATAAACCATAGGCGGGTTTTGTGGGTGTTGAATAAACACAAATGGGCCTAAGCAAGCATCGGCAATAGGGATTGGCTTGCCGCCCTAGTAGACGGTTGAAGTTGTGTCCGCCAATGTTAAATTGCATCGCTGTATAGGTTGAACTCGTTCCTATGCGCATCCATGTTGTTTACTGCCATTATAGGTTCTTGATTATTCTGATATCCCTCCCGAATATATCAAAGTTGCTGAACACTTCCATCAAATCCTTGTGGCGTACTTTGTCGAAGGACATTGCGTTAATCACAAACACTTCCAAAAGCGTTATGGATATAATCAGATCCTCAAACACTACTAGGAATAATATTTCTGAAGCGAAATAATCTGCCAAAACTGTTCCTCCCAATATATTGGAGAAACAAGCAGAAATTTTAAAAATCGCATCTATGAGCACAAAAGAGATTTAAAAAAAACAGCTTAACGAATGCACTAGTCATACATAGAAATAAATTCAACCACAACTTTGATTTTAAAAATGCTACACTCATAAAAAAGAAAATAACTCAGTCAGAAGGAAAATCTTCGAGAGTGCCGCCATTGAATCTTATCTAAATATTAATCTACGCCAAGGCTTTTCCTAATATCACCTTTTGTAACAGAATTACTACTCTGCCAAGCCAGCGTACACAACTATATAAAAAAATCAAAAGAAAATGATTGAATCCGTCAACACAACTTTAAAAACAATATTTCTACACGCGATAGTATTTGACGTAATTTTCAGTTGACAATATGAATACAATAGCGTTTTCTAAATTCTTCTAGTTGTTAAGGACATTTTGTTTGTTGTTAATAGTTACATTGTTTTCAATAAATTCATTTCGTTTTTGCCTTGAAAAGGACTATATTAGACGTAACGCGTCAGCTAATAATAGTTTTCCCATTGTCTTTTACCTTTACATATATATATATATATATATATATATATATATATATATATATATATATATATATATTATGTCATTCACAGACAGTACTGTTCCGCTGTATCACAGCTCCTCAGTGCGACTAGACTTACGAATGCCTCAAGCCAGGATTGAAACACAACTAATTTGGTGTCAGCCAGAGCTATCTTCACTCGGTAGAGTTACACAACTAAATCTAGCATATTGTTTTTACAAATGTAAACAAATGCCAATCAACCAAAGTGCTCCATTCATTTTACTGAAGAGGTTTGCATTAGTGCAGGTGGCTGTTGTTTATAGAATTAGCTTATCACTCAACAGTGCTCAATTGAAATGTATTTTCAAGAGCTAAATTATGTCATTCATATATATATATATATATATATATATGATCGCTTGCTAATCTTGTTTTCCGAGCACACCCGTCTGCTCATGTACATTTGAGTTAATTAATAAGATATTTAGTGAAATCCTACTTAACGTAAGGCGACAACTTACAAATCCACAACTCCACTTATATCATCTAGACTACCAAAATCAGCGACACACTAAGGCAACGTAATGTGCAATAAATCCTAGATGCTAAGTTTGTAAACATATTACCAGTGATGCTATTTTTACCTGACACACACAACATTCTATCTTCTTCCCTTGACTTGTGACAGTTCAAATATAATACATTTAAATTTTGCAACAAATGCAATACAGGGAATTATATCGGGGAAACAGGTACAGAAATCGACCTTTGATATAATAACTATGAGAAAATAATCAGAGACAACATCAGTTTCACTCTAGCAGTAAATTTGAACAAACTGGACTATAATATTGATAACGTTAGTTGCATCCTTTTAGCTGCCAACACAGATGCCGCAAATCCAAGTTAAAATTAATTCTTAAAATGCATTCCCACATTCTAGGTTTAAATAGAATTTTAGGCATGCGCAATGAATACAATTTGAACAAAATAGCCATCTGCGAACGGGCACCCAATAGCTCGTTGTAGAAAACGACTTACCAAAACGTACAAGATATAATCAGTAAAATAAATCACTCACAAACGAAGGCATTATCGCATACGCATTTTGACATATTCACGGACACGAAAATCCAAGACCCAAACAAAAGAAGGCGGGTTGGGAATCATACAAAAATGAGCCTGCATCAACCGACTAGACTAAAACAATATAAATGAAATAAGCCTGTACCCTCTATACTGGGGTCAATCGTCCAGTTATTTTCATGAACATTTCAAATGGATGAAACAATCTAGACATCCGCAAAACAACCCTCTTTCCCAAAGAACATCCAACTTCATCTTATATTTCGTTGAAAATAACGCAGGCGTGTCTGTAAATTCCGATTTTTACCATTTTTCTCATGATTCTATTTTTGTAATGGCCTAATAATATAAAATAATAATAATAATAATAATTATTATTATTATTATTATTATTATTATTATTATTATTATCAATACTTAAAGACTGCGGTTTAAGAAAAGAAAAAAAAGACTGTTTTTCAGTGTTCAAAAATATTTCAATAGTATTTCTCTCTTCTTCGAGCCATCTTTAAAAATTATATAAAAATTTACAAAAAATATAAGTCTTTGTGTAGACGTCACTTGTCTTGAGAAAACGGCTGTATTGGTAATCAACGCGCCAAAACGAGCGTGAACGGCATGCAACTGAAACGTGCAAAATAGGATGGTGATCTTGCTCATCTTGAATTTTTCAGTCAATTGATTAGTTACCAAGAGGAATTAGTCAAAAACACTTATAATGTTTTGTAGAATTTTTTGCATAATCTTATACTTGTTTACAATTTTTAAACATAATTTGAAGAAGACAGACCTACTGTTGAAATATTGTTGTATTTTGTAAAATACCGTGTCTTTTCTTTTTCTTAAATCACACTCTTCTCTAAGTGTTGAAAAATATTGGAAAAGTTACGTCAATTATTTCGTTTATTATTTTATATACATGTATGTATGTGTATGTGTGTGTGTGCCTGTGAATATATATATATATATATAAATGAAAAATAATAAAGACCATCTGAACCAGGTGATCAAATAAACAGTCTGTCATGAGACTAGATGAACAACAAGCAGCCAACCAGACAGGCAAAAAAAAAATGACTATGGATATTTGGAGTGGTAGCAGTTATGTCTGGCAATCGAGATTTAATCACTTGAGAATGAAGCGACGATACAATTATTGTGACTATCACTCTATGGTATCGTTGTCAGTCGGATTCTTCACTAAAGAACTCGGCGACTTTCTCTTTTTTTTCTCTCTCTTTACGCTGCAACAAAATTATCACATCATCAGTGGTTTTAAGTCTTCTTCTTTGTCAACATCATTGACAAGCTCGTTATTCCTCCACGCATTACTAATGTGTTCGTTCAGAGAGACTATATGACAATTATTATCATCGTCATTGTTGCTATGTTAATTGCACTTCCAATATATCTGGTGCCACACGTTAAAGGTCACGGGACAACAAGTCATCTATCTACTTCAGCTGTCCCATCAGTATTTTATTTTACATTATTGTGGAGTGATTGACCATGGTCAAATGCAAAATAAGTAAGAGAACTGTCCAACAAACAGAATCGACAAAGTTTGCAATAAGCATAACAAGAAAAAGAAAAGAACAGGGCAAAAATAATATAAAGCAAGCAAACAATATATGTCAGGCATATTTACAGTAATAACGCAAAGCAATAGTAATACGACAAAAAGTTCTTAAACTAAGAATTAACGTCGACGCACA
>OZ038482.1:50206261-50231261 GCA_964036315.1 Acanthosepion esculentum | reverse complement strand
TGATGCATGCTTTAATGGAGATGGATTTTAAAATCATGCAGTAGGTGGTTCAAGGGATAGCGCCTCAGATTGAGAAATCGAAGAACCGAATTCGAATTCTAGTCGGGTCCGTTACGTTCACTTATGAGCATAAATCTTTGGGAGAGTCATGAATGGATGCCATCCTCTCAGTTTCAGTTAATAATAAGACATGTAACTGGAAAATTATTTGTTACTCTGCAAAAAATTATTAATTAAATATTTACTCGCAAAAGATATTATTCTCATTCGGCTTTAAGTAATCCACAAAGGGTCAATAAGCTGTAAAAAAAAACAGACACCACCAATCAACGTGAAATCACAGCGATCTGAATAAATAGCGTCGTACTAACGGTTTTCGAAATGATTCAGTTTATTTCACCGCTCCATTTACTGTAAAGTGTTAATTCAAATTTAACAAATAAATTATCATTCCATATAAATATATATATATGTATGTGTGTGTGTATATATATATATATATATATATATATATATATATATATATATATATATATATATATATATATTCGGTAGCATATTTTCATTAATGCAGGTCATCCGAAAATTAGCATTTTTAGATTTGGAGTCAGGAACGCTGTGTCATGTCTTGGGTGACAGACACCGTTTAAGGGGAGGTAACTAGGTATGCAGTGGAAAATTTCTGGACTTGAGTAGATGCTAGAGAATGGAAAAACTATTAATGACAAGCGCTAACATTTAAAGACTATCTATTGTACACATTTTAAAATGTTTGTGGTGTATTCGTAATTAATTTTATTGGGGTTTTGTTTCAGTTTTTTTATATATATTGCTTTGAGAATTATTAGTTTGTGTTTATTCATTTCGTGGAAAATTATGGAGGTATTTTCGACGAGGTTGTTTTCTGAATTGTGAGTGTGGACATGGATGTTGTTGTAAATGTTTAAAAATGTTGGACATGTTATTCAGGTGAACTACTCAAGTCCGGAATTTTTCCACAGCATACTTAGTTACCTCCCCTTAAACGGCGTCTGTCAGCCAAGCCATGACACAGCGTTCCTGACTCCACATATAAAAATGGTAATTTTCGGATGACCGCAACAATTTTGTCCTTTGTAACCATGAACACTAAATAATTAACAATACCCAGATGATAACATTATGCTATGTCGGAATAAATACAATATCAGCCAACACGATGTTTTCCGCTCGTCTTTTAATGACCACGCAAAAATGCTTATCCGCCAATATGAAACGATCCTATCGAGAATAAGTAGACAGAACATGCCTAAATTATGTAACGAAACCTCCTTTACACACACACACACACACACACACACACACACACACACACACACATATATATATATATATATATATATATATTAAGGCAGGTTTCGTTAAATAATATATATATATATATATATATATATATATATATATATATATATATATATGTGTGTGTGTGTGTGTGTGTGTGTGTGTGTGTGTGTGTGTGTGGGTGTGTGGTTGTGTGAGTGTGTGTAGATAGGTGTGTTATATATACAGTTGTCTGTGTGTGAGCCCGCTTGTGTGTGCTGTAGAGGAAGACTATTGTATATACAGTCAGAAACTGAGTATGAGTTGAAAACGTATTTTCAAATAATTTTCGGTGATAAAACTAGTGTATTGTAGCTTTTCTGACACGCAGAAAATAGTATGCACTCAACTGCCTCATGGGTAAATAACCGTAGTCATGTATAGTCTTTATAACTTCCTATGTAAATGCGTCACCTCAACTAGGTTTATTTAAATGTGGAATCGAATATTCGCGTTACGGCAGGCTGCGACTCTTGGGCTCATAAGAAAATGAATTTAGGAGTAACTCCATAGAAACGTTTTATTGAGCGATAAATCCAACTGTATGTAACCAGCGTTACGGCTTTGCGACCCTGATCATAACCGCCTAAGAATTGAACGATAATTGGTGCCATGAATGAATGACATGTTCACTAAGAAAGGTCGATTTTGAAACCATGATATTTCACTTCATTTAAAAGTAGGGGTTCGACAGGCTAAATAATAACACAAAATATCTTTTTCCAAATCATTAGAGGGTTTTCTTTTAAAGAAACGAGTTTAAAGATGAAGTTTAGGTTCAGAATTGTAGCGTTGCGATTACATTATGGGGATCAGTGAAAGCCATATAGTACATGGTTATAAAATTTATCATTTACTGAAGCTTTACAAATTGTATATAGTCAAGATGCCAGACACATGCACATTATTACTAAATCATTCTGCCACCAAATAAGACCCTCGTTTACTTCATATGGAAATTATACTGAATCATTTATCATTCACAGGGAGTGAAAGCCATATAGTATATGTTTATAAAACATAATGATTTATAACATTAGTGAGGAAAAGCATAATAAGATACAGGATTCAGGAAGACAGAAGATGGCGATTGAAGTTTCATATAAAATTTTATAGGTGGCAGGGAACCAAGAAATGAGAAGAGAGTTCCACAGGCGAGAAGTTCGAGTAAGGCAACTCGTTGAAGAGAACACGCGGTTACATCTATCAAGTTCAACAGTAAATCTAGTTGTCAATCTAGCGGAACGTTTAAGTTCATGCATTCGATGCACTAAGTAGGTGCTAATGCTCATTAGGAGAATTAGCATGTAAATATTATGATGTAATATATGATATAATATATGATTAATATATGATGTAATATATGATGTAATATATGATGTAATATATGGTATAATATATGATGTAATATATGATGTAATATATGATGTAATATATGATATAATATATGATATAATATATGATATAATATATTATATAATGCGGTAGTTTTAGTGCGATTTTCAATAAACAATACAATTTTAAAACATTTTGTCTCAAAATTTGTGTCCAGCAGTATTATGATATTATATAGACTTTTATCAATTTTTTTTGTTTTTCTAATAAAATTCTAACAAATGATGTAAAATCTTATTCATAAAGTAGCCTTTTTTGTAATCTTTTACAATTATTTACACAGTTTTTCTCATCGAATACAGTAAAAAAAAAATGCATATTTTTTTCTTGTGGTGATTAGAATTCTTGTTTACAGTCAACGTATCTAATAGAAAAAGATATCAACTTTCTTTGAATTTATTCTTGAAAGTGTAAAATTTTTAAGTCAGTTTGTAAGCAAAAACCTACGGAAATTAAGTATTTCTGTACATTATTCAGATTATCTTTAAAACTAAATTCTCAAAAATTGGTAAAAGCCAGGAATCTAAGTTTTTAGTGGCAGTACTTATTGCATCAAACCGCAGCTTTCACACTCAGTGCAAAGTTGATGTTTTTTTAAAATGAAAAATAAACATGCCCTAGTGGTCATAAAGGGATAACATTTCTGATAACGATTACTAAAATAAATTTTAATTATATTAATTATTTGTGTATAGTGTTTGGTGCAAAGAAATTATTTTTCGGACAACCCAATATTAATAGTTTTTTCTTGCCATACTGAACATTTTTCAGTATTTATCTCTTATTTTGCACATAACGCACGACCCATTCTTGCCCATAATAGGAATTTAAATATTTCTCTATAAATAATACGCAAAAAATATGTATAGACGCTCATTATTATGTAGTAACAGTAAAACTGCTGTGGCAAAATAGCTTCACGGGGAGAAAATCGATTCCATCCGACTACCAGATTTGCCCAAACGAATTTATTTGCGAAAAGAGCAAACGTCTGCTTTCTTGCGAGAAATATTATACAAGAAAAACATGTAGAGAACGAAAGAATAATCGAAAAAATAACACTGCATCATAAAGATAAAAGCAAATATGGGTGCAGCATATGAATAGAGTTTATAGAGCCGCGTACATGTTGATTTGTGCGTAAATTACTGTATAAATATTTGCTTAGCCTTTCTTACTTTGGCGTGATATCAAATGGAAAAAAATACTGGGCAAGCAGAATTGCATTACACCAATCTTCTCAATTGAGAATGTCTCCTCAAAAACCAGGATTTAGGATTGAACACTGATACAGGCTGAGGGCGGGAAATATACAGTTTAACTGTCAAAGGAGAGATCAATATGTACGAAGCCAGACAAGCAATTCTTGCATGAATTCTTTTTGATCCAACATATTCATTGCATAATGCTCGATCTATAGGATAAATGCTCGATACTAAATGGAATGCATGAACAATGAATGACATATTAGCTTTGAAAAATAAGTCCACCTTTCAAGCTAAAGCTACGAACATCGAAATAACTGCACAAACGCGGGAACGCACGTGCACACACACATATTGTGTGTACGTTAACGCGCGCGCGAGCGTGCATGCGTGCAGTTACTTTAATGAATGTATCCTTAGCTTGAGCGATGCACTTATTTTTCAAAGCTAATAGGTGCTTCATTGTTCATGCATATAGAGAGTGTATCGAAAATACTTTTACAGACATCAGAGGGCGGGATACTGACACCAAAACAAGGTAAATTGTCCATATGAACATCGTTGTTCCTCAACACAGCAACTCATAACAAATGTTCAGAATGTCCCGCGATTGCATCTACACACGTAGGCACCCGTCGGATCATTGATTGGCGGTCACTTTCAAACACTCCCACACGGTGTCGAATGGTTTCGCAGGCCCCCATGATACGTGGACGATACGTCTCTGCATTTTTAATGTATTATGCATAAACCATTATTTTATGTGACCCCACCCCACCCCCACAAGAGATACAAATCCAAAGGACTGAGGTCAGGGGAACGTGCTGGCTAGGGAACCAGTTCTCCCCTATCTATCAATCTTTCATGGTAGATGTCAGCCGGTGCTTCGCGAACCGCCTGACTAAAATGTGACTGAGCCCCATCATGCGTGAACCACACGAGTCTTCGTGTTAGCAGGAGCACATCTTCTAGCAGGTCTAGAAGTGAGTTCGAAATAAAGTCCCTGTAAACCGCTCCTGTAAGACATGCTGGGAGAACATATGGACCTACCTGACAGTCACCTACAATTCCAGTCCACACATTAATCGTAAACTGATGCTGATATCTAGCCTGTATTGTACCATAAGCATTCCGATCATCCCACAAATGTTGGTTGTGTAAATTTGTTATTCCATCTCTTCCAAATGTCGCCTCATCCGTTAACAAGACGGAAGAGTGAAACAACGGATTGGTAGTTTGTGTAAAAAACCATCGTGGTGAGTGATCTTAGGGCGAAAAACCGTGGCAACGTTGCAAATGATACGGATACAGGTACTGCTCTTGAAGTATCCTCTATGCTATACTAAGTGATGCAAGACTTGCTAGGGCCACTTAACGTGTGCTGATACCTGGAATGTTTCCGACAGCCAGTAGAATGTGTTTTTCATGGTCAGGCGTACGAGCGGATCTCGATCTTCCTCGGTCCATAGTTTGTGGTGTCACGGGTCTTGTCCCAGCAAAGCAACGATAAACAGCAGCAAAGATTGGATAACTATCTAACTTCGGTCTGGAAATGCAATCTGACCTAGCCGTACAATCTCGCGTCCATTAACAATCGCGCAGCCTTATGTAAAAATCATACCTTCCTACTCACGATATGAATAACCTGCCATTGTCAAACGGAATGCTTCTCACTACTGCACTCGTTAAATTTTGAAGGGAGACTAGCCACAAATGTACATGAATGACAAATGTTACCTAGTCTACATGGGAAGACATTGCCATCTACCCTAAACTTATTTTAAAGTTAATACCTCAAAACGAAGGATTTGAGGACATATATTTATATAGACTGTTGTCCTTATTTTAGTGTGGAGAAACTGCCTACTACCCTTAACCCCAAATAGCAATATTTGACCTATTTGTCACTTCTCAGATGCTTCTGGCAATATAACGGTTTTCTTCACATAACTTATGTTAAGAAACGTCGAATCTTCTGTATCATCTCCTTCTCCCAGCATGGGTTAATTAATAAGGCTTGTATCAGTAAATCATTATTATTATCTCCAAACTAATCTTACAATCTAGAAAATTATTTCCTGGCTTTAAACAACCTGTAGAAGGTGGAGAAATAAATCAAAAAACAAAACACTCATACTCAATTATCAAAGAAAGTTGGAGAAAGTATACTTTTTCAATTCTAATTGTTAGATTTTTGTTAAACAGACTTTTTACATGTATCCCTGTATGCTTATTTCAATGCAATTTCAAAATAATATAAGCATTGCAATACATTTTATTGTAGAGCTAAACGAGTAAATATATATATATATATATATATATATATATATATATATAGAGAGAGAGAGAGAGAGATAGATAGATATAGATATGTATATATATATATATATGTAAAATTAGTATGAAAAACTTTTTTTACTTGACTGGGCAATATTTCCGTAATGTTTACTTCGAAGTTTCGTGGTCACGTAGATATATATTGAGCACTCTATCACAAATTCTGCTTCACTTACATGCCTTTCTATCATTAAACCACTAAAAAATCAACTATTTTGGCTTCAAAAACAGTCTCTCAAAATAAGACTTTATATACAAGGTAACCAAAAAAGTTATATCTGTTTTTAAAGGCAAAAAAGAAAACGCTTCACAGTACGTGTAACTTATATTTACTCTTCGAAGTAATCGCCATCGGCACACAGCACTTTCTGCCAACGTGTCTCCAGTTGTTCAATGCCCTTGCGGTAGAATTCAAGGGGGGGGGGGTTGACGCAAAGAAATCCGTGAGGGCTTTGCGCAAGTCTGCTTCATTGGTGAAGGATTTCCCACGAGGATGATTATCCAGGGTGTGGAAGAGGTGGTAATCGGATGGCGCAAGGTCAGGTGAATAAGGTGGATGGCACAAAGTCTCCCATCCAAGTTGCTGTATGGTATCTGTTGTGGTAGGATCCACCTAATCTGCATAGGTGACTACCAACTATATAAATAGTGGTTGGTACCGGAAGACGGAGGAGGAATCACGAGATCCAACTAGAGACTCTGATCGACTGCGACTAGTCAACACATTCTCCAGGAACGTCTTCCCAGAAATATACAGAAATACTATATGTACTTATTGTGTACACTTTCTTGTTATAATACATTCTTGTTCTAAGTACATTTTGTGTTGCATTATTATTCCATGCATTAGCCGAGATTCAACAATGAGTCAAGACTCAACAGTACCCCTGACCACTCGCGCGACATGCGACCTGGCGATGTCATGGAGGAAAAGCACACCTTTGCGATTCACCAGTGCTGGCTCCTTCTGGTGCAAAGCCTGTTGCACACGTTTCCATTGCTGCGAGTATAGGTCTCCAGTGACCGTTTGGCCCGTTGGTAGCAGTTCATAACGGACCACTTGACGACCTGTCCACCAGACACAAAGCATAATCTTACGTGGGTGCATAGGCGGTCTTGCGATGTGAGGGATAGCATCCTGAGGAGACAACCAATGTTTGGAACGCTTGGGAATTTCGTACAGAACCCACTTTTCATCACTGGTAAGCACTCGATTGAATAAGGATGCGGTACGGTGGCGAGAAAGCAGCGATACGCAGGCTGCCACTCGTTGTCCCTTGTGAACCTCCAACAGCGTTTGCGGAACCCACTAGCTCAGTTTGTACGTCTTAGCTAGGCGGTGCAGGTGAAGTCTAACTGTTTTATTGGAAACGTTGAACTTTCTTGCAAGTTCATCACACGTTAGACTACTCTCCTCTTCAATGGCCGCCTTCAGGCCTCCGTCATTCAAGACCTGTGGTCGTCCATTGCGAGGATCATCATGGAGAGACAAATCTCCCGACTTGAATTTTCGAAACCAACGCCTTGCACTACGTTCATCCACAGTACTATCCCCAAACGCGACTTGATGCAGCTGCTGACAAGCCCACTTTGAAGTCGTAAAGTAAACAGCCCCGAACGAGATCTCTAGACACTATCATCCTTCTCACAGCTGTCCGGCTTATAACTGATGGCCGGGCACGGTGCGCGTGTTTTTTATAACGTCTGTTGTTCCTACTTCCGGCTGTCCGAATTTGAAAACAATTGCTACACGCATTTCGTATATATTTCAACTTCATTCAATGGCTAAACAAAAAACGGACAGAACTTTTTTGGTTACCTTATATATATATATATATATATATATATATATATATATATATATATGTATATATATATATTAGATACGCACGTTATCCTCGGAGATAAATTAATGATCCTTATTATTTTGAAATTAAAAAGGTACTGAAATAATACACATTGGTGTGGTGTTTACTGCCGCCAAAGTCTAAGAACAGAACAAAGCCACATTCATTTCTAATGAGTCCTATTTTAAAAACTTGACAAACTAGCTTAAGTAACCTGCAGATAAGACAAGCATTGAAACATGTCCTTGAAAAATCTCTTTTCTATAGTCATATCCAAAAAAAAAATCACAATCGTTAGCATTCATGGAAAAGGAAAGCTACACACGAAAACATTTACGTTCAATGTTTTATCGGGTATGAAGTGTCGCAGAACATGAACTGCTAAACCAAAACAAAATATTATTTTACCATGGGAATATTTTCATTGTCATTTTCTTCTTTAAAAAGGAATTTTAAAGAAGTACTTACAATTTACATTGTTGGCAAAGTTGAATATTTTATGGTGGAGCCTTAAAAGTTTGGATTCAAACCTTTTTTTCATGTTTTGAACATTCTTTTCTGAATTTATAGCATAATATATATATATATATATATATATATATATATATATATATATATATATATATATATATAGTACTAGATTATCGCGACAGTAAAATAGATGTCAGTATTTGAATTATATAGAAATTGCATTGCTTTATGAATAATACAGCTTGGAACAGAATAATAGAAAATTAACAAGTTACCCATTCAACATTGAATATCAATATTGAACTGGCCGAACGTGATTGTGACAAAAATCATTGGAGACAGCTTCTAGCCGACATTACCAGATCACCAATAGGGTAACTGAGAATATTTTCAAATATTCCTTCAGGAATCATGGTTCTCAAAAATTTCCGGTCATTTGTAGGTCATAATGTTGTTACTTATAAGATTTTCTTAGTTTATCATATTCAATGACACATGTATCAAATTTGCAGCCTAAATACATACATACATACATATATATATATATATATATATATATATATATATATATATATATATATATATATATATATATATGTATGAACAGTGGGATTGAATAAGTGATCGTACAGCAAAAAAATGCTTGTTATTTTCAATTATAGCGAATGAAAACCTCGAATAACAATGTTATATGTATTTTTTGGCATAGAATCTTAATCTGCAATTTAAAATTAGAAATTCATCGATAAGTGATAGTTATGCAAATTTTTATATTTCGAATAGTGGAAAAAGTCTTCATACGGTATCAATTTTTGCATTATAATACGGTAGATTTTGGTTGTACTTCAAAGTAGAAGATTCTAAACTGATCTAGAATATTCTCAGTAACTCTATTGCAACATTCAGTTCAAAATTGGATCATTCTGCAGTCACTATTCACTGATAACTGTTCTAATAATGGCTAGACGCAAGGAAATGACTTGTGCTCAAAAACAGCTAATTATTAAGCTATGGAACAATAGAAAATGTTGCAGAAACATCTCCAGTGACACGAACATACCTTTTTCAACAATTGGTTCATTTATTGCAATATTTAAAAGACGTAATACTGTTGAGAACAAAAGCAGACCCGGTGATCCCAGGAAGATCTCTCCCAGATTACGAAGAAAGTTGAGGCGACAGGTCCAAAATAACACGTTGGCCATCAGACAAGACCTTCAGAATGATCTGCGTTTGTCAGGAGTTAACGTAACTAAGCAAACAATTTGTAAGGAACTACGCAGAGACGGTATAAAGCCGCACTTCCCAAGAAAGACACCACTCCTTCTGAAACGGCATAAAAATGCCAGGTTGAAATTTGCGACAGAGCATAAAGATAAGGAAAATTATTATTGGGAAAGAGTTCTTTGGACAGATGATAGTAAAATTGAGTTGTTCGTTCACAATTTCCTGAATCATGTACGAAGGAAAGACGGCGAAGCATACGCACCCAAGAACACCATACCAACTGTCAAATTTGGAGGGGGGTAGTATCATGGTTTGGGGCTGCTTTTCGATACGAGGTGTTGGCAAACTAGCAATTATAGACAGTAGAATGAATGCAGAAAAATATCAACAAATCCTCAGCAAAAATTTATCGCTTTCTGTAGAGAATCTTGGGCTTCCTCCTGATTGGACCTTCCAGCAGGACAATGATCCCAAGCATACTGCTAAGAGTACGAAGAACTGGCTTGCTAATAACAACGTTAACATCTTACAATGGCCCAGTCAGTCGCCGGATTTGAATCCAATAGAGAATTTATGGGGTTTCTTTGAAAAATAAGATCCGTGACAGAGGTCCAACAAACATCAAAAATCTGAAGACAATTGCTCAGGAAGGATAGGACAAAATACTTACTAAAGTATGCGAATCCTTAATTAAAGACAACAGGAAGAGATTGGTTGCTGTTGAACTTAATAAAGGCTTTGCTACAAAATATTAAATGGAGAAAACATGTTTCTGTTCTGCAGTACGACCATAATTTTAAACCCCTAAAAATTTAAATATTGCTATATTTTCTTAACCATGGAATATTATTTAGTTTTATAAGCATACTTAATTTAATTAAGTTAATTCAATATGTTACTAATAAAAATACCAAATTTTTTCATGTGTACGATCACTTATTCAACCCACTGTATATATATATATATATATATATATATATATATACATTTGTCATCCACAGACAGACTGTTTCGCTGCTCATCAGACGTGCGGTTGCCTCTAGCTAGGATCGAAACCCGACTGAATTGGCGTCAGTCGGAACTGACTTTGGTATACGGATGAATCTATCTCTTTATAGATAAATAACAGGACATACTAGACTACGAGAGGGAAAACTCAAAATTAAAATCTGTTTTGGGAAGTTTGGGCAACGTCAGGCTTTCTTGCCCAGAAACATGATACGTGATCGTGACGTTAACCTGCGACATAAAATTTACTGTCAACCTAACAACGTTAGTCGATAAACAAATTCAAATCACCTGAGAAAAAATAAGCCACTAATACAATATATTATTATATGCTAAAATATTGCACAGAAATCAACTAAACAGTAATCACGAACTAGACGAAAGTAATCATTAAAAACGCAGCAAGAAATCCGGAAAATATTCACCAATAACACAAGTGCTATAGTACATAAACTGCAAAAATATGACTGAACTACGAGAAGACTTAAGCTTCAATAACGAACAACCAACCATCAAAGAAATTATATAAAATCTAGGAACAAATATGTTCAATATATTTCAATAAAATTACGTGGAAACGCACGCCATAAATGAAAAAAAGAAATCGATAACTGAGCATAAAATATCACAAGTCTTTGATAATGGCTAACGATATCCGTCGATATTCAGTTATTGGATAATTAATATCTAAAAAACCCACAAAGATGTGATTCGAAAGGTAGAAAAAATGTTTAAATAAATCCCCAAAAAAGAAATTTCGTTGGCTTTCAACCGAGGTGTGTATATATATATATATATATATATATATATATATATATATATATATATATATATATAACACCCTTGAAAATTGGTATAGAAGTGACCGAAAGCGCTTGGGACAATAAGAATTATAAACAATTTTTATATTCCTTAACTCCTACAAAACGGAAAAATGTTAGAATACCGGTAAGACTTAAGAAATAATTCAATCTCCCTTGCCGGCCGTATTTAATAAAAAATATTTGAAAAAAGGTTGCTGCCAAAATATAGATTATATGTGTGTGTGTGCGTGTGTGTGTATTGCATTATTTTACTAAATACTTCACAGTCAACTATCATTAAGAAGTTTCTTATTGTCACCAACCCTTACAAGAATGATAATGTAAGAATATTCTACATAGTAAATTACTAAAGGCCAATTAACGGAGAACATTGAAGACTTACTACGGGTGATCAATGATGTATAAAACTTGTTGTTAATGGTCACTGTTCTGTAAAACGATGAGATTTGTTTCACGTCTATTTTCCTGTTGTCTTATTGCTCAATCGACCGGTTGCCGACGAAGATCGAATGCGAAACTTCAAAGGAAGGCCTTCCGACAATTTCTTCTGACTTTTCTGATCGTTCGTACGCATTTTCGCATTCTTGCTTTTATAATACCTCCTTTTTTCATTAGTTCTTTTTATTCCCCTTATTGGATTCTTTCTTTAATTTTTCTTCTTTCTTGCTTTCTTTCTCTGCCTTTTCCTTTCTATCAACACGTCATCGTTTTCTTTTTATGTTATGCCAGGTTGCACATTTCACATTGGTTCGATTTCTTGCTATTCATGTACAAATAACAATGGTGTATGCTGATTTTCAAGAGTTTTGGTACTTGTAAACGCCAACCGTAACAGAATTCTTCCTCTCGATAACTCACTCCCTGATATATTCTGATAATGTCAGTAAATAGCTTTAGATTTATTTCAGTTTGCTTCGATTTTATTTATCTCTTAAACTTTATCCTTGCTCTTTTCACTTTTTAAATATATTCTCTTTTTTTTTCTTTCTTTTATTCCATCCTTCATTCTTCTGTCTGTTGATCTATCTGTCTGGCTGTACTTGTTGTTGTTTTCTCTCGAAATATACATCTACAAATTGCTTTGTCTTCCATGGTCGGTCGCTTTCTTTTAAGTTTTTCTGAATTTAATTGTTTCTCTTTCTTTCTTTTTTTGTCTTTCATTTTTGTCTGTTTCTTCATTTACTTCTACCTTTTTTTTGTCTTTTTGATTTATCTTTTTTCCCTCTCTTAATTTCCTTTTCATTGGTTTCTTCTTACTGTCCGTTTCTTTACTTTTTCTTTTCAATTCTTCTTCCATTTCTTTCTCTTTTACTCCTTCATTCTTCTTTCTTTCTGTTATATACCGTAACTATGAACACTAATGGATATGACCCAATCCTCATAAGTACGTTGGAAACTATCGTAAGTGGAACTAATATGCTTTCTAAGTAGTCCACCACTAGCAGTGGTTTACCTACTTCACGCCGCTGGCGCGTATTGTATTTTGTTGATATAAAGATTTTCATTTCATTTCCAATCTCCATTTTGGTTATTTCTCATTCAGTAACCCTTCCTAGGTTACAACATTTTCTTTCTTTCTTTCTTTCTTTCTTTTGCTGATTCCTTTATTTACTTAACGCTACTTTTTTTTCTCTTTCTTCTCATGTTTTATGTTTCTTTGTTAGCTTCCTTCTTTTTCACCTTTTTGCTTTATCTTATATTTTGGTATCTCCTTTTTGTTTTTGCCTATGTTTTTCTTTCTTTCTCCTAACCATTAAAATACCGCAAAACCAAAAAACAACTTTTTCAATGTCTAGTTTCATCACTTAACATTTATTTATTTATTCAATATACGTCAACTACAAAGATAAAACGCAACACATACATTTAAGCAGACAGAATCTCTACGTATCTCCGCCCCTAACACTAGATAACAACAACAATTTCGTTAAAGCACTTCACGTTAACGTCTACACCGGAAGTCCGGTTGAGTGTTACAATGTAAAGATGATATCTAGAGACGAGAACTCTTAAGAATAAAAAAAATATCATTCGTTCTTTTTCAGCCAACCAGAAAAAGGAGAAGATCTTTTGCTAACATCTTTTCTTTTATGTCACGTTTCTTTTATTTCCTTTTTTTTTCTTTTACGTTTTTTATGCCTAAATAAAAAAAAACTACTAAGAAATGAAACCACTTTCTCCTATTTTGTTCTATGCATTTTTCTTTCTTTCACCTTCATTGGTCGCTTTCCATTTCCTATTCTTCCCCTTGCTGGGTCTTCGATTTCCTTCCTTCGTTCCTTCCTAATGTCGCTTTCTTTCTCCTAAGTAAAAGTTGATCATCTCAATTTCGTTAACTTGACAATGTCCAGAAAATGTCCTGTTTTCTGCACTTTACGGCCATCTAGATAGAAATTACAATAAAATAGTTTGAAAGCAAGAAAGGGCACTTCCTTTTGTCTTAATGCTCGTTCGCAAATGGCAATAAAAGCGCTGAAAAGGTGTTTGTATTATCTCAACATCAGAAAAAATATTTAAGCTCAAGATCTGCTCAAAACTAAGCAATGCATAACTGGGAAGTTACTTGGCTACTTAGAGCAATGTATCTCAACCGTTGATTCCCGGGGCCCAAGTGTTCAGCAAGAGGTCGCTAGTGGTTCAGCGAGATGCAGTAATAGTTTTTGATTAATTTTATATTCGTAATTATACTATACACTTACTGCTACTGTTGAAAAATCGTAGGTTATTCTAATAAAGGCCTTTTGCATTAATTAAAATTATAATAATCATAGGGAATGTATGTTTTCCACAAGTATGATAAAAAATATAAAAAGATGGTATATAATAATATAAAAAATAAGATGGTATATAATGAAATAAAAAAATAATATAATAATGGTATGTAATAATATAAAAATAAGATGGTATATAATAATATAAAAAATAATATGATAATGGTTTGATTTGGTTTGTTTTACAACAAATCAACCTCAATGGGTTATTTAATGCCGACAAAATTTTTATTGCTGGTAATATTTTGTTTTGTCGAAAAGTCTATTTCTGGTAATGTTTTTCTTTCAAAAATGTATTGCTGGTAATAGGTTTTTTCTTCAGAAATGTATCGCTGGTAATAATTTTTTAAAGTATTGCTGGTATTAACACCTATTTTTACATTTTCATTGTGTTTTTACCCCAGTTTCGCGGTTAACTATTTGCCCATAGCTGGGACCCTAAGAGGTGCTAGCACCCAGGGTCATGGTGCACCTGGGAACACCAGCAATTAAGAGGTGTTTCCACGCTCCTCAAATCTTCCTGATCAGAGGCCTTGCTGTCGGATATAGTTTATCGTCTTACCTAGGACGCGGATGAAGTTTATCGTCATACCCAGGACGGAATATAATAATGGTATGTAATAATATAAAAATAAGATGGTATATAATAATATAAAAATAATTTAATAATGATATATAATAATATAAAAAATAATATAATAATGATATATAATAATATAAAAAATAAGATTGTATATAATATAAAAAAATATTATAATTATGATATATAATAATATAAAAATAATATAATAATGGTATATAATAATATAAAAAGATAAGATTGTATATAATAATATAAAAATAATATAATAATTATATATATTAATAATAAAAAATAAGTTTATATATAATATAAAAAATATATTATAATAATGATATATAATAATATAAAAAATAAGATTGTATATAATATAAAAATATATTATAATATGATATATAATAATATAAAAAATAAGATTGTATATAATATAAAAAATATATTATAATAATGATATATAATAATATAAAAAATAAAATTGTATATAATATAAAAAATATATTATAATATGATATATAATAATATAAAAATATAAGATTGTATAAAATATATAAATTATAAGATAATAATGATATATAATAATATAAAAAATAAGATTGTATATAATATAAAAAACTATTTCAATATGATATATAATAATATAAAAAATAATATAATAATGGTATATAACAATATAAAAAAATAAGATTGTATATAATAATATAAACATAATATAATAATGATATATAATAATAATAATAAATAAGATTGTATATAATAATATAAAAAATAATAATGGTATATAATAATTGTTATGCAGGAGTTCCTTGAGACATGAATTCTATAAAGTGTAAAAAATTTAATAAGTGTCAGTGTTTCGAAGACTTAGCGTCATCTTTGTCAGGAAACAAAATATGCATACTCTAATTAGTGCCTGTATGACGCACTGTTTATCGATTTCGATCCGGGAATTTTCCAGGATCAGTAAATGATTTGGTGAAATTTCCTTCGTTCCATAAAATGAATCACTACAGCCTTAACACATTAATCAGCATTAGGAAGATAAAACCAAAAAAACAAATCATGTACTAAATGCAGTATTTTACACAGAAGAATTAAACTAAACTCATGTAGGTGGGAAGTAAGCAGACTGAAAATATATACGCTGTAAAACGCATGTCCATTGGGAAAAACTGCTTTGTAACATTCACTACCTTCAAAAGCAAACTAGTAGTCCTCCGTCATCACCGAGCATGCCCTCTAGTTCCTATTTTCATTCACGTGCCATGCGTGATAAACGCTTAGGCGGTCATGTAACTTTCGATACATGAATGACGAGACAGTTTTTTTTCCCGCAATAGGTTGCTATTTCTTACTTTAGACCAGTTACCATCCAAGGCTATAGAAGCATCCAGCTATCCACTGCTTCTCCCCACCCACAAAGCAGGGTGGGGGAGAAGAAGTGGACTCATACCTTTCCTAATGGTATTAGCACGTAAGTGAATGTAATGGATTCGACTAGAATTCGAACTCTGCTCTCCGATTCTTCAATCCGAGACGCTATTCATTACTCTACCGTGCTTCCTATTTTTAGTACTGTTCCGTTATATCTCGTAAGGGAAAATAGTCTAGTGAATTAAAGTCTTGATTCGTGAATTTGTTGATATAGTAATTGTGAGGTCAACCCCTGGGTCAAGTAGTGGTTTCGTGGAAAGGGAGGCAGCAATACCTGAGTAGTACTAAAATTAAAAGCTTGACGATGTCCCTAGTCATCAGAACGAGGACATTCTACTGCTTCTAGATTAAATTAAAGGTTCAGTTCAGAAATCCCTTGAGCTTATCCAGGCCGATAAAAATCGGATGAAAGCCGTTCGGGCATAACGACCGAAAAGCTGTGATCAGAACCGGGAAGATGAGGTCAATAGCCTGGATATAAATAGTGTAAATAAGTATTCATTTCTTCTCAACACTGACAACACAAGACCGTCTACTGCAATAACAACACAGAAAACACGTAGAAACTTTATTGGATTGTTATACGCCACGGGTCATTTTTACCTCATCTTGTAAAAACTTCGATATCTTCGAAACGGTTTGATAGGGAAAACTTTTTCTAATGAAAATCAAGTTCACAAGTTCGTCGAGAATTTTTTGACATCAAGACATGAAGAGTTTTACTCAAAAGTTATCGAAGAGCTGCATGATGTGAACTAACTGATAAGTGACAAAACGTCACTGCAACGTATTGCAAATATATCTGTAATAATAAAGCGCAGTGTACGTGTGTCTGTCCGTCTGTCCGTTTTTCGATCTCAGCGAATCATAAACAACCTGAAGTAATAGGCAGTAACTACCGCAGTTACACACGATTCAGAATTAAATAAATAACTTGTTTAAAGTTAAATTTAAGTATAGAACAGTGTGAAAGGCTTACAAAACAATTCCTTATTAAACGTTTAACTTTAATTTCGCTTTTCGTTGCAAGGGCAATTGATATGGTCCTATTAACCCGTAATTAAAACTTAAGAGGGGCATGGTACTTTGCTCATATATTTTTCTTCTTTTTCTAGCACGCGTACTGTAATATTTCGTATTCGAAATATCACATAGTTGGGGTTCCCTAATGTTTGTTAAGATTGACTTTGTGTGAAGGGATAATAAAGAATAGTGATTTTAAAAGAAAAAAGATCGGTTGCGTATACGAAGAAAGATCGGTTGCGTATACGAAGAAGGATTATCCCGAATTAAGGTATCAAATAATGATAAAGTCTTATTATTTCTAAATTCTTATAACATTTATATACATAGGATGCTGAAGGTAAAGGGCCGATGGCCCCAAACCTCCCCTCAGGAGCCAGACTAACGTCCACCCGAAGAACGACTTCAAGGTTAGTAATTGAATGAATTATAATTGTAGTTTGTTTTGTGAAAATTATACTTTATATGAATAAACAGATATTATTTGTGGCTCAAAGTGATATATGTATATTAATAATATAGTAATGTTATAGATTATCTTCAGATGAGGATACGATATGTGATTTGGTTTAATGGTAGTGATGATGGCAATATTAAACGTGCCTTTATAAAGAAACATTTAGCATTCATTGATCGAGCAGCCAGTAAAACTGTCGGCTGAAATTCATAAAATCTTACTCTTTTAAAAAAAAAATAGATTTCTCAAGTCCAATCGGCGTTAATGCTCTTTACAGTATTGGTAGGGGCTTTATTAGTTCGAGTATAATAAGGTCAGGCGTAAAAAGCATCAAAAGGGGAAACAGGGAAGTCATTAATTTACACGTTATGCATATGCAGCATTTATATCACGACTACAAAAAGGCGGCAAAATTTGCCATAGCTGCTACATCTGTGCAATAAAAAAATACAACCACGATGACGATATTTAAGGATGGATTAAGTGAAGGCAGTGCTCGAAATCGAGTTGCAGCTATCATATATATATATATATATATATATATATATATATATATATATATATATATATATATATATATATATATATATGATAGCTGCATATATAGGGAAATAATTGTTGCAACGAGAGAGAAATGTATATTTTTTAAAAAGAGAGAAAGCGCGAACGTTTATGTTTTACATGTGGATTGCTTTTGCTGCATATATTATATTTTATTCTTCATATTTTTGCTACATGAGTTTCCGATATCGTGACCTTCTTCAGGTTAATTAAAGGAATCATTTTTTAAAGGAATAAAAATTTATTATGTTCTTTTAATGTTTCATTGTTCATTTACTGTATTTTTAGTGAGCCTTGATCTCAATTTGACTGTTGGGAAAAGTGAATTTTTACCTAAATGGTAATAAAATCATCAGGTTTCGTCTTAGTGGTGGCGATGACAGATGTGTTGATGATAGTCTCCCCCATAATTCCACATCACCATTGAGACTGTCAAATCCATTTACATTTGTGTGTAAGTGTGTGCGTGCGTGCCCCGCTAGCTTGCACATAAATCAGCACACACACACACACACACACACACACACACACACACACACACACACACACATGAGCGAAATGAAGGGTTCAGTTCGACATTCCAACCACCTGAAGAAGGCCGGAGCGTACAACGGCCGAAATGTTGTGATAAACATGGCGAGAAAGATGAGGAAAATAGTCCGAATAATATAAATAGTGTAAAATATATCTGCTAAATCAAAGAAGTGAATTAAATGTGAATTGCCAACACAGTTTATATTTTACTTTACAATATAGTTAATTTTTTAAAGAAATAGGTAGTATTAGTCTTATGGCCATAATTAACGGTCCACCATCGACGAGTAAATATCTTATTTTATCATTCATACTTAATATTGATATTTATTGCTGTCCAGTTAGTATTACTTATATATTATATAGATGTTCCACATTTTTAATTTTATCTACAGGTTACTTTAAGAAGCTTCCTGAATCTGAATTTTTTTTAAAAATTTCTGTTGAAATTAACTTTACGCCTGATAACCCTCCTTCCCCTCCCTTCAGCATCCTTTGAAAAATTGAACATTTATTTCATTTATTCTATTTAGCTTAGATCTGACATTTAATTGGTTGATCAAGACAAACCCACAATTCTGTTTTTAATTTTGACCTTGTGTTTTCTCAACACGCTCTTCATATTTCGAAAAAGAACTAACACTTTGCTTTTGAAATGTTCTTAAAAATTATTTAATCACCAGTCACTTACCATCGCCTGAAGAGGTACAACGTAGTACTGAAACACGAAAGCTATTTTGTAGCGATTTCGACACGTTTTTGTTATAAGGTTTTATAATAAAATAATAAAAATATATTGTTCTACTTTGTATTGACCACTTTTTAAAAGTAAATGCCACGAACAGCGGAATTTTACTTCATCTGTTCTTTCTCTCATATGTATATCTATCTATCTATCTATCTATCTATCTATCTATATATATATATATATATATATATATATATATATATATATATATATATATATATATATATATACATGATGTCCTCTAGAATAATTTGAAACATAACCGTTACGGCCTACCCAGTAATCATTAGGATAATACAATAGTGCTTTTACCTATAATACACCATTGACCAGCTTGTATAAATAGTCGAGCCAAAACACAACACACATGGCCTGAAGATAGCGTTTAAAAATATTCACGAGACATATACAAGCGTTCATCAATTACCCTTTTTAAGAATTAGCTCTCGTTGAGACATTTGGAAGTCTGTACTTAAAGCATTATTTTTTCATATCCGAAATATAAACATAATAATTCAAATGACTGCATTGCATTTCATAATCTGGCATTATTTCTCATTTCTATAAACATAATATTTAGTGGATATATAAGAAAATAAATTGTTTGACATTCCGTGACCGCTATTGATAAAATAATTACGAATGCACATAAATGTCCACCATCGATTTTTTTCTGTTTCAAAATAATCTCTACATTTAATATTCATCTCCATAAAAAATATATTTTCCTGTGTTTATCTTTGATAATGATGTGATTACTCGACAAAACGAAACTGTTTTCTTTCTTTTCCCCCCTTTGGCTAGGATTATCAAAATAGCTGTTATTCATAAATTGCTTTTTTAAAGTTTTTCAATAGTTTTCTTTCTTGTATTCAGTTCATCGTTTCGTTCTTTCTCTTAATCTCTGTTTGTGAAAGGAAACCAGGTTGGCGAAAAGAAGAAGGTGCGTGCGATCTTTGAAAAAGAGAAATGAAAAATAATAGTTTTATTAAACATTAAAGTTATCTGAACCGTTGAAGCTTTTTAATGTGTCGTAAAGAGGCCAGATGAATCTAATAACAAAAATAATTGGATCATATTGAAGAGAGAAATGGATTTTCTTGGTAAAGAAGACCCCCCCACCCACTCAACTTTGGTGTATTCAAATAGTGGCTGTAACCCCAAAAATTATCTCTGCGTGTATATGTGTTGATAAAACGGAGAGAAAAAGTGGAGGAGTAAATAATTCTAGGCGTACGTGCGAATATATTGCCTATTTTCTTTCTTTTAAATTTGATTGGAATGAAAGCCGCCATTTTCTACATTGAATGTAAAGGGTGTTCCAATAACTTGGACCGATTTTAAATGTGAATTAAGTTTAAACGTCTAATGATTTTTTTTCTTTTTCTTTCATATTAAACAACTTAAGTCTTTGCCAATTTTAACTATAGAGAGATTCACAATCCAACAACGTGTTAAAGTTAACGAACCCTATTACAAAAATGGGCTTTCAAACAGAAATGAATTTCGCACAGTTCGCGATTTTTTAGTCAACATAATCGACCAACTGAGAGTGCAATTGGAAACGATGTAACGTTGATGTAGAGAAGATCAATTCCTGCGCGCGATGATGAATAGTGGTGTCTGAATTTTCGGTCATATTCTCGTGCACTGCAGCAATTTTTTTCCCATCTGAATGGCGTAAACGAGCACGCAAAGGTGTTTTCACATCTGCCACCGACCCAGTTATTTTGAATTTACGAACAGTTTTTCCAATTGCACTCTTGAAACTTTAATACGTTGTTTGATTGTTAATGTTTCCATGGTTGAAATTACCAAAGACTTAAGTTGTTAAATTTGAAAGAAAAAAAATCGTTAGACGCTTAAACTTAATTCACATTTAAAATCTAACTTATTAGAACACCATTTATATGCAATCATTTGAAAATAATGAATGAAAATTTTTACTTGAATTTCGAACTATTCACCCCTCCTTCATGTAATATAAACATTGTTATGCTGAACTGTATATTTTGCTGACATCTATTTCCCCTTTGATCTAATTTTCCAGAATAAACTTCTTTGCGATGATCGCAACCACCAAATATGATAGAATGAATATCGATATTTTTGCATATTTTATATTTTTTCAGATTATTTTCTCGCTTACTCTCACCAGGCATACTCACGGAACAAACTAAATGTTTACTTATTGGGTCAGTTATGTTTACTAAATGTTTACTTATTGGGTCAGTTATAAAAAGGACTAATGTTTACTTAAAGACTCAGGTATACGCACTGCATGTAAAAGAATAAATATGAACAATGTTTGTCTATATATATTAAAATATAAAAACGGCCAATGTTTACCAACGAATGTAAGAATAAACACAACAAATTATTGCCTGTAGACTCAAATATAAACTACGACAATATTTACTTTTGTACTCAAGTGTACACGCGACAGATGTTTACCAATAGGCTGAAGTGTAATAAAAAAAACCTTAGTTAGATATTAAATGACCCTGTACAGGATGATATATCGTAAAATCCTACAACTCTCGACCAACTTCCAGCATATCTCTTTATTTATCTTTTTTATCTCCCTCTCTCACTTGCACTCTCAGCTTAATAAGAAATCTGCTTTCGTTAATTAGGTAAATTCAAATCTTACTTTACCTCAAATAGTGGTTTCTCTTATGGAAAGAAGGGATGCATTTTCGGAGGTAGGTCGATAGATAGATAATAATATAAAATCCGTAAGTGGCAAGGATAATACAAGTAGGTCATGTTATATAAAATATTAAAAAGAGAGTTCCATAAAGATAGCTCAATGCATTTATATACATCAAGAAAGAAAAAAACTTAACGCATTATCGAAAAATTCGTTAATAAATTTATTTAGACAGATAAACTTTTAATATCTGCTTTATCTGACCGAAATTCCAAAATCTTTTAAATTTATCCAGACAATTTATTAAAAATTTAACTCACAAGTGAAAAGGTAGTAAATGTCTAAATCATTGAAGTAGAAAATTTTTGCTGTGTGTTTACATTATTGAAGAGAGGAGTGGGGTGAAAACGAGAGGCAAGGTGTCAGAACAATGAGCAGGGATAATTGGGGGAATACATGTGACCTTGAAATTAAATCAAAATTTATATTTTTATCTTCAAATCTATGTACATATAATAACAATCATATATATATATATATATATATATATATATATATATATATATATATATATATAAATTAATTGATTTAAAATATGCTTTTTTCGATACACAGTGATAACCATGTTTCAAAAATGGAAGGTAAAAACTTCGAATTTAATTTTGTTATTAAATTAAAGACATTAGTTTCATTTCCTCGTCAAGCGAATTTTGGAGTAACTTATTTTTTTAAAACCATATTTTAAATCAATTAATTTATAATATTAATGCTCTGTAAATTTACATTGAGCACTTTTGTGTAAAAATAAAAATACCTATAAGAACACCGGATTTCATATCTTACTGTTCTTTCTTTCTATATATATATATATATATATATATATATATATATATATATATATATATATATATGTATGTATATATAGAGTGAAAAATAAATAATATATATAAAAAATTCATTCTATCACATTCATCGTCATAAATATAAAATACATCAGATATATGTGTGTGTGATTGTGTGTTTGTGTGGTATATACATATAAAAACATATACATATAAACATCTATAAAAACACACAAGTAAATACATATATACAATGCATACACATACGCACACACATAGATACATAGACACATGCATATATATATATATATATATTCATGTACACATTTACATACATATAAATATTTACATACACATATATAAACATAACCACATATAAATACCCACATAATATATATATGCATACATACACATGCACATACCATTATATGTATATATATACATACATACATACACATATATGCATCCATATATAATACACTCACACATACATGTATACATATATATATACATGTATATATATATATATATGCACATATATGCATACATGCACATACACATATATAGGCATACACACACACATATACACACACACACACACATATATATATACACACATAAAAGGTATACATATGCACATACATACACACATAAATATATACACAAAAACATATACATACATATAAATCTAAGCATATATATTTTAATAAATAATGCAAAATAATTGTATAATAAAATTCTATTCATAAGACAATTTAAATTTATTTTTATGGCGACATTTAAATATGATTACATATCATTGGTTCAAAAGCTGGCTACTATTTTTATATTTATTTTAATTTTTTCTTCCAGGCACAAATTAGTTCTATTTCTGAAGCTGTCCGGTGTTTGGAATTTACCCATAATCTTCCATTCTATCTGTGGAGTGAAGTTTCTATTCTTTAATTCCCACAAATATTTAGAATGAACTGTTCGATGTTTTAGATAAGGATCAGAGAAAGAATGCTTGTGATTGTAGAACATTTGCTTCCAGATCCCAGCGAAAATTCCGATGTATACTACTTTTATTTACATTTTCTTTAGGGAAAATGGTTGCTTGGTATATAACATTTTCGGATTTACATATACCTCCAACTGGATAGTTGTTTTTGGTTCTACAAATGCAAGAGGGTTTCTATTTGGTTGGTTATTGTTATAAAGTTTCTTTAATATTTTATTATTATGTGAATTAATAATATCAGTGATTATATTTTCGCAGGGAAGCGAATTTTCCAGGATTTTCTATTAAAACTTTTACTTAATCGGTTATTTTGATTAAAATGTTTGTTAATCAATTTCAGAAAGTATTGACGAATATTTATATTAGATAGTTGGTAGAAAAGAGGGTTAAACTATAGTAAATAGCTCAAAAACAAAGGATTTGCGGATATACGTATATATGAACTTCTGGCCTTGGTTAAGTGTGAGGAACCCACCCCCATAGTTTGTAAAAGTATTTTGATACACCATATATATATATATATATATATATATATATATATATATATATATATATATATATATATATATATATATATATATAAGTGTTTGTTGGGCGTGGTTTAGTTATTAGAACGTTCTCTCCACAAACCTCAGACCCGAGTTCGCAAACCGAGGGTTTGAGTGTACTGACTTTCTCTATGCTGTTGATCACAGTAAATGATGCGTCCTCTCCCAGGAGGCTTAAC
>OZ038482.1:50193761-50201261 GCA_964036315.1 Acanthosepion esculentum | reverse complement strand
CAGGAAGAGACAATTGAAAGTAAGTTGCAATGGGAGAACTTTTATCTACATTTTCAGGAATACTGTTTTATTCCTGAACAACATACAATATGCAGATGACACATTGTTGACAGCAAACACTGAAAAGAAAAACTACAAAATCTCCAACATTGAAGGGAATTGAGAATAAAGGACTAAACATTAACTGAGAGAAGACAGAATACATGGTCGTTATCAAAGGATGAATCCAAAATTAAATATCGGCGATACCAAAATCAAACAAGTACAAAAAATTAAATATCTGCGAAATATTTTAACAGAGGACGGAATGTGTGACATTGAAATCCGAAGCTACAGTGGAATGGCAAACGATACATTCCAAAAGCAAGAATATTAAGAAACAGAACATACATCGTTAGAAACAAAAGAAAAGAATACTGAACTGTTACGTGATATCTATTCTCATATATATGGTAGTTAATCCTGACCAATCTCAAAGATGAAGAAATGACTTGAAGCAAAAGAAATATGGTTCTACAGAATGATGATGAGAATACCATGGGCCAAAATATGTGAGCAAAGACGATTTTTTTTATAGGAAATGGAAACAAAAAGAAAATTATACTTAAAAAGAGGCAGTTTAAATTACTCGGACACGTAGTGTGGAAAGAGGGCTTGGAAAATCTGATATTCACAGGACAAATTGAAGGTAAGTGGGACAGATGAAAACAATGCATAGCATACTTAATTAGCTTGGGTAAATGGACGGCGGAACAAAGTTTAAAAGAAATAACAAAAAGACAAAATTAATCGCTGAAAAAAAAACAGGAAATTGTGGAGAGTCATGATCGCCTACGTCTTGAGGGAACACGGCACATAAAGATGAATACGGGTTTTGATAATAAAAAAAGTGCATAATCTTGCAGGTGAGTCCCAGTTAGAATGCCACTTATACAATCTCCGATAAAGTTTGTTCACAATTATATTTATTTGATTCCCAGGTAACATTGGCTTCCCCATCCTTCAAACTTAAATAATAACCCGTCTCAACAGTCAGCCACGATGGTCCTCCACTACATCCTAACAGCGCGCCAGCCATTACGGAATATGCCCATCTACTCGATGTCAACCAACCAACAATTAAATCAGGAGTACTGGACGGCATATCTATTGTTGGCAATCTTAATTCACCTCAGCAAAAGTTATACATGTTAAAATCACCAATCATTTAACACCAGAAGCCATGTCTTTTTATTGTTGCTGTTGCTGTTGCTGTTGTTATTGTTGTTTCAGAGGTAATGAAGAAAAGGAAGCATTGTAACGCCATGACCAGCTACGTTATGAATGGACACGATACGTAAACATACTGCTAGCGGTTTACATTGTCTTGCATAGAAAAGTCGTAGCCTTGAAATCACTAGGAAAGAGAAAGAGAGAAAAGTATATTATTATTATTATTATTTTTGTTGTTGTTGTTGTTGTTGTTGTTGTTGTTGTTGTTGTTCTTCTTCTTCTTCTTCTTCTTCTTCTTCTTCTTCTTCTTCTTCTTCTTCTTCTTCTTCTTCTTCTTCTTCTTCTTCTTGTTTTTTTCCCCTTTTCAACGGGTTTCCTAGATGAAGTCGTCCAACCGCAGACAGATAGCAACTTTCTCAGAATGTTTGCAGAGCCAAGCAACGGAGACTCCTGAAGCGTTCGGATATTTAGCTTCATTGTAGGTCCGCTTTTATAAACATCAGTGCAACAATGATAACCTAGAATGTCCATCATTCTTGCAAAGTAAATTTAGACATCAGTGTACTTTGTAAACGTCTCATTTTTTTTACCTTGATGCTATGCTCCACAGGAACAGCTACATCATATGAGGGGGCATTTTCCTTTGGGTTTTGTTTTTTGTTTGTTTTTTCAGTGACGATCATATCTGTTTTCGTGGTCTCAAAAACGCAGCACATATTATTATCATTATTATTATTATTATTATTATTATTATTATTATTATAGGCGGAACCCTTGGGTGCCGTCGATAGCTGTGCTAGCACGATGTCACAATTCATCCTGACCGAGAGCTTGAGCGTACTGGCCTTGTACAAATTGTTCATCACGCTAGATAACATGGTCTACCTAAGGTCTGCTCGGCATAGTTGGAATATAGACCACAGGTGGGCTCTGTGGGTGTTGAATAAACACAAATGCGTTTATTCAACATTAACATGTGCCTGAGCAAGTGTCTGCAATAGGGATTGGCTAGGCGCGCTAGTAGACAGGTATCATTGTATACGAGTATCCATATATATATATATATATATATATATATATATATATATATATATATATATATATATATATATATATATATATGAATGATAATTTTACTATTATTATCATTATTCTCTTCAAAATTATCCTTTACAATCGCTATTACTTATAACTATAATTTTCATTACCGTACGATAACCTAGCCATTGTCAAGATTTTGCTAAATAATTGAAACGATATTATTGCGATTTCGTCTAAATTGGCAGTATTAGAATATTTATTATTTCTAGCAGAAACAACGGTTAATAGTAGTCGGAATATTTTCTCTCATTAGAGCAATTATTATTAGCGTTGATTCTACGGATTTTCTTTTTGGTCGTCAAATTTTAATTCGCCATTGTTCCTTGATATCCACGTGCGCCCACTCAATGGAAACTGATCGCGTTTAAATTCCTCGCATTGTTGTGCGTTTGTATAATGAAATCTTATTTGGTTTTGTTCTTCACTATTATCTTCTTTCGAGATTTTTCGGTGATCTTCGCAAAGGTTTCTGATAACTGCGATGATCTATTTGTTGATTTTAATTTTAAAAAACATTGCAGTAATTCCGTTTTATAATTGTATGTTCTTTGACAACTTAATATGAGATATGGATTTACACACACACACACACGCACACACACACACACACACTCACACACAGAGACACACACACACACACACACACACACATATATATATATATATATATATATATATATATATATATATATATATATATATATATATATATGTCTAGGAAAATTATATTTCTCTTCACCTGACGGCTTTCAGTGCATTCGCTTATTAACTCTAAATATATATATATATATATATATATGCATGCACACACACACAGACGCACGCGCACACATATATGTGTGTAGCTATATAGATGTTTTATATATGAAAGCCTTATTACATTAGTATATATAAGCAATTTTTGCAAAAATATATTCGCATATGTATACATGTGCATATCTTGCATAAAATACATATTTTCCTTGTATAAAAGTGTATATTTATGTATATATATATATATATAGTATACGTATTTATATATATGTGTATGTGTGTGTATCCGATCGTACACGCGAATACACACTCACACACACACACTCACACTCACAACTACACACACACACACACACATATATATATAGATATAGATATATAGATATAGATATATACACATATGCATATATATGTGTATTTGTGTGTTTGAAATAAGCAATTTTTCATTTATACAAGTTATTAAAATGACATTCATATTTTGTTCATTTTTGTAGTTTCTCTTCATTTCATTCTGTTTTCGCATAACGGAACGCTACTTGATTCTAGATCATGAATAATTTATGTTTCTGTGATCAGTTCTATGGCTTTCAAACATTGCCTGGTTAACTCCTTGGGAAAAAAAAGTACTGTATGTGTGTGTTGAAAGTTAGCTATAAAAAATATAATGCATAGAATCACATGAGAACCAGTTGTAGAGTTACATTCTTCTTCTGTCAATTTCTACAGTATCATTCCCTCTAGACATAGGTAGAAATCAAATAGTTGCCATAGATTTACGCTACTTTTTAAAACATATGCTGCAAACCTTCACAGACGGTTAGTGAATGTTAATTTAAAGTCTCACGTGATGTGAGCACACTAAAGACATATGTCATTGGACTTAACAGTAATCCTAGAAATAGAGATTAGAAAAAACTAAACTTAATAGCAAACCACGCATTAGCGGAGTAGCCCCTTTACAATTGACAGAAAAATCACTTTTACAAAACCCAGAGAAAGTGTTCATTTGTGACATGTTAGTTCGCGGGAAAAATGGAGTCCCAGAATTCAGATACAATCAATGAATTTTTTTTTTCCGAAAGTGTTTTTGAAGCAGCACAACAACTGTAGCGCATTCATAAGCAGCTTTTCTCCAATCATGGTGAGGTGATATAAACAATGTTATATCCTGCAAGTCCTAAGAAATGAGCATGGTGGGCCAACATATCACTTAAACAGTCGATGAAGAATCAATCACCAGAAAAAAATGAGTTTATGAAAGAGCAAGTAATAAAGTGTGTGTTATATAGTAGATCGGATATCGATTAAAATTCAGTGTTCGTCTTCTACCTTCACTTTCTCACAGTTCCATAGGGAAATGCATAAAGCCTGTTCTTCTTCACACCATGTAGTGATAAAATGATAAGCTGGAAGGAGATTTTCAGCCTTTTATGGCAATCAGTCAAAGATAAGGAAAACTGAATTCTGAAATGTGGAGAATGCTACTGCAAACCACTCCTTTTTCAGAGGTAATGAAGAAAAGGAAGCATTGTAACGCCATGACCAGCTACGTTATGAATGGACACGATAAATAAACATACTGCTAGCGGTTTACATTGTCTTGCATAGAAAAGTCGTAGCCTTGAAATCACTAGGAAAGAGAAAGAGAGAAAATTATATTATTATTTTTTGTTGTTGTTGTTGTTGTTGTTGTGGTTGTGGTTGTTGTTGTTGTTGTTGTTGTTCTTCTTCTTCTTCTTCTTCTTCTTCTTCTTCTTCTTCTTCTTCTTCTTCTTCTTCTTCTTCTTCTTCTCGGTGTCCTGTCCCTTTAGGACGTGTGCCATCATTACTGACGTCAACTTCTTGTATTTTTCAGATTATAGTAACTCTTGTCTTTTTATTATACCACCACTCCCTGTTCGGCTATACATCTATAAACAACGTTTGGGTGATTACTCACTATTTCCGTTTGCCCCTTATGCTTTTAATATATCCCGTAAGTGCCTGATTTTCCAAGCCTATATGTTTCCCAGAAAATCCACCTGTCTCTTTCTAATTCTAAGCTTAAATGTCCTTTTTGTGTCCATCTTTGTTAAAACTTACCCCGTTGCTTACAGGACCCCTCCATGGTCTTCTCTGTTTCTTTCTATAGAGCTATATTTCTGTTGTTCTGACTTCAGTGTCATACAGAATGATTTATATTATATAATCCCAGTCCTTGATGAGAGTAAGTGGTTTAAATCTTTGGTGATGGGACTGATCCGTGGCGATGTCTGCTCATTTTGAAGCTGCCGATTAGGCAATTCTGTGGTTGCTACATTCGTCCCGCTGGCAAGGAACTCGAACACTTTGGTAGCTGCTCTGGTCAAAAATCGCATGGTTATCGGTCTTTTTTAATTGTCCCTACAAGTAGTTCTGGTGGGCGACACTGATTTCCGGTCAGTCTGCTTTGCCTTAAACGATGGCAGTAACAATTGTTTCTGCATTTTTCATCTTAAAAATGTCTAAAAAATAATAATAGAATTAAACCAGTTTTCAAAGAACATCACCGAATCCCAGTTTTTCACAACACTTCTTTGCATTCGTTCCAATTTATGTAGTTTTGAATCTTTTCTCTTGAAACCTTTTCCAGATATTTTACCCCCGCCTCCAATACCAATTTAATTTAAACTCATCTATCTCGAGCACAGAATTCTCTGTTTTATTTTCTTCTCTGTGGAAAGGATTCTATGTTACATAGACAAGGTCTTGTGTTTATATTCAGGAAAACTTTCTTGGGGATTATATTCGAAAAATGTTCCAAGCCGTCCTTGGTATGACTATAAACTACATCCGTGTCCAGGGTAAGACGATAAACTGCGTCCAACAAGCAAGGCTTCTGATCAGGAGGCTTTGAGGAGCGTGGAGCCACCTCTTAATTGCTGGTGTTCCCAGGTCCATCCCTGACCCGCGGTGGTAGCACCTGTTAAGGTCCCAGCTATGGGCAAATAGTTAACCCCGAAACTGAGGTAAAAATCATTATAAAAGAGTAAAAATAGGTTTTAATACCAGAAATTTAAAAAAAAAACTGCTACCAGCAATACGTTTTTGAAAATAATATTACCAGCTATACAATTTTGAGGGAAAAAATATTTCCAGAAATAGATTTTTGACAAAACAAAAATATTACCAGGAAAGAAAAGTTGCCGGCATTAAATGACCCATTGAGGTTGATTTGTCGTAAAACGAAACAAACCAAACCAATGATAAGGAATCGTCTCTTGAGTCCAAGGGTGATTCTTTAATGGCGGTCCGACTCTCTTTAGTACATTCTGTTAGATGTTTTTCATTTATCAGTCTCCTTCTTCTGAAGACTGTCGTAAATTAGCCAACATATCTGACAGTATAAAAGCGGTTTCTCTCTACAATAAATCTGCGAACATCTTTGTGTTTTGGTGATTTTAACGCTCATCACGTGAAGTGATATCATCAGTCGAACACTACTGATGTTGCTGGTATTCAGAACTTAATTTTCTGTTGCTCATTTTTTTCTGTCAAATAATTGACTTCCCTACTCGTTTCTTTTAGAACCCTGAAGTGCATGCCTCCTTACTAGATTTGTTCCTTACCTCCTCACCGGACTCTCTTGTTATTCTTTGCAAATCCGTCCTCTTGGCAATTCAGATCGCGTGTTCGTTGTTATTTCCTTTGAGTCATCTATTAGACACGAATCTATTCACGAGACTTCTTTCTGCTAGCAGCGCACTGATTGGAATTCATTTCGCGTTTTTCTTTGCGATACCCCTTGGAGCGAAATCTTTACTCATCCTACAGAAAATAGTGCCTCTGAAGTTTCTTCTTAGGTGAATCGAATATTTTCGGCCTTCTCGTAAATACTAGATAAAACTAAAGTATACTCCTTAGTTCTTACGTGCTTATTCTGTCGCTATATAGCTCAGGGGACGCCTTTCTTCCGGCTATACAAACGTGATATCTCAGATCCTATCAGATAACTCGTGTGTGCTCGTAATAACTGCAAACATGTTCTCAAAGGGGATAAATCATTGTTCGATGATATTAGGTTGGTGCAAAAAAAATGTCGTTTTCTCACATGAAGTTGAACGTCAAAAAACGACATTATTTTTGCACCAACCTAATATAATGAGGTACCGTATAGCTTCTTACACATTTGTTTCTCGTGACTACTGCCGGTCCTGTAAGAATGCGTCAAATAAACGTAGGTCATCAATCTATCCTCTCTTCAATCCATCTGAAGTGCTACCATCTGCCGATAATGCAGAATTCTTTGCCCTCAAATCTTCTTCCAATTCTACACCCGTCTCATCAGGAATATCTTTGTTATTTTAGAACAGAGTCTCTAATGTGTGATATGCATATAAAACCATCCACGGTTTTCGCCATCATCAACAAAATTAATCTCCACAAGTTATATAGACACGATGGTATCTCTGCAAT
>OZ038482.1:50101261-50188761 GCA_964036315.1 Acanthosepion esculentum | reverse complement strand
GGAGTTAGGTGAACAGTTGTAAGGGCTGATGAGGTCGCAGAAACTTCTGACAGCCATGACTGGGTTTTCTTGCTTGTGTGGCATGGTGAATTGTCCTGTTGTCAAATATAGTGTGTTCCAGCAGCCATCCTCTAGACGCAGAGTACTTGATGTAGGCCTCCGTGTTGAGTCTGAGGCCTTCACCAACAAATTCGGGAATTCTTTTCTTATCAGAATGGTCAGAGTCGGATTTCTCAGGTGCTGTACCTTCGTTATCACCACTAGATTCATCCAACTCTTCCGGAATTCTTTGCACTGTCCTCAGATTGCCTCCCAAACGCTCTGAAATGTTCGTCTTGGAGCTTTCGACGTGAATGCCAAGAAGTAAAGCATGCCGTTTTCAAATTTCTGGCTGAGTGAATTGCGTCATCGTGTTCTTTTTCTCACAGACGGTGCCCATCTGACCCTACTATACTGTGCAGTCGGCAAAATCAGAAACAAATAACGCACATGGACGAAATTAAATATATAACATGGCGACAATTTACCCATCGCACACTGTAATTAAATTAAATAAATAAAATGAAGGCAAAGGAATTGAAGTCATTCAAATAAATAAATAAAGAAAGAAAGAAATAAAGAAAAAAAAGTAGAACAAGAAAGAAATGTACACATGGTTATAACGAGAATAATAGTGAGAAAATAAAAAAAATAGAGAGATAATAGAAAAATGAAAAAATGCAAATATGTAATAAAAATGATATTAAATAGATTAGGGAATAGAATCAGTGAAGAAATTCAAATTATGGAAAAATTTTAAAATTACATAAAGCGTGAAACATGAGAAAATATTAAACGAATAATACAAAGAAAATACTAGTCAAAATTTAAAGAAAGACAAAAAGATACCGAAAATGAAGAAACGAGGAAATTTTAAAAAGGCAGCACGGTTTGACGTCAGGAAAAAAAAAGTGGTTCAGATTTTAATCTTAAAATACAATGTGAGGTCATTGGGTCAGTCGGTCGGTCTGTCTGCTCTCGCCAGTACAGCTGAGCACTGCTCACTCAAGTAGACTGACTCGGCCTGCGGTTGACCGTTAGAACCTCCTCATTTTGCCCAGCGATAATCACACCCTTAAACTGTTTTTCTTTCCGCATCCTTTACCCTCGCCTTCATACACACGTAATCCCCCACTTTTGTAAAATTTTAGTTTCCTCTCCCTGTTCAACTGACTGATCTCCCGATTTGGTCTCGTGATGACTCCCACTCAGCCAATCGCCTAGGAGCATGCACCTGGGAACACTTGACGCTCGGCCAACAGGAAATGAGCTGAGCTCGTGTGTCGTCCAAAATCCACTTCCGGTGCTACACCTGTACTTTTTGATTCCCTAGCAATATTTTGGTGGTGGAGGGTGATGATAAGAAAGAAAGAAAGAAAGAAAGAAAGAAAGAAAGAAAGAAAGACAGAAAGACAGAAAGAAAGAAAGACAGAAAGAAAGAAAGACAGAAAGAAAGAAAGAAAGAAAGAAAGAAAGAAAGAAAAAAAGAAAGAAAGAAAGAAAGAAAGAAAGAAAGACAGAAAGAAAGAAAGTTATTGACGATTGTAAAAGAACTATGTTTGGGAAAGAAGCAAAAGCAGAATGCATAATTAATTGAAATAATTGAAAGGAAAATGTTGAAGGACCTGCTAAAAAAATAAAATATAGATTTTAAAATGGCGACGAAAAAATAAAAATAGGACGAAATAAAAATCTGCAAAACTAAAGTGTTAACACTCTGTGGTAGGTACACAAGGAGAAGAAGCCGTGCTAAAAAAGGGAATAGAATAGAATACTAAAAAATAAAACAGAATGACATTGTAGTATATTATGGGATATCAAATTGCATATATTTATTTGTCGTGTTACAAAATCAAAATATATAATCGTATTTTTTATCAAAGTAACATCACTTGATAACTATACGACATTCGGTGGAATAATGGATAGCGGCTCGGATTGAGGAATCAGAGAGCTGAGTTCGAATTCCAACTGAATCCATTACATCCACTTATATGCTAATACTCTTTTATTTCCGCCCCTATTTTTCTTTAAGTTTAATTCCCCTCCCCTCCCTCGTTAGGTGGTTAGTGATGTCAGTTCGCAGGTAGGATGTGGGGCGTCTTTCGTTTCGCGTGAGTGTTTTTCGTATTTGTTGTTGTGTTTGAATGAGTGCGTGTCAGTGTGTGTGCTTGGGATGGATAAATGTTCTATAATATTCTAGCCCCGCATTGATTTCGTCCAGTGAACTGGTATTTCTGCCACATTTAGTTATTGTGGGGGTTTTTATTTACTAATAATATTTTCTTTAGTTTCTTGTAAATATTTTGTGTTCATTTGTATATATTCATTGGGGTTATTTTTTAGAATTGTTATTCCCCTCCCCCCACAGACATTGAATTGTACATATGGGGACTAGTTAGTATTTTCATAGAGACAGTGAGGTATTATGGTGGTTGTAGTAAGAACGGTTCGTATGAATGTGGTGTTTTGGTGTAAGGAATATTGTTTGTATGATTGGGTCAATGTTTGCGGCTAGCTAAGTTATAGTTAAGACAAGATGAAGACCGTCCTTTTTCCCCACTCCCCCCCTTTTGGCCTTGTGCCACATTTCTGTACATTATTACAGAATAAATATTGCTAATACTCTGAGGTATGGATCTTCTTCTCTCCACATCTATGGGTTAATAGCAGGATTCTATAGCCTTGTATGGCAAGTGGTCTACTGCAGAAAGAAATGTCAACCTACTGCGGGAAAAAAATATACCTCGCCACTCATGTATCGAAAGATACATGATCGCCTAAGAGTGTATCACGTAAGGCATAAGGCACTAATTGACGTCTTGCTATTGACGTCTTGCTATTGTCGCACGAAATATAGATATATGTTTAATTTATTGTCATAATTTTACATCGCTTAATATCCTACCATCTCATTCCTCTTGTTTTCTCTTTTTTGTTTTTAGCGAAAGATGAATTCCAAAAACTAAACTCCGTGATCGGAGCGCATGAGGTTGAATAAAATTTTTGCGCCCTCACCTGTGTTAGCCATATAATATAATAATACTATGTTTTGCGACTTATTACCCTCTGAAATGCAATATCAAAAAAACAATTACCCCTTTACCCAGGTCAAAATTAAATGTCAAACTCGTGATAATTGAATTTCACCTTAATATTATCTATAATTACGTAATTTGTAAATCGCTTTGAAATTCATGTCATCCATTAACGTTATTTTCAATAGAACAGGATACATCGATGTTATATCTCTAGCTCAGGGTTCTAGAACTCGCATGGAAAATCATTAATTTGTGGTAGTGACCATGCTTTATGAAAAACACATTTTACATATTAAAAATATGATTTTACAAAACTGGTATTCACGGGTTCTTTAAGCTAGAGATGAACCTGTCTCTCCAAAAGATTCTGGTGTATACTCATTTTGTTTTGGTCCCTACTAGAAACCTAAGTTCAGAAATGTCATCATGGCATTTTCCACTGAGCAGTTTTGAAAAAATCGTACAAATTTTGCATAGATAAAGCCCCTCGTAAGGTGTGGGCAGTATGTGCGAATACCATTTCTTGTTTTTTCTATAAGGCATGGACTACAAGGGATTCCTTCAATGAATCTATTGGAAGCTTTTCCAATTAATCCGAAGGCTTCAACTACAACTGGAATTGTTAATGTCCTCATCCGCATTTTGAGATTTCGATTTCAAGATCCGTGTATTTTGATAGTTTTTTGATGATCTCCAACGATACACTGCAGTCTGCAGGGACTGTCATGTAAATAAGGAGAAATACTTTGTCATTGCAGTCTCTAATCACGATGTCAGGGCGATTAGGTTTGATTGTTTTCCGTGTGTGAAGTAAATTCCCATAACATTGTTACAGGTCCTATGTCCGTAACCGGGTCTGGGTGGTGTTCATACCAATTTCTTGCAGTTTCCTTTCCGTAAGTGTTGTAGAGTGGGCCAAAACAGTGCAGATATTGGCCCACTGTGTCGTGCCGTGTGTAATATTCAGTGGGTACAAATACTGCGCAACCTGATGCAAGATGATCAATTTTCTCTGGATTTTTACCACAGAATCCGCAATTTGGACTAACACAATTTTTCAGTATGTGGGCTTGGTAATTTCTAGGTAACAAGCATGGGTCCTATGCAGCAAGAATTATTATTATTATTATTATTATTATTATTATTATAATTATTGTTGTTGTTGTTGTTGTTTTATTTGACGTCTTCAATTTCTTCTACTTATCCTCTTTTGCTTTTTCGTCTTTATCGTTTTTCTCTTTTTCGTCTCTTCTTCTCGTATTTATTTTTTTCATTTTTTTAAAAGATTCTTTTAATTCTTTCTTCATTTTCATTCTTCTTTTTAATTATTCTTCTTTTTAATTATTCTTATTCTTATTTCTTTTACTTGGTAATAGTAGTAGTAGTAGTAGTAGTATTGCAACTACCAAGAGGACGTCTACAGTAAAAACCGATTAGATCTGCATGTTTTACTAGTGCGATTTTCTGTCAGATCAGTTTAAATTTGTTAAATGCATACAATGACCAGAGGAAATCGTTTCGAGCCAAAAAGACATTCCCATTGTCGTGTCGGTAATCTTCTCTGTTCCTTCTGTAGAACCACATTTCTTTCGCTTTATGTTTAGGCAGCATCGCTGAGGAAATTGTCCAGCATCCACTGCCATATATTTTGATTTATATTTTATAACTTCGGAGCACTCGTTATTTTTTTATTGTCAGAGGACAACCAAGTAACATAGTGGCTATGGCCATAACACAGATCAGACTATTCGATTTTTTCGATATTCTGTCAGATTGGATATATAAAAATCAAGCTAGCACAGATATTTCACTCTGGAATTTTTTTTAACAGACAACGTGTCATGTGACAGCGAAATTCGAAATACATGGAAAGAGGGAAATATTTCTTTCAAAACCTAAATAAATATTATTATACAAGAGAAATTCCTTTAAAAACAAGGAAAATTGTGCTGAAATGATATTATGTAATATTAATTCTCTCACATGGTATTGAATGCTGGAAAATTTTCACGCAGCAAAAAGGATATTTTGGCAAATTAACATATGATTCTACAGAAGGATTTTGAGAGTACGAGAAACGAAGCTTCTGCACAAGCGAAGAAAATTTACGAAAATATGAAAAGGACATTTATACTTCGAATCAGTTGAATTATTGAGAGATATAATTAAGAAGGAAGGCTTGGAGAATTTGACATTCACGGGATATACTGAAGACAATAGGAACAGAAAGGATCAACTTGGAACCTACTTAATAATATCGTGTAAAATGATGAGAGAACTGGTAATGACAAGGAAGTAAAATAGCAAATGTTTTTAAGAGACACAGTGGACAAGAATTCGTGAAGAGACATGATCGACCACGTAATGATGCTAACTCGCCACATAAAAGAAGAAACCTAAAGTTTATAAATATCCACAATGGAAAGGAAAGTTCCTTTATCCCCAAAGGACATTCATACAATATTAGATATCAGTTTTATTTGTTTATCTCTCTTAAACGTCAGATCCTCTGATCTCTGATCTAACCACGGAACTAAACCAGCTCTCTGTGACCTTCGTCAAAGTGCTTAAAAGCAGTGAATGAATGGGAAACTGATCAGCAAAGATGTGTGATATGTGACTTGAAGCTCTGACGTTATCAGCGGACTTTAAGTCTGGTCTTAATATAAATTAACGCGATATGAAGATTAAAGTCCGTGTGGCTGCCAAAATGAAACAGCACGAGATTATAAATGTTAGATTGGGGAGATTACTTAAGAGAAGATAGAAATAAATCGAAACAATCATAAAAATGTAGTAAAAATCTAGAAATGGCGTTAGAAAAGTGGGGAGAAAAAAACAATAACAATGTGTTCAAAATAAAGTTTTTTAAAAAATTATAAGGTGTAATGGTATTGACACAGGAGAGCTATATATACAATAGTTGGGCTGATTGGGAGTAAAAGAACAGAAAAAAAATAGTGAAATGAGAAGAAATACAAGGTCAGGCATAATTATCAGTCGCAAGTGAGGAAAAATTTACAAGAAGCTAATTGTAGAAAAAAGACGGGAATGGATATAATTCTATGTTTAGGGAGAAAAATGGACAAAGACGTAAAAAGAATATCTGTATAAATGGAATCAATGAAGAAAGTAGGTTAACAAACCGAGAGGAGAACGCGTACAGAGATATGGCTTAAAATGGGAAGATAACCAATGATATGACAATAATGGAAATTGACATTAAGTTATAAGGATTTCGATTGTTGGATCCTGATTATAAAGGTTTGATAGTTAGTTGAAATGTGCGAGAGAGAGAAAGAGAGAGAGAGAGGGAGAGAGAGAGGGAGAGAGAGAGAGAGTGTGTGTGTGTGTGTGTGTGTGTGTGTGTGTGTGTGTGTGTGTGTGTGTGTGTGTGTGTGTGTGAAAGGGAGAGAGGAAGATTGACAATGATTACCGAAAGGGCAGGAGGCCCAAGGAAATGTGTTGAAGTGCGAATTCTATAACAGGCAGAGATAGAATAATTAGCTTGAAGTGCTACACTGAGGATGCAAGAACATCTTCAGGATAATGATACAAAGTTAATTACGATCAGTAGATACTCGCAATAATAATAATAATTTTAATGTTAAATGTAATTCAATTCAAGGCTGGAGAGCAACCCAAGTCAGAAAGTCATAATGAAAATGGGAATGCTGAATGAGCTGTGTGCTTAGGAATGGAAGAAGGAAGTTAAGATGGTGAAGATGAGAATGTAAGACAACGATTGACCATTGACTTGAGGAGGTCATGGTTTAAATGTTCTGGCTCTTATAAAATAGGATAGAAGGAATCAGATACCTCCTGTCGCGATTTTCCAGCATCTTTAACAGTGCATTTTCGATATGAGTTTCACATGAGGTCTGGTGTGAACTTGAAGCTCAATATACATTACTAACGATGATCGGACGACAATCAGTGTTTAAACTTGACATTGCTGTAAGCCTAAGAATAATAAAACACTTATATCGCCAAAAAGAAGTACCAATGCCGATTTAGATAAATAAAAATACCCATAAGTTTCTGATGAGTACGGGTATAAAAGCAGAGATTGAGGCATTTATAATGGCGGCATACCACCAAAACCTATTCACCAGTAATTAACATATTAAAATTGTACATATATTACTATATAATCGATAAATGTTGCGAGCCTCTCGGTGCTCTATTGCTATTTTCATAGTATGTGTTTTGGTGAGTTATATTTGTTAGGCCCCAACTCCACTCCAGTAATGACCTTTCCAAATGGGACACGCCATACTACGTACACAAGGAGGTTATAATCTCTAGTCTCTTCGCAATCCATTAGAAAGTTCTACCTGGGTAGCTTCTTTCAAAGAACTGGCCCTTTGTGGAATAGTTTCTCCGGCAAGATGTTTTCCCAATCACTACATTCTTGACCTCTTCAAGTTTATGGTTAATTCTTATCCTTCCTGGCATAACACAAAGCATGCAAAGCAAGGAGGCTCGTTTAAGCCTCACGCAACAACACATAATGTCTGGAGAATACTCAGAGATTATGAAATTGAACTCGAGTCATGTTCTTAAATAGCCTCGTCAGATCGACACTTTCACACGGATGTCATGCAGGGTGTGAAACCCGTGCAGAAAGAACTAAACTGTCGGCTATATACAACTGCTTAACAAGATCATTGTTTAAAACTTAGCTTTGAGTGAATGAGGCCTGTGGCTTTTGGAAAAGACCATCCTTTTTTGAACCGCAAAGACTGACGCTACATTTTCAAAAAGAACTGTAATAAATAACCGAAACCACATCATCTGAGGATTTTAACAGTAGCAACAACTAATATGATTAGCACATGTAAATCGAAGAGAAAGTAATAACATAAACACGTTCCACACTAATTGAAACAAAAGTTTGGGAAGGAAATTCCCATCAATAATGGAAAGGGTAATGGCACTGTACTTGAGGAATCAATTTTTCTAAAAATCGTTTTTTTATAATTTTAATAAGTTTTTTTTTATGAATTTCAACTCAAAGCAGCACTGGCTGCTTGGTCAGTGCATGCCGAATATTTCCTTTTAAGGGATGCGATAATATTATCATCCCTAATTCTATTACTATGTCATGTATATTTTTGTAAATATTCTGAACCCAATTTGCTGCGTTCATTTGAACGATCGACAATTTAATGCCTACCTTTTTTCCGGCAAAATTTCCGATTCTGTGTTATCTCGTCCCTAATAAGACTATGCTAATTCATTTACGCTGGGGTGCTATAAACAGAGTTTCTTTTATTCTTATCAAGTGCCCTCTGTGAAATCATTTCAATTTTGGAATGAGAGTGATTACGAAAGAAAAATCGACTTTTTTTACCAAATGTTCCAAAATGTACAAAATATGATAAACAGAAAATAAGAGTTGGAATTTTAATGAAAGCAGTGATGGTATAGACCTTGAATCCAACATGTAAAAAAAATCAGAATACGGAATTAATGAATGTTAAACACTTCAAATACATCCGAGTATGAATCATTTATAACAAATTTAGCATAGGAGATAAGGAAATTGAACATAGGTTAAGATGTAGATTTTCATATTTATGTCATGCTTCAGTCTTTAAAGACTCTCGCTACATAATCCCAAAGAATTTTACCAAGTAAAAAAGTACATCATTTGAATATTTCCAACAGCAGTGCCGACTAAAATGGATAGTACATGTAACTAGACGGGAAAATAATGATATAATCAAGATGTTAGCTTTTCATATTACTTTAATCAAAAATTTAGAATGGAAGCACTCATCAATATTAGAAAGAGCGATATACAGTTAGTGGACTTGAGATGCGTTTTATTCTCCTGAAAAACTGTTATTCGAGAAAGATTTTACATATTTTATTACCCTTGTCAGTAATCAAAAAAGAAACAAATCGTTCAGAAATATCGAATATCATTTATCCGCAACCGTTTCCTCAAATCAGTGATTAAAAATCGCTTTACTTGAAATAATCCTTGAAGTCTAAATAAAAATCATGCTGCATCTCAGACTCTAGACTGGTGCCACATAATCCCAATTAAAGATTTTTACCAAAAAAATCACTTGAAGTAGCAACGCAAACTGAAATGGATAGCATTTGTAACTAGTTCGGAAAATAAAGATATAATCAAAATGTTAGCTTTCCACATGACATTTAAGAAAAGGTTAGAGAGGAAACACCCAACAATACAAGAAAAGGAGATATAACAGTTAGTGGACTTCAGATACAATTTTTTTTATGGAAAAGTGTTTTAACAGAAAGATTTCATAAGTTAAAACCGACACTAAAAATAAATCATCAGTCAACATTTCCTGTATGGTAACGGTTATCTTTATTATTATTATTATTATTATTATTATTATTATTATTATTATTATTATTATTATTATTATTATTTTCTTTGATATCTGGCGTTTCCACATTTCTTTCCGGGTCCTGCCCAGGGACCTAAGGTTAGAAATGGCATCATGACACTTTCCACTGCAAAAAAATAAAAATAAATAAAAATAATTACGTTGATAAAGCCCTTCGTAAAGTGTGAGCTGTACTTGTCAGAACAATTTTTTGTATCTCTTTGAGACATGGACTTCTATGGATCCCTTCAATTAGTCAACTAGAATCTTTTCCAACCAGTCCAAGGGCTCCAACTACAACAGGGATTGTTGATGTTCCCATGTGCCACATTTTTGAGATTTCTGTTTCAAGGTCCTTGTATTTTGACAGCTTTTTTAATATCTTCAAAGACACATTGCAGTCTGCAGGGACTGCCATATCAATAAGGAGGCATTTATTTTGTTTGTGGTCTTTAATAACAATGTCTGGGCAGTTGGCTTTGATTGTTCTGTCAGTGTGTATTGTGTAGTCCCATAGAATTGTAACAGGTCCTATCTCCATAACCGGGTCTGGGTGGTGTTCGTACCAGTTTCTTTCAGATACAATTATTATTATTATTATTATTATTATTATTATTATTATTATTATTATTATTTATGCATTTTCAAATAAGATCTTTGCAGTGTGTCATTGGTAAAATAGTGATAGCCTGTGTTCTAGAATCTCCGGCATATTCCACGGTATCCTCGCAGGCACAAGATACTGCGGTCTGTACATTTCCAGTCTTTCATAGGCTTTCTGATTCATTGATTTGCTTTTTATGACTTATCAACCCTTCACAGATTATTTAAAGTCAGAGAATATATATTTAGAGTGTAAGATTTTTTTTTAGATAATAATGTTTTAGCAATACTAGTCTTACTAATTAAACCATAACTGAGGTGCGAAGAGATGGATTCATGCCTTTCCCAAGGGTACTTGTGCGTATCGGACCAAACTGGAATTGGAACTCGTCTCTCCGATTAAAAATTCAGGACCATCATCTATTACACCATCCGAAAACCCAAGCTTACAGCACCTGTTATTCTGCAGCGGTCAACCATCTAGATACTTAACAAGCTCGACGTTACTTAACTTTAGTGATTGTATGGGAACAGGTGTTTCAGCGTGATGTCTCTGTAAATCTCCGGAGTCTGACTGACGCAGTTTCAAGCGCACCATTTATCTGGGGCCCAGCCCGAATACTTCATGTTTTACAACTTCTCATCTCCCGTGTGAGTTCTGATATGCTTGTAAGTTTTTTTTCTTTTTTTTTCGTCCTGTTGTATCCTACTTAGTCCACGTCAACGATTTATGGTTGGTCAATATTATGTCAATATCGTGTCAATATTATTATTGAACTTTTTACATTATGCATATTATATTTTTAATGTCACTTCCTTCACAGGATACTTTTCATTTATTATGTGTGAATTGCCAAAAATCCTTGAAAAAAGAGGAAAGTGGTTTTCCTGTTGACTTCAACATTGTTTTGAATTCAGAGTAATCCTTCTCATAGGCTTGCTACCATCTAATCTAGGCTAGAGATTCAAGTCTACCCTATGAGTAGAATGCAGTTTGGGTAATTACATATCGACGTTGCATATTTACACTATTTACATCTGTTGTGGTGGGATCCACCTAATCTGCATAGGTGACTACCAACTATATAAATAGTGGTTGGTACCGGAAGACGAGGAAGGAAGAATCACGAGATCCAACTAGAGACTCTGATCGACTGCGACTAGTCAACACATTCTCCAGGAACGTCTTCCCAGAAATATACAGAAATACTATATGTACTTATTATGTACACTTTCTTGTTATAATACATTCTTGTTCTAAGTACATTTTGTGTTGCATTATTATTCCATGCAATAGGCGAGATTCAACATTGAGTCAAGACCCAACAACATCGTTCTTTATTGCCATATTCCCGACGTTTCCGCCATTGTACGTCACGGCCTTCTTCAGGTGTTATACGTTTGAATTTCGAATCAAACTCTTTATTTAGTCCACGGGGGTAGAATGTTATAATTCCACGTGTCATGCCTTTTTTTGGATATCTCACTTTCAGTTAATTCTTTTTAGTAACTCAATTCTCCAAGTATGTGTTCCCTCTACTGTGACCAGTTATTGAACTTACAAGTCTTTGAGTCAAGTCACTTTTGGATCACTTTTATCCAGCGGACCATGTGTAATTGGGGACAATAACAATATCAACCCGGAGCCTGAAGGATGTAAATAAAGTAAATAGTTACAACACCTCATCTCAGACATATAGACAGACAGATTTGTATTTTTCGATACATGACTGACGCAGTAGGTTGCCTTTTCTTTCTGCGGTAGACCAGTTGCAATCCAAGGCTATATAAACCAGTCTGTCCTGCTATTTACCCATAGCTGGGGGAAGAAGAAGGGTATTAGCAGGTAAGTGAATGTAATAGAGTAGACTGGAATTCGAACTCGACTCTCCGATTCCTCAATCCGAGTCGCTATTCATTACTCCAAAGTTACTCCAAAATATAGATAATAAGGTTATTGTAATATTTTTTATTGCAGCTGAAGGTAGAAGAAATGGATTCATGCCTGCCTAGCCCAGTATTTGAACTCGGTTCCCCGATTCTACGTTCCGCGCTGATAACCGTTATAGTAACCACACATCCCTACATATATTAATAATGTTAGTATAATAAGAAGAATGCTAATACCTAGATGCAATTACAGACTGACAGCAGTCATTATGAATTAGATGATCTTACCAATGGCTGCATAGTATATACTACGTTATGGCTACAAAGTGTTTGGACTCAAGGTTGTCTTTCTCTTAGACTGATTGTCAGGTAAACTAGATAGACAAGCCTATGGTGATATTTAATCCATAGCTTTTGGGGAAAGAGAAGTTGATTCGTACTTTTACTTGTGGGTATTTTTCGCGAGAATGAGTGTAACGAACTCGCCTAGAATCCGACCTCAGTTCGTTGATTTCGTCCCCTGCAACGTCCACTTGTTTGTATAACTAGGCAGATATCAAGAAAAAGCTGGAGACGACAGTGGATATGAAGACGAGAAGATGAATATAAAGAAAAAAGACATAAAAAAGTAAAACATTAAAAGGTAAAGCATGATCATATTGATAAAACAAAGAAATGCAGAGAAACCACGTGGAAAAGAAAGCTTAAAATAAGAAAGAACAAGAGAGAAGAAAAGATAAACGCCCCCTAAAATGATATTGTATGAAGAGATATGACAAAAGAATGAATTATCCGTAATGTCACAAGACATTTTTTTCAACCATAAACGTTACATATATGCGACGGGAAGCCAAACATTAAAATAATAAAAGTCTGCCTGTCCGCACTGATCTCATTGGAAGATCGGCATGTCAGATTCAAATGACATGCTTTACTCATTAAAGAACCCTTTGTTTGATTATTTAAAAGCGAGAAAGAATTAAATAAAAGACTCTATGTTTAGGTGTCACTTGGGTGTCGATTCAGACCACAAAGAACAAAAGAAAAACAAATATCAGTTTTAGAGCAAAGCATCACTCGTAGAAACAAAAGAGACACCGCATTAATTGGACATTCGGAAACGTATGAATATTACTTCCTTCTTCCAATCCACTTCTTATGTGTTCCTTCACAGTGTGGACGGTCATGGCTCTCCACAGTTTCTCCCGTTAAATGATTACGGACACATCACGTTCAAATACCGGTTCTCGTACGATTACTGAAGTTATGCAACATCGAGCCTGGTCAGTACCTAGAAGGATGACTGCTTGGAAATACCAGCTGCAGTATGTTTGGTTGTGCACAATTTAAAATATTGCAGTAAGTTCACTAATAACATTGAAATAATACTGAACGACCACATCATACAGGAATGAAGACATATTCAGATCATTTTGATTATTGAAAAGAAAGTTTGTCAAATCGTAAGTACAACCTTTGATAAATGTACTTTAGTTCTTTAGCGACTCAATTTATTTGGCCATCTTGATCAAGTCTTTGGACAACAAAGGCAACATAACTAAAACATACAAAAAGCACCAAAAACAACGGAATATTATATTAATAAGAAAGATAAAACAATCACCCAAAGATTAGACCTAAACGACCGAATAAATTGCATCGCTAAAGCACATGCATTTATCACTCTAAAAGACCATAAGGAAAATTTCAGAACAAATCCAACATCCAGACTCATTAACCCAACCAAAAGTGAATTAGGTAAAATAAATTAAATAGTACTAGAAATAATTAATTCAAATCTCAAGAAAAATTTAGGAGTAAATCAGTGGTAAAACACACAATCAACGAGAGACTGAATCGTCGACCTAAAAAACAAATATAATTACCAATATATACAACTAGATATAAAAGAATTCTACCGTTTCAAAACAGAACCTATGCTGGATAAGGCCATCTCCTTAGCTGAACGAATAAAAATAAACACAAACGAACTAAAGATCATTAAACACTCCCGAAAATCATTATTATTTAAAATGAATAATCATAGATAAAGAAAAGAAAATGCTAAAATATAATGTGGAGTTCACGTGACACTTGCAAAGCGCATCAACCTTTTCATCACAAATGATGGAAATCATATTGAAGATGTTATTTGTTAATATTCCAATTCAATAAAATGTTGAAAATTTCATTGCTAACAATTAAAATCCATGGTTACGGTTTTGAACTCAGAGATGTCCTTCTTGTAAACTTGTTGACAACATGGCTAAAGAGCCCAGTCAGCACTGATAAAATCCATATCTGGGGGTTTCTGTCAATAATGTGTGTGATGATATTACAGTCATGTCGGTCTGTACAACAAGAATGCTAAGAATCCCAGACAAGTAGTTTCGACATATCTGTATTAACAGGGAGGTGGGTGTTACATCAAAGTTTTTCATCTCCTAGATGGGTACATTGTCAAAGGCTTGGGATTCATAATTCCCAATGAGCTAACCGCGTGCCTGGGCACTAACCTCGGTATTTTTAAAAACTCCGCGCGCATATATATATATATATATATATATATATATATATAAATGGTGGTACTCGTTTGGAAAAACCTCTGATAGCTCAACTTGCAGTAGAACAAATCTGTACCCGAGAAAAAACGGGGAATAAAAAAAAGAAAGGACCAAGAACATTAAACCAAGGCGAAAACAATCCTCTAGTGTCCAAGCTCCAAGTCCAAAGAAAAACCCATATATATATATATATATATATATATATATATATATATATATATATATATATATATATATATATATATATATATATATATGTATGTATGTATGTATGTATGTGTGTATGTGATAAATTATGTTCTTAAGGTAGGCGAAGCTTCTTGATAATTTTTTAACATTTTGTCCTAATAAATGCTCAGGAAATGTTTTACACCCCAGCATTGGCACGTCAGACCGCTCCCTAGTCAATGTCCAGATTGACTCCAAACCAATGACATACCATGATTTACCGTTCCATACGTCGGTTTTTCCCTATGTCAAGGCAGATTTGAAAGCTTTCTATCCTATATGACGGAAGCTCCTCCCCCAAACATCTTCAAATATGCTGACCCCAAAACTGCTGCCCTAATTTCGGAAAAGATCTTTTCTGAAATGGAGTGTTTATACCAACCAAAACATCCAGCAAAAACCAAAATGTCACTCCTGCTTCAACCTGCTTGCAGTGCAGCCATAACTCACAGGAACCACTACATCAAAATCTATCGCAAGCGGGCGTGTAATCTGGCCCTTAATTCTTTCAGAACAGCCTGCCTTCGCTGTAAGAGAGTTCTGGAAAACGCCAAGTTCAGCTACGCACAAGCTGTCCAGGTCAAGGTTGAAAGAAACAAAACGGATATCGCGAATTCTAGAAGATCACTAACCAAATTACGCATTGTGGCAAAGCGGCTGTGCCCACTACTATAAATTTCTTCAAGGTCATATCCTCTTCGATAGACAAGGCGAAGCTCTTCGCGTTGATTTTTGCCTCAAAATCAACGTTAGATGACAAAGACCATTCAATTCCCAACTTCTTCCGTCTCATAGAGCTCAATCTCAGTATGATAGTCATTTCAGTAAGATAAATCTCCAGATTTATCAAAAGCCACGATCCCAAAGTGTAACTGTCTTTCACAAAAACCCAGTGGTCATCCTTAAGAATATGAACCCTGATCCTAGTTATTTAACCGCTGCTTCAATGAGAAATCATTCCCAAATCTGTGGAAGGAGGCAACAGTATACCAAGTCTTCAAGAACGCAGGCGACCGATCCTCCATTTCCAGTATAAAACCATTAGTGTCATTAGTAACATCAGTAAGTTCTTCGAGTCTTTAATCACCAAGAATGTCGTCAAGCACCTAGAGAGGAACAACCTCTATAGTTAATGAGATTTCTGTGTCCAGACTTTAGGGACATCCTGTATATTATTATTATTATTATTACTTTATTTTTAATGGATACTTTTATTTGAGTAGAGGCCCCGTTTATTTACAAAAAAAGGCGGGGGTATTTATTTTCGTCGAACGGCTTTAATATTCCAGAAATCTTCTTAGAGAAAAATATACTCTCTTCAGAGTATCATCTAAAAATAACGTTTAAGTAATAAAATCTCTCAGATTAATAAATGAAAAATCCATCTTTTTCCTCATATATATATATATATATATATATATATATATATATATATATATATATATATATATATATATATATATATATAGATAGATATATATATATATATAAAATATCTATATTTATTAATACATAATTAATATATACTTAATAGCACTGTTATGTTACATCGTGCACTGTTTTATTAATACAAGCACTATATGTGCCATATATATTATATACATACACACGCACACACACACACACACACACAGACATGGACACACACACATATATACAGTGTAACCCGGATATAAAAGACCCGGATATAAGAGAAACCCGGATATAAGATTCTCTCTGGTCCCAAATTAGACCCTGTGTTAATAAAACAAAATAGACCAAAACCGGATATAAGAGAAACCCGGATATAAGAGAATTATTCACTGGTCCCTTCAACTCTCTTATATCCGGGTTACACTGTGTGTGTATATATATATATATATATATATATATATATATATATATATATAGGGGTATTTCAGAAAAACTGATACCATTTCGTAATCTCATAATTAGACTAATTTTCGTTCAAATGATACGAAATTGTTTGTAAAGAAATAATTTAAAATTCTTTTTAAGTATAAAAGTGCCATGGGCTGGGAAAGAAAAGGTGTTTGGTGTTTTAGGAAGTACTTGAACACATTCGACCAAGTTTGTGCACCGTGCATGAGATTTCGCTAAAAATGCATCAACTACAATGGAGATTTGAGCATGAAACAAAAGGTTCAAAGAGGTAGGCTCTCTGTTCAGGGCACAAGGATCATAATGGATGGTCTTGCCGGTTCGAAAAAAAAATGATGAAGCTAACGTTGGCCGCTAACTGTTATGTGTCAAACTATTCTAGGAAATATTGAGTGGAAGTAATTGTTGATCCGAATAAAGTTTTTTGGTTATTCTATAGCATTGTTAACTTTATTATTGATTTTTATATGTTGTTGATTGCTATTATTACGTTAACTGTTTACATGGGCATTCCTACTTTGTTAATTTGTTTAGTATTTACTTAATTTATTACTTGTTTATTGTCTTGGGTTGATTTATTTTACTTATTTATTTTAATTTTATTTACTTATTTTTTCCTTTTAAGTTTTCGATTTTTAAGTATAAAGTTTTTCTCATGTGGCATTTTGAGGTGAGTTCTGATCGTTTGTTTAGTAGTTTGTGTTGATCTAGGAAGGTAATTATAGCTATTTTCTCCTCCATACAGAGTTTACACTTTTTGGATTTAGTGTTGTGGGCTGATGTTTTCATTATTTTTCATATTTTTTACTGTGGTTTGTTGTAAGTTTTTTATTTTCCATATATATTTAGAAAGTATTTGTTCGCTTAATTCCTATTTGTAAAGGGTGTCTTCTGTGCGTATTTTCCTTCTTTGTTTCCAAGACCCTTCAATTATTCATAAAGGGTGTTCCAATAACTTGGACCAGTTTTAATGGGAATTATGTTTAAGCGTCTAATGAATTTTTTCTTTTTCTTTCAGATTTGACGGACATTTGGGCGATATTATTTTTCACACATAATTGCCATGACGTAAATAACATGATCCAATAGAGAAATAAGTAAATTTTCACCAATGACACAGATTTATTTACTACTGACTTTGATCCGTCTTAATGAAACACCCTTTGTATGTATATATATATATATATATATATATATATATATATATATATATATATATATATATATATATGTATATGTGTGTGTGTGTGTGTGTGTGTGTGTGTGTGTGTGTGTGTGTGTGTGTGTGTGTACTGAGAAGTTAATGGACTTTTAATTCGGCATTATTTTTATTATTGTCAAACTTTTAGTTAGTGGGTACACGTATTTTATAGTATTCTTTTTAAACAGTCGGATTATTATTTACCGAACTAGACCGAAAGTATTCTTTAAAAATATACTTTTTGATATAAATTCAGTATGTATTCACTTTTAATTTTGTCCTTTCGATTCTTGTCGAAAGGGACGTTTTCTTTAATCAGAATGCACTCAAGGTGCCTATATAACTTAAATGAAATAATTTCTATTTGCACTGAGGTTATCACATGGAATAAAAACTAATACATATCTACTTATATATCCAAACACCTCAAGCAGGTATTCATACGTCTGCTATTTATGTAAAGTGAGATCTCAGTCCCTGAGGGCTGTTTGATTTATTTCAAGAGTTTATAATAGTCTCTCGGATCGCCTTCTTCTGTTCTGACTTTGTGGAATCTTGCCATATTAACTGAAAAAAACATCAGGCACTTTAGCTGAGAATCAGAACTCAAGAAAACCTGTGTTTGAAAGTTTTTTTTCCTTGGGGCATTGAGATGAAATGACACCGGCTATCAGTAACCAGAATTTAGTATGGTATCTTTGGATCTTTTGTGTTGCAACACTGACACGCATGCGCACAAGTCTTCCAACACTGTCACGCATGCGCACAAGGAAACAATTATAGATCCGCGTGCACCTATGAACATGCAAAAATAAAACCTATATTCAAAGCAATATTGTCCTTTTGAGCACATCTTATTTATAGAGCCTCGGGCAATGATTCTGTCCGAATTTCAATAATATATTCTTTTCTGCACCATTCTTTTTATTTGAATCTCTATGGGATCTCGTATAGCAAAGGATCTGAAGGGATTTCCTCTAAGTTAGCTGAACGTTTGGTCTGGGCTTGTCGGGCTAATGACGATGTATCAGACCACTGGATACATTTAGCTAAAATCGTCTTGGCCAAGCTCATTAGTAAAATTTTGTGATTCAATTTTTTTTCTTTTGGTGGGTGGGAGGCATAAAATCATTCAATAAGAAATATATCTGAAAAGACACCTCAGGCTATTTCTCAAATAAATATGAAAAAACAAAATTATTTAAATCTTATTTCTTTCAATTCATTCCTCTCATTAGGTCCCTTCAGGACTTCATTTTATTTTTTTTTTATAGATTTTTTTTTTTATTTATGTATTTATTTTATTTTATTTCTCGCCTTCTTTATCGTTTCTTTCGAATATTCTTTATTTTTGTGTTATGTTTTATTGTCTGCTTCTCTCTTGATTCTCGTTTTTGTTTTTTTATTTTATTTTCACTTTTTTCCCCTTTTCTCTTAGTTTTCCCTTGAACTTTTAACAAATTTAACACACCTCTTTTTATATTTTTATGTCGTTTTTCCTCGTTTTTTGTTACTTTTTGGCATCAACTTAATAGCTTCTTTTTCTCGTGTTTCCTTTTAGCATCTTTATCGCTTTATACGATTGTCTCTTTTTATTCCACTCTCTTTTCTTACTGTTGTTTTTTCTTTCCATTCTTTTATCCCTTTTTTCTTCTTTGAATCAATATAGGCGAAATGTTCCTTTTTCTGTTCTTTTGCATACAATTATAGCCTTTTCTTCCTTGCTCTTTTATTCCAATTATTTTATTATTTATCTTTTTTTACTTTTGCCTTTTTTTTTACCTATTCACTCTTTTAAAAAATGTCCTTATTATTTAAAAACACTGTTTCACTCTTAAAAAATAAGTATAAGATAATTAATTTTCGAATTAATGTTTGTGCATTAGTATACTTCTGGTCCTGCTTTGGCCACGAAACATATCAGAATCGAAAATTATTATATATTTTTTAACTTTTAGAAGATTGATTCTTTTCTATCAATGTAGTATGAAATTGATTCTTGACTTTTAAAGAGTTATTTGACTTAGCAGTTATTTAAAAATGTAATGCTTGGCATTGCGTTAACATCATTGATATCTCTATACCTTTTCGTTTTTCGAATTTTTTAACCTTTTTTAAATTAATTTAAAAAAAAAGAATTCTGCACGAGGTTTTTCGCAAACTCATGCACAGACATTTTAGGTTAATAACTTCTCTCCATTAATCCTCTGAGAGACTTCTCTCTGCCTTCAGTCAGTAAGGGTGATGCTAACCTCCAGGAAAGTGATGCGTTGCGCCTTCTCGGGCTAACCCACACTCAGCTGACAGGAAGTAGAAAGACTATATTGAATCCAATGCTAGGTCAGTAGCTATGAAAGTTGGTTTTACTGTGTCGTGCGAGACGTTTCTTTTTTTTTTGTTTTGTTTTTTTTTCTCCGATATCTATCTTACATATCTATGTCTACCATCAATTCAGGCTTACAATATTGCTGCCACACATGGTCCGGTGTCTCTGTTATTTACCTTGAGCTCCTTGATAATATCCGATAAAGAATCAGCAATATTATTGGTTCTGATCTGGCGGCTCGGCTTCACTCACTTTGCCACCGCCCCAAGATTGCCTTCCTGTGCCTTTTCTATAAATACTTTCATGACAATTGTTCGGATGACCTCTTCTCTGCGTTACCTAGCCTTTTTTTTTTATTTAAGCGCAGTACTAGACTGGCGTCAAGATCTTATCTATTTACCGTTGAGCTGGCTAGATGTAGCCGTAAGTTCTATGCTAATGGGTTATTTACTCGCACTTCTCGCTTATGGAAGCCTCTTCCGGTCCCATGCTTTTTCCAGCCAACTTTAATCTTCAAAAATTTTAATCCAATGTCAATTACTATCTACTGTCCTCCTGATTACTCTTTACTGTACTCGTTCATTATTAATGATTCTGTTCCTAATTCTTTCACGCCTTGTAACCCCTTGTGTCTTAGTCGCTTTACTGTCATGTATGAGGTGATACTGATTAAATAATCATACATCTTAAATTAAGAATAGAAGTATACATACTTTTATTAATTAATGCAAATATTTGTAGTTTCATTAAAAAATATATCCGTTTTTTTTCCTTTATCTAAATTAAATTAAATGAAAGTATAATTACAAATATATCCGTTTGCTATTTCATTCAAAGAAATATTTTTGTAACCGCCCGCCAGAAAATGTTTTCTGTCCGCAAAACAATTTAGTATCCAGATTGACAAGTTCCGTTAATTTGGAAACAAAAGAAAAAAAAAGGTTCAACGACAGTCCGTGTTCCAGTTTTCAGTCTTGCAGCAGCTTTTCTTTCTTAATATTGTTGAACTGAATCTACAGATGAAATTCTGATTGCTAACAAATCGACTGATTTCCTACAAAAAAAGCCACCACCCTCGTAAAAGTAAGTATTATATTATATGAGTGAATAAAGCAATTAACCTTTGGCAAGGTCTTTATTACTAGTGTGAACAAACGCTCACAGCGATAAACAACACATTTAATACTAGCGCACGCCTGTGTTTCTTTCTTTGAGACTTGTGCTTATGGCCTTTACTCACAACAATGAAACAACATTGACGCTTCCGTTGTGTGTTTGTTGGGAAGGCAAATAAAGGCCATTTTCGTTTTAGGTCATTATTTCAACAATATAGGATATCCTTTGCAAACAGCACTTAATACGTGATTGTTATAATAGACTATTTGCTTTTTCTCTGAATAAAGAGAAATGATGTTCTTTTTCTACAAAATGTAAAGAAGACGGACCCTTTATTCAAGCAGTGAAGCATTAAATTATTGCTTACAAAGTATATTTAAGGCGAGCCAGCATTTGGTCAGTCCTGTATGGGTAACAATAAGCGCATATTCGTTGCGGTACAAAATAAACGAATCTTTTTACCTGTCAAGTTAATTAAGATATCTTTAATCTATGCAATCTATTTTAAAATAAATAAGGAGAAAAATGGCTATATGCAATAGAATATATATATTATATTACCTTTCTATGTGCCGTGTCCCTTCAAGACGTTGGCGATCATAGCTCTCCACAATTTCCTGTTCAGTGTAGCTCTTAATAAATTGTGTTTTTGTTAACTTTCCTAAACCTTGTTCCGCCATCTATTTACTCAGTCTCGCTAGGTAGGTTATGCGCTGTTTTCATTTGTCCCTCTTTCCTTCAATCTGTCCTGTGAGTATCAAATTTTTCAAGCCGTCTTTCCATTTTATGTGCGCTAGAAATTTCAACTATCTCTTCCAGATGTTAAGTATAAGATTCCTTTTTGTTTCTATTTTTTAAAACTACTTGTTCATATGTTCTGTCCATGATATCCTCAGCATCTTACTGTAGAAGCACATTTCTATTGCTTTATGACACTTCTTCATCTGTGCAGAAATTTTCCAGCATTCACTGCCATATAGAAAGTCTGGTATTACATAATAGTGCAGTTCTCTTTTCTTTGTTTCTAACGAAACTTTTATGTTATTAAATACATGGTTTAGCTGTTGGAAGGAATATCTTCACTAACTCAATGTCTTCGGATTTCAGTGTCGCACTCTACGTTCTCTGTTAAAAGATCTCGCTAATATTTAAATTCTCTTACTAGATTTTGCTGCCTGCGATTTATAAATTTGCATTTTGGGCTGTCCCTTTGGCTAACAACCCCGAATTCACTCTTATTGTAATTGAAGTTTAGTCCTTCCCGCTTTTTCTGTTGTCAACACTTTGTCATCTGCATATCTTATGTTAAGACTGCGGCCACCAATAATGAATGCTAGTAGGACTTCTAATTCTCTCAGAATCTCATCATTGAATAGGTTTAATAAGTTCACTGAGAAAACAATCCCTTTCTATTTTTGCATATTTACGGAATTCATTTTCTATCCGAATGCAAGCGGTTTCCTCCAAATACAGGTTCTTGATTATTCTAATATCCTTACCAAATATGAAATGCTTAACTAGAAACTCTATCAGTTGTTAAGTTACTTATACGAAAGGAACTAATGTTCTAAGCTACTTCTTCTTTAGTTCTTTGAAGAGAGCATAAAATGTTCTGACATATTGTTATATATCATTTATTGTTATCAGAGAAGAAATTATAAAGAATAAAATATCTATTAAGCATTACCGAGGAATATTTGTAATATAGTTGTAATATATTGTAATAAATGCAAAAATGTATTAGTGTATTAAATAAGTCTATGTCCTTTGTAATAGTGCATTAAGTAAGTTTATGTCCTCTGTAATAGTGTATTAAGTCTATGTCCTCTGTAATAGTGTATTAAGTAAGTCTATGTCCTATGTAATAGTGTATTAAGTAAGTCTATGATCTCTGTAATAATGTATTAATTAAGTTTAAATCTTCTGTAACAGAGTATGAAGTAAGTGGAAGTTTTTTGTCTTCACCGCTCCCCGTCTTCACTCCATTTGATATCTTACGCTGATAAAGCAGAATGCTTTACTAGTAAGTTCCTTCAAAATCTATTCTTGATCCATTTAAGTATCTTTACCTGACTTTCCTCTTAGAACTGAATCTCTACTATGTGGGTTGCATATAACGCCGCCCATGGTTTCTGCTATAGTCCCTAACCTGAATCTACATAAAGCATGCAGACTACGGTATGCCTGCATCATTTCTAAAGTATGTGCTGCTGTAATGGCTCCTGTTCTCGTTAAAACTACAATAAATTTCTTGCTGTTTCTTGTTTGTTGTAAACCCTCTTCTATAGTCATTGTAGTTACTGAATACAGACAAACCGTCTAATCCTTCTAACTATCGAACTACTATTGGTTTTCTGACACTAGAGTCTCTAGTCAATTCCGACTTCGATAAGTATCTTACCTGGCAGGATCTTCTTTCAAACAAACAATATGTCTATACCGTGTTGTAGGCCAAGGGCTTTATTTTTTTTAGATTTGTATATAGTTTTCCAATAGTGGTTGTGATTTGAAGTGTGCAGTAGGGGTGTGCAATGGACAGCTTTTCAAGCTCTTCTGACTGTTGAATCATTTCCATGTTTCGATTCCATTTTTATTCATAGATACAGATTTCTAATTATTTAGTAATCTATGTATTTGGGGAATCAAATTCAAGTAGGTACATGAATTTAAATATCTGGGTATTATAGAAAGAGACGAAGGAAATCCAAAGACGTTTAGCATTGTCGAAAGACGCCTAGCCGTAAATATTAAGAGATAGTTTATTTGAAATAAATAAAAGTGCCCAGAACTGATATGTAATATCTGAACTCCTATATGACAGTGGATGCCGTAGAATTTCTTCGCAGATGAAGAACAGACCTGAAGCGACAAAGATGATGTTCAACCTATGGCATGGACTGAAAATGTCAGCAACGAATTACAGGGAAATTCTAGTTACAGTCAATAAGAGACAGTTGACAATTCCGGGACATGTACTGAGGAAAGAGAAGCTGGACATTCGAACACTCACAGTAAATCGGGGGAGGGAGAAAAAAGAAGCACGGAAAACTGCAAGCAAGTATGGGCAAATAGACTGCACAACAAAAGACAAAGTGTCTGTCTATATTTCTGAGATTTCAAGGAAACATGGCACAGTGGATAAAGGCGTTGGTTAGATCCAGTGACAGGACCCAAAGAGTGTGAGCTTAATACCCGTTTAAGAGAACTTGGAGAGGGGAATTAACAGGAGATAACTGATAACTGACATCCATTAAACATGGCACATGGAACTAGAACAGATACCCAGTGAGCAAAATAAAGGGTTCAGTTCGACATTCCAACCACCTGAAGAAGGCCGGAGCGTACAACGGCCGAAACGTTGAAATGAATATGGCGACAAAGATGCGGACAATGGTCCGAATAATGTAAATAAAGACAAAGTGGTTGAGTAAAGAGTCAAAAGTTACATAAAGCAAAAAAAAAACAAAAAAAACGATAGAACGTTGTGGAGAGCCATGATCGTTCATTTCCGCTAAATAAAAGACGAAATAAGACTAGGCTTTATCCAGTGTAAACCAAAGATGAATAGTCTCTTATCGAATATCGTATTCTGAATCCGTCAGCAATTAGAAAACTAATCATAAATACTCTACTTTATTTAACTACAGCCATCGTGCATAATTTAACCCTCAACCTTCAATGAGAATTGATCCCACATATTTTGATCCCAGGGTCAAAATAAAGAAACGAATGAATCGATAAGCATAGACGAAAAGACAATGCTTTATTGCTGGAGTTAACGAAGGGAGAACTCAATGAATTCCACACGCACTAAGGAAAGGAAGCGAAAAAGGTCAACCTGCAGGTCACGCAGTGAGACTTCTGACGGATACTAGCCTCTCAATGGACAAAAGGCCATTTGGAAACAGCATGTGATAGACGACGAGGACAAGATCTTCAAATATGAAAGGAAATATATGTTTAGTAAAAGGAATTAAGCTGTGACATAGAGGCGAAACAGGTACAGGGGGAGGCAAAGAGGGAGGATATCATTGGATATGAGAGGAAGACGGAAAGTGGATGCTGTGTTGATTGTAGTACAAAGTTATCCGTTCTGTATATTTAGATATAAAGAGCAAAGCGTAAAAAAGAAATTACGAACAAGCTTATTATTGTATAAATGAATATGAGAAGAGAAAATATGTGAAGTAAATAACTAAAAACATTGGAAAGCCTCTGTATTCATCATTTGGTAATTTTATTCAGGACTGTTACCATGTCATTTTATAGGTTTTTTCCGGAAGTGATAATATGGGAAACAATAAAAATGGCCTTGCGAGACGGTGGATCAAAGTCCCAAAACGAAAGAAGGCGAAAAAGTTTAAATAAAAATAATAGAACTTTGCCTAGGAGTTGAAAAAACTACGGAACGGGAAAGTTTATCGTTGTTCCCATATCAAGAACAATCGGAACGGTGCCAAAATCAGGACTGCGTGCACTTTATGAAAAACTGAGACCCTCTGAACTAGAGTTACTCTATTGTATGCTTGATGACTGACACATTTGTAGGGGATTTGAAAAAACTTGTTGTCACTTGTTTCCAACTGAAGGCCTTCGGCAACGATGCTGGAACGCCTACACGCGCGGTCCGCGAGAGCGCACACACGCGTGCATACACACGTGCTGTTGTGTCTATAATTCTGCAATTTGATAAAAGATAGCGCATATTATAGGAAACAGATAATGTGTAAAAATAAACAGTGCATACTTAGAAATCGATACTTCTTAGTAACTGATATTTCATGTCTGAATCGTTCATGCATTTTTCTATTTAGATCATCATAATGTTTAAAGCTATCTAAAGACGCACGCACGCACGCACGCACATAGACAATAACAATGTGTGTGTGGCCGGGTGGTTAGAACGTTCGCTTTCTGACCACGAATCTCACCTTGGTTGATTTGTCAGGAAGGAGACTTCCTGGTGTTTATCGGGCTCAGTCGAGGTCGATCCCAGCGTTGTGAGTGAAACTGGTTAAATGGAACTCTTCGCATCCGTCGATAGGTGTGCTTGAACGAAGCCACAAGTCATCATGGCCGAGGGCTTGAGCGTGCTGACCTTGTTCAAAATGATGACTCTAGATAACAGGCTCTCTCCCAGAAACTGTAACTAAGGTCTGCTCAGCATAGTTGCAGTATAAAACACGGGTGGGCTCTGTGGGTGTTGAGCAAACACAAATGTGCCTGAACGAGTGTCTGCAATAGGGATTGGCAAGCCGCCCTAGTAGACGGGTATCCTCAAATACGAATGGCCAGCTATTTTCGTTATATAAATATATATATATATATATATATATATGTGTGTGTGTGTGTGTGTGTGTGTGTGTGTGTGTGTGTGTGTGTGTGTGTGTGTAGGCTAAAGGAAATCGGAAAATAGCATCGAAACTGACAATTCCTATGCAATATTGGTTCCTATCTCCACACTGTCTATACTATAAATGCTCTATCTCTTAGCACCATTTTATTTATATAGTTAATTTTAAACAATATATATATATATATATATATATATATATATATATATATATATATATATATATATATGCATGCACAAATACGTATGTATGTGTGTCGAAGGCGGCTATCTCTTGTTTTAGGAACTTCTTCAAATACTGTGTTTATTATAGGAATGACCCTATTATAAAATAAGAAATATTAATTATTGCCTTTTCTAATGATCATTTTTCAGTTTCTTCTCTTTCTTCTTTTTATTTCCATCATTCTCTTCTTTTCCATATCATTATTTCTATATAAGTGGTGATGGTAATGTTATTATTATATTTTATCTTACTGGTGAAGTTATAGTTCTCTATGACTTGTTTGCTTTCAGATTATTAGCGAACAAGAATGACGTTTAATTTGGTTGGATTTGTCTCTGAAACGTCTTCCAACATTTCTTTCTCCCCGTCTTCCCGTTATGAACATTAAGATTTTTGTTTTTATTATGCTGTTATTATTACTCCCTTTCGTATTATTATTATTATTATTATTATTATTATTATTATTATTATTATTATTATTATTATTATTATTATTGTTGTTGTTGTTGTTGTTGTTTCGTTGTCTATTCTGTTGTGACTGGAGTGCACTCCACACGAGATCGCTTCTTCCCAACTCACTTTCCCCGTTAATAATCTTTCTTCCCTGCACCAACCTTTACTTCTATAGTTCTCAAACATAAAAAAAACGCCGCAGTGGGTGTGTAATATGAAATAAAAATAGGAAGTAAATAAAGGAACAGACGAAGACAAGGTTTATTGAATGAAGAAGTTATTCGGATTGACAAAAAAGACGCCTACAAAAGGCATTCAGTTGGCGCGCTCGGCCACGCCGACTAAGAACTTGCCTTCATTGTCAGTACACAATGATACACAACCACCAATATACGCTGACAAGAATAAAAGTACAAACAAGACTGTAACTCGATTTGCTTTGCTTGTATTCGCTTTATGCCTTGATCAATCGACACATTTCACAGTTGTTCTTATCCTACTGTCTTATTTATTCGGCATTGAGCATAAAGTTTGTCGTTTAAGGTCTTTTATATTTAAGCAGACCCGATTTAAACGTACGACAATGCCTTGTTTTCTTTGCGTCATTTTTTCTTTATTTCTTAAAAGCAAAAGGAGGGTAAGTGCCTGATTTCTTGCACGCATTTCGTCAACATTATTGAAATATATTAAATGAAGCGTTGCCTATTATTATTCATTTTTGACAACACTTTTTTCTATCAGTTTGTTTCTGGTATTTTTCAATGCAACACTTAGGCAATCTCGCTTTGTTCATTTTTTCAAAATAAGAGTCAACAGGAAGATGTCAGAAATACTAAAAAACAATAAAAAAAATAGTGAACAACGTTTCATTTAATAAATTCAAACAATATTACTATCAAAATCTTTATTGAGTATGAGTATATATCAGCATATTATATAATGTATTTACGGTTGCCTTGTAGACGATAGTTTTCTTGGCTAAATCATTGAAGGAGCTGCCCCTGACAGGCAGATTTCCAAAGAAAAAGAGACATGATTATGAATTCTATATTTTGTTTTAATCATGTTCGCACCAAGAAAGGCGGTAAAGCCACTAAGACACAAGGAGCTACTAGGTGTGGAAGATTTAGAAATAGAAGCATCACTAATGACCGAAAACAAAAATTGTAATCAGGAGGGCAAAAGATAGCGATTGACACTGTATTAAACTTTTTGAAGATTAAAGTTGGCTGGAAAGCATGGAGCCGGAAGTGTCAAATGCAAGAAAAGAAACTGTTAGCATAGAACTTACGGCTACATCTAGTCAGCTCAACTTTGAAATGATGAGATCTCGACGCCAGTCTAGTACTGTGCTTAAATTTTTTTAAAAACATTTGGGTAAAATAGCGGAGAGTTCATCCGAACAATTACCGTGGAAGTAATTATAGAATATGCAGGAGGAGGAAACCTTATGACGGTGGGAAAGTAACTGAAGCCGAGAGGCCAGATCAGGACCCATAGAACCATATTCTTTACTTACCATCTGGGGTGCGTGTTAATATCCGTAGAACAACTTGAAGCTGAGTTAAATACTATTAAAAAGATTAAAAAAAGAAACCTCTTTTCAGTGACTATACATATATATATATATATATATATAGCATGATGAGAGGCCACGTATACTTTATTGATGTGTATATAATATCTGGATAAAATAAATGAAACAAAATTGGGTGTTTTTTTATGAAAGTATTTATTTCTGTGTTTTTGTATATATTTAATATTTCAGACCACCTCGGTCCTTCCTCAGAAATCAAATGAGATACTGTGTTTGTGTGTTTCTTTACAGCGTTTGTCATGAGGCGTGGATGTCACGTGATGTGGAATGCGACTGTGTTTGAATTTTTGGCGGAATACTGATGATAGTCTCTCAAATGTTGTTTAAAAAGTTTTTTGACCATATCTAAATAAATATTTTTAACTGTTGAAATATTTTTGTAGATTTCAAATATCCACGTGTTTGTTTAACCCTAGTTTATATGTGTCTAATTTTAGAATCCAGTATTACTCTTTTCTTCTTCGTATGTATGTTGTACTCAAATTACTGTGTTTGTGTGTTTGTTTTGAGACTCGGACGTCGCGTTATTTTATCCAGATATTATATATATATATATATATATATATATATATATATATATATATATATATATATATATATATATATATATATATGTGTGTGTGTTGTTTTTTTAAAATATCCCTTTTGTGTTCATATAGTCTTTTGTTTAAATTTCTTGAGGTTTCTTCAATATATTCTTTCTGGCAATTCCTACACTTTATAGAGCAAATTCTTCCTTCAAGTTTTGGCTTGTTGTTTTGTTTTTTATGGATTAAGTCTTTGATTGTTTTAGATGTAATTGTGACAAATTTTATGTTGGGTTTAGATAAATTCTTTACTGTTGTAGTTGTGATAGAGTTAATGTGTAGAATAATATTTTTTTTATGTGTTGGGTTTGTCAGGAAGGGCAACTTTTCTATTTTGGGATATTTTATATGATGATTCTCTATTAATCTATACACGTCATATTAACGTACAGTAGCTTGTAGAAAAACTAAACAAAGTCGAACACACAATATAATTTGCATACGAAGCAAAAAAAATACATTGCCTTTCTAGGACATAATGTTGCCCCGAGTTGACAATAACCAAAGACTTAATATGCACCAAAAATCAATCAATAAATATGACCTAATATAGCACTGTCCTTTTGAAAATAAAGCTAAATATGGAGCACTGTCCTTTTGAAAATAAAGCTAAATATTAAGGAACACCGGATTATCTACCTAACGTGTTCTTTCCTATTTCACTGCACACCTGCATACATATATATATATATATATATATATATATATATATATATATATATATATATATATATATATATATATATATATATATATATATTATGCATTTCTAGCACGTATCAGTATGTAAATTATATCCAAATAATGTCCTGTGGTCCGGAAATCATCTTACCAAATAAGATATTCTGTAGGTTCCTCCTGGGAAATATCATAACTGGAAGTCAAACGTAGCATGTTTTTAAAATTATTTATTCGGAAATTCTTTTATAGGTAGGTCTACCATTTTTAATTTTGTTTTTCTTTCTAATTTATACTCTCGTTTCTATTTCAGTTTTTAAATTTTAGTTTAAATTACAAAATTGAAGCGTTTATGTCATGGGTTACAAGTAATCTCAGTATTTAAAAAATCTTGGGTATTAAGACTTATACTAATTTAAAATTTAATTATTTTATTTTTTTTCTACCACTCTACTAACTCCGATTCACAAACCTTTTCCTCGGTAACAGATGGAGGGTGCCGGTTTTTCTTTTTTTTACTCCCCGACGCATAGGTGTGCATACATGCCTATTTGGTGGCATATATATATATATAGTCGATTTCTGTAGTTTACTGCCACCAGCAAGCAGAAACTTTTTCTCTCCTGATGATGGCCATTTTGGCCGAAACTAGTCGAGGAATCTAAATGAAATAATAATAATAAAAACATAAGAATATTAATCTACAACCCAGTATGTCTGAAGATTTTAATTTTTTTAATAATTTTTATTGTTCAATATATATATATATATATATATATATATATATATATATATATAACCAAGTCTAGGATTGGTGTATACGGAATAAATTCCAATAACCAACAATTACTATTCTCATATATATATATGTATATATATATATATATATATATATATAGAGAGAGAGAGAGAGAGAGAGAGAGAGAGAGTGAGATAGAGAGGGATGGAGGAGGGGGAGAGAGAATATTCGACTGTCCGTGTGACGGCGACTAAACCGGGTAACCCACTCTATGTTCTTGCGAGTGAGGAGGGTTGTTAGAAGAACTCTCGATGAGTCAACGACCAGCTAAGTAGAAGAGATGTCTCCATAAACCACACTGGAGAATGCAACGGGAAATCACTCCACCATTAATTCTAAGATATATACTTACAATAAAGAAACAATTATGAAACCTAACTACTTGAAGGTGTTTAATTCTATGGGAATTAACTCTTCGCCCGGTAAGGACCGACATAGACAACAGGTGTCACCTGATCGTCATCCAGCGACTACTAGCATAAACAGCGTAAAGGGGATAAAATTTCTCGGAACTTATTCCGCGCCCGGATAGGAGCGACGAGTGTCTCCGAACTCTCATCCAACGACTGCTCGTACTAAATTAAACATCTGAGCTCAGTTCGAAAAAGTAAAACAGGAGATGAGTAGGTTAAATATCAATATTTTAGCTGTATATGTAGGTGGCCAAACAAGAGAGAATTTATTAGTGAGAACCACAGGATCATATATGCAGGCGGAGTGAATAATGAAAAAGAAGTTGGATTGATACTAGATCAAGACATCAAGAAATACGTTCGAGACACTGTCAATTATGTGAAAAAATTCATGTCGTTAAACTGAAAGGTAAGCTTTTCAACATATCTCTAATTATAGTATATGCATCGACAGGACAAATTACGGAAGATGAAATCGAATCTTTCTCCTCCGTGACAGACAACGCCAAGGCTCAGCGCAAATCACAAGAATTTATAATTATCATGGGAGACCTGAATGACAAAGTAAGCAAGGAGAGGTCAGGGGAGATAGTTGATAAATTCGGACGAGGAACCCGTAATGAACGCGGAGAAAATGGCTCCAGTGGTGCACGGCCAGTGATCAGGTAATAGCCAACACATGGTTCCAAGAACATCCGAGACGATTATGGGTATGGTGAATCCCAGGAGGAGAAACTAAAAACCAACTTGACTACATAACAATCGACAAAATATTCAGCAGTGTAGTTTTTCACTGCAAAACTTATCCAAGTACCGACTGCAGAAGCGACCACGTCCCTGTTATATGAAAATTAAGAATGAAACTACGGAAACTGAAGAAGCCTAACGCAGCACCCAAATTGCAATGCAAAAGACTCTTGGGCAGTTATTGGTGTAAATATGGCTATCTGTGTATTTAGCTTTTTGATTTATTCTGGCCGTGTGTAAAAAACGAAATTGTATTTCGGCGTAAAATAAAAATAAAATCTGTCAGCAAATATATATATATTTTTTGGGGGGGATAACGATTTAAAGGCATGTAGACTTTTTAATTAGTTTGCTTAATATAAAGAGATAGATGATATAATAACCAAAACAATAAAATGATTAAATATTCAACTTAACTTTCAGCATTAGTATTTACGCGGATATGGTATCCACTGCTCAGGGGGTTTGATAGTAATACTTAATTTATTTACAGAAATCATATCTATCACAAAATTTCTTCTTCAAGAGAGAACAAATTTCAAGTAAGATTACGCAAGATATTAACGACATTGAGAGAACCATTTTGTAATAATATTCGATTTGTATAAATAAAAGAAACATTAATAAGGAGCAATGGCAATAGAATGATAACCAGGAAGACAGTAGATAATGATTGTCATTGCATATCATTTTTGATGATCAAAGTTGGGTGTAAAGCATGGAACCGCAAGAGAGTTCCACACGTGAGAGGTGCGAGAAAAGAAAATGTTAGCATAGAACTTGCGGTTACATATAGCACATTTAACTGTAAATTGATGAAACCTTGTTGTCAATCTAGTACTGCATTTAAATTCATAAAGTCAAGGAACCAAAGCGAGGAGCTCAACAATTACAGCGTTGGAATGTGACTGCAACCGATCCAGGTCAGGACGAATAATATGCCTGGTTCTTCTTTGGATTTATATTTTGGATTATTTATATATATATATATATATATATATATATATATATATATATATATATATATATATATGTATATATATATATATATATACATATATATATATATATATATATATATATATATATATATATATATATATGTGTGTGTGTGTGTGTGTGTGTGTGTGTGTGTGTGTGTGTGTGTGTATGTATAAAGGTGTAATTCGTCAGCAAGAATTCTCTCAAATATATTTTGTTAAATAATATGGACTAGTTCTGTCTATTATTTTTTTTAAATTCATATTAACTTTTATATTATTTAATTCCAGAGTAATTTCATATGATGCTCCATTCATTTTCAAAGGATTGTTCTCTGTGTAGTTATGGAACTGGTTTTCATTTCCTACATACTCACATTCGATGTCATCAATTTCACACATTACATGAAATCAATTTTAAAATACTCAAGGTGATGCTATATATCCATGGATGTTCTGATCTCTCTTTCTATGAGAGAACGTCGAAATTATATTGTGCTTTTTGTGTCCTTGTTCGATCCAGGTGATATATATATATATATTGATTTGCTGCGTCTTCTTCAACGAGTCCCGTTGAACAGTTGGTATGACGTTTGCTTGATAACCTAACTGTCCGGGTTTCAATTCTCGGTAGCGGATGCGCACTGCTGATGAGTCCCAAATATAGGACGAAACGGACGTCCAGTGCTTTCTGCATTCTGTTGAGGTTTCTTTCAGACTCAATGAATTACTTAATTATAATAATCAAATCCTCCTAACAATTTCTATCATATATATATAAATTATCGACATTTTTTAGTTTTAATTTCTAGAATGTGCGTTGTTTGCTTTTGATTTGGTGGAGTGCACAGTATAGTAGGATCTGTTGGACACCATCTGAGAGAAAACGAAGCCATGACGCAATTCCCAACGCCGGAAATTTGGAAGCGGCATGATGCACTGCTTGACATTCGCGTTGGCAGCTGCAATACGGACATTTCACAGTGTTTGTGTTTCAATATGAGGACAGTGCAGAAGATTCGAAAGAGTTAGATGCGTCCAATGGTGATTACCAAGGTACGGCAACTGGGAAAAGAACTGCCAAATCTTTTGGTGAGTGCCTCAAACTCATCAAGGAGGCCTACATCAAGTGTCTTGAGGAGGTAGTGCTGCCCTGGGTCAAGAGGGTGGCAGCTGGAAGATCCTATCTCTAACAACAGGATTCTGCACCAGACCACACAAGCAGGAGAACCCAATCATGGCTGTCAGATAATTTCTGCGACCATACCACCCCTTACACTTGGCATCTAACTCCCCCAGACTGCAACCCACTTGACTATTATATGTGGGGCGTAGTTGAGTGAGAGACCAACAAAACTCCTTGTAACACCAAAAAATGAACTGAACGCAAGGATTGTGGCATTATTCACCAATTTAAGCAATGAGACCGCCCAGAATAGTTGGAGGAGATTACGAAGATGTATGGAGGCCGTGGTTGAAGCAAATGGCTATTTTATTGAATAAATTTACTCTTCAGTATTTCACGATAGATTTGTGTAATTTTGTAATTGTATATGTGAAAATGAGATGTCAATGTTATTTTCATTTTCGCGTAATGTAGATATCAGTTCATCCATCGCACCCTGTATATATACATTTATATATATATATATATATATATATATATATATATATATATATATATATATATATATATATATATATATAAATATATATTTGTGTATGTGTGTGTGTGTCTGTGTGTGTGAAAGAGAGAGAGAGAGTGGGAGAGAGAGAAAGAGAGAATTTGTGCGTATGCACGTACACTGTATGTAGTTTCATCGTTGAAATCTTATTAAAATACGTTTGTCTACCTACGCATGTATTTGTCCATCAAAATAGCTCTAAATGGCCTACCCTTCCACAGTAAATCATTTCACATTATTGAGTCATCTTCTGCTTCACATTAGCTCATAGATCAACATATTATGACACGCATATACCAATCCCATTTGAATAGAAATATCGTTAAACTCATCAATATCCATTTATAAAATCAAACTCAAATTTGTGCGTATTGTTATCGACTTAGTGACGATTTTGTCCTATAACTCCTCGTAAAAAAGATACGCAAAATGATAATGAAAACTGTACACCAAAACAAATTTGTAAATGTTATACTTATCAAAATAAGCAAAATACTGCGAAAATGAACACAGTAAACAAAATCAGCTGAAATTCATTGTTCTTTTTTATTTACGACAAAATACGAATTCAGACAATACACTAGTATTTTCCCCAAATGTTATGCTTTCAATAATGATGCTACATAACGAAATAGGCTTTTTCTTTCATTTCTTTTCTTGTTCGTGTTCTTGTTATTCTTCTTCTCTTCCTCTTCCTATTATTATTATTATTATTATTATTATCATTATTATTATTATTATTATTATTATTATTATTATTATTATTATTATTTCCTTTGATTTCTCTTGTATACTCATTTCTTTCCGGGTCCCAAACAGCAACCTAAGGTCAGATATGGCACCATGACATTTTCAACTGAGCCTATTTTTATAAAAACAAAACAAAAGATCAGTCATATTTTACATTGATAAAGCCCTTCGTAATGTGTAGGCAGCACTTGTGATTTTTTTTTTCACCCGTAAAGTTTCCACGGTTTTCAAATTTTAGTACTCTGATGAATGCGAAGTTTTTGAGTGTATAAGCTTATGGCGAGTTGAAATTCTCATGTTGAGTCGTTAAATATTTGAGCTTAACAACTTTAAAAAATATTTTGTTATACATAAATGCTGGTCGTTATTTTAAGAAGTAGGTACAAACGAATAAATTTGAGACCATTTTCCATTTCATTGAAATAGACGTTAAACACTTCTATCTTCCTTGATTTCTTTCTTTCTTTCTTTTCCTAAATAAAAACAAGTAGTGTCTTTTCCCCTTTATCCCCGCGATCAAAACGGAATAGTCCATTATTTATTAGGTATTAGCAAGGCGTAATGGCCGTGCGAAACAGCCAAGGAAGAGACATGCACAGTTATAATAGGATTATTATTATTATTATTATTATTATTATTATTATTATTATTATTTAATATCCTTTTCAACACTCAGATGTTTCGGCTGGCTGATGATAGTTACATCTAATCTCCTACCTGGTGCTCAGAAGCACAGCACTTTCATCAACAAATGAGCTGTTCCAAATAGTGCTGTCGCTTGTATACTCCCATTGATATCTGATATCCCCACGGTGTCTTGCGATGCACAAAGATTTCTGAAAAGAGTTCCAAGTGCATCAATTGCAAAAGGGACAACTTCAGCTGCTGCTTCGTGAATTTCTCCTATTTGTCCTGACAGGTGAGTTTTCGTTTGCTCCACATTCACAACGTTTTAATCTCAAGGTACCACAACGTCCATAAGGATACATTCATGGCTTTTCGCATCATCATCATCATCATCATCATCATCATCATTAGTTTTAACCTGTGAAAATTCTACGGTTTTCAATTTTAAATTTTCTCATGAATCTTAAGTCTTCAGTTAATGATTGGATAAGCTCACGACAGTAAAATATCCCTAGAAATTCCCCAATCACATCGTTAAATATTTGAGCTTAACAACTTTAACAAAATATTGTAATAACAATCATAGATATTAATATTGGTCATTATTTTAAGAAATAAGAAGGTACAAATGAAAAGATTTGAAATTGACATTTTCCACTTAATTGAAACAAACGTTCAACACTTCTTTCTTTCATTTTCTCATTGAATCCAAGTAGTGGCTTTGATATATATTTTGTCTTCTCACGCGATCAGAACGAAATAATCCATTATTTATGAGGCATTAGCAGGAGACGTTAAAACATTCTATCTATTTTTCTTTTTTTCTTTCTTTCTTACTTTCTTTTTTTCACTGAAACCAAGTAGTGGCTTCGATATATATTTTGTCTTCTCGCGCAATCAATACGGAATAGTCTATTATTTATGAAATATTGACAGGGAATAATGGTGGTGCAAACTAACGAAAGGGTTGTAGAGCGCAATTTTTATATGATGTTGATGATTATCTGTTTTGATATAACCTGAGACTCTTAGATGTTTCGGCAGGTTAATGGTGGTCACATCCCATTTTTTCCCTGTTGCTTAGGAAAACAATACATTCCTCAAATGAGCTGCTCCAAGCAGCGCTGACACCTGCGTACACTTCCAATGATATCACGTATACCAAAAGCCTTATGCGAGGCAGAAAGTTTTTCCAAGTGTGCTCAACAACAGTGAGACAACTTAAGCTGCTGTTGAATATATTTCTATCTTTGCATACTTTGTATTTCCGCCTTCTTTGCCTTCACACTGTTCTAATTAGGTTTTGCATAGATAAAGCTTGGCGTATTTTTTGTATTTAATTAAGGCATGGGATACCAGGAATGTCTTCAATGAGTTCATCGAAATCTTTTTCAATTAACCCGAGGGTTTCAACTTCAGCTGGAATTATTGATGCCATCATGTGCCACATTTTTTAGGTTACCACTACAAGATCCTTGTATTTTGATAGTTTTTAAAGATCTTCAAAGATACATTACAATCTTCAGGTACTACCATGTCATTACGAAAGCACATTCTGTTTTTGGAGTATTTGTACACTATGTCTGGCGATTAGCTTTGATTGTTCTATGTATAGTGTGAAGTCCCATAAAATTGTTACAGGTCCTATCTCTGTAAACGAGTCAGGGTGATGATCATACCATGTTTTCGGCAGTTTCGTTCCAGTAAAAGTTGCATATTTTCCAGTGTAGACGTTGAATACAATCTGTGTATTTCTTTAAAGCATGGGCTACTAGGAATCCCTTCAATGAGTCTATCGGAACCGTTTTCAGTCAATCCGAAGGCCCCATCTACAAATGGAATTACTGATGTCCACATATGCCACATGTTGAAGATTTCTATTTCAAGATCCTTATATTTTGTTAGTTTTTTGAAGATCTTCAAATATATATTACAATCTACAGGGTTGCCATGTCAATAAGAAAGTACATTCTGTTCATGTAGTCTTTTATGACGATGTTTGGCCGATTAGGTTTGATTGTTCTGTCAGGGTATCAGTCTCATAAAATCGTTACTGGTTTCATCTCTGTAATCGCGTCTGGGCGCTATTCATACCAGTTTCTTACAGTTTTCTTTTGACTAAAAGTTCCATATTTTCCAATGCAGATATTGGCCCACTTTATGAAGCCGAGTTTTATATTCAGTGGATACTAACACAGTGCAACCTGGTACAAAATGATCAATTGTTTCTCAATATCTATTACAGAATCTACATTTGTGGCCAACACAGTTTTTCAGTCTGTTCGCTTGGTTTGGTTTGTTTTACGGCATATCAACCTCAATGGGTTATTTAATGCCGATAAAATTTTTATTGCTGGTAATATGTTTTTCTTCAAAAATCTATTGCTGGGAATATGTTTTTTTTTTCAAAAATCTATTTCTGGGAATCATTTTTTCTTCAAAAGATTTATAGCAGGTAATATATTTTAAAAAAAATGTATCGCTGTTTGTATTTCTGGTATTTTTTAAAAGTATTGCTGATAATCATTTTTCCTTCAAAAATTATTGCTTGTAATATTTTTTTTACAAAGTATTTCTAGAATTAAAACATATTTTTTACACTTTCATAGTATTTTTGCACAAGTTTGGGTGTTAACTATTTGCCCATAGCTGGGACCCTAACAGGTGCTACCACCCCGGGTCAGGGTAGACCTCGGAACACCAGCAATTAATAGGTTATTTCACGCTCCTCAGAACCTCCTGATCAGAAGCTTTGCTGTTGGATGTAGTTTATCGTCTTACGCAGGACGCGGATATAGTTTATCGTCATACCCAGGACGAGTATGTTTGCTTGTTAATTTCTTGTTAGAAATCATTGGTCCTATGCAGCATTAATAAAACATTAGGTTTCAGATTTTAACCTTGCCATACGTAATCAATGATGGGTATGAGGCTTGTCTACATCAGCTTGTTTGGTATGAGTAAATTACTGACCATGTAGAGGCTTATCTGGCCATCGTTTCTGCATTTGGTACATTGCATTTTATTTTGCTTTCATTTTAGGTTCTTTTCCGCTGCAGCGTGTATATTATGGTTTATTTTCACCTATTCACCCACTTGAAATTCCCTTTTGGATTTGCTGGCTTCTTCTATTACTGTAAAAATTTCTTATTTCTTACATGTTCTTTGATGAAGTTCATTCAGTTTTGTGTAGTTTCTAGGTATCTTTGAAGACCATTTGTTGTGGTTTTGTTACTAAGTTATAATTGAACTAATCCTCTACCTCCTTCGGATCTGGACCCATACAGGCGATCAACCTCAGCCTCGCGGTGGCAAGTGAGAAGCTTTCCTTTTTTTTCCGTAATGTCATCTATGGATTATTATTATTATTATTATTATTATTGTTGTTGTTGTTGTTGTTGTTGTTAAGCAAAAGGATTGATATAACTCCTACAATGTTTTGCATGATATTTTTATAAGTTTTATGCTTTTAATGTATCAATAGATCTATCAATAGCAATTTCAAGTAATTTTAGCAAAGATCTTAAGGTGCACATTCTGATAAAAATGTTCAGAATCCGCCGAATTTCAACCCTTAAAACGTATAAAGTTAATTACATATGAAATATTTCTCAGAGTTAACCTGTAGAAAAAGACAATATTTATAAATGTAAAAGACAATAGGAAAACGGTAATAGTAGCCGACGCGTTTTCGTCCAATGTGGAATTTTTCATTTCGTTTTTTGCCTTGAAAAACTCCACTTTTGACGAAACGCGTCGACTACCATTACAGTTTTTCTTGTCTTTTACATTTAATTACATATGCAAATTACTAACGTGTTACACTGGCGCGGGAGATGGTTAAAATGACAGGCAATTCCCATACGATTTATATTAAACTGTTGGATCAATTGCTCTTATATACTAATCAAGTGACGGAAAATAAGCACGTTCCTCATAATTTTCCTTCCATTCACGCTGGCTGCATTTCGTTCGCTTTCTTACGTTATTTGCCAGTATAACTTTTTCTCAAGACAAGTGACGTTTGTACAAAGACGAGAACATAGTTTTTCCCATTTTTATACTAGTATACAATTTTCAAATATAACTTGAAGATAGATATACTGTCGAAATATTGTTAAACATCGTTAAACAAAATATCTTTTCTTTTACTTTTCTTAAATCACGCTCAAATATATCAAGACCATTACACGCATTATGACTCCCGCTCGGATAAAGGTCTACTTGACACATGCATGAATATTATTATTGTTGAGTCAGAAAGCAGCACACCGTCAAAGTGACGTATGAGTAGATATATATGAAATCCAATATATCCATCATGACAACCAGTCTAATAAGGGTATAACAACACAATTTACGCGGGAGGATGACAGGTTTGGATAAAATCTTCGTATAGACTTGCAGGTGGGGTCCATTTAGAAATACCATCTGGTCGGGTAACATAATCAATTAGACAATCTCCAACTGAGGCGGTTTCAAGTTTCTAGATCAGGCTCCCAAGCGGCCCACGCTAACTCATCTTTCAAACTTAAAATCTCAATCCTCTCGACAACACGAGCTCATTTGTAAAGAGGCACTTGTGCATCGGCTTCTGGAGACATGACAAACTTATTAAAGTCAGGAAAATGACAAGCATTTTAACGTTAATATTACAACGTTAATTTAACTTTAATATAACAACTTGAGAACAACAATGTAAATGCAATTATTGTTATTTTTTTTACTGTTGGAAATTTTCAATTGATTCATAAAACAACCTTTTCACCCTCATTATCTGTCGTACTCCCATCTTCAGTTTTCATCTTTAAGTTAATCCTGAATATTGTAAATATCACTTCAAATTCCCTAACTTTGTAAATATATAGGCAGTTAAATAAATGGTTAATATAATAAATAGTAAGTGTATTAGTTGTATTATAAACTATGATTATATTAGACCTTGTTAATCTGTTTTGTGTCATTACATATATATGTCATTTTGAAGTTATCGTCTCTCTTATTTAACTTACAAAATAATTTCAGATTCAAGTAAGATTAATCCCAATTTCCATTGTTTTATTTTTCTTGACTTGTTATGATTTTTTTAAATTAGTGAATATTTTTGACTACTTACCGTTACTATGTTATTAAATTGTGATTGGTAGTTCAGATTGATTTGTTTTTATTATAACTTTTCAAACCTTTTAACAAAAACTTATTTTGTATTGTAAGAATAATTTGTTTTTGTTTTATTGAGTGAATAACAATGAATTTGGCTTCATATATTGATTGATTGATTTTCTCTTTAACGGCATATCAACTCTTTAGGAGTTATATAATACCGAAGTTTAATCTTCTTGGGAGTTTGGATGAAATAATAATGTGTTATTCTGCTTTCACAATTTAACACATGGTAGATGATAGACAGCTTTTGGGCATGCGCATATTTGTCTGGACGTAATTGCCAGAGGCATTTTGTGTGATTTATGTTGTTGTCTTGTTGAAGTTATATTTTGGAATCCAGATTGATTTCTTTAAGAAATTATAGGATATTATTCGGATTAATGTCATGAAAGAATTATTTCATGTTAGTTGTTTGGTAGCATTTTAAGCGGCTTTGGGTGAAGTCGCTATAATTTTTAGTATGTGTGTTGTTGTTAACCATAGTATGCTGTTAACCAGGATATCATGGACCGAGCGCGTGAGCAACGATGAGATCGTAGAGGGGTTGCAAACAAGGAGGAGGCTTATACATAATATCAGGAAGATGTAGCTGAAGTTTCTGGGAATTAAAATGAGGAAGGAGGGCCTGGGGAATTTGATACTCACGGGTCGAATAGAGGGAAAGAGAGACAAAGGAAAACAACGCGTGACATACCTGGCGAACTTAAGCATTGGATGTCAGAACATGGTCTGGGGGAGGAAGCAGAGGGAAGGACTTGTTGAGAGCTGCACGGGATAGAGGGAGGTGGAGAGCCATGATCGCCTACGCCCTGAAAGGACATGGCACATAAAAAAAAGAAAGCATGTTGCTGATAAAAAAAATTTTTTTTATAAAGATGCATTGCTGTTATTGTTACTATAAAAAAATCTATTTTTATACTTTCGTAATATTTTATTTGCGGCTTCACTATCTGCCCGTGTCTAGGACCATAACAGTTGCTACCACCCCGGGTCAGGGTGCACCTGAGGACAACAGCAATTAAGAGGTTGTTTTTCAAATATCCAATCTCACGATCAGAGGTCTTTCTGCCAGATGTTGTTTATCGTCATACCCAGAACTAGGCTTCATTTATAAAAAAACATGCTTTATTCATGATTTAGGGTCTAATATAGGGGTGACTGTTTGGGCGGATAGCGTAAAGTTTATGAGCGCGAAATGCGTAATCGGCGAGCCGATTTCAAATTTCCGTTAACTCAATTTTCTTCACTTCATTCTATTTCCACTGGATGATGCATGAATACAACTTACCCTGGCTGGAACCTTTTTCCAGATTAGGAAAAAGAAAACACTGAATTCACAAGAAAAGAGATTACCTCCCTCAGTCTATTTTACCCTAGGTACTACGGCTATAATACATGTGGAGCCCCTACGACTTTAATGGATTCTAGGATTCTTGATGTGACGTAACGATAAGCTTGATTGATTGATTAATTGATTGAATTGTTGTTTAAGTTTTATTAACTCTTTATAAGTCATTTAAATCCCACACATTTTTATTTTTACGTGTGAGTATTACATTAACAAATTTTAGAGATATCAATTCCTACAATTTAACTCATAGATGTTGGGAGAAGGCTATTTGCGCGTAAGTGAATGTAATGAACTCGACTGGAATACTATCTCAGCACACCGCGTGAATACAAGCAGAAGGAAATTGCGACTAGGATGGAAAACATTTGATTTCTGATGTTAATGATAGTGGTGATGATGATAATTATTTTCAAAATGGATTAGATTTATTGGCTATTACTGCCGCCATAGACTGAATATGTGACCAATGATGACGTTTTAGAGAAAACGGAATCCAAAAGGTCACTTTTACTTAGCTTTAGAAATAGTTGAAATTTCTAGGGTATATAGTAAGGAAAGAGGGTTTAGATAATTTGACACTGCCAGGAGGAAATATTAAGGGCAAGTGGGTCAAAGGAAAACATCGAATAAACTTCCTAATAATCGTGTATAAATTCTTTGTAGAACAGAGATTAAGACTGAAAGCGAAAAGCCAAATTTTACTAAGTGCTACAAAGGACAGGGAATTGCGGAGAGACCTGAACACCTACGTCCTGAAGGAAAAATGGCACATAGAAGAATATTTACCGTATCAAGCAGAATTACGACCAGGCGTCAATATATATATATATATATATATGTGTGTGTGTGTGTGTGTGTGTGTGTGTGTGTGTGTGTGCAAAATATATAGAAAATAGGAAAGAACTCGTTAGGTAAATAATCCGAAGTTCTTTAGTATTTTTGTTTTTATTTTTTAAATCAGTGCTCGATACAAAAGTAGAACCTAAATTCAATCATTTTTTTTTTAAATAATTATAATTATATACATATATATATGTGTGTGTGTGTGTGTGTGTGCGCGCACGCGCTCGCGTGTGTGCGTGTGTGTGAAAATTTCAGATAGGGCATATCTTTAAAACCACAATATGAATAAAGTCTAAAGTAAAACACCACCTTTTCGCTTATTAGACATTGAATTGTATTATTTCGCGTCCTCCATAACTAACTTTTCGGCTAACCTGAGGAATATTTTGAAAAAAATATTTGAAAAATAATAATATTTTTGCTCTTGTGTATAAAAACTTGTTACAAAATAAAAAATCTTTGCATTTGCCTTGATCAAGTCCCACAGAGGACGAAACGTATTTTCCATTTGTCTTTATTCACATAAAATTCGGTTACATTTAGTAATGTCAACTGTAAAATGATGAGACCTATCTGATAATCTAGTATTGTGCTTAACTTCTTAAAGTGATCGTACCAAAAAGGAAATCTAGTCAGAAAAATTAACTTGAACATATTTATATTATTTAAAACAAGTTTCGGGTAGAAAAAGTTCGGATAGCGACAATCAATGTACTCTTTTCACACTTGTAGTTAGTAATACGATTATATGTCTTTTAATGAATTAAAAATATATTTAATTTATACAATTTTCGATATAATCACTTAGATATCTGTAGACCTTTCCCTTCACACCTCTGTTAATCAGAGTGACTGCGTATTATACAATAAACATTTCAGATCAAATGTAACCTAATATCGCCGTGTCATCTGTCAGTTTTCAACAAAACTAAGTTTGCGTCATTTTATTAGGTTGGGGCAAAAATAATGTCGTTTTTTGACGTTCAACTTCATGTGAGAAAACGACATTATTTTTGCACCAACCTAATAAAATAACTGAGATAAATGAAGTAAAAAAAAACCGTTTGAACTCCTAGGCCAGTTTGATTCATTTGGTAAACATATAATAATCTATCTATCTATCTATCTATCTATCTATCTATCTATCTATATATATATATATATATATATATATATATATATATATATATATATGGCAATTTCTGTCTGTCTTAATAACGTTGGCGCCTAAACCCGTGAACCAATATTGATGAAACTTTGCATACATGTTAAACTAATATCCAGTTTGTTATATGCTAATTGCCTTTATTTTATAAAAATCTATAATAAGTCCGCTAGGGCCCCATACGCGAAACGCTGTTTTCATGTTTATCACTCTGTTTAAGCAAGGGAGATAATTGAGATAATTAGCTACCCGTGTTACGAAATAATAACTCTTATAATCCTTAAAATTTCAGGCAGATATGCATCTTTATTTGATTTTTAAAATTTAGGGGACAACATCTGAACGAATCGCAGGTTATTTTCTAAATAAATTCTTTTTTACACATTATAGTAAACTTTTCTCCCTTAATCATCTGAGAGGCCCCTCACTACCTTCTATCAGCATGGCTGATGCTATCCTCCAGGAAAGTGACTCGTTGCGTCTTCTCGGGCACACGTTCTCTGCTGATACGAAGTGGAAAGACTCTATTGAATCGAATGTTAGGTCAGCCGCTAAGAAAGTCGTTTCACTATGTCAGGTAAAACAATTTTTACTCTCCAAAATCTATCTTACAAATCTATGTCAACCATTTACCCATGCTTAGACTATTGTTGCCACATACAGTCCTGCTATTTACCTTGAGCTCATTGATAATATCCAAAGAAGAATCTGCAGTATTACTGGTCTTGGTCTGGCGGATCAACTCCGGTCAACTTTCCCACCGCCATTAAGGTTGCCTCTCTGTGTTTTTTCTATGAATACTTTCATGGGGATTGTTCAAACGAGTTCTTCGCTATGGTACCTAGAGCTTTTGAATTTAAGCGCAACATTAGGCTGGCTTCGAGATCTCATCAATTTACAGTTGAGCAAGATAGATCTAGCTGTAATTTCTATGATAACAGTTTCTTCTCTCTCGCGCGTCTCGCTTGTGGAACTTCCTTCCGACTCCATGCTTTTCAGCCAACTTTCATTTGCCAAAATTTAAATTCAATGCCAATCGCTATCTACTGTCCACCTGATTATGATATTCTCTTTTTGCTCATTATTAATGTTTTTGTTCCTAATTTTTCCACACTCTGTAACCCGTTGTGTTTTAGTGACATTACTGCCTTACTTGGGTGATTTCGATTAGAAAAAAAAGGAAAACATTATTACGCAGTTATCAATGGCGTAATTACCGTTTCAAATTTACAATCGAGATTAAGGGACAACTAATCTCCAATACACAAGGACATTTTCTTAATATTGCCACTATTTTCAGTTATTCCGTCGGTTCGATGCAACCTAACTTTCATCTTATTTCCACTACACCCAGTCTCTGTCTTTTTGAGACTGTCCCAGACCTCCGATAAAGATTAGAACAACTGTCACCTACAGAATCCACAACTTTTTTCGGTTGTTTGTTTTTAAGTGAAGAGACTTAGCAAAGTGGGATTCTCTATCTGGTAGGATTTTTCTCTTTTTTGTCATGTCTAACCTTTTTTTTTCTGATCGAAATTACTGCAAACTCTGATAATGCAATTTACTCGTTTTATATTTGTTTCCATTTGCTGTCTTAGTATTCATTATAGTCACTATGGTCTTAATTCTAGTCTTTCAAGTATCTAGATAGCATTCTAAGCGAACCCAGTATTACAGGAATTTCTCCAACAGCCATGTTTCATAATATCTTCAACACCCTACTACTACTACTACTACTACTACTACTACTACTACTACTACTACTACTATTATTATTATTATTATTATTATTATTATTATTTCCTTTGATTTTTGTTGTATACTGATTTCCTTCCGGGTCCCAACCAGAGACCGAAGGTCAGAAATATAATGATGTCATTTTCCATTGTGCATTTTTGTAAAAGTAAATAAATAAATAAATAACATCACACATATTTTACAGAGATAATGCACTTCGTAAGGTGTGAGCTGTATTTGTAGTTTTTTTAGGGCATTGGCAACCAGGGATCACTTCCTATCAAATCGAGGGCTCCAACTATAATAAGAACAATCGGTGACTTCACGTGTGTCATTTCTTTTAAATTTCCACTTCAAGATCCTTGCATTTTGATAATTTTTGGAAGATCTTTAAGGATACATCACAGTCTACAGGAACTTAAATGTCAATTATTATTGTTGCTATTATTATTATTATTATTATTATTATTATTATTTTCTTTATTTTACATTCACGTGTACTCCTACATTTACTTTCCATTTTTCTCCTCAATTCTTTTTCATCGTTCTTCTTTTTGATAATCGTCATCAACAGCAGTGCCGCCCACATCTGTCCATAAGCTGTGGTATATCTGACTCAGTTGTTTTTAGCATTATTGTTATTTAATTATTATTATTATATTTTTTTACTTCTCTACATCTTTAAATTCTACTTCGTTTTCAACATTGCCAGTGTATATGTGTTCCTTCTATCATCATCATCATCATCATCATCATCATCATCATCATCATCAACAACAACAACAACAACAACAACCCATTTTTCTGTCTTAATTGCCATCACCATAATCATCATCACCATTCCCTTCTTCAAATCTAATCCATGGCTTATATTTCTTTATCTTTATACCAGATTACTCGATACTTTTCGCCGAACCCTTATCACCCAATCTCCTTCTTTATATCTTTCCTTTTATTTCTTTATATTTCTTCTTATCTTCTACTTTTCTCCGAGTGTGTCCTGCCTGAACTCTGTTCCTCGATCAATTATTCCATTAAAACGCATTGTTGAGATGAAGGAGTTGAGACAATATGGCTTAATAGACAGCGTCATGAGTAGCGCAGGCCAGCCAGTGTTTATACTTCCAGTAGAACTCCACAACTTCCTGTCGCTCTCCATGCAGAAAGGAAGACATTGTCCGAGACTAATGGCGGGAAACTGACAATAGCGATTCACGTGGTTCACTGGCCCTGGCGGTTCCCTTCGGCCCGCCAGGTGGCAGGCTAAGCGGCGCGTCATTACAGAACCGTTGGAGACTGGTAGAGCAGGCACATCAAACAAGGATGGGTGTAGGCGAAGGGAAAAGAAAGGAATAATAAAAAATATATATATGAAAGAATTAGATGTCAACGTAAAGAGAGCAAAAAGAGGAGAAAATGGATCGAGGAAAGGACGGGTGAGTGGACGGGCGAACCTTTATAGGACATTGCTGACGGTAAAGTGAAAGTAAAGATAGAGGCTACAGGATTTGAGAACTGGGGCTTAAAAACAAGGGTATTTATAAAAGAAAGAAGAGATCATTTTTTCAAGTAAGGCGGCTAAAAGAAAAAAAAGAAAGAAATATCTAAGAGCTGCGAGAAAAGGCTAGGGGTAGTGATATTTCACAGTGAAATTCAAGGAATCAGCCGTATCGACTCTTACCGAGCCTTTTCCGAACATTAACCCTAACTGGCTAAAAGGTACATTACTCTAAAGCAATCGACTGTTAGAGAGGAAATTATTGCAGTTCAGGAGGTAGGGTGCCTGTCTATTTCCTTCTTGAAATACCCTCCAATCGACCCACAATGAGCTACGGGTTTGTGAATCTTGATGGAAATACGGCCATTTGCAGAGATGGATAGGGGAAGTTAGGTAATATTTAAATGTTCTAAAGGGGTCGGCTTTTCGCCGGTGATAGAAAAGCCTATTAATTTCTTGTCTGTCTGAAACCATTGCTTATTAATACGTCATCATCAATTCATCCAATCATTGCTTTTTCTCTTTTATCATTTCTTCAAGCTTTATTACGAAAACGTTTTCTCCTACAACTACGACTATTTTCATTGAATTTCTATATTGCTTTTCAGTTTATCCAGTTAGAGATCGAATGATAGTCTTCTCTCGGAATATGCTTCCGAATGTTTGTTTAAATCGGTTAATTTGCTTGTTTTTTGTTTGTTTGTTTTTCTAATTCTTCATTATTCTAAAATGTATACCTTTACATGATTTATTCTCTTTTATACTTCATTTTTTTCTATGGTCTTTGGGTTGGATACATTTGGCATATAATGGTCTGCGGACTTCGACACCTCGAGGCAATGTGATTGTTAGCAAGCTTGTCTCACTAGAACAGTTACGACTGAGAAGTGAGTTAGATCCTCACTAGCTGCTCCATACTTTCGGCCTTGTGCCACATCTAAGCTACGCTTGGAAAATCACTATATGATCTACGGACTTTTATTGGATGACCCGTTTGAATCCTCCTGAATATATTTTTTCTGTTTTCAAAACAGGACCTATAGTATGTACTTATAAGTACTGCACGCAAATTCAGAAATTTTCATTCTCATAATTCTAAGTAATGACTTACTATAACCAGTCAACTTAGTATTTGACTTTGACTTTCAAATCTATTTCTGATGAAAAGATAATTGGAAATATTTCGATCTTCTATTTTGTTGCGCCTCATATAATACGTGCTAATACACTTGATGAGAACTGTTAATAATAGTGATTTAATTTCTCACTTCAAGTGTCCTTTGCGCAATCATATCCATGTCATTTTGTCTGAAATTTGTTTCTTAAACACTACATCGAAACAAATTAACAAACTTTTTTTCAAGTTTTTCTTTCTTTTCAATAATAATATTCTGATCAAATATTATTTTGTTACAGTTTCTAGAACTATATTTTTATTATTATTATTATTATTATTATTATTATTATTATTATTATTATTATTATTATTATATGTTAATTATTCGGCTTATTCTACCGATCCAGAAAGTATCTGACTACTTCTGTCATACTTTACAACAGCAAGAAAAAACTAAAAATGGAGTATTGCTGCCATGTCTGGGCTAGATCTGCTCAAGCGTCTCCGGGATAAAGTTCAAAATCGTTTATACGACCATATAGCGGAATGACTGATTTCCCACTCTACATCATCTTTCCACTTAGACGCAATATCTTCAATCCTGTCGCTAATCTATGATATGGGACTTGCTTTCGCTTAATTATCCAGCGAAATTCTTCAGTTTTATAATGATGTAAAAACATTTTTCTTTTTTTAATTTATTTATATTAATATAATTTACCTAATAAAAAGGTTCAAGATCCACTCAAATTAAAGGGTAACTGAAATATGTGTGTAGGAGGAGGTAGAAAGAAGTGCCGTCTATGAAGTCATATAGCGATTGGCCTTTGACTAGGCGTTAAGAGTGTATGGTTGTTAATCAGCTATGCGAGGTTTTGTCACACAATGTAGCAGTTCTTGAAAAAAAACCTTTACATGCGGAACTTTTTCCTTACATTTTGAATATGAAAAACATGTGGGTGATTTGAATCCACGGAAGAAATATAACATGTCTTCGATCCAAATTTTTGAATTGGTAAAAATAGAAAATGGATCTCCTTTGAGCATTTGCCATGCAAATGGGGGTACAGTAATGTTGCGTCTGTGGAAAAGAGTCGGCTGAGTGAAAAACAATTCTTCCGCCACAAAAGCGCCGCTTAAACGATTTTTAGTATCAAGGCTGGAAAGGGAAAATTGAGCAGCTCCACCTCATAGCAGAAATTCTCCAATTTTGGTCGAATCTGGTAAAAGGAGTCAGTTATTTCCTGGAATGATAGTGCCAATGATTTTGTCGTCATCTTTAGCAATAGAACGTATATATGAGATAATTATATATACAGGAGTATATTTGAGACGTTCAAAGAATTATTCACCATGACTGCAGAAAACTCAGTGTCTGGTCCGTGATGGGGAAACGATCCTAGCTTGGCTTCTGATGTATTGAATGTGACAAGACAATTATTTTTAAAGTGAGAGCACGGTAAATGAAAATATCAGCCACAAGGATCCGATCAACTCAATGTTTCAAAATGCTTACATGAAGAGCGAGATCAGGAAATCCTACATGCCACTGGTACCATATAACACATTAAAACCTATATCATAACACCGCAAAGTAAATGCTATTAAGTAGAGAAGTAAATTGAAGAAACCAGCATGGTAACTGAATTACCTATATCATAAGATCTTTTTATTATAGATTATTTTAATTTTTAAACAGATATTTTGCTATATTCATTTGATTGTGAGGAAATATATTTACTTATGTTTTTAAGGCAATTCGCCCCAAGCTAGGCGGGAGTGTCACTAGCGCGCAAGGATTACAGGGGATTGAAAAAGCTGTGTTTGAGGGAAGGATACAGAGAAGGACGGGGAACTAGCTCAGGGTTCCAGATGTCGATTGACATTACACTTGAATATTTGAAGATTATACTCATCGAAGAAGCAAAGTAAGGGGAAGGGAGTCCCACAGACAGGAAGTGCGAGAGAAGAAGCTGTTTGCGAAGAAGAAACGGTTACGTTTAACCGTTTTGACATTGGAAGGGTGGGACCGAGATGCCAGTCTGGTAGCACGTTTAAATTATCGAAGTTCGAGAACCAGCGAAAGTAGCTCCTCGGAACAGTTGCCGTGAAAATATTTGTAGAAGAGACAGAGGGAGACCACATCACGTCTGTGGGATAGCGATTGTAGACTGGATGTTAGATCAGGACCTATCATCTTGTATAGTCGTCCCTGGATTTTGTCAAGGACCTCGAGACGTACAGCGAGAGCACCAGCCCATATATGACAGCAATGTTCCATGCAATGACGAATGGTTGATTTAATGTGCAAAAGCAATTTCAGTATTTATTGCGTTGTGAAGCAGTAGTGAGAAAACAAGCTTCGTCGAAAACTGATGTGGGATCGATCCTTACAGGGTGATATAGACTTGTAGCTTTCTGAAAAAGGATGAAAGTTTTAGTAGATATTCAAAAACATCATATAGAATTAAGAATCAATACAGTTTCGTTTTTCATAGTGGGCTCGATTTTCATTATTTGTTCAATGTTCCTGGCTTTATGTCAGACATGAATAACATTAGTATATACTTCTAGAGTATCGATGAAATTGTTGATTCCACCCACCTTCAACACAAGGGCTTTTACTCTTTCACACATTCTATCTCACTCAACTTATAAAGGCTTGCGGCCACATCATATTCAAACATCGCTTCCCGTACTATCACCGTAGTTAAATAACGTTGAGTCTGGTCATTACCTAGATGGGTAACCGGTTGGGACTACCAGGTGCTGTAAGCTTGGGTGTGCGGATGGTGTAATAGATAACAGGTCAGAATTGTAAAAAGAAGAGTAATGTTCCAATTCCCGTTGGATTCGTTATATTCACTCACGAGCAAATATCATTAGGAAACATATGAATCCACCTTATCTCTCCCTTCAGTTGTAAGACTTGTATTAATAAAATATTATTATCTCTCAAGATAAATTCTTACAATCTAAAAATATTTTTGTGGCTTTAAATAACCTGCAAAAGGTTGATTAGCCGTAAAGATGAATCAATTAATCAATCACTCATGCTATAGATTTTATACTGGTGGAATTAATCAATCACTCATCCAATAGATTTAGTTCAGTCTATTGTGACTAACGTCTGAGGTCCATGTTCCAGCCAAGGTAAAAGCCAGCTGCTTCTTTTAAAGAAATCAGATGATCACTCTAAGAAAGATTAATGGAATACAAACAAGTTCCACATTATTGTAGTCTGTGAAGCTGTTATATATATATATATATTTATATATATATATATATATATATATATATATATATATATATATATATATATATATATATATGTATGTAAGTATATATATATATATATATATATATATATATATATATATATATATATATATTAGTGTATTTAGGCAGCAATCCTTCTTTCATGCACATTTCAAATGCCCATTAAGGAATTGTATTCCTCAAGAATCAACTTTCGTAAATAATTATATAGGCCACACTACAAATTGTTTAACACGCAGATTAACTCTACACCTTTCTGACAATAACTCAATTAAATCTCATTTAAATATTCATGGAGACCTACTGGACACTATTCAGTATATACTTATCGACAACACTAATATAATAGCATCACCCACTTGCAAAAAAAGGCTAAAAATAATGGAAGCCTTACTAATAAAAACAAACAAACCAACACTTAATAATATTAACTTTGAACATGGACATAATATCTTGACCGTGTTTTGAAACAAAAAAAAATGATTCACTTTATAAAACATACATATAAGAAACTATTTCTATTTCTAATTCTAACAGTTGAAATATAATCCTTGAAAATGGCTAAATGTATAGCCGAAAGCGCTCGGATAAAAAGAACATTCGGACAGCTTTTATATGATTTATCCTCTGAAAAGAAAAACTTTATTAGATCGCACGAGAAATTATATAAAAAACTAAATAAAAGCACCTTGTCAGTCGTTTTTAATGAAATGTATATATATATATATATATATATATATATATATATATATATATATATATATATATATATATATATATATATATATGCATATGTATATATATATATCGAACTATCTAGCAAAGACGTACAAAATACAACTAAGCAGAAGATCTTGAGATTCTGAAAACGCTGGAGCCAATCAAACTGACAGTTTAATTAGAATTAAACAGAGACTCGTGGATCAATGTTTAAACGTCATTGGTTGCTGGTGAAGTCAGTAAAGTCTATAAAATTTCGGTACTATTAATCAAACGACCAAAATGTAAATGGAAGTATTCTAAAAAGTGTCTAATAGGGCAGGGTGAGTTTTCACTTTTATTAGAAATTCAACATTGCACTTGGTGTGAAACCCGAGTGGTTATATGATAAGTGTCGACACCAAAAGGTAGATTCACAGCTTTTACCAATTCTTGAGCATTATACTTCAAATATCGTCAAAAACTTGTACAGAAATACCTAATCTCCGCATGTTTTTGCTTTCAGACTTCAAAATTTTAATATTTCAAGAATAAGTCCAAATAAAGTTGATATATTTTGTATTAGATGCATTGAATGGAAATATATTTAAACCAGAATTCTAATTATGAATCGCCACAAGCAAAATATGCAGATGTTCTTTTACTGTAATCGATAATTAAAAACTATAAAAATTTTGTAAAAGATTACAGATAGGGCTACTCATTGAATACGATTTGTTAGATCATTTTTTAGATCATATTTAATAAAAGTAGAAAATAAATAATAGATGATAGTGTATATAACGACATAATATTGCTGGGAACAAATTATAAGACAAAAAAAGTTTTAAATTCGCATTGTTTTTGAAAATCGAACTAAAACTATAGTACTGTATCCTATATTATATCATAATATAGCTAGATTGTTCAGTATAATTTCTCTTTAAAGTAAATGAGGGTCTTATTGGATGGTACAATGATTGCATCTTGCCCATATACAGTTTTGTTATATAGGAATAAAGTGTCGCTACCGACACTGGAGTTTGAATATAGATCGCCAGTGAGCAAACACAGACGATCCCATTATTGAATTAAGTGGATCACGTGACCATAGAGAAAAGGCATATATATGAAGTCGCGTGACGTCTAGATTGATCTGTATTTCTATTCTATCCTCTATCACTATCCGGTTAGCTATTCTCTATAATATACGAATCACTACACGGATTACTTTTCGGAAGTTACTTTCCATGCTGGTATTATCGAGTAAGTACTATTAGTGCGAGTGATATTCGAAGGCGACACTGGTATTGATCAAAAGCGTTACTATAATTGTAACTGCGATTATAAAGTCTCTGCTACAACGAGCATTACGAAAGTGACAATGAGTTGAGTCACAAAAAGTTTGTAAAGCTTAAGTAAATTATAAATTTTATAAGGCTGTGCTATAAGGCTTTCACTGATCTCCGGAATTAAATTCCAGCGCTACAATTTTTACCTAAACTTGAACTTTAAGCTCATTTCCTCAGAAAAGAGTAGCGACTTGGGAGAAAATGCTTTCTGTTATTATTTATCATGTCAACCCCCAACTTTCAAATTGAGTGCATTACAAGGGTTTCAAAATCAATCTGCCCTAGTGTCCATTTGTTTTTAGTGGATCACTGTTAGATCAGCCGCGATTGCGTCAACCAGAGAAGCGCATTTGATAATGAAAGACCCGAAACCTCCGCTGTTATAATCACTGTTATAAAACATCACTGGCGACACCCACTAACTCATAGGAAAATCGGATTTTGCAAACTATCTATAGGCATTGCGCTTACTTAATTGATAATGTGTTCACCAAAATCATCCGAAGTCAGAGTTTAAATCTCGTGCAAAAAGTAATATTTCAAATGTTGCTTTCAGGCAGTCTTCCCCGGGCCTTTGAACTGGAGCAGAAGTTTATCCGTTTCTATCTATTTAGGATTAGGATTTCCGTTCCCTTTAATGTCTTTCATTCACTTTCACTACCAATAGCCGCTTGCATCTTAATGAAATTTTCGCCTTTCTTGGGTTGAATTGATTTTTTTTCAAAAGAAAAGCAGACATGTACCCATTTCGCGACATTAAAATATGCTCTTACTTATTTATAGTTAAAACGTTCGTCTTCGTATATAATCTGTTATATTTAAATCATAAAAATATCTGCATTTTCCCAGTTCGTTCTTATATTTCAAGTTTATAAATATTCTTTTCATTTCCGTCACTTTGTCAGTGAGTCTCTCTATGAATATGACATTCTTCTTTTCTGTCTTTCTACTTTACGTTTTTAATTTAACTTTACTTCTCATTTGTTAAGACAACAGTAAACTTAAATATTTAAACAAAAACTACGTCTGAATCGAATGGACATGAAATCAATTAAAGTTTTCTTTAGTAAATCTGGTCGTGGTAAAGATACTGAGTCAGAAACAAACCCTTCGTAAAACAACACAGGACCACGTTTTTTTTCTTCATCTTCTATTATTTCTTTTAACTTTTTCTCCTGTTTTATTTTCTTTTAGCCCAATCTGCTTTCATTTCTTTTGTAAAACTTCTCTTCCAGCGTTATTCAATGGGAGCAATCAATCACACGATGCGTCCAGATAAAATTGAACGCCTCAAATTGTACGCATTTTTTTTTCTTATATCGAACTGACAATAGACAAATGCATTAGTTCTAAAGGTTGATCACGATTATTTAGGTTCAGAAAAAAGACATTTTCTCTCGCTTTTTCGTTTTGTTTTTTTTTTGCGGAGGGAAAAGAAGAAGAATTTATTATTTGTATTTTAAGTATTTTTAGTTGGTCTTCATATTTTAGTTTCTAGTGTTACTGAGGTTTTATTCGCTGGGGAATTGGAAGTTCTTGGCTGTTTTATTTTCTCGTAATTTTTCTACGTTATTTTATGTAATTATGTCTTTTTGCTTGTTCTTTGAGGAAACTACGAAGGTTCAAATTGTGCCTTCACAAGGGAAGTTAGACGATTGTTCTTTGTCTTCTTAGCAGACACACACACACTCACACACACACACACACACACATACACACACACACACACACATATATATATATATATTATATATATATATATATATATATGTGGGTGTTCGTCAGTATCATATTGCTCACACACATATTCATATATATGCATATATTTCATAGTTATTTATAGATCAGAAACATTGATATTTATACATGAAAAATCACATATCTAAATAGACTTAGAATTTTAATTAGATAAATTTTTCAATCTTTCTCTATCGTTGATAACTGAGATAACTGCCAATAACCTCTTATCTAAACATGTATTTCATCTTTTTTTTCCATGTATCTACAACGATTTTCATGGAGGTGGAGGTAAATACATTAATATTTATTATCACATATTTTTTCCAAATTTTTTCTTGCGTCAAAATGTTTTAATTCTCTTATTTACGAAGATGCATCTACTCCGATGTGCATGCATATGAAGAAAATTACATGTTTACATATTATTTTTTGATATACCATAACCCTTCAGTGGATAGAGGACCATGGCTGTTATTTTCCTTATATTTTTTTCTTTTTGCCTTTTCTCCCCAAAATTGCTCCGACATCAATTCACTCAAGCTCGCCGGGTAGATTGTGCGTTTCATTCCTCTGTTTCTCTTTCCTTCAATCTATAACGTTTGAAAAATAGAGACGTCTACTCAAACAAGCGCATCTACTGAATAAAACAAAGTAATTAGAAATAATGTCGTATTATAGATAAAAGTCGTTACGTAAAAAACATTCAGTTTAATCTGTCCTGTGAGTATCAAATTTTCTAAGCACTCTTTCCTCATTATGCGCGCTAGAGGTTTCAACGGTTTTTTTCTGATGTAAATATATATTATTTTTGTTGCCATTTTCTCTAAAACTTCGTCGCTGTTCAAATCTTTTGCTGATGGTCTCAAAATCCTTTTCTAGAACCACATTTATGTTGCTTCATGTCTGTTCTTCATCTCTGAAGAAATTGTCTAGCATCCACTGCCATATAGGAGAACTGATACTATATAACAGTTCAGAACGCTTTTGTTTCTCACTTGATTTTTCAAATCCTATCTTGGGTTAAAATGTTTTAACTTCCTTACCTCCTGAACAGATCGATATCAATGGAGTATTTTATTGAAGATGTTATCGTCCAAGTTCCTTGTACCACGGTGATGGTCCAAGGTAAAACCAATGAAGAATAACTCGGACACGGGTATGGAATAACACAAATATATTACAAACAGAAATATGTACAAAGAAGTAGAAGTATTAGTAATGACAATCAGGTTTGGTTAGAGTGAACTCTGTTGTCTCGACAAGTATCACTATTCCAATGTCTTACAGTAATCGTCAGACGCGACACTGTCTCTGACTGACTCTGAACGACTCACTATCTGACTGACTCTGAACGACTCACTCTCTGACGATGTTTAACAACCCCCCCCCACACACACACGGGTCGAATGTGGCACAAGGCCGGTTTAATGTGGGCTTACCGAGCCCGTAGACTCGGCCAAAAATATGCCCATTAGAACCCGTATACACGGGTTCAGTGACTGTCTACCTCCCCGGACGGCACTTTGCCCTGCGGCAAAGCCCCGTCCGAGTTCCTCCGCGCCGAGGCGGAGAGTTCGAGAGCAAAGAACAGTTTGTACAACTGTTCCAGTCACTGGCTGACACACTCTCTGACGGCTGCTTCCTCTTGAGGCGCAGTATTATGATGTCCGGAATAGTCCATTATTATTATGGGTAAGTTCCCATAACAGAAGAAATACACTAACCCTGTCATTTAATCCATTGGTTATATATTTCGTGTCTCATCGAATTCAGGCGGGAGAAGGGAATAGGAAACATTTGATTACAACTAAACTCAGCATATGTCAACAAGGATTTTATGTATCTTACTGCTGTTTCACACAACTCACATACATCTAGTAACTTGAATATGGTTATAGAAAATTTGATTTAGCCATTTTCAGCACAAAATCTGTATTGTACGCAAAAACATTTACAAAAAACAAAACTAGTTGCTATTAGTAAACAAATAATGAAATCTTGCATGTATATAACAGTTGAACTTCTATATTTCTGGTTGTCCGTAAGTACATACTTATATCCTAGCGTTTTCATAAATAGATAAGTTTATACTTGACCTGTCGGTAAAATAAACCCAGAAAGGTCAACGGTCCAGAGAGATACTTGCAGACTCAAGTATAAACAGAGCTTCCACCTACATTGTTCACTCTAGTGTAAATCCAAACCTTTACTTGTTTAACTTTTTGAATCTAGGGTAAAACAAAAAAAATATATTTTCTGACTTTAATGAAAACCGGATCTATATTTTAATTTTTGATTCAATCAAAAACTATTTTTTACTATAGTATAAAAATAGAACACAGTTTATATTATTATTCTGTTGTAAAATCGAGATTATGTCAACATTTGTCTCTTGAGGCGAATGAGACCGATGACCGATCAATTATTTCGCTGTGTGTTTTGTCTCTTAATTTTGTATTCGACATTAACTGACCCATTAGACATTATATATTTGAAATTGACCAACGAACATATTTTATATTAAAATATTTAAAAAAAAAAGAAGACGCCTAATGTATTTCCAGTGCACTTAATTCAATACACAATTCAGTGAAATCTTCAGATCAACTAATAACTACGTGGGTCATTCAATAAATAAGGTGATTTTTTCGGTATAAGGACTTCTAATACAGATAGAAGCTTACTCTTTTTTTGTTGTTGTTTTACTTCTTTTTCACATGGATTTAATTTCTTTTGCAGATTAAAAAAAAAACTTTAGCGATTAACAAAGATGGCCAACCAAAAAGCATGCTCCAGGATTGAACAGCGGTCAGTTATCAAGTTTTTGGTTGCTGAAGGGTGCAAACCAGTTGAAATTCATAGCAGAATGTCAACTGTGTATGGTCCTACATGTTTCAGCCAAAAAAATGTCTACAAGTGGGCTAAATTGTTTAAAGAAGGACGGAGCAGTGTTGAGGATGAAGACAGGCCTGGGAGGCCTACAGAAGTGAGGTCTCCTGAGGTGATCGAATCAGTCAATGGCCTCATTCAGTCTGACAGAAGGGTGACAGTCGATGACATTGCAAGGACTTTGAGCTTATCTGTTGGGACAAACGCAGGGGTCATCAGTCAGAAGGAGTCATCTTGCATCATGACAACACAAGGCCTCACACAGCAGCCCAAACAGTGCAGACCATCAACGAGCTGGGCTGGGAAATGCTCCCTCATCCCCCTTACAGCCCAGATCTTGCCCCTTCAGAATTTCACCTGTGATGAAGTGAAAAGTGTTGTGAGCGACTGGCTGAGACATCAGTCCAAAATCTTTTACGCTGAGGGAATACGGAAGCTTGTGCACAGATGGGAAAAGTGTGTGACAGTGCTGGGGGACTACGTTGAAAAAAAGTAATCTTCTATCTGTATTAGAAGTCCTTATACCGAAAAATTCACCTTATTTATTGAATGACCCTCGTACATTCAGATTAATTCGCATTTCAAGTTGATTTTAACTCTGAGTGAACAATGAAGCGTTTTAATATGCGAATCGAGTCTCACATTAATAAACAAAATAGTTGCAGTCTCATATATGTAACTTAATGTTTAACGTAACTAATGCAATTTTATCTATAATACGACATTATTTCTAATTACTATGTATGTTTTATTCAATAGATGCGCTTGTTTGAGTAGACAACTGTATTTTTAAGCGATATCGTTTTCGCTCTTTCAAGTGAGTTTATTAAAATGTCTTTATTACTGACATTAGAAAAACCAACGCGGGTAGACAAAATAATCATACTGCTAAAACAAAGAAGATGTCTATTAAAACACGTGTATCCACCAAATATAACGTATTGGCTTGGCTTGTATTTTACACTTAACTCTAGAAGGAATCTTTGGGGCGCCGATGTGAAGTATCTTGGTCCGTTAAACCTGGTGGGCCCATCCCTCTCAAGAAATATAACGTATACATTAAAAAAAATAATGTTCGAAGATACAGTCTTTAAAAGATCGTAACGAGAGATGTGCTTTCCTCTTTGCAGGTTAACTGAATCATGCTTTGGCGTAAAATTCATTCGTAGGGGAGATGTCTAAAATCACACCGGGATATACGATGGATTCCCCTACAAAATGGCGACGGAAGTCCGAATCCTACTGAAAAGTATATTCACTTTATTAAACGTTTTCGAAAAACCCAGAGCATTGCACAAAAAAATATACTGTTTAAAAAATTATTTATGAAAATGTCTACTCAAACACGTGTATTCACAAAATATAAACTTATATACTAATATAAACTAATAAGACTAATTACTTACTTTACATATTTATATATTTAGAAATATTATTCCCCTCGACAGGCCAATGCTCTAATATCCAGCAATAATAAATATCGGGAAATAATTCAATGATTCTCAACAGGGGTTCCCAGGAACCCTAGGATCTACAAGAGGCCGAGAATTAGTGATAAATAGGCTAATGCAATTTATCAGTCATTTTTATTTAATTTTATATTCGTAAGTTTACTATACACGTATTGTTGGAAAATCTTTGGTCATTATAATAAATTATAATGATATTGGTTATTAATCTATATTTTGTGTGTGTGTCATTACAGATTTGTATTTTTTGGTGAATAAAAACTTTGGTTAGGTCTATATGTGTTTTTTGTTTTGTTTTTTGTTTTTTGCATTGCCCAACATTTGACAACAAAAGGTGTCCATTTTTTCCGTAAACCAGTTATCCGAAAAAATATATTATGTTTACCATATGAACTACGATAAAAATATTTATAGCGGAATATCAACTCCCTATGGTTCAGTTAAGGCCGAAATTTAATTTTCTTAGTAGTATTAGTACTTTCTTTTACAAAAAAGTGTATTGCTGGTATTATTGCTATAAGAATGTATTTTTATACATCAACATAGTGCTTTCACCCCATTTTGGGGGTTAACTATTTGTCCATAGTTGGGACCCTAACAGGGAGATAAAAATATGTAAGAGATAGATATTAATAATGTTACATAATAATTTATATGCAAGGGATCCCTGAGGCTTGAAAACTATTTAAAGGGTTCCGCAAGGGTAAAAAGTTAAGGAAACGCTGTTTCTCGATGTTCGTCTCCCCTACCTTCGAATGGTGCATGAGGAGATTCTTGTGCCAAACTTGATGAAACTGCAGTGATATTTACTCGCCACTGGTAGATTTCCATCTGAACTCAAAGAAATATTTTTTTCAGTTTAAAAATGCCATTTTCATTCAGGCATGACTTCAGTGAACATTAACCTCCACGTGTTCTGTTTTCTCATTATAGGTGAATCACTGTGCGTTTATTGGGAAATATATTCGAGTGGTTTCTCGTTGCCTTAGAAGCTTTAGAATTCGAAGTTTTCCTTCTCTTTGAGTGGTTCTAAACTCAAAGCTAAAGACTTCAGTTCACCCTGTTACTTACCCTATAGAAGGAGACGACAAGATGGATTCAAGTCTTTCCCAAGGGGAAGGAAAGAAGGATCCATTCCTTTTCCAAGGCGATTAATATGAAAATGAACGCAACAGAATAGACCGGAAATTGAACTCAATTGGTCAATTTTACTTTCAGCATTGATAACCGACTTCACCCACAAGTCAAATCTGACAGTAGCAAAAGAAATAACTGGAAAGAAATCTACTGTCCTAGACGCTTGATAAATGCGTGATTTGTTTCAGAAACAGCAGTAATTCATGAGCAAAATTAGCTTGACATATTCCTATAAACAGCACTAATAATAAGTCTCCAAGATTTGTTTGTCTAGACATTCAAATAGACAGATACAATACGACGAACTCTTAAAACTTCGATGACTTCAGGTGAATATATTAACAAAGGGGTGATTATTTTAAAAACACATGAGATCAGTTCGTGATGTCTATAGGTCGTGTCTAGCAATTAGACCTGCTAGATTTTTGTTTCTTTATATTGTTCTTGATATTTGTATTGAAGAATGAACGTGATTGAGTGTTTGATATGGGTACCACAAATAAAAACAAAATCATCCTTTTTGAGAAACTAAGCGGTAAACAAAGCATTTACCAAAATAGATTAAGAAAAGTAAACTATGATGTAAAATCATACATATATATATATATATATATATATATATATATATATATAGTTATGGTTGTATGCATATATATATATATATATATATATATATATATATATATATATATATATATATATGCACAAATATATATATATACATATATATATATATATATATATATATATATATATATATATATATGCACAAATATGTGTGTGTGTGCGTAATATCTAAAGAAATATCATACAAAGGGAGAAGCATTTTCGAACCGTTTTGTCAATGCACTTAAGTCTCCCCAATGCGCAAACCGGCAGAAGTAATTCGAACAGTTAAAAAAGCAGGGCGTTTACTCAAACAAAAGTATCCACAATATAATAATATTTTCGCAAAACTTGGAACTACAAACACACACACATATGCATATACACTAACACGCACGCACACCTATACACTGACACATACATACAAACACGGACATGCGCGCACAAACACATATACATACACACTAACACGCACGCATACATATACACTCACACATACGCACAAACACGCACACGGCTATACAGGCACGCGCACGCACATGCGCACACACAAGCGCATACACACACACGTGTGTGTGTGTGTGTGTGTGTGCGTGTGTGTGTGTGTGTTTGCTGTGAATTGGGGCAAGGAATGGCTTGTTCATTTTAACGCCTCCAATACGAAATTTATCTCTATTAATCACCTGACTTCTCTGCATGGTTAATGCTAACCTCCAAATTAGCTCGTTCTGCCTTCACTGGCTAACGTTTGGGGCTGACATGAAGTGAAAAGACTATATTGAACCAACTGCTATGTCTGCTGCTAAGAAAGTTGTTTCACTGTCTCCTGCGAGACAATGTTTCTCTCCGGAATCTATCTCACACATTTATAAGTCTACTATTCTCCCATGATTAGAATATTGCTGTCACATACGGTCTGGTGTAATTACTATATATTTAGAGATTCTGGATAAAATCAAAAGAAGAAACCGTGAACGAGAGGTAAGATTTGATGGAGGTTTCTCCTCGGGGAACACAAGTTCGAATCCTGCCGGAGAGCGCATATTTTTCAAATAAGATTTGTTGAATATTCAGGCTGGTAAATGGAAATAAATAAATACACTGTTTAATGAAAATGATAGAGCATCTACTTAAATCCATTAAAAATAACGTATAATTAAAAATATGTCGGATTAATAAATTAAGAAAGCCATTCCTAAAAACTTTCTATGTTTACGTTAGGATACGAAACTGGGCAACGAAGTATATTTCGAGAATCGGTAATGGTCTGTTTAAAAGCACTATTTGTGCTTTGCTTGGTCATTATCTTCTTAGTGACCGAGAGGTCAAAGAACGTCATATCTAATGACGGTTTCCTCTAGAGTAACGGAGGTTCGAATCCTGCCGGTGAGAGCATATTTCCCAACATAAAACGAAATCAATACTTTAGTACCATCTGTTCAGACATTTGCAGTCTAGACCACAAGGTTGAATCACCCTTTCTATTATAACGCCACTATTCTATGGCTATTGTTATAAAACATTCTTACTTTTATAACGTATTTCGTGTAAGGAATCTCTATACGTAATACTTCAGCTACTTGCCGCGATCTCTGTATTAGTTAGTCTGAAGATGCCTTCCCACTTAGACGGGTTAAACCTGGGGAACGTAAGAGCGTACACTCTTTCCAAAATTTACCCATTCGTTTGTTCTACTCAGCAGATTCTCTACCCGTAGACAGAGCCCCGACTGAGTCACCTTCTGTCAGTCGCAAGCCAGACAGCCTGACGCGAAACTATGTATTTACCCATGCACCGCCGCCCAGTTTGACGGGATGCAACACAAGGTTAGGTTTACCGTGGGGAACCCCAACGCGTGCACTCGGGCCGCTGGTCCAAAATTTACCCATTCCATGCAACTGCGGGGAACGAGCACTTTGCTTGTCTGTTCTACTCATTAGAATCTCTATCCGTAGGCAGAGCCGCGACTGAGTCCGCCTCTGCCTGAAGACAGAGGTCTTGTCAATCGCAAGCGAGAGAGCGAACTACCTGACTCGAAACGGCTACCAGTCTAACCTCTGACCTGGAGCTCTTTCTAGTTCATATAGTCACTGCGTGTGTACTCTGTTACTCCACAACACGTTCCCAATGAATTCCATTTATAAGTCGGATGTTAAACTAAAAAAAGAACTGCGACTTTGTGGAACAGGCTTCACACGTCATCAGTTATCTATCCTCCATTTCCCACTTTCTTCTCTTATGTTCACATCACATCATAGACATCATGCAGTAAACCTTTTACTTGAGTGGCTCTTGGGCCTTCTGTTGGATGAATTTAAATAATGTTTCGGCACTGTAAAACGATGAAAACTTTTACTTTTCCTCACTTTTCTCTAAACATATTTTTAAATTCATTTATTCTTTTTTTAAATTTATATTTTGCGTTTTCTTTAGCTGGACTCACATAAATCTGTAAAAATACTGTTTACGAAAAAATAATATTAGGATTTTTGAAAATTATAATTCCTCCCGTCCCGTAGCAAATTAATTAAATCATTATTTTTTTCTTGTCGCAATTTCTGGAAGTTTGGGATATTTGTTTTATCCGACCTCAAGTCTTTTTTTATGTATTGCTTTTTTTCTCATTCTTTCATTTTAATTTTTTTTTTCTCATTTGTAATTTTAATATTCACAAATTGGTTTTCTATTTATACTAGAAAAAAAAAATCTATGGGTAAGTGAAGAATTAGTGTGCATTAAGTAATAGTTCATCCCATTTTCGAAATGTATACTTATGCGTATCAACTTTCAGGTAGATAAATACATACAACAATAAACATACAGGAATATTGTTTAGCTAAACTTCATACTGCGTGAATATTTATTATTTTACTGTTAACTGACAGGAATCATTTTATCTTGGATTTCTGTCTTCCTTTGTCAGGATTCAATTTCATTTCTGTTTTCCTAATCCAAGTATTGCAGTAAAAAAACACAACACTGTTTGGCTTCTGTTTTCACACGACCTAGCGACCCGTTCTTTGAAGTCGTTCTTTCATCTGTCAGAGAGGAAGTTATAATAGTTTCCATTGATTTACTTTAGAATATCAACTCTCATTATTTTCTTTTATTCTCTTTCACTCACTTTCTCTCGTCATTTATTTTATTTTATTTTATACGTATTGCTTTCATTTTTGAAAATTGTCAAATAACCATTTTATATATTTATTTGGGTAGGTCATGGATGTTTTCTTAAGTTGAAACGCGTTAATAAAAGATTTGCAAGGAAAACATTTTCTTAAAGTTCTTCGTTCCAGGTAAACTTTTTTAAGGAAAATGGTAGCATAAAAACTAAATACTTCAAATTCTAAATACATTTGTTCATCAAAAACAAAATCCAATTGCTACTCAAGGTTACTAAATTAGGTGCTTGTACGGGGGTAAAGGCAGGAGGTAAGAAATGTTCATTATTAGGATACGTGGAATAGATAACATTTGACACTATACCTAAAGAGCTTTTGTTAGGATTGGCCGGGCAAGCATCCTCTAAAGAGTCTGTTCTACAAAGTGACAGCTGTTGGGAAGAAGCTGTCTGAGTGAAACTTCTTTCTTGGCAAAGAAATACGAAGTTGATGAGAATGAGTTGATGACGTGTTCGTGGATTGGCGGGTCCGAGCCGTGAATGTCTTAACATTATAACTGCTTAGCGATTTCGATCCTGACTGGGTGTCTCACACTTTTAACTTGAGTCAAATTAGATAACGTTTAATATTTAAAACATTACTAAACTAAAAAAAAAAAAATACCGAAGAAACTGCTGAAATAAATATAGGCTTATGGCCACATCATGTTGAAATGCCGGTCCCCGTATGATAACTGAAGTTAAGCAGCGTCGCTACTAGTCAGTAACTAGATGGGTGACTGTTTAAGAATACCAGGTGTTGTAAGTTTGAATATGCCTGTAGTGTAATGGATAATGGCTCTGAATTGTTAATAGGAGACTCGAGTTCCAATTTCATTTGGGTTTGTTATATTCACTTACGAGAAAATACACTTGGGAAAAGTATAAATTCACATCTTCTCCCCCAGCTATAGGTTAATTAGTACGATTTGTTTCTCTAAATCATTATCTCAAAAAAATTCTTACAATCTAAAAATATTTTCTGGCTTTAAACAACATGAAAAGGGTTGATAAGGGTGAAAATAAATATATAAGTAAATACTTCAAAACAGCACGCGAATTTGTCCCATTTATTCTCTCTATTCATGATATAAAATAACAAAACATATGTAAGCTTCTAATTCCAAATCTACAGTACGCTACAAATATATAATAAGCTAATGTTAGAGTAGGTAATAATTTCTTAATCACTTAGCTTAGCTTTTTACAGTACAAGTACAAGTATGTGGACAGTCAGTAAAGATCGAACTCAGGATACATGATTTGCGAGACTAGATCACTAGCTATGATAGCAAGACAGGGCGCCCGTAAGCAAGCAGCTTTGTATTATTGGTATAGATTTCTATGATTTCTTGTTGTATTTTCCTTTTGGGGTAGTTGATGACATGTTATGTAATTGAGCTATCATCCTATAAATGGTATGTTAATCGGCATGGTAACGTAGTAGTTGTGAAACCAGTATACGTGTTGCTTGTATTATTATATTTAGAGAAGAATTCTCTAAGCGGGAACATGAATTCATATAAAACATTGGTTTGTTGAAGTTTTGACTTTTGTTTTGTCGTTGAGTATTATCATGTTTGAGGTTTTTACTTATTTCTCTCGATATATATACTCGATAATGCTTCTAGAATCCGTATTTAAACAGGTAATTAATACCTGTTTGTTTATCTGTAAATTATCAGCACGTGGGATTCAGGCTATTGTTGATAAATATGAAGAATACAAAGAGAAAGAAGACAATATTTAATGGACAGATCTTTAAAGATTATGAGAATCTAATAATCTCTTAATGAATCGTATTCCTATTTCTTGAGACCTGTGGAAAATAGATCTTAAGTCTTACCACATTAAGTATTGAAACAGGGGTGTCTGCAGTAAGTAGGTTTTACCTGGGTGGATTTTCCATTTCAACTTCCAAACAACTTTAAATTCAGCGTGTTATTTCTTCTCCCCGTCTACCTTGCTATTTAACTCAGAACTGGCGAGAAGAGATTAATTAATATCATTCCAAGGGTATTTGTGTAAAATTTGAACTCGGCACACCGATACCAATTTTCGTTTCGATGACTGCTAAGTTAGGCGCACCTTTCCCATAATTAAAAAGTAAACATTAATAAATAGCTAGAAATATTATTTTTTTTAAAATCGCAGAGACCTTAGCCAACAATTTTGAAAGTCAAAACGGAACAATATTTTAGTATGATGAATAAAATTTGAATAAACTGGATCTAATCATTGAAAGTACCCGAGAAGAAATGTAAAAACATTTTACAAGCATTTTCTGCCTTCAGTGAAACTTAATATATATTATTTTATATAGTTACTTTTCAGTCAGTGATTTTGGGGCTATGTCAGGAATGAGAGTATCAAAATGCTTTAAATTACAAAAGCAGAGAGTACTGATACAGAGTAGATAAGCTTTTACTGACAATGCATTTAAACTCCGTTTATTAGACGTATTCAGGTCGAAATGAAAGATAAACCTTTGTGCACTTCCTTAACTTTGTTGGGATTTTTGAGGAAGGGGTAACAAATAACCTCAACAGTTTAACCGGCCAAAAAGTGTTGTTTTTTGTAGTTAAGCCGTTAATGTCCGGTGGATTTTAAATTAGCTCAGCCTGATCTGATTTTTTCTCCCTTTTAGTTCGTATACTGCATAATGTTACTATTTCGTTTCGGATGATCGGTGATATTGTATATGAGCCCGGTTTGAGGTTGACCATGAAGATTGTTAGATCAGTGTATTTTCATTGTATTGTCTTCTGAGTAAATTCTTTTCTCTTCTTATCAGACTGGCAATTATGAGATCGAATTTGGTGTCAGATGTTTTAGAGTGAACTACTTCTGCTTTTAAATTGTTGCTATGACATAGATCTCTAAAATTTCAAGTCAATTCTCATTCAGTTGGCTATTCTAGAAAAGCGTTCGAATTTTAAGGATAACAATTATTCCAAACAAAGTGATGATTCAATGAATTCATGTTCCAACATGGAAGGAAATATTAATAATCATTGACTGGCATTGAGAGAATTCAGAATTAAATATAGAAACAGAACAGAATCATCTGACTGAAAAAGGAAAAGAAACTAGTCGAAGCATTGCGAAAATAAAAGCAAAGCTTCAACTCGATAATCCAAAGAAATTACAGTACATCACATAGAATTAAAAATGCAGAGATTATGCGCAATTGTTTTTATATTTTAAATGTCATACAAATAATCAATTTCCGTCTTTTCAAAACCGTTTCTTAATTGAAAAGATCAGGTAAAAACGACAGCTTTCTCCGATTTTAGAGGTGGAAATATTGAACAAAATTTATTAAAGTATCCCCGCATTGTTTTTTTGTTTGTTTTGTTTTTTAGTAATGCTACTATCAGTAATTTATGTATTTTTCTTTCATATTATAAAAATATTATTCATTATATATTTCAGAACTTGCAACTATGTTCGTCCCAACTAAAGACCACATTATCAATGCTGTACATCATGAGTTTTATAAAGGTGTCAACAAAATGTGCAGCAGCAAAATCTACCTAGTGCGCTTATGAGGTCGATGCCTTGAGGGAAGAGCATTTGCAGGAGGTCGTTTTCCTGTTTTAAAACTGGCAATTTTAGAAGACAAGCCAAGGTAGGTTCGTCCAAAAAGTCTCGATTCCGTGGATATGGAAGCTGATTTTGACACTAACGCCTGCCACTTCCACGAGAGACACATTGCGAAATTTAATGTTAGTCATACGACTGTCCTAAACGAAAGGAAGAGGAGATGAAATGTTTCAGTGGTTTGGGAAATGGGTCTGTACGTGATGTCCTCACAGAATCGCCTGAAATATGTCGATGGTTGCTTACGCGACAACTTCACGTGATCTATTTCGACAGGCTGGTGATCATAAATAGATTCTTTACCACCATGTTAAGCCCAATCGTCATTAGTTCTGTCGAGGAAACGGACCTATTCAGCAATCGAAAGAAGATCATGTTGAGCTTATAGTGGATTATTCAAGGTATGATATATTATGAAATGTTAGACAGAAATAAAAAAAAAACGTTGACCTCTACTGCCAGCAACTTCGTCATTTAAAAGCAAGTTTGAACAGAAAACCTCGATCCTTGGTCACCAGAATGGAAGGAATCTTCCATCAGGATATTATGCCCGCACTCACATTGCACGATTTATTAAAGAAAACTTTCTTCACCCTCAATTTTCTTCCGACCATGCTACTTCTGATTATCACGTCTTTTGTGGTTTGCATTTGGGTGGGGTCTATGTTTGATATCAAGTGAAGAGGCTGAGCATGAGTTGGTTTCGTATTTCACATCAATGTTAGGATTTTTTTTTTTTTTTTGATGCCATCAACCTTTTGTCGGTTATTTAAAGCCAAAACATATTTTTAGATGGTATGAATATTTTTTTTTGCGGGTAAATATTGATTGTATTAACAATTTATTTGCAATAATAATGATTTTCATACATTTCCCAAGGTCATTTACACCTAAGTGAATATGATGCACTCGACTGGAATTCGAACTCGGATTTCCGACTCGGCATTCCGAGTTCTTAGCCATTACACAACTCGCGCATGCGACCTTACAGTATCTGCTATTCTAAAGTGGTCACCTATCTAGGTATTAACCCGGATCGACGTTGCTTAACTTCGGTTATCAGATATGAACCGGTATTTCAACATGTTATGGCCGTAAGCCTAAATAATGTTACTTGCGTAGCATCTATAAACGTTGACAGATAGAATGAAGTTCTAGGGAGAAATGGAGGTTATATTAATGATTAAATATTTCTATAAGTATTAGCATCTTCATTTGTCATATACACAATAAAATCGGATGGTACTTGGAATTTATACAGAGAAATATTTCTCGATCATAAAACAATTTTATTGCATTTTTTTAAAACCTTGATAAGTAATTTCGTTTAAGTTTTTGAAAAATAAATATATATTTCTTTTTAATATTGAATGAACCAAAGCATTTGGTTGTATTAATTATTTCAGAGGTAAATATACATGATCTTATTCTCGTTCTGGTTATGATGATAGACTACATCCAGCAGCAAGGCCTCTGATTAGCAGGTTTTGAGGTGCATGGAACCACCCTCTAAATTATTGTTGTTCCCTGGTCCATCCTGACTCGTAGGGTTACCATGTTAAGGGCCCAGCTATGGGCAAATAGTGAACCCCTAAAGAGAGGTCAAAAGATGAAATTATGAAAAATATATTTTTCTTAATTTTCATAATAAAAAAAAATTACAAGAATTGCATTATTGGAGAAGGAAGCGAAAAATTAACAGTAATATATTTTTGAAAGAAAAATTACAAAAGCTCCCAAGAAAATTAAATGTAGGCATTAAATGACCTATGAGGAGTCTTATACAGACTTATACATTCACTTATTTTATTTCGTAATGACAAGAGCATAATTGCACGCATACGTCCGGTGTAGATGAATTATTTTTCAGCTACAGACTACACATTGCATTCAATATTGTGTATGTGTCTACAGACCCACGCAAAATCCATTGTTAAATTAACGCTTGCTGCAGATGTCTTGACATTCATCATGCGAAAACGTAGAAAAATAGCCCGTCTGAATCAACGTGTCTGAACGCAAGAGACATGAATGTTTTGCGTATTCACTGGTTCAGTATCTTTTCGCCAATGGCCAGGGTCAGACGATCTCTAAGATCGTTCAACAGCAAGCGTTGGATACAATAAGCCGAATACCTGGAACTGAATGCCACACTTCATATGGGAGATCGTTACAAAATACCACAGGCAGCTGCTATTGTGTTTTCTTCATGTTCTAATTAAGGAGTGCAAATCGTAAAGCTTAAGGTTTTTTGCCCAAAACTGACGTAGTGTTTATTCAAAGCGTGAACCAGTTATTTATATCTTATTTTATTTCCTGCTACTTTTTTTCTTCCTATTTCCGAATTGATATTATTATTAAATTGGTTTTCTTTTTTTTTATAAATTTATCACATTGCAATAGGTTTATAAATTCCTCTGGTCTTCTTCTTTCAATTTTCCAAAGTTATTCTTAATTACGAGTATTATTCTTTATTTATTCTGATGTGATATGGAAACAAACTTCACTAATCTGCAGGAACCTGAAGAATATGATTTATTTATTTATTTAATGTGTAAATTTATTTGAATGTTTCCACCATTGTAATGTTACTTATGAGAATTCTTTTAATAGAAATGCGCAAGCGATAATTTGTAGACGAGAGACACGCACACAAATGTAGGAGAAAGCATAAAACATTCGTCAGCCCGCAGTATATCAATCTAAATTTCACCAGTTTTTTCATACATTTTTCATAATATTTATGTCTTTATACTGACATATATTTACCCAGTAAAATATGCACATATATCACTCCATATATATATATATATATATATATATATATATATATATGCGTCCGGCATCTTTGGAAAGTGTCTAAAAACCATATCATGGGTTGACCCAAGCCTTGTGAGTGAAAGTATGTAGACGGAACTTTTGTAGGCCGTCGACAGATGTGCTAGCACGAAGCCACAAGTCATCGTGGTTGATGACTTGAGTGTGCTGGCCTTCTTCAAATTGTTGATCACGCTCTCTCCCAGAAATTGTAACTACGGTTCGCTCAGCATAGTTGCAGTATAAAGTACAGGTGTATTCTGTGTGTTTTGAGCAAACACAAATGTGTCTGAGCGAGTGTCTGCAATAGAGATTGGCTATCTCCCTAGTAGACGAATATTCTCGAATACGAGTGGCCAGCTATTGTAATTATTATTATTATTATTATTATTATTATTATTATTATTATTATATATACACTCTGATTTTCATTATATATATATATATATATATATATATATATATATATATATATATATATATATATATATATAAATAATTGTTTAATTAAAAATCATAACATAAATATGTTATAAAATCACTACAAAAATAGCCATTTTGTTTCAACACCTCCGGTGTCTTATCAAGTGATGATGTTGAAATTCAACATCATTACTTGATAAGACACCGGAGGTGTTGAAACAAAATGGGTATTTTTGTAGTGATTTTATAACATATTTATGTTATAATTTTAAATAAACAATTATATATGCTCTACTCTGTATTGAGCACTCTTTTAAGAATAATAACTGTCTGTTATTGGAATTTATTCTGTATACACCAATTCTAAACTTTTATTATATATATATATATATATATATATATATATATATATATATATATATATATATATATACCAGCATATTATTTGGGACTCAATCCCTGATTTACTTCGTTACACTACATAGAATGATATCTTTAACCTCCCAATTGAAAATTACGCCACTGAGGTTCCTTCTTGTGTCAAAGTCAACATGAATGTTTCATCCCTTCCCGGAAAGAGCGGGTGAAATCTCAGTCATCTCCATGGTTCACGCCAGCATGCTTGGCCGCTGTAGTATACATAAACCACTATTTCCGGCTGTACCAACGTGACAGCTCTCGTCAAAACAGGCGCCTATTCGTTACTCCTCGTAATAAATGTAAGCGAGTCCTCGAAGGCGTTAGGTTCTTGTTTGCCGAGAGAATGAGACATCAAATAGATTTTGACAACTTTGGCCCTCATGATTACTCGCGGCTCTGTAATTGTGTATTAAATAGGTGTCAGGTCTCTATTCCTCCCTTATTCAATCAATTTGAGATATTATCATCATCTGCTGAATTCTTTGTGTGCGCGTATATATATATATATATATATATATATATATATATATATATATATATATATATATATATATATATATTCTGATTTCTTTGCCGGTGAATTCTCCTCAAACTATACTCTTGACTCATCTGGGAGTATTCCTGCCTAACTTGCCACTTAGAACTGAATCTGTTGAGTGATATGCATATGGGTTGCATGTTTTCTGCTATCTTCTCTAACCCCACAAAACATATGGACCCGATGGTATCCCTGTAATAATCATTCTGCTCTCGAACTGGCTCCTGTTCTCTCAAGACTGTGTAATAAATCCATCGCTACCCCCTGCTTTCCTGTCTGCTAGAAGTCATCATCTGTTTTTCCAGTTTTTAAGAACTCTTTTGAGCTGCCAGACCCTTCCAACCATCGGTCTATTAACCTTCTATCTAGTTTTGGGAAACTCCTAGAGGCCGTAATCAATGCTGAATTGGTTCATCATCGAGGAGATAATTGAAAAGATCCGCTGAGCAGATTTATATTTTGAAATGATTTCGTTATGCTTTCGCGGGAGATATTTAATTAATTCTGTTAATTTGTTGGTTTGTTCTTTCGTTTTTCAATCTCTCTCCCTCTCTCTCTCTCTCTCTCTCTCTCTCTCTCTCTCTCTCTTTGATTTTTTTCAATTATCTCCTTCCCTAAATGAAATATTCCTTTACCAAGCCAATATACGTACACGATTATAAAATCTTTAAAAACATTTAAAAAGTTAAATTCAAAAACTTCTATGATTTAAAATAATTAATGGATAAATTAATCTGAAAATAAGGTAATAAAAATAATAATTGCATTATAAAAAAATTAAACCAAAACAATAGCAACGTTTACACAATTTTAGCTTATTAAACATGATTTTACATCACTTAACATACACCATAATTTAATTTAACATTCAGTTAACCTGGAGTATATTTACGAGCGTTCTTAAATTTTGAATCCTGACATTTTTACTTATTTATAAATACTGGTTGCATTGTCGCTCTCTCTCTATATATATATATATATACACACACACACACAGAGACACACACACACACACACATAATTATATATATAAAAGAAACAGGCAATGGAATATTGCTGCCATTTATGGTCTGGGGCCCCTGCGTGTTGCCTCAGGGTTCTTGATAAGATCCAGAGACGGATATGCAATGTGTCATCTCGTCTGCAGTCGCTCTCTCAAAGACGCGATGTTGCATCGCTCTGCCTTTTCTACAAGTACTTCCACGGTAATTGCTCCGAGGAGTTGCTTTCGCTTGTCCCTAAACCTCGTGAATTTAAGCGTCCTACGAGGCTGGCATCCCGTTCCCACCCCTTCACCGTTGAAACTGTTAGATGTAGACGTCTTTTCTACTCCAATAGCTTCATGTCTCGCACATCTCGCCTATGGAACTCCCTTCCCTATTACTGTTTCCCTGACAAATACAATCTCCAACGGTTTAAGTGTAGCGTCAATCGTAATCTCCAATTGCCTTGATCTATCCACTTCCCTTCTCCACTTCCTGACATCTTTCATTCCTATCTGCTCTCGCTCTATATCTTCCGTAACCCCTCTGCCTTGATCGACCCTCCGTCCTTCTCTTTCTCCACATCCCTTCCTTTACCACTCCTATCTGCTCTTCCTCCAACCCTTCTGTAACCCCATGCGTGATAGTGGCCACCGGCCTTGCTTGGGGTGATACGCTTAAAAAAACAAAAAAAAAACAGTGTCGGCTCAATTATATCTATCTATCTAGCTAGCTAGCTCGTTAGCTAGCTAGTTATTATTAGAGAGAGAGAGAGAGAGAGATCATTTTTTCAATCCATGTTGAACGTCATGCGTCGGTGGTGCATCACTTTTAGTAACAATGGGCAAATTTATATTCCTACAGAGGTAGACCAGGTTTTGTGCATCACTGTCGTACAGACACTCGCTACGATCGACACATTGTCAAGTCTGAATCGGCAGACAAATGCGCTGGCAGGAATGGCTATATGTCGTGCCCGTTTACAGTTGTATCGACAGAAGGACACCTTGTGGCATCGAATAGTGCTCTGGGGATGTTAACTGATGAGAGCATGATCCGCTATGCAATTGATGATCGATGCTATTGACCTGTGTAGCGAAATCCTCTTCTGTTTATTCATTTACAAGCAAGCACAATCCCCGGAGCCATGATGTGTTTCGCTTTGGCATTCCAACATATAGGCGACGTACTGCTACAGCAGAATACTACCCGCGTATATGATACCCATGCTACTCAACATGCTCTTCAACATTTAGTGCTACTTCAGTTGAAATTTAGTGCTACTTCAGTTGAAATTTAGTGCTACTTCAGTTGAAATTTAGTGCTACTTCAGTTGAAATTCATCAAATATTTCGTTGGTAGTGTCCCCCACCCACGGGCTGTATTAGTGGATCTACGTCGTTTCTTATTTTTATCACCGATCTTCTCAATGTAATCAGTTCCCAACTTGGTATTTATGTTGTTCACACGACTTTTTACTCCTGTCTTAATGTTCAGTTCGATAGATCCGACAAAGTAAAACTGGCAGCGGCACTCTAATCTATTTTTAACTGGGACAAGCAGTGACTTTTAAATTTCAACGCCTCCAAAACGACATTGCTTGAAAGGTTATTTTGATTCTCTATTATGATTAAATGATTTTAATCATAATAGAGAACAATTCTGCCCTTCTTAAGTATGGCAAATGCTACCCTCCTAACTCTTCTTCCGAATGAATTTGACCGATTAGAGTGACTCAATTACTAAAATGGTTGATTCCCTGTGTCTTTCCAGACAATTTTTTCGTTGGAATCTATCTTGCACACTTATAAATCTATCATTCGTCCGTACAATCGGATCAGGGAAATAAATTAGAAGTTGAGGGCTGTGATCTCGAAAGTTTACGGACGATTATACTGGAAACAACAGGTGGTGGAGGGCGACGTGGTAGAGTATTATCATGAAATTTCTCCAGTTCGGGAACAAGAGACAGCAACTCCTAAATGAAGGTTAACAATAATGTAAATAAGACACTGAAGGAAACAAACGACAAACGTAATAGAAATAAAAAGTAAAAACTGTATTTACAATATAAACAACAGTTATATGTAGACAAAAAAGAATAGTACTTGAATTGCACTAATAATGGGTTTAAGTGCTATGTAATTTTTCCTAGCCATTTAACATCAAACTTGTAATAAAGTGATGTTTGTACTTACTAACGGAACGACAAGGATATCTCAATAATTTTCATGTTTAACCCTTTCAAATCCCGTCTTACTTTGTCGGATATTTAAAAATGCTAAATCTTAGCTCACAAAATCGTATTCTTCGTGAAGACATCTTTCGTTCTGTTCTGTGTTTTTCGTTGACATGGAAACGATGATGACTCCTGCTCTTGGACGAACTTTCTTGATTTGAAGAAGGAAGGGATGATAACGTCAATCTCCCTTCTGCCGTTGGCTTATACCAAAAAACAAAAAGGACCGTTGGCTTATACCAAAAAAAAATAAAATAAAATAAAAAAAATCACTTGCTTGAAAGACGCTAACTCGCTTTTTCATGAGCATCTCCAAGGCCTGGTTGGACTCAAACGAGTCAATTTGCATGCGCACGTGTAGAAAACATATGGGCAAAATAAACAGATCAGCAGTTATTTTTTCTTTAATTTTACCGCTAGTATACAAAACCAAACACAAAAGAAGATGATAAAACGTCTGCAATAAAAAATGAAACTGGCAAACAACAGAGTTACATAGACAGCTACAAACAAGATAGATAGATTCATATAAACTGACTGAGATCGATAGATAGATAGATAGATAGATAGATAGATAGATAGATAGATAGATAGATAGATGTACACATACATACATACATACATACATACATACATACATACATGCATGCATATATACATAGATACATATAAACTGAGTGATAGAGATAGGTAGATAGGAAATAACTTAGGCAAGTATATACTACAGATTTAGATAGATAGATAGATAGATAGATAGATAGATAGATAGGAATAACTTAGGCAAGTAGATACTACAGATTTAGATAGATAGATAGATAGATAGATAGATCGATAGATAGATACATACATACATACATGCATACATACATACATACAAACATACATAGATCCATATAAACTGAGTGATAGAGATAGATAGATAGATAGATAGATAGATAGATAGATAGATAGATAGATAGATAGATAGGAAGGAATAACTGAGGCAAGTAGATACTACAGATTTAGATAGATAGATAGATAGATAGATAGATAGATAGATAGATAGATAGATAGATAGATAGATAGATAGATAGATAGAAGAAATCTCAACCAAGATAACTATGTACAGTAACTTGCAGGGAGATTTGTGGTGGTGTAATGGTTAGCAAGCCTGTTGCGTTTGATTAATTAAGACTGAATGGTGAGTTCGATCGTCACTGGATGTTCCACACTTTTCGCTAGGTACAACATCTAAGCAATGCTTAGAAAAGCACCATGTGTAGTAACTTGTATTACTTCATGATTAAGATTCACCATAACGTCTTTTTTGGCTCAAAATTATGTAAATGAAAAACAAGTAAAAATTAAAAGATGTCTCCCACTCCCACTGAAACCCTAAATCCCCCCCCCCCGGGAACGTGAATTCCCCTCTGTTTGAGAACCGCTGATATAAACAGTATTAATCTGGTGTCAGTTTACTGTTACTTCGTAATCTCTGAACTTCTTTTTATACACCGTGTCCCTCAGACCGTAGTTGATCATGGCTCTCCACAATTTCCTGTCCTTTGTAGCTCTTAATAAATATTGTCTTGTTGTTATTTCTCCCAAACCCTGTTCTGCATTCCATTTACTCAAGCTCACTATATATGTTGTTTTCCTTTGTCCCTATTGCAGTCAATCTGAACTGTGAGTATCAGATTTTCCAAGACGTTCTTTCTCATTATGGGCCCTAGAAATTTCAACTGTCTCTTCCTGATGTTAAGTATATGTTTCCGTTTTGCGACCATTTTCTCTAAAATATCTTCGTTGCTCACATATTCGGTCCATACTATGCTCAGTATCCTTCTGTAGAATCACATTTCTGTTGCTTCAAGCCTGTTGTTCATCATTTTTGAGAAGATTGTTCAAAATTCACTGTCATATAGGAGGACAGATATCAGGTAACAGTTCAGTAGTAATTTCTTTCTTTCTCTTCATACCAAGTTTAGTATTTGGAATGCATCATTGGCTATGCCACAGAACGTTTGAATTTCAGTGTCGCACTTTCCATCCACAGTTAATACATTTCCTAGATATTTAAGTTTTTATACTTGTTTGATTTTGGTATCTGTCGGAAGTACTATAATCCCTAAACTTCGTGATCTGAATCTAAGACCAGTTACTATAATTCTGCTATATTATATGTACCTTTGACCTTGGGTAAATTAGGAATTCTGGGTGTCACCGTTTCTCTCAGAATGACGTAGTGTTAAAGGTCAGCTGGTCAAGAATTCCTTTCAAAAAAAACAAAAACTATTTTATATTTGGTCATTTCTTCAAATTTGAGGAATTACATCGGGCTGAGAAAATTTCAGTATAAACCGACGTTCCGATTCCGTTTTTCGCTTTTTCATTAATGAACTAATGAAAATGATCTTTAAGAAAGGAATCTCCGACTGTGCTGACACAGCTGCATACGCCGATATTGCTGTTCAAAGCGTTTAATCAATTCACGTCTCGTCCTGAGGTCGTTATTTCTGTTAGCCTCTTCAACAGAACACAGAATTATGTTTCTAAGCCGCAGGACGCAGGTTCTGGTGACCGAGTGGCTGGTTAAGCACAAAGCATTTTTTACTTTGTCAGGTAGCAATCAAATTGGCAAGATTTGGAACGCCATTTTTGCTACGGTTCATTTTCGAAGGTCAGAACACATCTGAATACCTCACGGATCGTATGGGTCAGGATGGCCAACAGACAATTATCATGCTGGATTGGGTTTGAAAATTTTTATAAGGAACTTTTCACCCTTTCCTCAACTTAGTGTTCACAACAAAGGATCAGGATTATTTTCATATGATGAGAGTTTCCTGTTCTCACAAGGAAGAACAATAATTATCTTCACATTATATGCGTGTCTCAAGGATTCTTAATTTATTGATTTAATGCAAAACTGGCTTTCTTTGGAGATACGTCACATTTTTTATACAAGTCATTTTTTGATACATTTTTGAGGTATATTTAAAGACAGCAGACATACTGGTCAGCTTCTTCCAAAGTACGAATAATCCCCCTCTGACAGTAAAGAAAATTCCATCGGAAAATTGTTGGAAGTTTATTTCGGAAGAAATACGATCCAAGATGTCGATTTTCTTAAGTCAGCATCACGGTAAGTAGTGAAAAATAAGTGTTGTGAAATAATCATTGGGGTAGGTAGAGACATTTGAAGATTAATAGATAGACAGACCGGGAGATAGATAGATAGATAGATAGATAGATAGATAGATAGATAGATAGATAGATAGATAGATAGATAGATAGATGAGGAAAAGGAAGATTAATTATAATATATTGTTGTCGAAAATTTATATCAGTAATAGGATAAAATCGGGATGACACGTCAGAAATTAGTTTACAAGCCAAATAGATAGATAGATAGATAGATAGATAGATAGATAGATAGATAGATAGATAGATAGATAGACAGATAGATAGATATGAACAAACTCAGATCGACAAGTAGATATAACAGGGTTACATGGACAGCTAAAAACAAGATTCATATAAACTGATTTAGATAGATAGATAGATAGATAGATAGATAGATAGATAGATAGATAGATAGATAGATAGATAGATATGAAGAAACTGAGATCGACAAGTAGATATAACAGAGTTACATGGACAGCTAAAAACAAGATAGACAGATTCATATAAACTGATCGAGATAGATAGATAGATAGATAGATAGATAGATAGATAGATAGATAGATAGATAGATAGATAGAAAAAATCTCAACTAAGATAAGAATGTTGAGAGTTGTGTAATAACTACAGATAATGATGGGAGTAGGAAGCAGATAAAAAAGATAGTCATAAATGAGACAAACTGTAAAATGGAAAGATTGAAAGAGCGTATTTATTCAAGTGTTTCTTTTAAGTGGGCTTTGTGCAATTTTATAAAAGAATAATCTCAACAGACTTATTGACGAACAAAGGAGCAAAAGGATTTGCGGTAATGCTGAGGATTTTCACATAGAAAAGATTAAATTTGTGTTTGGCCTGGAAGTAAATTTTAAAAAAGAGATTCAATACGACGACTGCTACTGTTAATTAATACTAATAATTAGTATCACTCTTACGAACACTATATATATATATATATATATATATATATATATATATATATATATATATACATATATATATATATCAGAGAGAGAGAGAGTGAGAGAGAGAGAATGCAAGTAAAAGGTTTGTCAGTTCGCTGATTGATGCTACCTTCAGCATCCCGACCCAAAGTTTCTTAGACGGAGCCTCCGTGAATCACTCTGTCCACTCTTCAGAGCAATCAACAATTGACTGTTAATATATATATATATATATATATATATATATATATATATATATATATATATATATATATATATATATCTTACTTAAACGTTATTTTTAGTTGAAACTCGTATTTGAGTAAACGTTCCGTTTATATATTAATCGGTATGTATATTTATTTTCGTCTACAGGTCTGAATATTCGAGAAATTAATAATATTTCTCGAAGCATTCAAACCTGCGTTCCCCTAAGGGACACAGTCATTAGATCTGACTTGCTTCGACCTCTCGCCTATAGAATTATTTAAACGTGGTACTTGGTAATTGGAAAGCGCTCGATATCAGTGATAGACCTAACATATTTGTTTGGGTTGATGTGTGTTTGTGACTCTGGGTTTCACGCCCTTTGTAATCGTCAGACAAACTGATTGACTTTGAAACTATTTATGGTTGTGTATTTTTGTTGTTTGGCTTTAGTGGGAGGGAAAATTCTCCTTTGCGTGCGTCGTTGAGTGTATACATACGCACTTGGCCGCTGATTTTCGGTGTTGGATTTATGTAGCGAATTTTGCCAACAAGTGGTGGGTTGGAAGGTTGGTGTCAGCTTATAGACCGTTCGTTTATTTTGTTCACAGAATGATACTTTCTCTCACACACACACATACATGCATGTGTGCGAGTACACATATTTACTATCCGTCTGGGTTGTGCATACTTAAAATGGATTCTGTATGAGATTATGATAGATATTTTTGTCATTATTTTTAATGTTGCTTATTTGCTTGTTGTGAACGATAACACTTTTGTAAATAGTAGAAATAATTGCTAATACTTATTGGTATTTATGCAGAAAATTGACACTCATTTTTGATAGGGAAGGGAGTATAATTTTAAACTAATGCGGCGATGATAATTATGTTGGTGTTGAAATAGTCAGAATTAAATAATACTTGTAATGTTGAGCGCACTGAAAATGTAACTGTGGTAATGGTAAAATTGGGGATAAATAGTAAGCATGATATACTAATTACAATATTAAATAAATGGATAGTAAGACTTAAATAATATTAGATGTAATGACGGTGGCAAGCTATGAATAGGGTGATGGCAGTTAGGGCGGTTCGCTGGTATTAGTGTGGTAATATTTAAGGGAGTAGATGACAATGGTAATAACACTGATAGCGGCAAATAATTATGGTAAAAATAGAAGTAGTGATGATAGTAATGGTGATGGAATGAAAATAATAATGATTATGATAGTAGTATTAATAAATAAATAATTTAGGCTAATAACAAAAAAATAATCTTACAATTAAAAATTGCAGTAGAAATAGTTAATAATTAAATAAAGGGAGGGATGATGTTAAATATGGAAGAGGTAATGGATAAAATAGAAACTATTAAAAGTGGTGGTAATTGGGTTATACTAATAGATTTTGGTGAAGGTGGTAATAAATAATGGCAACGATAAGAGCAAAGGCGATGGAAAAACCAGTAGTAATCTTTTGGGGGAGGTGTATGAGATGGTGATAATGGTAGTAGTTATTTTGTGATGGGTGCATTCGGTGGTGGTTACAATGTTGGAAACTAAAGTAGTGGTAGACGTTGTAAAATGGTGTTGTGGTATCAGTAGTGTATTGCTTCGTGTCCATAGAGTCAATGTTAGTTTAGACAGCAAAGCTGGGAAGGATATCGATTTGTGTTACTTGGTATGTAATTTTTTAAATCCATTTCGTATGAATTGAGATAAATAGGTATTTGTTTTCGTATCTACCATTTGAAATTATTTCTGATCATATGTTGAGTAATTTCTTTTGTTGGTCGTGAGAAATTATTGCTACTTTTTCGTGTAGACAAAGTAGGCATTTCTTTTTATGTTGTTGTGTGTATTTCAATATTTCCCAGCTTATTTTTGGTGCAATGTTTTGTGTCTTTTAGTTGCTACATGTATGTGGATAGTGTAATGCTGTTTCAGTATTTTCTGTTGGAGAATGAGAGGTCGTGTTTGTATATAATTTAATTTAAAATTAATCAGTAAGTCAGATGATGGCAAATGGCGTAAAACTGAGGGTCAAAAACACATATCAACGCAAATAAATAAATGCACACACACACACACACACACACACACACATATATATATATATATATATATATACATATATATATATATATATACACACACACATATATATATATATATATATATATATATATATATATATATATATATATATATATATATATATATATATTACAGCAAAATACAAAAATTTGCCTCAACATTCAAGATAGTCTATTTCAAGCCGTTCTGTACGCGGCTATCATCAGCCCCTAAGTGTCTACTTCGGAGCATTGTTTTAAATTTATTTTCAATGTCAATTCTCCTCTGGTAGACGCCTTGTTAATGGGAATGGGTTTGTGTTAACGATTGGTGGGGGCGTAAGTTATCTTATCAGGGGGCAGCTGTCTGGGGTTGGAGTTTATTTATGGCCAGGACTTGTTTATAGTTGAATATAACTTCCTACTATGTGGCGTTTCTTATTTTTACTACACTTGATTACTTGTACAATATATATATATATATATATATATATATATATATATATATATATATATATATATATATATATATATATAATAATAATAATAAAGAAGTTGAAGGTCAGAGTTGAATTAAACTAGTGAACAGTAGTATTAAAAAAGTACTCAATGCATATTTAAAAAATATAACAATTTAACATGTAAAGCTTTTAAGTATAGAAAATTAGGAAAACAGCCGATTCCGCTTACATGGTTTCAACCTTTGGTTTCTTCAGCCGATTTCGATCAGTTGATTTCATAACGCTTTATTTGTTTTAATAAATAAACAATTATGAACGCTATATTTTTTCAAAATCACCTGATGATCCCGAAAGCTAGCGGAATCGGCTGATTTCCTATATATATATATATATATATATATATATATATATATATATATATATATATATATATATATATATATATTCACATGATGTACTATCTAAATAATCCTTCCACGATTTAAACACTTTCCTCTTTTTATTCTTTGCATGTTTTAGGTTACGAATATGCAAGTATTATCTTTGGGAATTTCACCATATTTTTTCGATAATCCTTAACATCTACCTTCGAATACGACCTTTTACAAGAAAAGAATAGAATTTCACATTCAATAATCAATAGCATTTACTGATTTGGTTTTAACTTTTTCTTCATTATATTAGCGTATAAGCTATAATAAAAGACGTGTGTTTTCATTTTTCTATTTCTTTGCTTTTTACTGTATTTATTAATTTCAGTTTGTATTTTGAACAGGTGAGCGGAGATTGCAAAGGGAATTCTTTCATATAAATTAACTGATATAATGCCCAGCATAAATTATAATCTCAATTCCGACAAGTAAGCTTATTTTTTTCAAAATGTCAAATCAGTAACATCCTTGCAAGCTGTAACCCTCCATTACTAATGTGGAGTAATGTCATAACTACACTAACGTGCCATACTCAAATGCCCTGTTTCAAATTTTAGCTTTATAATTTAGTTCTAGTTATATATTTTCATGATTTTTTTCTGGTTTCTATAGAATAAATAAAAATTAAAATCGACAAATGGATGTAGAAGAATCTCTCGATTAGTGCAGTTAATGTGTATATTAAAAGATGCGTACTATTCAGAAACGCATTAATCGAATATGAGCAAAATGTTTACACATTTTCTATTTTTAAATTTTAGAAATTTTTTCATTAGTCGGTAACTATAAAAAAATCAATTTTCAATTACTATGTGTTATGAATAATCAATAGTTACTCTCCTCTATGAGATACCTATTTCTGTTTACTGGGACTATAAAAAGACACTATACGCGTACCTTTTATTCCCAGTTGAATAAAGCTTTCTTAAAGCCTACACCTGCGTACTTTTGTCATTACCCTATGGTTAAACTGAATTATGCTTTATCGCACTGAATGAGTATTATGTATGTACTGATCGAATTTTGGTATATAAAATTTAATGCGCATTAATCGAGGTATTCCTGTACTTTCGATATGGCGATATTCACATTCAAAGAAATGCTAATCTTACCGATGTTGCTTGCTTAAACCGTTATACTTTCTTCCTTTAGAATATTGGACAACACAATAGTCTTATTCGATTTCCTCATAGTATCATAGTCCAATCTTTGATAGGCTAAACAACGCTTTATAAGCACTACTACAGTATTACTTCGTTTATTCGAAAATTTATGACAGGTTTTGAAAAAATTAGTTTCGGATAATTCAAAATTTTCTTTGAGAGAGCTATTTCTGTTTACTGGGACTATAAAAGGACACTATACGCGAACCTTTTATTCTCAGCTGAATAAAGCTTTCTTAAAGTCTAAACCTGCGTACTTTTGTCATTAAACTATGGTTAAACTGAAGAATTCTTACCGCACTAATCGATTATTATGCATGCACTTACCGAATTTTGGTATAAAAAAATTTCAGCGCACGAATCAAATACGATTTAATCGAATGCGCATTAATTCCTGTATTTAGAAAAATCGTATTAAACCATCAATATTAAAAAAGGAATTTGTTAATTAAGTTCAATTATGCTAAAATAGGTTTCATTACTTTACATTTTTTACACCTTGACTATTATCCTCATCTTTGTTGCTTTTATCATAATATTTCGGCCGTTGTCCCTTTTCAGCCTTGATCGGGTGCTGGTTGAGCCGAGTGACGCTCGGGCATTTTCGATCTGACCCCGTTCTTTAGTCTACGGGGGTAGATTGCTCTCGTTCTGCTGATCATTGTCGGAAAGCACAAATGCCGAAACGTCGTGATCAAAACAAGTATAAGGACAATAGTCTACATGTAAATAATTATAAATTCTCATCTAAGAAATTTAAACAAAATGCTTCATTTTGCTCACAATTCACGCAACATGTATTGAATCAACTGCTAGGTCCACTGCTACGAAAGTTGGTTCCCTTTGTCGTGCTAGACAATTTTATTTATATATCATTCGCATTGAGTAATCGAATAATGTCCTATTTTTACCGTTCTTGGATAGAATGTGTCTAAGTTGAACTTCCTTCTTATAAATAAAATACGAAAAGAATAAGGACGAGTCGACCACGTGTACGTGACATAGCGGGTCCTAGCAGTGCTTGTCTGAACTGGTGTAACTAAGGGTGGTAACTAGTCTGAACATTTGCCATAGAAATTCCGATACGGTAGCGAAAAGATTGCGATATTTCGTCTCCGGGAAAACGGTTGTAAGTTGGAAACTAATTCATCACCGCGTAAACGCTTTTAAACTCTGGCAAGGCTGGAAAATGAGCAGTGGGCAGCTCCAGTTTCGGTGTGACAGCTACACTCCATTTTTAGTTTGATCTGACTAATATAAAGATAGAGCATGTCAGGAGGGGTCAGGTATTTCCTGGGGCGGTACAACAAACACAGACTATTTACTACTATTCTCTCACTGTACCTATATGTCACTATATCAAATGCAAAAGGTTTTGCTTCAAGGAAAATTCGAATATAAAAAATATCTCACGACACGTGTGAACTGTTTGAAATAAAGATTTAAAATAGATAGATATATAGACAGATATATATATATATATATATATATATATATATATATATATATATGTGATGACGAAATACAGGAAAAACGTTGAAAAAAATAAACAAAATACAAAATTATCAACGTCCAACGGGTTTTCACGTATTCTATCTTTACATATTTTGTCGTATATTTCACATCAATCATTTATCGTAAATAGATAGATACATGAGCATATCTAACGCTGAGAAGTTTTCCAGTTAAAATTGGCAATACAGACTTTTCTCTAACCCATACCGGTGGCCAACGAAGGCTAAAGAGCCCAGTTTTTCAATAATATATTCTTTTGGGGTGTGTTATGCTTGTTTTTGAAGTGCGTTGGGGATATGTGTGGTCACTCACATTAAAGCAGCATAAATTAGCCTTGTGTTCACGGAGATAATAATATACTTGACAGGAAATAAAACGTAGAAAAATAACAGGAAAGCATGGGAAATTGGATGTTAATTTTATACAATTTATTTTTTTATGCGTACTAGTGTGTGAATTTTTGGCTCTAAATGCTTCATGGTACATGTAATGAGAAGAATTAGTTACTGACAGAGAGAGGTTGGACACGTGTTGACTGTCCAAGGGTTCAGGCGAAGAGGTTGAATTTAACGTCTTTTAGCAGGATCTGCGTATTTCCGGCAGGAACAGTTTTTGTTGCATGCTGGGAATATTTTCATTATTTTTAATTTATTTTATTTTATTTTAATTTATTTTATGCAACCTTTTTCATTTTACTGTTTTATTTACTTTATTAATCATTTTTATTATAATTATTATTTTATATTTTATTTTTATTTATTTATAATGATGTTCCTATATTACATCCCCAGCAAATAAACTCAGCTAATCGGTAGTGATGGATGCCTATTTAAGCTGCAATTAGTCATTTTTTTTAATGAACTGTCCTCCCGGGCCTGTAGTTGTAGGTTGTATTTGTTGAGGTGCTTGTTTTGAAGAAGTTTTTTTTCGATTTGTTCAGGGAGTAATTGTTTTTAATGTTTTTTGGTATCGCATTATGGTGTCACATTTTTTTTAATATCTCAGTAACGAAAATGAGGGGTTTCTTTTTTGTTTTTTGAGGAATTTTCTCTGATTAAATATTTTCATGCGTGGCACAGTGTCCAGAGTAAGGGAGATTTCTTAGCTGAGTGTAACGGTCTTTCATAAATTCATCCTTCAGAAAATGGCTTA
>OZ038482.1:50023761-50096261 GCA_964036315.1 Acanthosepion esculentum | reverse complement strand
TCTCTTTCCCATTCTATCTTTCACTTTTCATATATATATATATATATATATATATATATATATATATATATTAACTTAGTTACAGCTATTCATATAACATTTCGTTTTATTACGTATGCCTGATTTATCTGAACAGTTCGCATGTCATTATATTATGACATGTTTATCTGTCTAGACTAAATATCTCCTTCGTGATACTCATCAAGTAACGCTTCGAAAGAGATCGGCTTCTAGTTCTTGAGATGTGATATCCTGTAACACACATACGCCCGTACGCACACAAACAGATATGTTGGAATGGGTGCATATGTACATATTTGTGTGAAGATGATAAGACAAAGGGGAACATTTATTAACGACGCGTTTCGCCGAGAGCGCCTTCTTTCTTTGGCTTCCACAGCTTAGAATTTTAAAAAGACATTGCCAACACAATTAATTATTTTTTAATTTTTAATTTTTTTAATATTGTTCACCCAATAGAAACAAGGTTCAAGAGCCACTGAAGATAGGCGTTACTGAATGAGATTGTTGTAAGGGTAAACAAGAAGTGGGAAAAGGTGCATATTATGAAGATATGTAGGACAGATAACAGTTAAAATTGTAGTGACCGTGAAAGCGTCCTCGTTCGTATCAGTTCCACAATGCAACAGTTCTGGTGAAGAAGCTGTCCGAGATGAACGTCCTAAATAACAGGGGAATATGCAATGAATGTGGATGAATAGGCTCAGTCTACGCGTCATGACGATTTCTAATCCCACCCAGTCTCCGAACATCTGCCAGGAAAATATCTATAGAATAGCGAGAGACTAGCAAGATTTCTTCTGTGTGAAAGGAGCTTCAAAGAGGGAAGGATTTGTTTTTCTATTATTATTTTTTTTTAATTTCAGTTTAGAAAATTTAAAACTCTACTGCAGGAAATACGACAAAAGGTAATAAAAGAAAGCGTAGAGAAAAGTAAGAAAACAGAAAATATATAGTTGTCAGCAAGTGGAATAGCTTGTTGGGCATGCGCAGAATGAACTAAATTTTTACTTGACTGTTAGAATATATCAGAAGGATTTTTCGTCAGGTTGCGTGATCTTTTCATGCATCCACAACAATAAATAATTCGCAATATAAAACAAGACAAAACATGTATGCAATTCAACCAAACATATGCATATATACAATTCAAATATTATTTACAAAATGTTATTGCAAGGTATTATGTCTTATGTTTGTTAGTGGACGAAGATTTTTGTTTGCTTTTTGGTGTCTTGGTGTATTTGTATTACAGTCTATAAGAAATCGTAATTAGTGTTTAAACAGCGTTATTTATGTCCGTATTGTATTTGTAATGTTTAGAATTGAGTCATCAGAAGTAGTCTACCCTTAACCGTAGGTATGTAATATGTTCGATAATAGTATTTACTTAAATTGTAGTGAGTGTTGATAATTCACTTTAGATAAGTAAAGTCTTGTAAGTTTGAAGTTCTTTGTATTCACAGAGTAATCTTCGAGTCGAGTTTGTGGTTTTTCGCGCGGGAAAATTATAATCGCAAGTTACAATTTTTTGATTAACGCTTCTCTGTGTTCACTGGACTGACTGATTTGGTCAGTTGGAAATCTTCCTTATATAAGGTTTTACATGTCAGAATCGGTTCAAGTAAGTTTGGGCGCAATTTAACTTCCTCACGTGAAGTTTTTGAATTATCACGTTGCAAGCCAATAGAATTCGCTGCTTAGCACAATAAGGTTTTTGATTGGTTAAGTTGATTCACGTAAGCGTGTAAAATGGAATGTTCCTGTTGCTAGGGGTGATAATGTAAATGGACGAGTCCACAAGCTCAGTATGTGAACTACAAGTTGGAAATGTCGAAATGAAGCAAGTGCACAAATTTAAATATCTGGGAAATTTTCTAATAGAGGACGTAATATGGGACAGCTAAATTCGGTGGTGCGTTGGAACAGCAGAAGTGGCCTTCTAAAAAGCAAACAACATTTTAAGAAACAGGAAATATCGCCAGGGAAATAGAAAAGGGCAAACACGGATAAACGCACCCAGATTAAGACCAAGTGTCAAAAGGCTGTTTTTTCACATAACACCGCTTTTTTAACGACCTTCGCGTTCGGCAATGTTCATTGTTTTAAACAGAGATGATTAGTATTTGGATAAAACCTAAACATATAATTGAAGTGAATTTATACATTTTTTGTATTTTTGAGAACTTACAACAAAAATATTAAACACTATTAGATATTTTATTTATAATAATAATTCTAAAAACTAATAAAATTGTAACTAATGAAATCCAACATTTATCAGTTACCAACTTATAAAGAAAAAAATGGGAAAACAAATTTTATTGATAAATTTATAAACATTTATTAAATTATTAAAATATTTGAACCAATTATAAAGAATCCTTTTGATTCACCATTTTATAAAGTTTGAATCAATTGGCAGTTAGCCTATATTTTGTAAACCATTCCCATAAATAATGTAATTTATAGTATACATTACCAATCTAATAAATAAATAGCGTTTATTAATTTTGTTGTCAATTCTAAAGAACAAAGAAAATGTATAAATCCTCTTTCATATGTTTAGGTTTTATACGATCCCCATCATCGCTTTTTAAAACAATAAACATTGCAGAAGAGTTAAGGTAGTTCAAATGATAGCGGGGTCATGAGTAAAACCGTCCTTTTGACACACCGTCTTACAGCGGATACGTTTATCCATGTTTTCAAAAAAAAAAAAGAATACTAAATTTTTGTTGTAATATCAGTCCTCCTCTATGACAAAGGATATTAGATAATCTTCTCAAAGATGAAGACGAGATATGAGACAACAGAAATGTGTTTCTACTGAAGGATGCTGAGAATATTACGGATTTTTCTGTGTGAAAAGAGTTTCAAAGAGGAACAGATCAGTATGTGAACTACAAGTTGAAAATGTCGAAATGAAGCAAATGTTTTTAATCCGAATGTATAGAGAAATGAGGTTTGAACTCATGGTTCAGTTGTAATTGATCTAATGAGATCTAATGAGTCATCCTATGCATCACTCCTTTATATATATGATTATTCACACATACACAGATACACACACACACACAGACATACATATATATATATATATATATATATATATATATATATATATATATATATATATAAAAGTGAAATTATAACGAAAATTGAAATATAAACGACACATATACTTAGAAATAGACTGAATACCTTAGATACATGATGAGAAAAGGAGGCTTGCACAATGTGACACTTAAAATACATATTGAAATCTGGAGGGAAAGCTATAAGCTGTATCTAACCTACCTAACGTCAATGGATAGCAGAACAGGGATTGGGAGCGATAAAGAAAATACAAATTTTATTAAGTGCTACAAGGCATAGGAAGTTGTAGAGTGCCATGATCTCCCAAATCTTGAAGGTATGTATAAGAAGAAGATTACGTCTCTTGTTTCTTGAAAACCAAAGTAACCATAATCTAATGATCAAAACTTGTCCATTTTCTCCTCCCAGCCAGTACACTTACGTGTCAAATCTCGTTTGAAATTATAGAAGTGGCCGGTGTATTATCAGCTATCAATCTATCTTCGCTCTATTTATTTACTGTCTGCTTATTATAGGAATTACGGGCATAGATCTGTTGCCAACTGTTAGGCCTTGGAGGTGTTCCCCAACACAACAAAGAAATAAGAATTCAGTGAATATACAAATTTGCAATAACACATACCATAAGATGACCGGGGCACCTCAACGTGGTGTAACGGTTAGTAAGCATGGCTCGCTAGATCAATGACGACAGAGTAATGAGTTGGATACTCCCTGGGTGATCGTAAATACTGGTTTTATGCTACGACTAAACTATACTTTGGAAATCACTACCTGCAATATGTGTATTTTATATAATAATAATGATAATAATAATAATAATAAAAATACAACTGATAAAAATAGGCGAAAATTACAAGGATTTAACGTGTTGATTTTAGGTAGCAGAAATTCTGCCCAAAAGGGCTCAATAGAAAACAGTAGATAAAACAATATTCAATAAATCAACAAAAGTTCAAGTTATCCAATTCAAGAGTTTAGCGTTGAAACGCTCGCCAGGTCCAGATGTTTGATAAAACATCGATTTATGAAACATCTGTCTTATTTGATCGTTTCGATACGAAACACTTGAGTCTGAGAACTATATATGTCACATGGATTTTTGTTGATTTATTGCATATATATATATATATATATATATATATATATATATATGTGTGTGTGTGTGTGTGTGTGTGTGTGTGTGTGTGTGTGTGTATATATATACATATATATATATATATATATATATATATATATATATATATGTATATATATATATATATATATTAAGAAATACAGTTTTAATGTGTGCTATATTTATGGGATAAAGTGCTCAATATCAGAGATAGAGCATATGTAAATATAAATATAAAAGTGAACATTGAAGTCAACACTCAGAGGCGACAGGCTGTTTCATGCTAGACGCAATCTTCAGGCCTGACGGTTGCATCTAGCATGAAACAGCCTGTCGCCTCTGAGTGTTGACTTCAATGTTCACTTTTATATTTATATATATATGTGTGGGTGTGTGTATGATGTGTGTGTGTGTGTGTGTGTGTGTGTGTGTGTGTGTGTGTGTGTGTGTGTGTGTGTGTGTGTGTGTGTGTGTGTGTGTGTGTGTGTGTGTGTGTTTGAATAATCTTATATATAAGGGAGTGATGCATAGGATGACTCATTAGATCTCATTAGATCAATTACAACTGAACCATGAGTTCAATGCTCATTGCTCTATACATTCGGCCTCGTGCCGCATCTAAGCTACGATAAGAAAACCACCAGACGACTAACAAAATATATGATGACGAAGCACTATCTTGTCCTTCTTTACGATTTCCGCTTCTTCTATAATATTTACTTTAATCTTGACAATATTTTCCTGCACATTTTTAATGTCCTATTTACTTTAAAGCAGTCTTTTCTTTTTTCCAAAATCGTTCGCATTTCTTGGAAACATTGTCATCGTCGACGCCATTTCTTTTGCTTACATCTTGACAGTGTAGTAATCTAGGATGAATATTTGACATAGAGTTCCTAAGGCTCATCGCAACAACTAAAGATGCCTTGCAGAAATTAAACTAAGTATCAAGATAAAAATAATAATAATAATAATGGCCGTATTTCCTATAATAAGCAGACAGTAAATAAATAGTGCGAAGATAGATTGACAGCTGATAATACACCGGTCACTTCTATAATTTCAAGCGATATTTAACACGTAAGTTTACTGGCTGGCAGGAGAAAATGGACAAGTTTTGCTCATTAGATTATGGTAATCTTTTTCTTATACTTTCAGGTTTTGGGAGATCATGTCTCTCTAAAACTCCCTATCGCTTGTAGCTCTTAGTAAAATTTGTATTTTCTTTATCGCTCCCAATCCCTGTTCTGCTATCCATTGATGTTAGGTAGGTTAGATGCAGCTTATAATAAAATTCCGTTAGAAAGAAAGAAGAAAGTGTTATCTTGCTTTTTTATATCTTTTTTTTTTAAGCGTATCACCCCAAGCAAGGCTGGAGGCCACTATCACGCAATGGGTTAAAGAAGGGTTGGAGGAGGAACAGATAGGAGTGGTAAAGGAGAGGATGTGGAGAAAGAGGAAGACAGTGGATCGATCAAGGCAAGGTGGTTACAGAAGATTTTGAGCGAGAGCAGATAGGAATGAAAGGTGAAAGGAAGTGGAGAAGGGAAGTGGATCGATCAAGGCAACTGGAGATGTCGATTGAAGTTACACTTAAATAGTTGGAGATTGTATTTGTCAGGGAAACAGGAATAGGGAAGGGAGTTCCACAGGCGAGATGTGCAAGACATGAAGCTATTGGAGTAGAAAAGACGTCTACATCTAACAGTTTCAACGGTGAAGGCGTGGGAACGGGATGCCAGCCTCGCAGGACGTTTAAATTCATGAGGCCTAGGGACAAGCGAAAGCAGCTCCTCGGAGCAATTACCGTGAAAGTATTTGTAAAAAAGACATGGCTAGGCAACATCGCGTCTGTGAGAAAGCGACTGCAGACGAGATGACATATCAGGGCCAATCACATTGCATATCCGTCTCTGGATCTTATCAAGAACCCTGAGGCAAACAGCAGGAGCTCCAGACCATATATGGCAGCAATACCCCATGCAAGGGCGAATGGTCGATTTATAGACTTGGAGGATCGATTCCGGGGAGAAAAATTTCCTGGCTCGGCACAGGGAACCAACTTTCCTTGCGGTGGATGATGCAACTGATTCGATGTATTTGTTCCATCTCAGATCAGCGGACAGCGTGAGACCGAGCAGCCGCAGAGAGGAGCTCTCGAGAAGTTGGTCTTCAGAGATTCTAATGGGATGCAGGGATGAATACCATTGTTGTTTTCCTGTGTTACAGTGATATGCGTATCTCAGGTCAAGGTAAGATGTTGAATAGTGATTTTCCAAGCGTAGCTTAGATGTGACATAAGGCCGAAAATGTGGGCACCCAGGGAGGATCGAACTCACTACTCAGTCGTAATTGTTCTAGAGTCACAAGCTTGCTAACCATTGCACCGCCTTGAGGTGCCCAAGGTAAGATGTTGAATATAATAAATATCTATACTGAAAGCATCTTTTTCTTTTTCTTTTTTCAAGTAATAAGGAATGTTTTGTTTTACGTTATGTTTAGAAAAATATATTTACATTATCATATTTGCATTACCACAACGTTTCGATCGTGCCCTTCCAACTGCTTCAGGTATCTGTTGATCTATGTCAACTTCAGGTAATTAAATAAAGAGTGCAGTTCGAAATTCACCGAAGATTACCCTGATCGAAAGACACCAGGAGTCCGGAGAGCACAACGACCGAAAAGTTATATCAATAACAACAAAGATGAGGATATTATTCTAATTGTAAATTATGTAAATAATCATAACTACTCATCCCGAAAATTCAGAAATTATGGAAACAATTTGATGGTTCGGTTGTTTTTGTTTAGCGGCATATAAACACCACTACGGGTTATTTAATGTCGAAATCTAAATATGAAAATTCAGACTTGATATTTAATTCAAGAGAATGTCATTATTGCATGATTAAATTATAATTACTCGGCTGCATTTGTTTATCAAATATTCTTACAAACTCAAGCGAGGAGTGATTTATCCTCATTAAATGAAATTAGATGAATCAGAGCAAATGGTTTTATTTTAATTTTTTGAAAATATATGTCATGTCTCCAATTTTAGTATAAAATGTATGGATTTTCATTTTGCTATAAAAATGTATTGTTGGTCATTTTATTATAAAATCTAATGTTGGTAATTCTAGTATAAAATATGTTGCTGGTCATTTTGTTTTAAAATGGATTGCTGGTATTTTTTCTATAAAGATGTATTGTTGGTAATCTATATAAATTGGAATGTCAGTTTATCACACTTTTTCAATTAAAGGGATACAACTCACTAACTTTTAAATATCTCATCTTCTATCTATATAATAAATGGAAATATCAATGTGTTAGCGTCACACTTTTTCAAATGTACTCTTAGAGGCCGTACCCCAACATATCATACCATTTTGGAATCAGGCCGACTCTATGAGCAAATTAAAAACATTCCTGGCCTGATTCGGACCCGCAATCCTGAAATTTTGGATTGCCAAGTTTTCCTTATTTCAATTTTTTTGGGTGATTTTTACGCGATTTTTTGCGACGAATTCTTTTGTACGATAACAATTTTCATAACATGAAAATAAACTTGGGAATAATCGAAATTAATTGCGAAATCCAGCGAAAGTAACCTTTCAAATAAAAATAATTGTTTGTACGAAAATGGAGCGATGAATTTTGACATATGTAGTTTACTGTTGCTTATCGCATCTGCTCCTCCCTACCTATTGTGATGAATGCCCGATCAAGAGCCCTCCGTAGGAGCTATCTTAAGTGCTGCCCGATAGGACGGCTTTTAAGCTCGTTTTTCTACAAAAACTTATTGCTAGTATTTTTTTAGAAAAAAACATTTTTATATTACAAATACCAGTAATATATTTTTAAAAAGCATATGTATAAATATATATATTTTTATTACCAACGATACATTTTTGTAGTGAAATTACCAGTTAAGGTTAATTTCACGACAATTGTATTGTTGGTAATTTTTTATAAAAACGTACTGCTGGCATTTTTACAATGAATATGTATTTTTACTTTTTCTACTGTTTTCATTTTTTTGTTTGTGGTTCGCTATTTACACATAACTGGGATCGTAACAGGTACAGCACTCCGGGTCAAGGTGAACATGGGAACAACAGTAATTAAGAGGTGGTTTCACGTTCCTTAAAACTCCTGATATCCCGATCAGAGCCTTTGCTGCTTCATGTATTTTACCGTTATAGCCACGAAGAGAAACAAGCGGAAGAACAAATAAAAATGTCTTTCAATACCAATAAGTTTAATAAGTAAAACTTTCACGGTATAATTTATTTCTAAATTTTTGGCAAAACACTCGTAACTTTTTAAGTTTTATTAAAAATATTGAAAAATTGGAATGAGACATAATAGTTACGTTTAAAACTCAATTGCAAGTACAATAGCAAACATTGATTATAAATCAAGATCTGCACCCTGTTACTAAATTAAAAGATGTTAGCAAGATACCTGTAAGTAAAAGAGCTTTACGAGCCTGTAAAGCAGAAGAAGAAAGATTTCATTTGTCAAAAACCTGGGAAGGAAATGAAGAGATTAATTAGATTGGATTGTAGGCAGTGAGGTAGAAAGTGTTCGAGATTTGTTTTGATTCTTTTGGAGAACTGGAGTCGAGACGTACGGAAGGGAAATGGACGAACGAGGAAATGAATTTGACATTAAAAGAAAAATTGAACTTCTAATTGAGGGACAAGTTCATTTCAAGATCAACAAAATAGAACGCTGAATGGCCAAGTGATAGTGGCAAATAGGCATATATTTTTGTATTCGAAATAATGGGTTCCTTGCTTACCGCACACACTTACACAAGTAGGTGATTTGTGGTTTGAATGTATCTATATCATTCTGGTTGTGTCTATTGTGCCTGTATTAATGTATAAATTCTCTCAGCTTCCTCTCTCTCTCTCTTTTCCACCCATCATCTTTCACTCACGTTCTCGTTCACGTACACTCTTTTTCTCTTTCACTATTTTTTTCACTTACTTTCTCTTTCGTTCTCTGTATTTTTGTAATTTTGTATCTATATAAGGATATATGTATGCACGAGTAGGAAGATGGGGATGGAGAGCCAGTCACTGTAGAAATATATTCCATATTGACATTATTTACATTTGGACTGATGTCCTCATCTTTCTTGTTAGTATTACTAAATTTCGGTCGTTCCACTCCCCGGCCTTTTTTGGGTGAGATCCATCCATGGGCTGGGTGTTACAGGCTCGGAATCAAAAGAAACTGGACAAGCAATAACTGAGCAGTACTAAAAAAGACATATTCCTAGACATGTACTAGAAAAATATATCCCTTTCCGGTCTGGTAACTTCGCTATATATCACGAGATTCTCGACAAAATAAAAAAAAGGATATGTAATATTGGTTCTGGTAGGGCATCCCGACTTCAGTCACTCACCTACCTGTGGGACGTGACTGCTTTCTATCTTGTCTATAAATAATTTCATGGCAGTTGTTCTAAAAATCTCTCCTTCTTTACCTAACCGCATGAAATTATGTGTACTGTTAGATAAGCAACTACATCTCATTGTTTTACTGTTGAAATATATAGATGTCACCTTAAGGTTTATTATAATAGTTTCTTTTTCCGAACTTTTTTTCCGGTTTATTGATTCCCTGCAACCCACACTCTACGGTTAAAGCACTTTCATCCTCTAAGACGAAATTATATAGCAAGTTCTTTAATCGATAGAACATCCACAGTAAATCTACGACCAGGTCCTTACAACAGTTCGCTTTTCTAGACAGATCTTCTATTATGACAATGTGTGGTGCTTCATAAAAAAAAGTGATAAAGACATAAACTAAAGGGAAAAGAAACTAAATGAAATTGACTAGAGTCTGTAACTAAACCACATATTAAAGATAAAAATTATTTTAAAAAATAATTTAAACGAATATTTCAGCGTCCTCTCCTTCATGCTCATCTGTAGTTAGGTGTAGTTAGATAAAGGTAAACTTCAATTTAGTCCGATGAAGTTCTAAATGACAAAAAAGCGTCACATGAAAATTGTTTTCCATTTTGCCGTTGTTTTATTTTAATAGAAATATATATATATATATATATATATATATATATATATATATATATATATATATTGCTGCCACTTATGGTCCGGTGCTCCTGCAGAGATGAATCATCAATATTATTCATCTTCATCTGGCATCCCGGCTTCAGTCCCTTTCCCAACGCCGTAAAGTTATCTTCCTGTGCCTTTTCTATAAATACATTCATGGTAGTTTTGTTCCATATTGCTAATACTCATTGGGGCTAGAATTTAAAATTGTTGTTTTATCGCCCTCACCACAGACAATGAATTGTACATATGGGGACTAGTTAGGATTTTCATAGAGACCATGAGGTATTATGGTGGATGTAGTAAGAAAGGTAAGTAAGAATGCGTTGTCTTGGTGTTAGGAATCTTGTATGACTGGGTCAATATTTGTGGTTAGCTAAGGTTAAAGTTAAGACAGAAGAACACCGTCCTTTCCCTTATTCCCCCTTTTGACCATGTGCCACATTTTGTATCATTGTACAAATAAATATCACACTTCTCTATGATACCTTCACTTATATGAATATAAGCACATTATTAGACTGGCAAAGAGGTCTCATTGAGATACAGTTGAATTGGCCAGATGTAAGTTCTATGTTTACAGTTTCTTTTCTCGCACTTCTCGCTTGTGGAACAACCTTCGGGCTCCAGACGTTACAGGCAACTTAATCTGCAAAAATATATGTGCAATGTCAATCACTATTTACTGTCCTCCTGATTACTCTTCATGTGTATTTGCTCCGTGGTGACGTTTCTGTCTTCTAATTCTTCCACACAGATATATATATATATATATATATATATATATATATACAGTGTAACCCGGATATAAGAAAGTTGTCGAGACCGTAGAAGTCTCTTATATCCGAGTTTCTCTTATATCCGGGTTTGGTCTATTATATATTCATTAACACAGGCTCTAATTTGGGACCAGAGAAAATCTCTCTTATATCCGGGTTCTCTTATATCCGGGTCTCTTATATCCGGGTTACACTATATATATATATATATATATATATATATATATATATATATATATATATATGTATGTATATATGTGTGTGTGTGTGTGTGTGTGTGTGTGTGTTATTAACAAATCGGAGACTTTTGAAAGCCATGGTAATATTTTATTTCGCAAAATCGAGAATTCGATTTCGCTTAGTCAGAACTGGCAGTTTCAAAACAATGGATGGATTCAAAAATTCTTCCAGGAATTTCGTTTTTCGTTTGATTCCTGGAAGAATTTTTGAATCTATTCATTGTTTTGAAACCGCTAGGTCTAACGAAGCGAAATTGAATTCACGATTTTGCGAAATAAAATATTACCATGGCTTTCTGAAATCTCTGATTTGTTAATTAAATATCACGTGCTCACGTATTATTATATTGAGCTCTCTGGATTTATACCCACCCTGGAATTATCCATACTGATTACCAATTAACTTTATCTTATCATATATATATATATATATATATATATATATATATATATATATATATATATATATATATATATATATATATATATATATAAAACAATAAACAGTATTTATATTTTACTGTTAGACGCAACTAGAAGTTTCATGTTGACGTAAAGTTAGTCCCAAATATGAAATATATAAGGGAATTAAAGTTCCTCCAGCCGTCATCATTAATATTATTGTATTATTTTATTATATAATACTAGATACGGATTAGTGGGTGATGAATGAGTACCTTATTGCTTCTATCACTTCCTGATGATTATTCGACTGTAATAATGACTAACTTGACGTTCCCTTGTAAGATCTAGTTGCGAATAACAGGAAAATACACATATTTTTTTACTTGTATATTTTATATTTGTTCTTGTCAATGTGTATATTTCAAATACGTAACATTGACCATTTTGTAGCGTCTACGAACTTTGCTTTTCTATTTATATAGAAGGGTGCATGGCTGCACGCACACAAAAACACAAAGATAGGGGAAAAACTTAAATTTTCCCAATGAAACTGTAGGATAGCTACCAACTGCCCCACGCGATCAGATGTGGCACAAGGCCGAAATTAATGTGCGGTATCTGAGCCCGTAGGCTCAGACAAAAATTCCCCGTAGACCCCTTATAAAACGGGGTCGGGTAGCTGTTTCCTGAAACGAGACTCTGCCCTTCGATATAGCCTCGTCTGGGGATCCTCTCTGCCCGGAGGCAGAGCGTTTGACTAGCACAGCTGGAGAAGAATCTCCAAGTGCAGGATATCTACCAACTGCCCCACGTAGTCAGATGCAGCACAAGGCAGAATTTAATGTGGGGTATACGAACACATAAACTTGGCCAAAAATTCCTCGTAGACGCCGTATAAAACGGGGTCGGGTTTCCCGAGACAACAAGAGGCAAAACTCCAACTGCAGACCAATATACAGTATTTACTACTGTATTTATCTGAAATGGAACATACCCATTTTCGTCCGTAGGTATCGTCAGGACGTGTCAGCAATTGTCTGCTGATTTTTTTTTTGTTTTATTTTCGTTATTTTTATATTCAGTTTTTTTTTGCTGTTTTTTTACTTATACACTTTATTTTATTGGTGTTTGTTTGATTATTTACAATATTTACATTGTTCGGACTGTTTTCTTCATCTTTATTTCTATATTCACGACGCTTCGGCCGTTGTAAGCTCCGGTCTCCTTCAGGTGAGTGAAATCTCGAACTGAACACGTTATTTCATCAACCGGGGTAGATTGTTCTTGAAGACACATAGCCCAGTGGATAAAAGCTTTGGTTAGATCAAGTGACTTTATCCAAAATGAGTTCAATACCTGGTTACTGCAATGGTAAACAAAAAATTTGGAGAGTTAAGTTAAAGGGAGATAACTGTGACATCCGGAAGAGGCATGTCACGGGAAACTTGAAAAATCTTCCCCGGCGGACGAAATAAAGGGTTCAGTTCCAAATTCCAAACACCTGAAGAAGGCCGGAGCGCACAACGGCCGAAATGTCGTGAATGAAGATGAGGACAACAGTCCAAACAATGTAAATAATGTAAATATTTACAATACCTCATCTCAGAAATATAGACAGATGTTTGCTTGCTGTTCTCTTCTTTCTGTGCATGGCGGGGGGGGGGGGTGAGCGTATATATGTGTGTATGCCTATGCGTGTATGTATATGCACATGTGTAAAATGTGGTTATTTCTTCTTTTCATAATTTGTTTCATATATTCTCTCACTATTCCTTTTCCTTTTTCTTTTCTCTCTCTCTCTCAGACTCACTCTCACTCTCAGTCTCTCTCTCTCTCTCTCTCTCTCTCTCTCTCTCTCTCTCTCTCTCTCTCTCTCTCGGCTCTAACTGCCAAACATAATATAACAATGTTATTGTTAATGTTAATGACAGGACTTACTTTTAGGCTAATTTTTTTTCCAATATTCTTGGGTTTTCTTATATTTTGAAAATATAGGTGTATTTTTAGTGTTAATGACAGGACTTATTCTTAAGCTAATTTTTTTTCGAATATTCTTGGGTTTTCTTATATTTTCAAAATATAAATACTTATTCTTTTTAATTAATGCTTAAATATTTTTTAATTAATGCTTAAATAATAAACACATACACCTATACATATATGTTTATTTGTGTGTATATTTTATGCACCATGTGTATCTATTTGTTATTCTCTTGACAAAAGGGTTCAAACATTAATTCTCACACACACACACACACACCCACACACCCCCACACACACACACCCACACCCCCCCACACACACACACCAACGTACTAATTCGTTTTCTGGTTAATTTTTTCTATATCTATCTGTATCATTCTCAAGCACATGCGGGAGACGCACATACCGTGAGCGAGAGAGAAGCAAGTTTGCAAGCATTGCAAAAAAAACGCACAATAGTAGATATATACTTATAGCTCCCCTTACAATGTCTGTAACTCATTTAAGAGATCCAATTTTTTAAAAAAAGAAACGTGTTTCTGCTAATATAGCTCAACCGCCTGTTACAGTCGAACTTACGTGTAGTTGATACTACGTACGTTAATTTTTGACACTGGGGCTGTTTTCGTGATTCAAAATTTTAGATTATAGGCAAATATAGAATAGATAACACTTTAACCTAGGCATAATGATGGTAAGAAAATAGTAATTGGTGAAGCATCCTCTAGGGAGTCTATTCCAAAATGCAACATTTCTTGGAAAGAATCTGGAACGAAGGAAGTGATGACGAGTCAGCCGAGATTCATTTATGCATATATACACAGTATCAAAAATAAATCCATAATCACTTTTAAAGTGCAGATGTGCACAAGAAAACACGGCCAATTGCCATTTCGTCTAACTAAATGCATTCATTTATATAAGGAATTTCAAGAAGTAATTATACGTATAAAAGTGGTACTTTTATATAAAAGAAGCACAGGAAGTGAGGAATACGTGCGATTAAAACTTTAAACTGAAGATATAACACTGGGAAGAAACTTAATTATATGTCCAATACTGTTCAGCATCAAAACATCTTCAACGTTGCATTTACCGCGTGGATAGACAAAAGGAGGCAATGAAAGTGGTCTCTGTCAAGATATGTATACAAACGGTTACGTACATCCTCATATAAAGAATCTCGGAAGTAATGAACATTTTATTATGGTATCCACCTGAGGACCTAAAAACAGAGGAGAGACGTCATGAAGATGTTCTCTGGTTGAGATGTCCCTAATCCTGTTGACATCCAGGGAAGGACAATAATGACAAGAAATGTCCTGATTTCAAAAATTACTTTGGATTAGATTTCCATCCTGAACTCACCAAAACCTAAGAGACCCGCAGGAATAGAACATATACCAATATTCATCGAATCATTACAAAGTCAGCCTTGAAATATAAAGAATAATGAATATACTGATGAGAAAATTAAGAACGATAATAGATCGAAGGGATCATGGGTCTCCACAATTTCCGGTTTTTTGTAGCTCTTAATAAATTTTGTCTTTTTGTTATTTCTCCTAACCTTTGTTCTGTCATCCATTTACTCAGGTTCACTAAGTTATGAGTTGCTTTCCTCTTTCTATCTGTCCTATGAATATCAGATTATTCAAGCCATCTTTCCTCATTATGTGATATAGACATTTCAGCTGTCTCTTCCTGATGTTAAGTATAATTTTCCTTTTTGATTCTCTTTTCTCTAAAACGTCTTCGTTGCTGACACGTTCGGTCCATTGTCTCCTCAGCATCCTTTTGTAGAACCAAATTTCTGTTGCTTCAAGTCAGTTCTTTATCTGTGATGAGATTGTCCGGCATTCACTGTCACATCGAATGAAATATATTACATAACAGTTCAGTACTATTTTTTTGTTTTTTCTGACGAAATTTCCCTGTTTCCTAATACGCTGCTTAGCCCGTAGATTATATCATTGGCTATACTAATTCGCCTTTAATAACAACCATTCATTCTGTCTTCTTGCAATTGATGCTTAATCCTTTCTTCTCGATTTTCTTTAACACCTTCTGTAGGAGGTTTTGTAGTATTTTTTCCATGTCTGCTAGCAACACTCCGAATTGAATAATAAATTTCTCTATTTTATGTTTGCTATCGTGGAGAATAAACCGAAGATTTTCGACGGTAACGATTGCTATGAGTTTGAAAATAGATATCTCAACTGTTTTTCACTATTTGAAAAAAGGCTGATTTGAACAAATCGAAAAAGGTGTCATTTTCCATCACGACAACGGAAGACCGCATTTTGCAAATTAGAACATGGAGAAGCTTAGAGAGTTGAATTGGAAACCCTCCAGCACCGGCCTTATTTTCTTGACTTGAATCTTTCGAATTTTTATTTGTTCCGGGCTTTATAGAATAATTTATATGACAAAAGATTTGACATTGTGCAGTCAGTCGAAAACTACCTCACAACCTTCTCCCATCGAAAATGGCATCAATAAATTTGGAGAATTATAGATATTTGTAGAACCATTGTAAATGGTTAATAATTTTTTTTTTTTGTGAATATGTAAAATTTTGTTTTCAAAATTCTAATCTGGCACGAACTTTTTGCAGTGATCCAATAGAATAGTTTACGTAACCATAATTGCACCATTCATCCATGCTTAGAATATTGCTGCCAAATGGGTCGGTACCCCTGTTTGATCGTGAGCTCCTTGATATAATCCAAAGAAGAATCAGCAATATTATTGGTCCTGATCTAGCGGCTCAACTCTAATCACTTCACACCGCCGTAATGTTGCCTCCCTGTGTCTTTTCTATAAATACTTTCAGGACTACTGTTCAGATGAGCTCTTCGCTATGGTACCAAGACTTTTTGAATTTATGCGCAGTACTAGACTGGCGTCGAGATCTCATCAATTTACAGTTGAGCTGGCTAGATGTAACCGTAACAGTTTCTTCTCTCGTTTGTGGAGATCTCTTCCATCTTTATGCTTTCCAGCCAACTTTAATCTGCAAAACTTTAAATGCAATGTCAATTACTATCTACTGTCCACCCGATTACTCTCTCCTTTTCTGCTCACCATTAGTGTTTCTGTTCCTAATTCTTCTACACCCTAGAACCCCTTGTGTTTTAGTGACAATACTGCCTTACTTGTGGTGATTCCGATTTTTAAAAAATCAAACAAAAATATCAATAACCTGAAAACTCGAGTCCTATTCTTAAACAGTCGTGTCATATCGAGATTTTCACATGGATGTCATGCATAGAACCAAACCCGTTCGGACTGTTTAAACTCTTAACCGTATACAACCATTTCCTAAGATCAATGGTTGAAAAGTTCTTTGAGAGAATGGCGTCTGACTGCCTTGCTAAAGATCACGCTTCTTCGAACACTGTGAACTGACGCTACAGAATCACAAACAAATAACTATACCAAACAATACAAAATATATTACTTGAGGACTACCACGGACAGCACATGTTACTCGAAGGAAATATAATAATATAATCAAGATTCTGATGTTCCACCCTGCTTCAAATAAAAGTTACAAAGAGAACCCCCATCAGTACTGGAAATAGCGATAATAGCTACTGGAATTGAGAAACCTATTTTTCTGAAAAATCTTTTTGAGAGAAAAACTTCATAAATTTCAAGCAAAAGCAGTACTGGCTGTTCGGTCAATTAATGCCAAATGTTTCCTTATAGGGAGAAAACTGATATTACTATTACCATTACCATAGTGCTACGATATCTCCACCCCTGGTATTGTAGAGGCGTTGCTTAAAACATTCAAGTCAAAATTATTCCATATCTAGTATCTACCAGTTTTTGTTTGACATTTCGTATCATTCATAAACGATTGAAAGCGTTATTATGTTCATAATCATTTGTTCGTATTCACGGTCATTTGCATTAAAACAATTCGCTGATCAAAGCAGTAAATATTTAAACTAAACTTGAAATTTTATCGTAAATGAAAGGCAACGATACTTCTCCTGAATCATAGAACATATATACCCTATATTAACTGCGCAGAGTACAAGTTTCGGGGTCCACTCAGTGTAGAGGGTTACAGTTAGGATGACATTGCTGAATGATAAGTATAACATGAAGGAAAAAGAAGGTGAGGGGTAGTGTAAATTTTGAGAATAATGAGGATAGATAACTTTTGACACTTAGCTTGAAAAGGTTAAGTTTTAAGTGTTCAGGGAAATACCCACGCGAGAGCTTGTTCAGCAAGTGGCAGCTCATAGGAAAAAAAACTAACTCTCTAAGAGGAATTTCTTTCTTACACTTGGAAGGCGTGGGAAAAGAGAGTGATTTGATTTCGTGGAAATGGCATGATGTCTTAATGTAACTTGAACTTTTGAATATAATGAATAGAGGTCATTTGACATGGCAATAGCAATATCGTAGTGATCGGATTGTGATGTTGCGTCTATAGGAAGTTTAGTTGATTCGTTTAACGGTATATAAACTCCTTATGGGTCATTTAATGCCGAAATTTAATTTGTTGGGAACTTTGAAGTAATAAAAATATATGTTATTCTGCTTTCACAATTTAATACATGGTAGATAATACTCAGCTATTGTGCATACAAATACAAGTGTATGGTTATAATTACTAGAGGCGGTGATATGTGTGATTTATTTTTTAAAAATTATATTTTGGAGTAAAGTTTGACCTTAAGAAATTGTAGGTTATTATATGGATTAATGTCATGAAGATTCATGTTGATTGTTTGGTTGGTTTTGTTTATCAACACCTCTATGGGTTATTTAATGCCGAAATCTAACAGTTTTGTAAACAATTTTATGGTTTTAACTAAATATTTTGAACGCAATTGTCGTGCCTTCAACTACAGATAAAATGTGTTGCTGATTATGCATTTTCGGTCATTTTATATAAAAATGCATTGCTGGTATTTTTATTACTAAATTGCAGTTTTATACGTTTCACAGAGTTTAAATTTTGGTGGGACTCACTATTTGCCCATAGCTAGGAACCGTAACAGATGCTACCACCCCGGGTCAGGGAAAACCTGGAAACAACAAGAATTAAGTGGTGGTTTCACGCTCCTGAAAATTTCCAATCTCCCCATCAAATGTTGTGTTGCCGAATGGAGTTTATCGTCATACTCAGGAAAGAGTTTGGCGATTACAGAATGTGTCTTCCCCTAAAAGACCGCGTAAACTATAGGAACTTAAGCCAGGATAGAAAATAAAGATTGAGCATCTCCAGTAAGGATATGGCAGCAATAGTCTATTTTTGGGATTCTTGTACAGGTAAAATATTGCAGAAGACAGCAGGAACTTCTTGGAACGATAGCGTGAGCCAACCAATAGATCGATGGGTAGACTTGTCTTCCAGCAAATGAAGTTTTAGAAAGGACCAAACTTCTTGAAATCTCGTGGTCTGGCGCTACAGAATCCCCAGAAATGAATAGAAACCACATCATTTCAGGACTTTCAACAGCTGCAACAACAAATAGCATATGTAATGCAAAGAGAAAAATAATTAGATGTTCCATACTACTTTGAAGAAAAGGTTTGGAAGGAAATATCTATCAATACTGGAAAGAGCCATAAAACTTAGTTGACTTATTTTACTGAAAATTGCTTTTAATATTAAATGATTTTATAAATTTCAATCGACAATACAACTGATTTCTCTATCAGCGAATGACGGATATTTTCTTATAATGAAAAAGCGAATTACCGTTTTGGCAGTATCATCAGCAATAGTTCGTATCTCGGACTTCGGCTATGATTCTAGAAGACTATTTAAAATGCATTAACACCATACAAGATAGTAATGTACAAAAGTGAAAATAAAAATTAACTCAATTACAGTCTGGTCGATTAATGCATAGATATAGGGCATTCCCGTTTGTATAAATTTGCGATGGTGTGTAGAGATGGTATTAATGGGAGTAACTGCCCATATGCACATATTGAAATTAAAATGGCTGGTCCAAAGAAGGATCGCCAAAGTGTCTGAAGGGTGAGCGGTTGCAAATTTATTAGTGTTCACACTGACAGAAACCGGATATTATAGATAAAATAGACTAGCCATAGTTACTCAATGGAAGAGTGTAACTTCACGAAATCATGTTTCAACCTGACAGACCACACGTTGATACTTGCCTTTTCCTTGCCGTCTTCTTCCCGAAATACAAATTATACATACGTGGATATATATATATATATATATATATATATATATATATATATATATATATATATATATATATATATATATATATATATATATATAAGATATGTATATATAAGATAATAAAAATCACGTCGCTTGTCACGCCGTTATTTGATAGCTGAAAATTGATCTGAAATTTTCACTGTATTATGTTTGATTGGTGTTATTAATATTCTCTATTGATATAAGAGCATTAGATCCTAAAAATGTGGAATACAAAATAAATAATTTTATGAGTAGCTGCGTATATATTAATAAAATTACTAAAACACACACACACACTCACACACACACACACACACACATATATATATATATATATATATATATATATATATATATATATAGAGGTGGTATGATATCGAAAGCTCCGAAACCCTTAATGAAGCTCGGCTAGAAACTTCACTGATGATGGGTACCAAACCTTCAAATATTTTATTGTAATATATATATATATATATATATATATATATATATATATATATATATATATATATATATATATATATATATATATATGTGTGTGTGTGTGTGTGTGTGTGTGTGTGTAGGGCTTTACGAATTTACGACCTGCGTCTCCGATTCCGCGACTGTATCGTCGTATAGCAAACTTCTATGTAAACATAACAGGAGGTCATTTTTGATAGTGAACATCTCTGTTGTAATATCCCTATAACCATTCTGATGATGGTTCATATGAGCCTAAAGCTTAAAACAAGGAACAGCATGATGAAAAAACATTTTTTTCTTTATTTTCTCCCTAAACTATACGAAACTTCGAACGGATCATGATCAAACATACTATAGACATTCGTTGTCTTATTTTCAACGATATATGATTGAACATATATATATATATATATATATATATATATATATATATATATATATATGCATATGTGTTTGTGTGCGTGTATATGCGTACGAATGTTAGCGCGCACACACACATATATACATATATATATATGTACATACATACATACATATATATATATATATATATATATATATATATATATATATATATATATATATATATATATATATATATATATATATATATTTATATATATATATATATGGATAATAGGAAGACCGGGACTTTAAGTACCCATTTCGTTTATAATTTTATTTCGTGAACTCATCAGAACAAAATCTCCTCCGCAAAAGTAGAAAGCACACTGTACGGACACATTAGATTGGTAGTGGAGATGGAAGGTGAGAGACAAGAGATAGAATTCACTGTTTCCAATGCTATTAACTTATGCTCTTAAAATCCGATGATAACATCAAGTCCGTCTTTGATTTTAGTTTCTTCGGGACGAAATAAGTCAATTTTATATTAACTTTCTGTACCAAAAGTTCCAGTTTTTTTTTGTTTTTCACAAGTCTTCTAACCTTAATCTTCCTGACTGTAAAATCCTGATCCCCAATTGGAAACATTTTTACAATTTTAAATAAGAAATTAACTACATTTAACGTTTGACAACCGGAGAAGTTATTAACTTCTCCACCAATATAACGTTACAATTTCTACATTTGATTTTGCGGATTTTTTTTGTTTTTGTCGTCATTGAAGTTTTTACGTATTTACTATTTTATTTTTATTTTAAGCTATGTCCTGAGTAGGGCTAACTGAGCCATCAGCACAAAATTAAAGGGACCTCTAGTTCAGCTTAGAAAACAGCAATGATAATTTTGAATAAATAACTAAATTCACCCCATGAAACTTCAAAACCTAATTGTAACTCTGATTCAGGCTATAAGTCCAATTTCAGGCAAAAGACCGAATTGGGCTGAAAGTCTAATATGTTCCAAAACTCCAATTCAAGCAGAAAATTGAAATCTTCAAATTACAAACCTCACGTCAACTTCGAAACCTCTCATTTTAACTGTGATTCCTCGGCCATTTTGAAGAAATAATATTGATTTCCTCTATTCACAAAGTTTTGGAGATTTTAAAATTATCATATTTTTTTGTTATTTTAAACACAATATAAATTTAAAAAAAAACACTTTTAAAATTAATTTCATTTCTTTTCATTTGAATTTTTAACTCGGGGCACAAACCACAATACTGGATGTTCAAGCACCAAAGCAAGGGTAGATTTTCAATCCCGGGATCATCCTGATTCCAAAAAGGTATAATTTGTCAATATAGAGAAGTGTGGCCAGAATTAGAGGGCTTTCCGAAACACGGACGGACTGACAGAATTTGCCATTTATTTATTTAGAAGGTCATGAGTTAACAATGTACTTAATTTCTTAAAATTTTATGACCATGATTTTTTAATTAAAAAAAAAAGATTTTAATTACATAGACGGATATATCAATTAGAGAAACGAAATAAAATACATGAAAATAAATGATAATTACATTGAAAAATGCATAACAACATCAATTCACTTTCATTTAATTGACTGAGAAATGACATCACTTAGAATCAACCATCGTTCAGCTTCCTTTGACATAGTAAGTTCTTAAAATATTTTAATATTCTCTTAATCAAAATTGTAAAACGTTACGCTATATTTCTGCATGTTACTTCTGTGTATAAATACAGTTAAGGAAATAAAATTACTACACACGCCATGATAAGGCTCCTCAAAGAACGAAACGCGTTGGCATGAAGGGTTTAATTGGTTGTCTTTTGTTTAACATAAACACACCCACACATAAATACACAAAAACACACACAAACAGATACCGACACTCACTCGCGCAAATACGTGTGTGCGTTTATTTTTTGTCTTTTATCTTATAAACACACACACACACACAAATATATATGTATGCGTTGTGTGCATGTGTTTATAATGCAAAAAACAAAAGGAAAATGTTTCAAACAATAGGAAAATCCATATATATATATATATATATATCCCCCCCCTTTCCACTTAGGATAAAATCTCTTCCCTGGGAGCAGGTTTTCGCAGCGCCGCCCAAGCGGCGCCAGCGAATCCGAATCCAAGAAAGAATACTCTGACTTTAGAATTTCAGTTTTTCTGTTTCTGACTAGTTCTGTATATATCGTCTCTTCATTTAACTTAAATTTAATATAAATATGTCTCCATTAACCATTTCCTGAAGAAGGTCTATTTGACCGAAACCTCTGACGTCGACAAAAAAAAACAAAATAAAAAACAGTAAACTCACATATTCGGATTTTGCTTTGTCTTTTCCACATTTTCATCATATATATATATATATATATATATATATATATATATATATATATATATATATATATATATAAGCGTGCATCAAAAATAATTTTACAAACTTTGAGGGGGGGTCATCGGACCAAAACAAGGACAAAAGTCCATCTAAACATATGTCCGCAAATTCTACGTTTTTGAGATAAGTTTACAGAAAGTTTACGGTAGATGGTGCTGTGTTGCTATGTAGACTGGGTTATATTTGTCATTCGTGTACATTTGTGACTAGTTGGCCTCCAACGATTAACGTGTGTAGTAGTGAGTTAACTGAGAAGAGCTCCGTTTAACAATGGCAGGACAGTCATATCGTGAGCAGATATGATTTTTACATATCGAGTCAGTTGCATCATCCACCGCAAGAAAAGTTGGTTCTCTGTGCCGAACCAGGAAATTCTTCTCCCCGGAATCGATCCTCCAAGTCTATAAGTCTACCATTCGACCTTGCATGGAGTATTGCTGCCATTTATGGTCTGGGGCCCCTGCGTGTTGCCTCAGCGTTCTTGATAAGATCCAGAGACGGATATGCAATGTGATTGGCCCTGATCTGTCATCTCGTCTGCAGTCGCTCTCTCACAGACGCGATGTTGCATCGCTCTGCTTTTTCTACAAGTACTTCCATGGTAATTGCTCCGGGGAGTTGCTTTCGCTTGTCCCTAAGCCTCGTGAATTTAAGCGTCCTACGAGGCTGGCATCCCGTTCCCATCCCTTCACCGTTGAAACTGTTAGATGTAGACGTCTTTTCTACTCCAATAGCTTCATGTCTCGCACATCTCGCCTATGGAACTCCCTTCCATATTACTGTTTCCCTGACAAATACAATCTCCAACGGTTTAAGTGTAGCGTCAATCGTCATCTCCAATTGCCTTGATCTATCCACTTCCCTTCTCCACCTCCTTTCATCCTTCATTCCTATCTGCTCTCGCTCTATATCTTCCGTAACCCCCCTGCCTTGATCGACCCTCCGTCCTTCTCTTTCTCCACATCCCTTCCTTTACCACTCCTATCTGCGCTTCCTCCAACCCTTCTGTAACCCCATGCGTGATAGTGGCCTCCAGCCTTGCTTGGGGTGATACGCTTAAAAAAAAAATATACGGTAATACATAAGTAATAAACGCATGGGCGCTCGGCTGTATCAGATTGCATTTCCAAAGCTAAGGCAGGGGAGTCATCCAGTAATTGCTGCTATTTATCGTCGCGTTCCTGAGACAGGATCCGTGGCACTACAAACTACGGATCCGCTCTAACCAGGAAGAACAGTTTCTATAGATCAGGAAGATATAGTGTGAAACTTCTGGTAAAACACTACATGTTTGTAGTGTTTAACAAGAAAACTGACACTATATCATAGCTCATTTAGGTCTCATTTAAATACTCATAGAGACCTACTGAACCCTATTCGTAACATACTTGTTGATAACGCAAATATAATAGCATCGTCTACATGTTAAAAAAAAAAGGCTAAAAATAATGGAAGCCTTATTAATAAAAACGAAAAGAAGAAACAACGCTCAGTAATATCAACTATGAACATGGGCACAATAACATGACGGTGTTTTGAAAATAAAAAAAAAACATTATATAAATGCATACATACAACAATCTGTTTCTTGTTAACAGTTAATATATTTTAACCTTGAAATTGGCTAAATGTATGGCCAAAAGCGCTCAGATAAAAAAAGAACAATTGGACAGTTTTTATATAATTTATCTACCGAAAAGAAAAAAAAATTATAAGATCGCATGAGAATTTATATTAAAAACTACATCAAAGTACCTTGTCTGTCATATTAAATGAAACGTGCGCACGCTCGCACGCACACACACACACATACATATATATATATATATATATATATATATATATATATATAACGTAATATTTATAATTATTTTTTGATAAATATGATTATAATTATTTTTTTTTAAATAATTGTACTCGTCTGTATACCAATGATACATGCTTATCAAATTTCATTTCTTTCACGACGCTTAACCATTTTTCCAACTGACGTTCATTGCAAAATTCTGCTGTTACACTTTAAAAAATACTATACGAATGTTCGTCTTCTCCCTATATATTCCGTTCGTTTCCTTCGGCTCTCTAAATAGCTGTGACTTCGGAATGAATTAGCTGTAATTTCTTTCTTTTGAGAATGACATCAACATGATACAAAACCCGGTGTGGAGCTCTCCGCTAAAAGGAGATAGGCTTGTTCGCTTGATTCTACTTATAAAAACTCATTCTCTTGCCCGACCTTCTTTTCCAACTTATCTTCTTCTATCTTTTTTATTTTTTATCCTGTTCCTTCTCCTAATTCCTTCACACGCACGTCGTTGTTTTATTTTTCCTTTATTGAACATATATTCTCGCTGCCAGGCAATTCGCACTTCTGCATACAGATCGGTGTATTTCACAAATGTTACCCACATGATATCATGTACACTAAGAAAGATACCCTGTTTATGAACATTACAAGGCACACACTCAACCAAATGCATGCCCGCATACATACATACATACATATATATATATATATATATATATATATATATATATATATATATATATATATATATATATATATATATATATATAATTGTGGTGTCAACCAATGGTTCGTGCAAAAAGAATGTGGTATGGATTTTGGCAGGTAATATTGAAAAAGCGATAAGATCTCTCTCTACATACGCCGAAGGAAAAGACTTAAAAGAAAATGTTAGCTACATCTAATTTGTATTTCTACATTTTTCTTTTCCAAGTTGTCCGAATTTGTCGGTGTCATGAAGATTCATGCTAATGACCAGATGCATACACATAAAGAAATACCTACTCAATCACGTTGACCCAGATTAATATATTTTCTCGCATTCGAACGCCTCTCATACTAGTATTAATGTTGCTATTATTACTATATTATTAATATTAATATTGTTAATATTTTATCATTATTATATTATTAATGTTATTTATATTATTATTACTATAACTATCATTAATATTATTATTATCTATTATTAATAATACTATATTATTACTATTACTCATCATCGTTATTATTAATATTACTTTTATCTATCATTATTCTTTTATACTATAAATATCAGGACTGCTACTATCATTATTTTATCACTGCGCCCCTATTGTTTTTACTATTATTATTTTATCATTATCTAAGTATTATTTTTTTTAATGGCTTACACCGGAGCAAAAATACAGTTACACCCACCTTGACACATAACATATTTTTACTACCAGCGTCCTTCGATGGCTATATTTTAAATTGAAATTAGAATTTTTACTTTTTCATTTTCAGTGTAAGATTGAACCTAAATTTAAGTTTAGGTTATAGTTCAATTAAATATTTAACAACAGTAATAATTTATCCAACTAACACCATGAAACCACGAGAGCCAGGAATATTAACTAGATTACAAACAGTTCATTTCTACCTGATGACTGCATAGTGCATGAAAAACGAGTTGGCAAGGGGTGTTATGTATATTTATTAATACATACTTAATAGGTCTGTTATTTTGAGCACTGTTTTATTTACACCGTATATATATATATATATATATATATATATATATAATTTAGAAAACGCTATTATATTCTTCCAGTTGCTAAGGACATTGTGTTTTGTGATTATTAGTTACTTTGTTTCAGTAAATTCATTTCGTTTTTGCCTTGAAAATGTGCACATTGGATGAAACGCGTCGGCTAATATTACAGTTTTCCTATTGTCTTTTACATTTATAAATATTGTCTTTTTCTACAGGTTAACTCTGAGAAATTTTTCATATATATATATATATATATATATATATATATATATATATACTGAACAGAACTCTTTAAAACTCACTAAAATTGTTGGTGATTATAAACCTGTTTATGTATACGGCACTATAAAAACACATAAACCTAACTATCCTCTCCGTCCTATCATAGCGCAAATTCCTACTCCTGTATATCAGCTAACAAAATACATTAACCATCTCATTACTCCTAGCTTCCTAGTAGATATAGTGTTAAGTCAACATTAGAAGCAATCCAAATCCTAAAAAGTGAAAAACCCAACAATGAAATCATAGCTTCACTTGATGTTAAAAACTTATTTACCAATGCCCCTGTTAGTGAAACTATTGACATAATTATAACAAATATATACAGTAACTCATTTTTACCCCCACTTAAAATTAATCCTAATATATTACGGAAACTGCTATGAGCTTGTACTACTGAAGTCCCTTTCTTAGATCATAATAATAATATATATATACAACGTGATGGTGTCTCCCTGTGTTCAGTACCGGGTCCGACATTTAGCAATTTCAACATGTCGAACCTCGAAAAATAAGATATCTACAGATTAAAAAAAAAACATCCATCTACCTAAGATACGTTGATGTTATCCTTATGTTAGTTAAAAATACAGATGAAATAATTACGTCCTTAAATTCACGTATTAACTAAATACTAATAATAAAATTCCCTTCCTTGACACATTGATAAACACAATTAATAACAAATTTACTATTTCGCCATACAAAAAACCTACCAGCAGAAATTCATGTACACTTAACTACAAGAGCAAATGCACACATTACTACAAAATAGCAATTATAAAAAATCTAACACATCGTGCAGAAACTAATTCATCCACAAAACAGAACTTTTACAGTGAACTAAAGAATATAAAACAAACACTTATTAATAATAGCTTTCCAAATACTATAGTTGATGGACAAATAAGATGCTTTCTTAGAAATCTCAATACTAAGCAAATAGTACATAATACTGCTTCTACTAATCTCAAACATATAGTAATCATACTAATTATAAACCAAATGAAAATATACTAAAAAATTAGTAAATACTAATACATCTAGAACAGATCCTAGCAGAAAAATTAACTTAATCATATACTACACTAAATTTAGTATATACAACTCAATTATTCGCAATGATTCTTCTCCCCTGGTTAGCGATTTGCAAAAAAAACGACATAGATTACAAATTCAAGTGCCCTTTGGGAGATTGTATCTCCAACGAATTAAATAATATATATGTTGGTCACATCACAAACTCGCTTTCACGATGCTTGACACTACATTTGAATGATTAATTTAACATTTTAGGAATTAAAAACAACATGCCTGGCCGCATCCACAATTCCGGAAAATCCTTGTTGAAAACACAACTATACTTAAACATGAAAACGATAAACAAAAACTAAAAATTCTTGAAGCTACATACATAAAACAGTTGAAACCTAACCTGAACAAAATAAACTATGAAATTTCCACAAATATTCTTAAATTCCGATAATTGGTAACAGAAGCCATTGGTTTATACCAACGGCTTCCCATACTTAATACTTCACGAATTCACTCTCGCGTGGTCATATGTGACGTCATAAGCTGCGGTGCGATTTTCGCTTCCAGCGTCTTTTATGAACGAGTTTGTCGTTGCCTGGAAATCTTCCATGTAAACAGAAACAGACTATCATCACTGTCTTGTCCGTGTATTACTTAATATATTGTACTGTAATTGTCATCTTTGATAATGGCCAAAAGCTTAGATAGGATTAAAAAATATGTATCAATATTGTGATTTTCTTTCTTCGTTTAATGATAATGTTATTAAGCTTATCAGACGATATGAAAAGAATTTACATAAAATAAATAGACAACACTTGTCTATATTATTTAATGAAACATGCATCAATATATATATAAAGAGAGAGAGAGAGAGTGATAGATAGATAGATAGATAGAGAGATAGATATAAATATTTGTATGTGAACACCTGCACGTACATCTATTTATATTTATTTAATGGATTATATATATATATATATATATATATATATATATATATATATATATATATATATATATATATATATATATCCAAGTTTGGGATTGGTATATACGGAGTAAATTCCAATAACTTTTAAAACCATTTATTCTATATTCTACATCATCACTTGATAAGACACCAGAAGTGTTGAAACAAAATGGCTATTTTTGTAGTGATTTTATAACATATTTATGTTGTAATATTCAAATAAATGATTATATATATATATATATATATATATATATATATATATATATATATATATATATATATATAATTTGTCATTGCGAATACACTGGTGGACATTTAAAAGCAACGTCAATGATAATCTTCTGTCTTCTTAATACCTGTTCTTTTATTGTCCTCGCTACTAAAATATGTCTTTCTTTTTCTGATATTCTTTGCCATTCAGCAACCCCCACCCCCACCTTATGTGCGTGGCTATGTTGCCTAGTGGCTATGTTGCCTTAGTTGGGATGAAACGATAAGAAAAAGAAATAATTTACTGCCGGACAAAACTACCATCTCCGTTTTGTTTTCTTCTGAGTGACTTTGTCTCCTTCTCTTGCCATCGATTGAGCAGCAAACAACCACTTTCATTTTTGCGTCTTAATCACTCCTATGATACATTTTGCATAATTTATATATATTTGTATATTTTTGTGTGCTTTTGTGCGAAGCTTTTGCGTATGAGTTTGATTCATTCTGGGTGCTCTAAATTTTTGGATTTTTGCCACATGTTATCTATGTTTAGTAAATAACTAAATAAATTTACTGATGAATCCTCACAAATGTTCATACAGGAATATAAGTAATTTTATTTTTTCCTCTCATATTATTATATTATTTTATTTATATGTCTACCATTCAACCATGCTTTGAATATTGCTGCCACCTCTTGTTATTGCTCTTGCTGTATATTTAGAGATTCTTCCGAAAATGTAAAGAATCCGCAATATTACTGGTACTGGTTTGGCATCTCGGTTTCAGTCACTTTCTCGTCGCCATAACGGAGCTTTTTCTCTAAATACTTTCATGCTAATTGTTTTGATAAACTTTCCTCTATTTCCTAGACTTTGTGAATTTAAGCGCTGAACTAGATGGCAGTAACGTGTCATCATTTTTACAGAATATGTCTAGATGTAACCATAAGTTCTATGCCATTAACATTAAACTTTTTTTTAATCCAATAGGATCTCAATTCATAGCAAGTAAATAAATATAAAGCGTGATTTTTTTTCTTATTTACATTTTATATTAACTGTGATGAACAAAACTAACATATTTCCATGAGCCGTCAAATAACCGCATGTGGCTCGAGAGCCACGGTTTGGCCACTCATATTCTAAGTCAATACTTTCTTTTCTCACACTTCTTACTTGTGGAACTCTCTTCCGACTTCTTGCTTCCCGGTCAATTTTGATCTTCAAAAATATAAATGCAATGTAATTCCTTATATTCTGTCTTATTAATTCCTATTATTTTATTGTTCTCTCTCCTTAATACTGTTATTTTTCTTCTATTTTTTTTTAATTCAGAAACTCCTTGCGTTGTAGTGGCTTTATTGCCTCCCTTGAATTGAAGTGATTATAAAAATATCTGGTGAGAAGTTAAACATAAAACATACTAAATATAGACCATTGGTTATATTTTAAAGATTAAAGTAGAAAAGATATGTGACGCAGCTCCAAACATGGTTGCGGGAATACGCTACACTAAAAAATATGAGACATTACACCCACTGACACTTGAAAACTAAGAAAGAAAATACAATTCATAAGCAGAGACGCAAAATAAGTCTTTGATAATGGTTAATGGAAGCTGAAGTAAATTAGCAAGGAAAGGGTCCGATACGTAGAAAAAATATAATTTAAAAAAAATCTGAAACAAAGGACATTCGTTGGACTTAAAACACGCAAAAATAAACTATTTCTCCCTGTATACAACCAATAAACATGGAGCTGCAAAAGTAAGTTTTTTTTATTTATTTATTAACTTTTCCTAAACAAAAGTTAATTACACAGGTTTAATAAAATTTACAAGTCTTGTCATATGAAAACAATATGATATGTTAGGATTAACGAACTATTTAACATGTTCAAAATGCTCATCTTCATGTTCATTACAACGCTGAACACTATCGACAACACCTCTAAACACTATTTGACATATTACGACAGTAATTTCAGAAAATTAATCAGAAAGTGTTTGTTTTAATTCTGGAATTGATTTCGGATTCATTAATTCGTTTTCTATGGCTAATGAACCGTTTGCATGTTATTTAAAGTCAGAAACTATTTTTAGAGTGTGAAATCTTTTGAAAGATAATAATAATGTAATAATACAAGTCTTACTAATTATCCCATAAGTGGAAAAACGAAGAGGTGGATTGATACCATTCCTAAGAGTGTTTGAGTGTAAGTGAATATCAGGAATCCGACTGGAATCGGAACTCTGCTCGCGGATTTTCAGTTCCGAGACGTTATCCATTATACCACCGGCACATCCCAAAACAATCGCCCATCTAGGTACTGACCAATGGAATACGAAGGGAATAAGGGTGTGGTTCTCTGCAATATGCATAGCATGGCTGGTCTTATCCGTGAAGGTTATAATTGGTGGATATAAGGAATATAGTTCGCCTAGACACTTTCTATGGAAATGGCCATAGAGCAGTGAGATGCATGCGACGTTTCATCTGTGAGAGAGTGGTTGCAGGTTGGGCACTAATTTGTCACCCACAAGAACGCAGAAATGCTTTTGGACTCTATGGAGACGGAAAGTTAGGATTGGTCAGCCCTTTCCCATATATGGCAGCAACATTTTAGGTTTGATCTGACTCTTGTTAAGGTTAACGGATAGCACGTGGAACCAAGTACTTACTGGAGCAGTACATGGAACCAACCATGTCCCTAGCATCTTTAGCGATGGATAGTATGTAGGAGCTATACTTGAGGTCTGGGTTGAATTTAAGGCACAATAATCGCTCGAAGAATGGGGTCTTCCTGAGGGAACATTCATTTATCATCATTCATGTTTACTAAATAATATTAAAACGTACAATGTGGAAAGAATTTAATCGCCCCGTAAAAGTTAATATTTCTGTTAACTTATATAGATGCATATGACATAATAATTTGTCATGAACAGACATTCAGAAGCACAAAAAACCAAACATGTATTATTATAAAACGATCATCTCCGAACCTTAAATGTTTTGGCTCGATGATGATGTTTTTTTTTCTTTGTTTTTATCAGCGCTAAACCGAAATTTTGAGACACCTAATTTTCCTTAGAATATGAGATGTTCCTGCGATGCAAAAAGCTTCATGAAAATATTCCAGTGTGCGCTAAGGACAACTTCAGCTGCTGCTTGCTACATTTCCCATATTCGCAATAACGTTCTTATCCCAAGGTAACACAACGTCTATCCGGATCCTTTCATTTCAAGTTTGATAGCTGGGCGATTGCCCTCCAAACACTTGACAGTCAAGATGATTGCATTCCACTTGAGCTTCACTTCAGCATTCTCGGCTACACGATCGGGTGAATGCTCATACCATTTCTCTACGAAACCAAGACCATACTCCCTGCATATTTTCTAGTGTATTCTGAAAGCTACATTTTCATGGATTTTTAGGTGGGGGGCACTGGTATCAGATACTGACAATGCGTTGCATATTTTCAGTAGTTTTCCACACCTCTTTTACTGGAAATAAACTATATCCAGCAGCAAGGCCTCTAATCAAAAGACTGGAGGTTTTGAGGAGAGTGAAACTACATCTTAATTGCTGTTGTTCCCAGGTCCACCCTGATCTGGAGTGGTAGCACATGTTAGGGTACCAGCTATGGGCAGATAGTGAACACCCAAACAAAAATAAAATACTATGAAAGTGTAAATTATTATTATTATTATTACAATTATTATTATTATTATTATTATTATTATTATTTCTGTATGTTATGCTTCCTGCTTCGTATCCTGCAGAGCCGAGTTCAGACTATGGTCCTTAGGCCCTATAGGAGAATTGTTATATAATTCATAGCACTTTTCTTAGTATATGGGATGTTCTTAGTAGGACGATCTTCTGGGCAACTTGTATGTTGATGTTACCTGGGAAACCGTCCATTCCTTTTCTCACGAACACCAGTGCTCCGATTACTACTGGTACAGTCTCCGTCTGCATTCCCACAACATGTTAATCTCGATCTCCAGGTCCTTGTATTTGGGTAATTTCTCGATAATTTTCATGGAGGTGTTTTTCTCAGATGGCACTTCTATGTCAATAAATATACCCTTCCTGAATTTCTTGTCTTTTATGATAATATCAAGTCTGTTTTTATTTTCCTGTCGGCATGTCCCAGAGGGTACTTACATCGTTAATTTGGGTAACTCTCTTTGTTGGTGCTCATACCATTTTCAGTCGATTCCATTTCGTGTTTCTTGCATATCTTCCAGTGCACATATGTCACTATCTTGTTATATCTGTGGGTATATTCGTTTTTTTTTTTTTTTGCACGTTCCGGTCATCCTCTGATAATATAGTCGACAATTTCATCACATTTTTCGCAGATCCTGCATTTCGGGTTAGTTTCATCCTTGATTATGTGACAGTGTTTGCGAAGATTGGGTCTTGAGCTGTAATAATTAGGTCTTCTGTCTTAGCTTCCAACCCGGTACTCCTTAGCCATAATGTGTTTTCTGTTGGTTCTGCTTCTTTCATTCTTTTCACGTATTTACAATGTAACGCCTTGTCCTCCTAATTTGTTGTTATTATTATTATTATTATTATTATTATTATTAATAATAATAATAATAACTGTAACAATAATAATAACATTATTATTATAATCATATATATTTCGATTTCTGCTATGGTCACGCTACTTAGCAAATCTGTGGTAAGACCTAAAGCAATTAGTGGCGTGTTGTTATGTCTACATTTCATCATTTGTTTTGCTAACTCCCATAACATCATTAGCGTTACATGGACAAAGTTCTTCTTAGTACGGAGACTGTACATATCAAGGCATTTTTTTTGTATTTCACTGAAGCTGGGATTTTCAGGGATTTTTCAATGTGTCTTTTTTTATAATTCCAAGCATAACTACTATAACTGCTTCTATTCTTGTTTTCAAGTTTGTGTGTATTGTTAAGTTCCATAAAATGGTGGCGTTCATACCAATTTCTTGCAGTTTCCTTTCCGTTAAAGTTGCAGATTTTCCATTGCAGATTATCCATTGCAGCTATTGACCCACTCTGTCATGCAGGGTTTTATATTCAGTGGGTGCCAATACCGTGCGACATGATGGTCAGTTGTTTCTGGATATTTATCACAGAATCTGCATTTTGGTCTCACAATTTTTTCAGTAGATGAACTTGGTAATTTCTTGTTAGCAAGCAATGGTCATGTGCAGAAAGAATGGAACCTTCTGTTTCAGCTTTTAACCCTGCATTACGTAGCCACTGATGGGTTTGTCTACATTAGCTTTTTTGGAACGAGCAGATTAGTGACCATGGAGATGTTTAACCTGCCATATTTTCTGTGTCTGGTGGATTGCATTTGCATTTGTCTTTTTTTTCAGCTTCAGTAGGTGTATTATATTTAACTTGCATTTCTTCACCCACTTGAACCCCCATTTTGAATTTTTGGCCTATTATTATTATTATTATTATTATTATTATTATTATTATTGTTTTTATTTCCTTTGATTTCTGGCGTGTACACAATTCTTTCCGGGTCCCGCCCAGAGACCTAAGGTTAGAAACGGCATCATGACACTTTCCACTGACAAAAAAAGACAAAAAAAAACATATTTTACATAGATAAAGCCCATCCTAAAGTGTGTGATAAACTTGTGAGAACAATTTTCTGTATTTATTATTATTATTATTATCATTATTATTATTATTATTATTATTATTATTATTATTATTATTATTATATTCATGAATTTTCATGATCTTTACTTTCCACAGTTTTTGATTTCCCTGGCGGGATCCTGGTTTATATATATTTTTTATTAATACTCATATTAATACTTTCTCTCTACTTCTTCATTTTTTTTATTTTCGTAATTTTTTCTCTTCCCGAATTTCTCCTATTCATAAAGCCACCACCCTTTTGAACAGACATCATTTTTCTATGTCTCAGACTGCCTCAACTCGAACGCTTTGTAATTTATTCAAAAGACTCGTTTACGATTCAACAGGCAGCAGTCTGAGGGTGATGATGACGAGGAAAATTGTAGTCAGTGCACTCCGCGTTCCTTCTTAATTTATTCATTGATCCTCGTAAAAAGCCGCCGACTCGCCGCTGCCGAATTGTGCGAGAAGCGAGCGGATTTGTCTTCATACCGACCGGAGACGTGGACATCCTTTTACTTATTCACCGATTCGTGATCCGATGTTTGAATATTAGATTCACTTTACGTCCTGACCCGGGTCAGAGTGAAAAAAAAGATAGCAATAGACTGAAGAGTGTTGTAGAAAAACAGAGAAGGAAGTAGCAAAAATGGTGAGTGAATGAATCAAAGATGAGAAAACCTGGATTAGTAGATAAAAAGACGAGGGTAGTATAAAAAGAGGAGAAAGTAAGGACTGAAGAGAAAGACTGAATTGTTAGATAGAAAGACGAGAGCAGTATAAAAAGGGAATAGAAGAGGAGAAAGTAAGGACTGGAGAGAAAGTCTGATTTGTTAGATAGAAAGATGAGAGCAGTATAAAAAACGGAATAAAAGAGGAGAAAATAAGGACTGAAGAGATGCGAGAGAATTGCTAGATTGTTAGGTAGAACAACCAGATCAGTATATATTTATATTTTGTTTTCCCATATATACAAGGGAAAGCCAAAAAGCAAGTCATCCAAAGTGAAGCTATCCAGGACTCTTGCTGTAGCCTCCTTCATCTTCACTGAGATTCATCTTCAGTATGAGAAACAACCAAAAGTCACCTGGAACAAGGTCTAAACTGTAGGGAGTGTGAGGGACATTTGATGATCATCAACCATCTCCCAACGCGCATCTCCTTTTGTTTGGCACTGAGCACCCCGGGAACAAACTTTGCACAAATTTGGTGCATGTTCATGGCTTCATGAATAATTCTGTGTAGAGTTCCCTCACCAACTCCAAACTATATGCTTATTGTCTTTAGAAACACATGACGATCTTCATCCAGAAAGTTGGGAATTTTCTCAACCAGCTCTGGGGGTCTGATGTCCACGTCCACATTGTCTCCCGGCCATATCGATCCTCGTCTTATGACATGTTCTACACCATCGTTGAATCACTTCTGCAAGCGGGAATCAGATGCTTGGTTCATACAAGCTAATACCTAGGCAGTCTGGAGCATTTCATACGTTTCTCCAGCATTTTTGCCCAGTTTAACACAAAACTTTATTAAATAGTTAGCTTACAAATTGTCTTCACGTCCTGAGTGCATTCTGCAAACTTGTCCGCTGTGACAAGCAGTATTTAGTAAGGTGTATTTAAATAGCTTTTACAACAATCTTCTTTAATCTGGAATCAAACAAAAATAGCAAGTCAGCTTATTAGATGTATAGTAATTATATATTAAAATTAAAATATTTTAAGAAAGTTATGATTCCCTCTCCAAAAATTTCTGAAAAATTCTTGAAATTTCGTGACTGGAACATTCTTTGGAACAAAATTTTCAATGGCTGAATTACAAGAGTAATCTAGGTGACCTCAATCCGATGTCAAAAATTCATGGCATAAATAAATCAATATAATATTCAATGCCCGTACCATATAAGAACATTATAAACAGCATCGTAAATCGTTTCCAAAATGGCTAAATGTCTTATGATATGTTTACTGCTCGTGTATGTTCTTTTGTTCGTTCATTAAAAGTAAATTATCTTATCGATCTTTTTTTCGTCTCATTTCAGTACATATTCAAATACTGAGAAATACCTAATGAATCGATGTTCTAAAACAGGTGGCATTTGTACAGACCAGCAGTCGATCGATCGTAAATATAGATAGATAGATAGATAGATAGATAGATAGATAGATAGATAGATAGATAAAAATAAGAATGAAAATCTTAATTGCAATACGTTGTCAGTCGTCCTTAATGACATAAGTTAAAAATAAACAAATCAATCCTTGATAAAGGCTAATAGAATAGGAGAGAGCGCTCGAATATATAGAACGTATTGAGACTTTTGACATAATTTTTGTTCAGAAAAAATAGTTGTACGAATGCAAGAAAATTTGAATAACAAGCTTAATCGCAGAACCTCATAAGTCCTATTTAATCAAACTTGTATAAAAGCGGAATGTTTGGCCAAGAATACAATATATATATATACATATATATATATATATATATATATATATATATATATATATTGTATACTTGGCCAAACATTCCTCATCATCAATTTCTTGTTCGTGTATTGCTTAATATATTGTGTAATTATCATCTTTGATAATGGCTTATGTAAGCCGAAAGGTTAGATTGGATTTTTAAAAAAAATTTGTATCAATATTGTGATTTTCTTTCTTTAATGATAATGTTATTAAGCTTATCAGACGATATGAAAATAACTTACACAAAATATATAGACAACACTTATCCATATTATTTAATGAAACATGTATGAATATATATATTTATATATATATATATATATATATATATATTTATATATATATATATATATATATATATATATATATATATATATATATATATATATATATATATATATATATAAATATATACATATATATGTGTGTGTGATTAAGTATTAATTATTGCAAACAAGCCAACATCATCAAATTTCTGGAAAAAATGTACTATATATATATAACATAACTACAAAAAGACATCAAAGCGGACCGACGCGTGAAGACGCTATACTTTAAAATATAATCAACATGTCGTGTGAACAAACCACAATTAAAGAATAGATTAAATTAACATAGCACTAAAGTAAAAACTCTGTGTCAATGGGTTATGAAAATGAAGAATTTATATTTAAATATTCTGTAAATATTGATACGAAATATAGAAAAATAAAGCAAAAATCTTGAAAAATAAATTATTTTGCTTTTTAACCAATTATAAATATATATACATATATACAATAAAAAGAGGTCAAAACACCGTATATTACCGCACACTGCCGAGGTTTCGACGGCTGCGTCTCTTCAGTAACAAGTGTTCCTCAAACGAACCACACCATTATCATGCTACGGTACTGGAAGTTAAGAAGGGAAAGAAGTGTAAGCAAAGAAGAAAAAATATTTACTTTTCTTCATCCGAGATCGTACAGTCCGAGAGCATTTTTGCTTATATGTCGAAATTTAGGCATAATTTTCGTTCTCTCATTCAGTACATCTCTCCCCTCTTTCTCTCTCTCTATATATATATCTATCTATCTATCTATCTATCTATATATATATATATATATATATATATATATATATATATATATATTACAGCAAAAAAACAAAAATTACCTCAACATAGAAGATGAGAGCTGCGTACAGAACGGCTTGAAATAGATTATCTTCTATGTTGAAAATCTTTTTTGTTTTTTTTCTGTAAAAATGCATTTTCTCTGTTATAATAAATACATCGAGCTCTCTGTGGATTAGTTTTAATAATTAATATTACTAGGATCCACACGGCTTATATACCAACTGATCGATTACCTGAACTATATATATATATATATATATGTGTGTGTGTGTGTGTGTGTGTGTGTGTGTGTGTGTGTGTGTGTGTGTGTGTGTCAGAGAGAGAGAGAGAGAGGGACAAATAGAAATAGAGAATGAAGGCTGATGAAAGTGCCTGATCCGACATGTTTCAAATAAAATTTATCATTTGGTCATTCGGTTAAAATTAAGGAATAGGTTATATTGGTAATTTTCTAGTAGCCCTTCGTATGTTTTCTTTCTTTTTCTCTTTCTCACTCTTTCTCTCTCTCTTTTTCTTTCCCTCTGTTTCTGCCTAACTCTTTCTGTCTGTCTCTCTCTCTACCCCTCTCTCTATATATATGTTGGTTCGTAGATGAATACTAACATAGGGATGGTTTTATCTAACGATCAATAACCTTTATAACACACAGTCATTTCAGTTATGTGCCATGCGTGATACACACTTAGACGATAGATGACTGACGAGGCAGATTTATTCCGGCAGTAAGTTGCCACTACTTTCTGCGGTAGACCAGTTGCCAGGAGAGGCTACTGAATACAGTCTGTCCTGCTATTTACCCCTAGCTGGGGAGAGAAGAAGATTCATACGTTTCCCAATGGTATTAGCACGTAAGTGAATAAAATGAACTCGACTGGAATTCGAACTCGGCTCTCGGTACAGACAGTCATTTTCAGAAAGTAAAATCCTTGATACCCACGTTTTTTAATGGTGTTTGCGTTTCAGTTATTGACTTTTCAGTTCATCCCTTCATGTTTACTTGTCTTTTTCTGGTCGAAAAGACCGATCATTGTTCATTTTAACACCTGTATAATTTGATCGGAATTACTTAACAGATGCGTGCCATATCGTATAAAGAAATACATTCTTAGTTCATCGAGATAACCAGTTAGCTCATATCTGGTCATGAATAAGACATCAGTCCGGAATCTCTCACTACCGTCATCGATCAATGATGGGGGTGGTATAGACATCACACTGAGGACAATTATCTGTAGTTCTTTGTAGCACAACTCATCTTTACTAAAGCTTTATCTTACCTAGCTGTGTGTCAAACTGGAGACGCCATTGTACGTGACTATGACCTAGATACCCCACGAATAGTCTTTCTATGGAATGAAACAGATTGCGTTAGCTTCCTGACTTATATCGTTCATTACAGATGATCTTAAACATAGTGTAATACAATATATATGATGGCAGCGTACATATATGTAATAGAAACACCTATCGAAACAATGTAAATAAGAACATAATAACGAGACGGATATTGATTTTTTTGTCATTTAACGTGAAGATTTCTTATTTTATTAAACTTCTCACATATATTCATGAGTTGACATTTTATACATACTTATATATATATATATATATATATATATATATATATATATATATATATATATATATATATATATATATATAGACATGCAAACACATGCACACAAATACGCGAGCATGTACACATAGACCCCCATATATATATATATATATATATATATATATATATATATATATATATATATATGTGTGTGTGTGTGTGTGTGTGTGTGTGAGTATGTTTTGATTTGAATGTCTTACATTTGATTGATGGGGTTGTCATGTGAGTGCAATGCAATTATATCTGTTCTGAAAGTGTGGTGCAGGGGGACACTGGCGTGGCGTTAATTTCAAGAATTTACATACATCTAGAATAACAATTACAGAATTATATATATATATATATATATATATATATATATATATATATATTAGTAGTAGTAATACCCCTGACGATCCGCTGAGGTGAAACCTTTGTAGGTTTGTCTGGCTCTCTAGCTTTAACTATATATATATATAATCACACACGCAAAATAGACTAGTGGTATATATATGTGTGTGTGTGTACGTGCGTCCATTTTTTCAACAATAACATTTACCATTTACAAGGCGTGGGGGCCTTTCGAGGTACAGTGTTACATTAGACGGCCCTTTGTGTGTATACGTGTGGAAGATAACGGTTAACCCTAGCATTGAACAGGCTAAGCTGCTTGAGTAGATCTTACCTCTCACGGATGGAATACGGAGGGAATGTGGGTGGTTTCTACTATGCAACTGGCATGACATGGCTGGACGAGGGAATGCTTTTTGTCCGAGCACTCTCCGTGGAAATAGCGCTAGAACTGCGACAGGCATATCACATTCTAACTGTGGGAGAGAGATTGAAGGGTGGGAAATTATCAGGATCTCGGGGGCGCTTTTGAACCTGATCAAAGCTGGATAATGAAGTCTGATCAACTCTCACCCAAATATGACAACAGTACTCCATTTTGGGCCTGATCTGGCTCCTGTAAAGGTACAGTATAGAACGAGGTGTCAGGTACAGACTGTTGCGGTACAGGTAGCCGATCATTTTTTACCTACATCCTTAGCAATGGATTGTACGTACGAGTTCCACTTAGGGTTGTATATTTTTATTTTGAGGCCCAACAGTCATTCAAGGCACGGTGCTCCCCCGCGATCACCCCCGTTCATCTTGATTGGTGGTATGTATGAACTTTTTCGTTATACTTAGACGCGTGTGTATATGTATGTGTTTGTGTATGTATCTGTGTGTATGTGTGTGTGTGTGTGTGTGTGTGTGTGTGTGTGTGTGTGTGTGTGTGTGTGTGTGTGTGTGTGTGTGCACACGTATGACTAACATATATTTTGCGTTTATCTGAAATTTGTGTATAGCCATTTCGACCTGTTGTAATGATTAGCAAGCTTGTCACGCGATATCAGTCATAACTGAGTAGTGAGCTCGATCCTCATTGGGTTAACCTTAATCTTGTTTTTGTGCCACAACTAAGCTGTGCTTTGGAAATCAATATTTATTATTTGTTCCTTTTATTATGCAAAATTAATAATAATAATAATAATAATAACAACAATATAACTGATAAAAATTACGCGTAAATTACAAGTATTTAACATGTTGGTTCAAAGTAGCGGAACTTCAATCCAAAAGGCTTCAACTGACAACAAAAGTTCTAACAATATTCAATAAAACAAGAAAGGACCAAGTAACTTATCTGGTTAGACGATTCGAGAGTTTCGCGCCGAAACGCTCACCAGAGCCAGATGTTTGATAAAACATTGATTATCAAACATCTGGCTCATATGAGCGTTTCGATGCGAAACACTTGAGTCTGAGAACCACATAAGTCACTTGAACTTTTCAAGATTTATTGAAAATACACGCACACGCACACACACACACACACACACACACACACACACACACACACACATATATACATATATATATGTATATATATATGTATATATATATATATATATATATATATATATATATATATATATATATATATATATATATATATATTGCATGCGTTTTCACGTATGCAAGTATTATTGTTTTCGTATATCTGATATATATTCATGTATGTTCTTATGTAATTTTAATGTAAGTTTTAGCGTGAATAAGTGTAAACATGAATTTGATTGTGCATGTGTTTATGCATATATTTATATATATATTTATATATAGATTTATATATATATCTATCTATCTATCTATATATATATATATATATATATATATATATATATATATATATATATAAGAAAAAGCTAGAACGAGAATAAGAAAAACAGAGAGATCGAAACAAAACAATTAAAGACAGGTCCCAAATTCCAATATGTAATGCAATATTAAGGTCAAAACAAAATCCTGCTTACATACTAACAATTGGCTTATACATATATATATATATATATAGAGAGAGAGAGAGAGAGAGAGACAGACAGACAGACAGACAGAGACAGAGAAAGAGGGAGGGAGAGAAAGAGAATGTGTGTGTATGTGTGGAGAGAGAAAGCGAGATGTATCTGTGTGTGCATGTGTGTATCTGTGTGTGTGTGTGCCTGAGTGACAGAGAGCATCTACTTCTTTTCGTTTCCTTTCCATCCTCTTTCATCCATTTCTATCTCTGCCTATATAACCTCATCACACGACGTTCAATGGAATTTTTGCCACCGCAATTTAAACCGCCGCAGGCAGTGAATATAAGAATAGGTAATTCGCGAATCGGAAGTGAATTGGGGTTGCACAGTCTGAATTACTGTGTAGTAGTGGAGAAACCGTAGTGTGACTGATGGAAATGAAAGTCAATGAAATATAAAATATATACATATACATTATGTAGATAGTTGAATCTAGAAAAACTTGCTCCGAATGCCAATCTTCCCATTCCTTCATTTTTATTTCTTTCTTTATTTATTTTCTTCTTTTTTCTTTAATTTTGGCCTCAGCACCTCGAGTCTTTTTATATGAAATTTATTACAGTGACTTCGCTAGAGCGGCCATTATTGGGTTGCCTCACTTCCGTTGAACGTCTTCCGCTTTTCGAGTAAACTCTCTTCACTCTCCGAAGTTTAAATAAAATAAGAGATAAAAGCCAGTGCGTAAAGGAAGGCAAAGGACACGTACCCCCAAGGGTATCTAACCAAAAATTTATAACTTTAATAGTAATGGCGTGATACTCAGACGTATATGGACAATTGAATTTTTGTCAACCTTTCGGCCATTTTGGCAGCATGGCCGCCAACATTATTATCGGCATAGAATTATCATCATCATCATTTTCTTCTTCTTCTTCTTCTTCTTTGCATTTTAATTCTGATGATTTTATTCATCTATTTATCCTTTAGAAGGGAAAATCTGCTTGAATTTAGTTGTTATTTTTCCAGTAAATATCACTCTTTACATTTATTTTTTGCCAATTTTTCTTTCTTTATTCTTTCTTCAAGGTTTACTAATTCTTTTTTTGTTGAGGTTTTTGCTGTTTTTTTTGTTTTGTTTTGATTTTGTTTTTTGTAAATTTTCATTCTCGTTTTTTGTCCCTTTCTGTTTTTTCTGTCGCAATTATTATTTTATATCTTTCCAAGAACATTTTGTATCCTTTCTTTCATTTCACATATTTTTCTTCTCTTTCTTTTCTCTTTATTCCAAGATACATGTCTCCTTTCTTTTCTATTCCTACAGCGATACACACTGATTTTGTAAACGGTAGCCTGTGGGCTGACACAGTGAAAAGAAATATAAAAGGAATATAGTATTCAGTAAAAGTAGCAAATGCCGTCACCTCGTTGCTTTGACAGAAAGAGTTTTTTTTCTTGAAAATGCAGTCGTGGTTTTCTCGTGGTTATCTTTTGTTGGCATGCTATCTCTTAATAAACTTAAATATGGTTTGCATAACATTTATAATATATTACACCCGTTCATTTCTTTTTTAGCAGTGAGAAACAATTATCTGATGTTCAGCATGTCTATTTTCAGGCTTGTATATTTATAAAAAGACCTAGAATAGACAACTTCCATGGCGAAGGATTTTAAAGTAGAATTCAATGACGCTTGTCGCTTCATGGTCCATGTAATTATCGATATGTCAGAAATCATGCCAATTCTAGTATTTTCTTTATCGTATTTTCCTAGCCTTGTTTTCTGTTCGTCACACCCGTTTTCTCTTGCTTACCTTTTTTGTATAATGAGAGTTTGATTCCCAAATGACTTGTCTGTCATTATTTTGCAAATACCTGGATATACTTGATGCATTGAGAATATCTCTGTAGATATATATATATATATATATATATATATATATATATATATATATATATATATATATATATATATATATATATATATATATATAAATCCATGAGCCAAATTCTGGAGGAGGCATTTACCCTATCACCTACAATGATTACCAGAAAGAATATTTTGTATAAGAAAGAGTATATTGGATAAAAATCAAGTATATTTTTTAATTGGTTTCATACAAGGCAGAATTTACACTAAGGCACAAGCAGTTACTAGACGTGAAAGTATTAGATATAGAAATATGAAAAATGAGCTGGAAGAGAAACGAGTAATCAGAAGGACAGCAGATAGCGATTGACATTGCATTTAAATCTATGGAGATTAAAGATGTCTGGAAAGCATGGAGCCGGAAGAGAGTTCTACAAGCGAGAAATTCGCAAAAAGAAACTGTTAGAATAGAATTTTCGGTTACATTTAGCCAACCCAAATGTAAATCGATGATATATACATATATATATATATATATATATATATATATATATATATATATATATATATACACACACACAAATAAGAGAAAAAAGGTGGAGGAAAAATGCACTGTTCGTAGGATTTACTTTTTAAAACATGCCTAAGGGAATGCAGAACAATATATTATTATCATATTTTTTTTTGTAAGAGATTATAATAAAAGATTTTTAAATCGCTACACAAAAGCTTTCATGTTTCATAAATACGATTGTATTTCTTCAGGCGATGATAATACAATAATAGTATTGAAACATGAAAGTTTTTGCCAATCTTCTTATCACTGTGCAAGTCGATTTCACATTGTTGTCTATCGAAATTCAGCAGTCACGTTAGAAGAGGTTTTTTGATCTATCACCTAGAAATACCCTCTTTAGCAGTCTGTCTTCCCATGTGTTTGCACATTTTCCGGCATTGACCATCACGATTTTTGAAAGAATTGGTTCCATTATATTATTTTATTGGTTGCTTGTACACGATTACTTGAACATTTCACTTTCCTTGCTATTTCGACTTGAGATTACCCTTCTTCGAACAATGGAACCGGAGAGGGATAATTAATACATACATACATACATACATACATACATACATACATATATATATATATATATATATATATATATATATATATATATATATATATATATATATATATATTATGTATACGTGTGTGTGTGTGTGTGTAAGTGGACATTGATGTCAACACTCAGAGGCGGCAGGCTGCTTCATGCTAGAGGCAATCGTCAGGCTGTTTCATGCTAGAGCTGACGATTGCGTCTAGAATAGAACAGCCTGTCGCCTCTGAGTGTTGACTTCAATGTTCACTTTTATATTTATATTTACATGCGCTCTATCTCTGATATTGAACAATTTATCCCATAAATATAGCACACTTTAAATGTATATTTCTTCATATATATATATACATATATATATATATATATATATATATATATATATATATATATATATATATGTGTGTGTGTGTGTGTGTGTGTGTGTGTGTGTGTGTATCTATGTATATATCATATATATATATATATATATATATATATATATATATATATATTATAATTATTTTTTTAAAATATGATTCCTTCGCTACATAAAATTTTAAAATAATTGTCGGACGTTGTTCATTTCATAATGGGTGACGTCATTTGTTTACATTTGGATACGATTTGAGCAGATATGAATGTAAATGAGAGATTCATGGACGATGTAATTTAAAAGCAGTAAAATCGACCTTGCTAATCGAACGATCCTCTGTGTCTCAATCGGTTAAGGCACGTCAGGCTTTAAACAGTATTAAATAACATTTACCGGCCTGAATGTCCGAGAAATTTTCATAGAAAATATTCGTCCTCCGACAGAAATCGAACCTCTATCCTATACGGAACCATCATATAGCCTGACGTACCTTAACCGATTGAGACACAGAGGATCGTTCGATTAGCAAGGTCGATTTTACTGCTTTTAAATTACAATACTTATATATATATATATATTTATATATATATATATATATATATATATATATATATATATATATATATATATATATATATATATATATATATATATATATATATATATATTTTATTTATTTGCTTCAAATGGTATGAAAATTTTAAATATGAATAGAGATGTCCCGGTTGTTTTCAAACATCCGATACCACGAGCCGCTCAAATTCTAATGTTTATTCTTTTTATTACTTATTGTTTATTTCCTTTCATGCGTTCTGTGATTCTTTCTGATTCGATTCATATTTAGTTTCTTTGTTTCTCTGCAAATGTAAATATTTATATCCGTTCTGCGTTCTCTCATGCAGATGATAAAGGATATTTATAGTTGAAATAAGAATTTTCTTGACCAAAAAACGAACAACTTCTACCAAGTGTTACAAGAAATAGCACTAGTTTTATCCTTACGAAAACAGAAAGTACGATTTGGAATTGGAAAGCATGCGGTAATGGATCAGACACTGAATCCGTCATAAAAAATCAAGATATGTAAATAATAGAATATTTTTAATCATTTCATCACCAAACGAGAAATATATTGTCACTAAGACGCAAGGCGTTACTAAATGACAGAGAACGTAAGAAAATAAATTATTATTAAGAAGAGAGAACAATAAAAGAACAGGAATTAAAGACAGAAGATAACGATTGACATTGCATTTAAATTTTTGAAGATCAGAATTGATTGGAAGGCGAGAATCGGGAAGATATTTCTTTAAGCGAGAAATTCGAGAGAAAACTGATAGCCTAGAGTTTATGGTTACGCCTATCCACTTTATCTATAAGACGATGTGACCTTGGCATCATTCTCGTAGTACGCATAAGTTCAAGTCTAGATGCTAATGAGGGAAGCTCATCAATACAATTACCATTAAATTCCTTTATGTATGGATCAGTTATAACAATTTTACTATAGGATACAAGATCACAGAATAGGCTGCGCTCGGGCTGGTTTCGCCCAACACCGTAAAGTGCTACAAGACCAAATCATTAACCTAACATTTCGAATACTGTTTTTAAATAACCTCGTCAGAATAAAACTTTCATATGGCGTCAAATGCAGTCAGAAATAATTAAACTGTCAAGTATATACAAACGCTTTCTCAGATCAATGATTAGAAATGACTATGAGTAAATGAATCTTGTACCTCTAATGAGGAGCATCTTTCTTCGAACCTCATGAACAGCCACTACAGACGCACAACGAACTGCACCAAAAATCAGAAACTATTTCACTTGAGGACTTTCAACGATAATAACATCTAAATTGGATAGCGCATGTAACTCGCTGCGAAAAATAACATAATCAAGATGTTCAAATTCAACACTATTTCGAACAAAAGGCTAAGAAGGAAGCCTCCATTAATATTGGAAATAACGATAACAGTTAATGGTCTTAAAAGATCTATTTTGCTAAATTAAAAACTGCATTAATAGAAATAATTTTTATAACTTTCAACGGGGATTAACACTGGTTACTGAGCCAATGAATGTTAATATAGGGTGACGCAAAAAAAAAACGGGAACTTTTTAACAATCCAATAAAACCAAGAGTGATGGAAGAAAAATATTTAATTCATAGTAATTGAAACTTTAAAACATGCCATTTAAGAAACAATGATGGAATTTTCATTTTTTTAAAATTACGTCCTGTAGATGGCGTCCTCCTGTACGAATGCATTCTTGAAATCTGCTGTTGAGATTCCTCATTGACTGCTGCAACATCTCAGCTCGTTACTAAAATGGCGAAACGTTTACTTGCTCAAGGTCTCTGTTTCGCAGTGTTGCCACTTGCTCATGTCTGGCAATACGCACTTAAAAAATTCCCGTTTTTTGGGGTCACCCTGTATTACAATTATTAGAACCATTATAAAACCGACATTTTTCATTTTATTCCCTCATCAACGGAAGCCTTGACAAATACTGATCTTGATATACTGTGTCATATTTTTCCATGAACAAGAATTATTTCAAACATTATGTTTTTTTGTTATTATTTTGGGAGAGTGGGAGAAATTATCTACAATTTGGAAACGTGATTACGTTGATGATAGATTTATTTTTGCAAAGTGTTAGAAAAATCTCAGAAGTGTCTTTGAATCTTTTTCTTGCTTTTCCAATAAGCGAACAATTGTCTATTGTTCATAGGTGGGGAAATTACATTGCACATAAACTTATGAAAAAAAAACTATTATAAGTCAACATTTAAAAAATTGTCTTTCTCATTTTGCTTAACAAAGCAACATAATTGTTTCCAGTACTCATCCTTGAAATTAATCATATTTAGCCGAGTTGAAAATCGGAAAAATGTTGTTCTCCTCGATGAGGGTGCATGCAACATAAGTAACACAGGAAAATATGTTACAACTTGAACGGTCTGTGCTCCCCCACCCGCTATATTCGTCTAAACTTGCACAAACTTATTATTACATTTTGTGATTGTTACAAAATACATGAAAAATCTCCCTAATGGAAATCAAGCTCAACAGTAAGTCGAAGTTTTTCATTTCAATAAGTACGGATTTTTACTCAAAATGTATGTAAGAACTACCCGATAAGTGGAAACAAGGCATTGCAAATTATGTTGAATATATAAATGAATAAAAGGTAATTGGACTTTATGTTTTTTGAAGACTAAAATTGATGGACAAAAAGGAAAATTACTTATTTTTCTATTAATTAATAGATAGATAGATATGAACAAAATGAGATAGATATGAAAAGAAAGAGATAGCTAGCTAGCTAGCTAGCTAGATAGATAGATAGATACTGAACAGAGATAGATACTGAACAGAGATAGATAGATAGATAGATAGATAGATAGATAGATAGATAGATAGATAGACAGACAGATACTGAACAGAGATAGATACTGAACATAGATAGATAGATAGATAGATAGATAGATAGATAGATAGATATGAACAAAATGAGATAGATATGAAAAGAAAGAGATAGATAGATAGATAGATATGAACAAAATGAGATAGATATGAAAAGAAAGGGATAGATAGATAGATAGATAAATAGATAGATAGATAGATAGATAGATAGATAGATAGGTAGAGCATGAGATATATAGATTATAAAATGACTGACAGAAAGAGAGAGAGAGAAAAATAGTGTGTGTGTGTGTGCGCGCGCGTGTGTGTATATATGTGAGTGCGCGTGTGTCCGTGTCCGCACGAGTGTATGTGGGAGTTTAATCTGTTTATTTGCCGGTTGATAAAATTACTTATTTTTCTATTAACTAATAGATAGATAGATAGATAGATAGATAGATAGATAGATAGATAGATAGATAGATAGATACGAACAAAATGAGACAGATATGAAAAGAAAGAGATAGATAGATAGATAGATAGATAGATAGATAGATAGATAGATACGAACAAAATGAGATAGATATGAAAAGAAAGAGATAGATAGATAGATAGATAGATAGATAGAGCACGAGATAGATAGATTATAAAATGACAGAAAGAGAGAGAGAGAGAGAGAGAGAGAGAGAGAGAGAGAGAGAGAGAGAGAGAGAGAGAGATAGTGTATGTGTATGTGCGTGCCCGCACCAGTGTATGTGTGAGCTTAATCTGTTTATTTGCCGGTTGATACCGCGACGTCTATGGAATGTTACGTTCTTTCGGTTTCTTCTGCTTGAAAACAAGAAACGCAGTCTGTTGCTCGTAGGATGGATAGATCCACAGATCAGTGACAATTGCCCGGGATTCAAACACTTGTTGATCTTCCATTCCACAATAATACACATACACATACATATGTATCTCGCGATTTTTTACCACACACACACACACACACACACACACACCTTAATATACGCGCGCCACCGCGTGCAGACAAAAAAGGATGTGCACAATGGAAAAGATAGGTGAATATGCATCTGCATACATCTCTATAATTTATCAATATTTTTTTATGCAAAGCAATTCAGTTTGCGATCCAACTTGGCAATGAAGCTTCTATTTAATCAGGTAATGGCATCTTCGAGGAATATAAAAGAAATGCTAATTCTTTGTCGATATCTCGCCTGTTTCCTAATCTTTATTTTCTTCTCGTTTTAATTTTTTTCAAATTCATTTCTGTATTTTTTTTACCAATCTATATATTGGCTTTCATTTCGTTTCTGTCTGAACATTGCCAGTCTCTCTCTCTCTCTCTCTCTCTCTCTCTCCCCCTCCTCCTCCTCCTTTTCTCAACCTTGGGGAGTATTTTTTCTTTTCCGTTTATCACAATCTTTGTGTCTCCACGAAACGTTTATTGTTGGACTTTGAAGCTGACTATAATGGATTCCAGTCGAGACTTTAGTTTAAAGTTCCAGACTTGTAAAACCACAAACTTTGACTAGATTATATTAGCTGATGAATGTTTGTCTCTTCTGTTTGTTTACTTTGATAGAGGATTGATGTGGAATGCTTATATAAATGTGCTTTAAAGAAGCTTTTACTGGCGACAGTCTTCATAAGATAATTAGGTTGCTAGACTAGAGAATCAGCATTTGAAAAGCTTCATTTGCTGGATGTTAAACTGAGATGAAAGGCAACCCTTATGCAGTCTGTCGACAAAGAAAGAAAGAAAGAAAGAAAGAAAGAAAGAAAGAAAGAAAGAAAGAAAGAAAAATTATAGTCAAGGAGAGAAACAGAAAGAAAAATAGAAAGAAAACAAAAATACGAGGAAAAGTCAAAAATTATCCGCACTTTCGCCATAAATTATAACACATCAAGAGTGTGCATAATTTTTTACTTACTCTTGTAAATAAAAATTATGAAAGACGGAGAAAGAAAGTAGAAAAACAGAAAGAATGAACAAAATTAAAAGAAAGAAACAGAAAAAATGAAAGAAAATAAAAATAAAAAAGAGAAAGAAAAATAAAAAAGAGAAAGAAAAATAAGAAAGAAAGAGAAAATAGAGAGAAAGGAAAAGAAACAGAAGGAATCAGAAAGATAATAAAGGTAAGAAGGAAAAACATAGAGAGAAGAAGTATCTCGCACCAATAATGAAAGAGACGAAAAAAATAGAAAAACGAAAGAAACAAAGAAAGCGAGATAGTGACAAGCATATACCTCTATGAAATTTTGAGAACATCGTGATAAAAATGTACATTCGATACATTGTATCCATGTAAAATTCTAACGCTGTGTCCTATCAGCACGTAGGCGGTTATGTATCTCCACAGACCCCGTTTCTTGATTGTCTGTGAAATGACATGATGTCTTCAGAAAGGTCGCGGAGTGCTTACCCGTTCCCTTTCCCAGCGTTTGGTATTCGCTGCCGTCTTGCTCTTAGATTGGCTACCACCTTCGAGTTCTAATTCTGACTCAATATCCATTAAACCACCACCATTAATTCAGAGCCAATATTCATTAAACCACTACCATTAAACCGCGGTTATCCATTACTCAACCGCATACGGTGGAGTAATGGATAGGGGTTCGGATTGAGGAAACGGAGAGCAGAGTTCGAATTCCAGTCGAATCCATTGTATTCACTTACGTGCTAATAACATTGGAAAAGATATAAAACCTCTTCCCCCACCACCACTATCGGGTTCTATAGACTTGGATGGGAACTGGTCAACCGTAGAATGAAACCTACTGCGGGAAAAAAGTCTGCCTCGTCAGTCATGTATTGAAAGATACATGATCGCCTAAGCGTGTATCACGCATGGCACATAACTGACTGATATCAAGGCTTTCAAGCGGTCGGCCATACCTAGGCTCGACTTTGCTTAACTTCGGCGATCGTTCGGTGTTTCAACGTGATATTGCCGTAAATCAAGTGTCATACATGCTTGGGCAACCATGTTTCTCTCGATTTATGACTGACTGGACAGAAGAGTTCCCGCAGTAAGCTGGTGTTTTCTTTGTGTGATAGATTGGTTGCCAACTCTCCTGCTATTGCACTCCCAGATAGTGGGGGGGGGGATGGATTCATACTTTTCCCAGGGATATTTGCGCGTGAGTTAATCAAACGGATCCAACTGGAGTTCGAAAACGGCTCTCCGATTTCTCATTCCAAGTCGGTATCGATTATACCACAGAGCAGCGCTTCATTACGTTATTGTATTCATTGAGCGCGCCGGTTGCCATTACACCAGACCCTTATCGCTTATTGTTATTAATGAATATGTCAGTTTTTTTTTTTTTCTGTGCTATGATTTCAACATTATTTTGTCGTTTACAAGATTATTGACACGTAATCTCTGGCGACATTTATTATTTGATGACCTGACATTGTTCACATAATTATACACTGCTGGGCAACGTAGACCAATTCACAATCATATCAAAAGTTTTATAGACATTTACTTCAATCTTATTGCCTCTACACATCTAAAGACTGCCTATAACCACAGTAATATTTATTAGTGTATCAGATGTATTTTTGTTTTTCACAAAACTTTATTCAAAATCTTATTTCTTGTAATCATATAAAGACTAACTTTAACACCAGTATTTTTTATTATTATTTCTATTCTTCTTCTTATTCCTTTTGTCGCTATTATTATTATTATTTTTTTTATTTCCTTTGCTATCTGGCGTTTACACATTTCTTTCCGGCTCCCGCCCAGGGACCTAAGGTTAAAAATGGCATCATGACCCTTTCCACAGCAAAAAAAAAAAAAAAAATTACATAGATAAAGCCCTTCGTAAAGTGTGGGCTGTACATGTCAGAACAATTTTTTGTGTCTCTTTGAGGCATGGACTTCCAGGGATCCCTTCAATCAGCCTACTGGAATCTTTTCCAACCAGTCCAAGGGCTCCAACTACAACAGGAATTGTTGATGTTCCCATGTGCCACATTTTTGAGTTTTCTATTTCAAGGTCCTTGTATTTTGACAGTTTTTCGAATATCTTCAAAGATACGTTGCAGTCTGCAGGGACTACCATATCAATAAGGAGGCACCTATTTTTTTTTGTGGTCTTTAATAACAATGTCTGGGCGGTTGGCTTTTATTATTATTATTATTATTATTATTATTTACCTATGCTTTTTGTGGTGCGGTCTACGCCCGAGTGTTCCAGAGACAAACTTATATTTTCGTATTAGGAGATGCAAAACAGATGAGGTCCCATGCCTTTAGAGAGAGGACAGTATGTAACTTTGGTCATTGCATGCAGAGTAATCTATGCAATATGTGAAATTGGGCCATGAGTGTTATTTTTTACGGTAATTTAGGGCTTTCAGGAATTTGTTTATCCTATTTGTCTATCCCTTAGGATATAATTCCCTAGAACTACACGTAAGGTTGTCTTGAAATGCCACTACGGAGTCATATTATTATTATTATTATTATTATTATTATTATTATTATTATTATTATTATTATTATTATTAATTCCTTTCATTTCTGATGTCTACACATTTCTTTCCGGGTCCCACCCAGAGGCCTAAAGTTAGAAATGGCATCATGACATTTTCCACTGGCCAATTAGAAAACGCACGCACATATTTTACATAGATAAAGCCCTTTGTAAGGTGTGGGCTGTACTCGTGAGAACAATTTTTTTGTATTTTTTTAAGGCATGGGCTTCCAGTAATCCCTTCAATGAGTCTACTAGAATCTTTTCCAACCAATCCGAGGGCTCCGACTACAACAGGTATTGTTAATGTTTCCATGTGCCACATTGATTTCAGTCTTATACGCATTTCGTTCTAGATCCCAACCATAGACCTAAGGTCACAAATGGCATCATAATATTTTCCACTAAAGAAAAAATAAAATAAAATAAAATAAAATAAAAAAGCATATTATTATTGTTGTTGTTATTATTATTATTAATATTATTATTATTGCATATAAATGTATGTTTCTTTTACAGGCCTTACTCAAATGTTTATTGCATGTATGATCTAAAGACGATCTATGATGATTATTATTATTATTATCATTATTATTATTACCACCACCACCACCACTAATACTACCACTATTATTATTATTATTATTATTATTATTATTATTATTATTATTATTATTAATTCCTTTCATTTCTAGTGTATATATATTTATCACAAAATCTTCATTTGGGGCTAACACAATTTTTCAGTTTGTTTGCTTGGTAATTTCTAGTTATCAAGGATTGGGACTGTGCACAAGAATAAAGCCTTCGTTTTCAACTTTTAACCCTGAACAACGTAGCCCCTGATGGGTACGGGGTTCGTCTATATCAACTTGTTTGTAACGGGCAGAATATTGAACGTGAAGATGTTTATCCTTCCATCGTTTCTGGTCAATTGCATTTGCCTTTGCTTTCTTTTTTAATGTTTTTGACGCTGCAGTAGATGTATGTTTTACATGCATTTCTTATAAAAAGATGTATGTTTTACATGCATTTCACATAAAAATTCCATTTAGAACTTTTTGGCTAACTTTCTGACTTCTTTCATGTTCTTTGACACAGATCATCATCCAGTCTTCTGTAGTTTTCAGGTATCTTTGAAGGCCGCTGGTTGTAGTTTTGTAAGACAGTTCTATATCTGTCAATATTTCTGAGATGAGGTATTATGTACATTATTTACATTGTTCGGACTATTGTCCTCATCTTTGTCGCCATATTTATTACAACGCTTCGGCCGAAGATAACTGATAACTGACATCCATTAAACATGGCTCGTGGAACTAGAACAGTCTACCCCAGTGAGCGAAATAAAGGGTTCAGTTCGACATTCCAACCACATGAAGAAGGCCGGAGCGTACAACGGCCGAAACGTTGTAATAAATATGGCGACAAAGATGAGGACAATAGTCCGAATAATATAAATAAAGACAGTTCTAGTTGAACTAATCCTCTGCCTCCTTCGGATCTGGGCACATACAGACCATCAACATCATCCTTGGAATGATGCATGCAATAGTAAGTGAGAAGCTTCCTCGTTTTGAAGTTTATTCGCTTAATGTCAGCTTTGGTCCAGTTAAAGATGTTGAAACTCTATTGCACCACAAGTACAGCCAATTTGTTTATGGATGATATTCTGTTTTTAAGTCAACTCGGTATACAATATCAGACGCACACCTCTGTATTATTCTTTTCTTACTTTCCCTCTCATTTTGGGTATGCTCTATTCCATGTCATTCGCTTATTCCTAGATATCTATAGGCTTCTACTTTTTTTTCCAGTTCCCTTGTCTCTGTATCAAAATCTAGATCTATTGAATGTATTTCTGTAATTCTCCCTTTCTTGAATGTTACTTTTGCACATTTATCTAATCTGGAATACATACCTTTGTCGTCACTGAAACATTTTACAGTATTGAAGTGCTCCTTGAACTCATTGCCGTCTTTGTCAAAGAGTTTGAGACCATCTATGTAGAGTTGGTAATTAAATACTTTCTTATTTACTTTGTATCTATTATTATTATTATTATTATTATTATTATTATTATTATTATATATGGGTGTATCAAAAGTATTTTCGTTTTATTGTCAGACCTTAATTCCAAAGCAATTTTTTTATTAAATTTTTCTCATCTTCTTTAAGTTGTATTACTAAGAAGTAAGAGAAATCAGAAACTGTTTGTAATGCTTATTGTCCGTTGTTAACGTCCCTTGAAAATGGATTATGAAGTATTCGAAACCTTGAATTATAATTATATATTCAATGAATAGTTGATAAAATCCAATATCCCAACTTAGGAGGCACGGTGGAGTAATGGATAACGGCTCGGATTGAGGAATCGTAGAGCCGAGTTCGAATTCCCGTTAAAGGGTTCACTTACGTGCTAATACGCTTGGGAAAGGTGTGAATCCTCTTCTTCTCCCTGCAACTATGGTCTAGGAGAAGGTCAGCTCTGAATGCAAAACCATTCGGCGTCTGCACCGGCATCCGACGGCCTCTTGGTTACTCCTTCCTCTGCGTCTGTGGAAATTCTGCGGCAAGTAAGTATCCACTGGGATAGCACGCGAGGTGTGGGGACCGCGTGTGAAGTTCAAACTCCCTTATTACTCCGTTTCAAGAATTCGCCGCTGTTGGAATCGGGAATGGCTGTCGCTCGTTTCAGCATTGGCGACGGATCGCCGTGCTTGGTCGGCCTTCGTTCTGGACGCGGTGAATTCCTTGGAAGAGGCCAGCTTAACCGATCCAGGATGAATGCCGCAACATACATACATACAATATCTCCGAATTTTTTTCAGTTTTGCAGGATTTCTGTTTTACTGAAACTTCATCATAGTAATCATAAAGGTAGAGACAAAGATTGACCAAAGTATAAAAAGGAATTTTAAAAAATAACGAACATAATGGAAATCTCACTAAGATCATATTTTTGTTCCACTTATCTGAATTGGTTTTGGTGTCATTCATCCGACAGATCCATCCATCCGAACAGATTCGCAGCTGTCGGCTATTTTTACTCACAAAGTCTTCTCTTTGTCAACGCCAATTATTCACACGGTATTGTTGATGGGAAGCGGTTCATTTTCACTCGTTTCTGGAACACACATCTCGATTAAGCTTTCTTTGACTCCAGAAAACAACTCATCTTACCTGCGTTATTTCAATAACTGTCTAAGACTTTTTCATAGGCTCTTAATATTATTTTCTTCTTAAAATTCATAAAAGTACACATGTTCGCCTATCGTCCGGTTCACACTCCTCCCGAGTCATTTGAACAGGAGTAAAGGTTTATTCCTTGGTTCCTGTTTAGGATTCAGTTTCCGGTTCTTTCTAATGTCTACTTCAACTCTACATTTCCAATGTTTCCTCTTGAATGCTAAAATTCTATTTATCATAAGTACCTCCCTCGTAAATGTTTTTTCTCTTTCATTGGATATTGATATAATATGAAAGACAAAAAATTTGATATAATATTTAGCAACAAAATAAAATTTCTCGGGCCATAGGTCGAAGATTATTACTCTACTTTCCTTCCTTAGGTCCCACGCTTGATACACATTTTGGCGATCATGGGTCATGTCGCTTCACAAATTCCTTTTCTTTAATTTTTAATGTCTTATCATACATTTTTGAGAAGGATAGTGGAATAATTCTGTTACCTTCTCCAAGTTTATGAATTGTCCTTCACATAGATTAGCCGTCAACCAAGGCTATAAATTCCAGTCTACTATTTAACATATAGCTAGGAGGAGTGGAAAATGATTTATGCCCTTCCCATTGGGTGTAATAAGAAATTAAACACAGTAGATTCGGCTCAAATTTGAACACCGGTCGTCGATTCAGATTTCAGTGCCGATAACCGTACGCTACACGCACACTGAGAATGTTGGTTAACATACGTGGGATATCTTTTTTTGTTCTCCATGAAAGCATATAAGGGACGATGTAACAGAATTAGCTCTGTTAATCCCCGAGATATCTGCTGTGAATCGAGATCAACAAAATACACGCGAATAGACAAATCCTTTAATTTATTAGTCTGCTGAAAACGGAAACGTCGAAATATTTGAACGTCACCAAAAATAAAATTATGACTATTTTGACTAATGGTTTTCACTAGTCTCGATCACTAGAATAGACGCACAGTGGAGTAATGGACGGCGGCTCGGATTGAGGAATCGGAGAGCCGAGTTCGAATTCCAGTCGAATCTATTACATTCACTTACGTGCTAACACTCCAGGAAAACGTATGAATCCACCTCTTCTCACCACCCCCAGCTATTGGTAAATATAGGGTTGTATAGACTTGGATGGCAACTGGTCTACTGCAGAAAGAACTGGCAACCTACTGCGGGAAAAAATCTGCCTCGTCAGTCATGTATCGCGTATGGCACATAACTTACTAAGAATATTTCATTCGTGGCACAGTATTCCCAAACAAATTAGATTTAAACAACCCTTCAAGATTTTTTTCAGGGACAGAACCAGAATCTTTAAACTTTGAAACTTGGAATCGAAAATTTGAATTCCCATTGGTTGGCCGTTCGTTAACTATTAACTAGGGTTAAGTTAGAAAAAAAAAAGAATGTGTTTGGATCATCAGAATCGCAAACGATTTGCAGGGAGGACAAAGAGAGAGAGAGAGAGAGAAATAATGAAAAATTTTCACATAATCGAACGAAGACTGTGCAGTCAATAACAATGCTGGGTGTGTCCATTTGAATGTCACCAAAAATAAATTGATGACAGTCTTTAAGGGTACAATGTTGAATAAATACTTTTATCAAACAATATATATGTAATGTATGTGCATGGTTACAACCAGACATAAAACTATTCAAATATATTTGCATAGAATGTGAAACTTATCTGCAAAAGCGATTTGAATAAATTTATCATTCAATTTCCCCGCTATCAAAGCTTCTTCAATGTTTCTCATATTTGTATAAGCCTGTTTGAAAAGTAATTACTTATTTCAGTGTTATGAATTATGAGTCAACCAACCAAGGCAGAACCAACGTTGACTGGTAGGAAACTACGCCTAGCATTAGTTTATCATCTATCTTATCGAATAGTGTTTCATTTATAGCGCATTTCAGAATTGGAAAAACTTGCAAAAGTGGAATTTTGTATCCTCATGATCTTTCACTTCAGAACCGAACTCAACTTAATGGGAAATGCCAAAATCCTACAAATGAAGAAAAATGTTTTTGCATGTACCGGCTTTAACAGCAAAATTGCCCAAATCGTTTAACAGCAAAAGTGTCCAATTGTTAGATTAAGATTTTAACCGTTGTATCTTAGAAAGGGTTAAAGATATCTTACTGGGATTCTCCGAGGTTTTTATAGCACTATTGGACTCTGAACAATAAGAATGTATTTATCTCTAAGTTGAAATGATGACCACTCTTGCTGTTGTGACCTCCTGATCCAGTTTTCCACTCTACCGTTCCCTCTTTTTCTTTAATTATTCACCGTTCTTTTGATGATTCGTGAATGGACTTTGAAGATGAAAGCCACAATAAGAATGTTCATACAATTACTGAAGGTCTGAATGATCTTTTTCATCTCATCATTTCTCAGTTAAGACGACATAGGGGGCTGACAATATATAATTACTCTTCAAGTTTAACAGAAGAATCGTAAATAAATCGATCATAAACGAAAATGAGATGTTCATCATTAATTAATCATAGATGAGGACCAAAGCTCGTGAAGTTCAAATATATATATATATATATATATATATATATATATATATATATATATATATATATTCCAGGATCATTTTACAACTTATTCAAGATGATCTTCGCCCTCTCTAAAGTTCTAACGTTCTGTCCTGGAGTAACAAGGTGCCTCACAGGTTTCACGTACAATACAATTTCATTTTCAAGTTTTTTTCAGAGCTCTTTGGACTGTCATAGATGAAACTCTTCTTTCACTTGTCAAACGCCTTATGTATTGAGTTGAATCTTTTCGAATTGATCTCTTTAGCTCTAAGTTGAAATGATGATCCCTCTTCCTGTTGTCACCTCCGGTCCTAGTTTTCCTCTCTACTGTTCCCTTTTTTATACTTATGCACAGTTCTCCTGATGGCTCTTGAATGGATTTTGAAGATGGAAGTCAGAATAAGAATGTTGGTACCATTACTGAAGTCCTGAATGATATTTTTCTCTCGCTACTGTTCAATTGGAAAGAAATAGTGGGGCTGACAGAGAATGATTTTAAACTGTTCTCTTTCTAGGTGAATGAGGGCTTTTCAGTGATTCTTACAACAAATGGTGTCAAGATGGCTAAACGCTTTATCTGAAAACCTGGAAAAAAGAAGCTCAATTAGTTTAGCGGTTTTTCTGTTTTTTTTTTTTGTTTTGTGTTTTTTTTTTTTTAGATATTAAACATTTTGTGGGACGGACAGTTATCGCAGGCTGTGGCACGATTTGGAAAATTTTGTTGTTACGCCCGTTATGTCAGAAAAAGAAAACGAGATTAGATATTAACAAATGAGTAGCCAGTTTCAACATCCAAACCCGAATCCGCCAGAATTTTTGGTTTTGTGTTTGGTCGAATATAAAACGGGGCAACATTATTAGCTAGGACATCCGGGAAGGAACTTCACTGCAGATATTTATTGCCATCACCACGGGGACAACCATGCCCATTCCTTTTGTGTTCCTTTGACAGTTTTTTTTACCCAGAACTGTTACTTTCTGAAAGAAACTCTCGAGCGGATGCTCCCTAGAAAATTGCAATTTTGGTCTCTTTAAGTTCAGTATCAACTGATATCTACTCGTTCTCATAATACTCTTTTACTCCCTCCTCATTTTACAACCACCACACAAAGTAACCCTATAACCTTAATGACGCTTCAGCCTTGCATTGCTGAACTAACAGTAAGCTTGATTGGGCAAATAACGAGTTACGTCGAATGCGTCCTGCTTTGGTAAATATAAATGATGTTATCATCCAGTATTAGAATAAAAAGGCACACACTGCAAACCAAATCCAATAAAAAATAAAATCATTAGAGTGTATGTGTGTGTGTGGAGATGTTGACCAGATTTCGTACCAAAAAATGTTCATTAATTTCGATCACTAGAATATACCATTCGTTGAAGAATATTCACAAAGTAGATTAAAATAATCTTTCATGATTTATTTCAAGAATTTTAAACTTGGAATCGAAAATATACAATCCAGTTGGCTGATTGTGTTTGAAGATTTGGGCCAGAGCATTCTTGGCAAATAATATTTAAAAAGATATAATTTAATAGGCCTTCTCGTAAAAAGGAATTATATTCCGAAAACCATAAACTATAACAAGACATTGAGTTCATTGCAAAATTCGTTTCCAAAATTCGTATTGTTACTGACATACTATACGATATATAGTATATAAATATATTATATTTAATAATATATGTTTGAATAAAACAATAATATAATAGTTAACATCAGACGAGATAGTAGAAACAACTAATCAGAGGCAAGAATATACAAAATAAACCGCACAAAATGCCCATTGATGTACATCGGTGAAACAAAAAGAATTATATGAACAGCGCGGAGATATTCTGCATAACAACAAGCTAAACACGCTAGTGTTTCAACGTAATATATTTGACGACAGTTTTGATTTTTAAAAATGCCAGTATAAGGAAGAGAGAACAGAATTCACTGAGAAGGAAACGCATTGAGAATGCGCTAATCTCACACTTCCTAACAAAAACCTAAGACCAAAAACATACGTTATTTCATATATATATATATATATATATATATATATATATATATATATATATAGTTAGGTAATGAAAAGTTTGGTAATCCGTATGGATAATCTCAACGAGGATGTAATCCAGAGAACTCAATGTAAAACCAGAGCAAATAATAATTAAAATAAAAAAAAAAACAGACAACTTTAAGGGTCCATTGGTGTCAATGGACTCTTAAGGTTATTTGTTTTTTATAATTTTAATTTTATATATATATATATATATATATATATATATATATATATATATATATATATATATATATATATATATATATATTGTATTAAACGCCAAAGACAATTTAGTCCTGCTGATTTTCTTTTGTATTTTCTCATATTTTCGAATGAGACTTTATATTTCAAAATTATATTGATATATATATTTTCCAAAAGACAACCGAGTACTTTCGAGCATCATCGTTCATCATCAGGGTTAAATTTTTAACTTTAGCCAATTGCCTTGCAGCGGAATCGTATTGCTACATTTACAAGAACCAAATAAACGTTAAGAATTATTTTTAATTCAAGAGACGCGTTAATGTTATCACGTGCAGGCGAAGCCATGTGATCGTATGAAGGGGTGAAAAAGATTTTTATTATAAATAACTAAAGATCAAAAATACGTTATGGAATTTTTTTTTTAAATTCAAGGGAAATGATTATGTGATTATCTACTTACGTAGAAATATATTATAGACATTGAGGGATGTTTCCAGAAATATTATAAGCTGTGCGAGTAATAAGAGGTCTATTGCTCTTAATATGTAGTGCCTCTAAAATTTTCAGTCGTCTAATGTCTGTATGTTGATCAATAATTTTAGTATTGTCTATAAGGATTTTACGAATGTCAGAATACAGAAGGGGAACAGTATGTGACATAAGATGTTGTTTAATAGCACTAGAATTATTTAAATGCATAGTTAATCGTCTGGCAATAAATGTAGCAATACGATTCCGCTGCAAGTCAATTGGCTAAAGTTAAAAATTTAACGCTGATGATGAACGATGACGTTCGAAAGTACTAGGTTGTCTTTTGGAAAATATATATATATCAATATAATTTTGAAATAAAAGGTCTCATTCCAAAATATGAGAAAATACAAAAGAAAATCAGCAGGACTAAGTTGTCTTTGGCTTTTAATACAACGTCTTTAAAAGAAAGGATGCTGCCTAAGTACACACACACACACACACATATATATATATATATATATATATATATATATATATATATATATATATATATATATATATATATATATATATATATATATATATATATATATATATATATATATATATATATATATATCCAAGTGGTGTAGCAGGGATGGATTTCAAATTACGGTTTCATATAGGACGCAGTTTCGAATCCTGTCGGAAGACACATATTTTCTACAAGATTTCTCGGGAATTCAACCCGTTAAATGTAATTAATACTGTTTATTATAAGCAGAGCATTTACTTAAATAACTTTATCTATAAAAACACCGTATAAACAGAAAATATATTCAAAATAATTGTCAGTCTTAGTCCGTATCATAATATATATATATATATATATATATATATATATATATATATATATATATATATATATATATATATATATATATACTTTCGAAAATGTAAACATCAGGTATTGATTGATGTATGTGTACTTGGACGTGCTTGGGCAATAACAAGCATCATTGTCATCCGAATATTTACCCAGATACGTTCATGTTTATTTTCCGCCACAATAGACATCAACAGTTAACGATTAACAATTGGTGTCATTATTATTTTTCCATGCATATTACCACCCTCAGCTCAACAAGAAGCCGTGATAAACGAGACAGTTTCTTCCTTTTTGCAATCTATCTGCGATTTCCGGTAGATTCACGGTCTGGGTGGTGTTAGGTCTTAAGTTTCATGCCAATAGATATACGAATAAACTGAAGTATGTCTTCAAAAGATGCCTTTGTTATATGGCGATACATTCTGGGATTTTCATGCTTTGTCCAATGGGCTTAATGTTTAGCTCTGTTGTCGCTTAATGATTCGCCATGATGGAAATAGGCAAAATTACTATCACACTTTTTCGGGCGTTGTGCCCTCCAATCTTTATCAGGTATTGTTGATACATACATACATACATACATACATACATACACATACACACACACACACACACACACACACACACATATATATATATATATATATATATATATATATATATATATATATATTACTATTATTATTATGTTATTATAAAAGATTATAATAAAAACGTGTTGAAATCGCTACACAGAAGCTTTCATGCTTCAATACTTTGATTGTACAAAGTATTCAAACATGAAAGCTTTTGTGTAGCGATTTCAATACGTTTTTTTATTATAACCTCTTATAATAAAAATATATTGTTTTACTTTTCTTTTGTTTCTTTGTTCTACTTCTAATACTACGAACAGTGGGATTTTACTCTCATTTGCATATATATATATATATATATATATATATATATATATATATATATATATATATATATATATATATATATATATATATATATATATATATATATATATATATATATATATATGAGATAACGAAATATAAATTTGTATATATCAATAACTATATTAATGGGAAATGCATGACGAAATAGAAAAATTTTATCTTGTGACGCGTTTCGTTTTTAGGGGTTCACTGGATTAATTTTTTATGTTGTTACGACTACACAAGCACAAGCACACAAACGATGGATGTAGTGAATTTTAAATTTAATCTTTTTTTAATATACATGTACATATATATCGGAAAGATTATATATATATATATATATATATATGTGTGTGTGTGTGTGTGTGTGTGTGTGTGTGTGTGTGTCTATTTCAATTAAATTTTAAATTCATGCACCAACAAAAAAAGACCCGGAAGCATGAAACGCATTACACGGAAACTTTTTCCACTCTCTCTCTCTCCCTCCGCCCCCCCTCTCTCTCTCTCTCTCTCTCTCTCTCTCTCTCTCTCTCTCTCTCTCTATATATATATATATATATATATATATATATATATATATATATATATATATATATATAGCTTCAAACTTTAATGTGGATAATTCTTATTTGAAATTGATGTCGCCCCATTTTCATTTATTAAACAGTTTGTACTACGTCTATCAGCCTGTCACATTCTATAAACCTTAGAAAAGAAATAATCCTCCGGCAGTGATCGAAATCACAGAGGAGGATGCATCTTCTTTACTAAAATTTCTCGAATACAGAGGCTGACAGAAGTAATACACTGTTTAATAAATGAAAATGGAGCTATAGGAACCTGTCTTACCGTCCAGGAATTCATAGGTATTAGTTCTGGCTCGGTTCATAGTGTTTAAACTGAGATCTTGGTATGAGCAAACTGTTTGCAATATAGGTCCCAAAAATGTTGACACCAGAGCAAAAAGCTGAAAAATTTTGACATTTCCAGGACACTTCTGATTCGCTTCCTGGCTGATCCTGAGAATTTCCACCGCAGATTAGTAACTCAAGATGAAACCTGGATTCACTAACTCGAACATGAACGCAGACAGTGGAAAGATGATGGCTTCTCCTTTTGGGATTTTGAGGACGTAATCATGATAGAGCACCTGGGAAAGGCTGAAAATTATGAATGGAGAGTACTGTGCATCACGATTGACACAGCTGAAAGAAGCAATCAAGTAAGCTGAGGGCAGGTGTGCCCTTGCGCCCGTTCACACTGCTCAGGGTTCAATAACTAAAGTAGTGAAATGTGGTTTTGAATTGTTATCCCATCCACCATACTCACCAGATTTAACTCCATTTGATTTCTTCCTGTTTCCTAAACTCAAATCCCACCTGCGTGGTCGCCATTACTGAAACAATAATGAGATCATAGGTGCTTTGGAGATGTTTTTGGTGGACCCGAACCCCACCGTGATGTGACTGCAATGCGTAAGCATCGTTGGACCAAATACCAAAGCGAGCTTAAGCGGACAAAGTGAAACACTATATTGTTTCTCCAAGTCCATCCGGGTGACGCTTTTAGAAACGACTCCCGTATACCACTAGAGGTTAAACCTACTGTCATATTTTAAATTTGCCTTGTGACAAATAGCAACTGAACTGAAAGTGTTAACGAATCAAAGGTGAGTCAGCGAAGTCACGCCGATTGACATTCATCGACGCTTGCAGAATTTATGCGTGGACAAACACTGGATGTTAGGCGGTTGGTAATGCGTTTCATCAGTGACCACAGCCATGTGTGTTGGATATTCGGGACGATGAAAGATGAACTTTGTAGACGTTTCTGTCTAATTCGTCACTGATGTGAAATAGTGGGAGCGCGTGGAAGTGCGTTGTGTTGTAATGAAGCCGAGTTCGAATTCCAGTCAGTTTCGTTAGAATTCACGTAAGCGCAAATAACATTTTGGAAAGGTATGAATCCATTTTCTCCTAACAGGATAGACGGGACAGATTTAATTGTCAGCCTGTCTACAGCGGAAAGAAACGAAAACCTACTGCAGGAAAATCTTATGCCTAATCACTCATTAATCGAAAGAGAACTGATCGCCTTAGCGTGTATCACGTATGGTACTTGACTGACCTTTGGCTCATCCTTTATATGTATATATGTATGTTGGGGATAGCGGTTCAGAATGAGAAATCGGAGAGGCAAGTTCGAATTCCAGTCATGTTCGTTACTATCACTTAAGCGCCAATACCTGTGAGAAAGGTATGAATCCACCTCCTTTTCTCCCAATTATGGGCTAAATACGAAGTCAGATTTACCCTTTAATCATGTTATGCAACCAGTCTAGGAGAATAAATATTAGATTTAACTTATTAGCAATTGTCGACAACCATCGTGTTTGGAGGAAAGGTGTATGTGATTTTTAATCCTAATAGTAGTAAAGCGATAGTTCAATTTCGCACTATGGCTTGGAAAAGGCAGGAATCCATCTTCTTCCCATCAATTAGATATTAAATAGCTAACAACCAGTCTAAGAGAAGAAAACTTTGAATATCAAACCACGGAGAAGGAAATGTGAACTCACATCATTTTTTCCCAAAAATGCATGGTAATTAACAGTTAACAAATAAAAGGAACCCGTGGTGAAATATAATCGCCTAGGTCCTATTGGAATATGGCATGCAGTTTATTGACATGTTTAGATAATATTCAAAATATATTATAGAAAAAGAAAGTTGTATCGTATATTTTTAGCAGATATCGTGGTGTGTCTAACGAAATTCTCTTATTGTAAATTTGCCCAGAATATATTTTAAACGTCATTGAAATTATCTCGAGTTAGTTTCTCAGATGGATTGGATATGCTTCCACGAAATAAAAGGAAAAAAACATTATCTACATTAAGATACAGTCCGTCATGCTGCTTACTACTCAACAGCTATCATCATTGCGAGATCTTGATGTATTTTTTGCGCATGCGCACGTGTATACTCTGTGTTTTATTTATTTTTCCCAATTGTACTGATTGCGACAAGTATACATTTATCCCCAGGTGAGCACATTAATAAAGAATTTAACTCAATATCGCAACGTGTAGAACGTGTGAATAATAAAAAGCTATTTGAAAGGAAGGAATTGGGTTGGCCCGTTATCAAGTATTTAAACCAATTCATCCTTGTTTCTACAGGAAACGGGAGTTTCGTGGGTTACAGGGTTCTTCCTTTTCCTGTTATTATTATTATTATTATTATTATTATTATTATTATTATTATTATTATTATTGCTTTCATTGCCACATGTTATAAGGGTCGAGCGGCTAAAGTGAACGGAGCAAATGGACTCCATTTTGAAAATGCTTTGTAGTCTTTTTTTAGTATTTCTGTATTGATATTAACAAGTACAGATATGACATGAAGTTTTAATAAAAATAAATAATCCAAAAACTGCATTAAATAAATTTACAGGTATATTCATGTAAAGTGAACGATTTTGAAAACACGGAGAGGATGCTATATGTATCAATTACTGTGGGACTGTGAAAATATTTTGGAAGAATTTTATTTTAATTTCACCTTCTTTTACACGCAACTACTCTAGCCGAAGACTTTTCTTTTCTTTCTAGTCTAAGTAAATAAACAATAACAATATCAGCATCAGGCATTCGGGGGAAAATAATGAGGCCTTATGTTGAGAACTGATCTTCTGAAAACTCTGACTTTCGTTTTTTGAGGTGGGTAGATTAGCTATCTTGCTAAGTCAGGCTTCTCAAGGGAAAACAAAGGATAAAGATGCCTGTTCGCGTCTCGTCAATGCCTTAATTGATGTCTTCGATCTGCGCTATAACGAAGTTCTGACGATCTTGTATTTTTTAGGTGTGAGATCCTTTACAAAACGGAGGCAACTATGGCTCTCTACAACTTCCTGTCTTTTGATCTTTCAAGTAACTTTACCATCCTTTTTAATCCTTGTCCCGACATCTACTTTCGTTAAACAACTTACTCCCCATTTCCCTGCTTCTCTTGATTTCTGTATGTTCTGTGAGTACTTAACTCTCTAGGCCATTTTCCTCGTGATGAGGGCCCACAGATTTAAGATGCCGCTTTCTGATTTTCCGTATAATCTTCTTTATTTTTCCTTGTGATTCTTACGTACCTTACATTTCCTCTACGCTCTATGTATTTTTGCGTAAAAACACAACATATCGCTTATTCTTCTGTGAGGTCAAGGATTTATTGCCATATAGGATATTATCTTTTATTGTTGTTGTTGTTGTTGTTGTTGTTGTTGTTGTTTCTAACGCTATTTTCCTAAGTTTTATTATTTTGCTTAAATTCTGGAAGACACCATTCGCTATTACTATACGTTTTCCGACTTGTGTCACATTTTCCATCGAATGCTACGGTACTGAAAAGATAATCCCATTTTTTTAGCTGCCTGATTTTGACCGTATGTTGCTTCTTTGACAACCCTGCATTCTGACTACTTATTGTTAACAGATAGTCCTCTCTTCTTGGTTTCCTTTCCTGCCTTGTTTAAGAGATCTTTCATTTTCGTTCTTAACCCGTTGCAATAAAAAGCAAATCAAATTAAAGTGAAAGAAATGCTTGTTGTGAATATGGATTATCTCCCCTTTGATAATCCAAGCTATAAAAGCGGTACATTTCCGCTTGTCAAGTAGACGAGTAGTAAGATTCTTAATTGAATAAATTGTAATGAAAACAGGACAAGAGATTCTGTCTAGTAATCTTTTATTCAATTAAGAAACCTAACAGGTACTACCACCACATGTCAGGGTGGACCTGGGAACACCAGCAATTAAGGTGGCTCCCACACTCATCAAAACCTGATCAAAGGCTTTGCTGCTGGATGTAGCTTATCGTCGTACCCAGAACGCGGAAGTAGTTTATCGTCTTACCCAGGACGTAGATGTAGTTTATCGGGATACACAGGATGCGGATGTAGTTTATCATCTTACTCAGAACTTGGATCTAGTTTATCGTCTTACCCAGGGTGCGGATGCAGTTTATCGCCTTACCCAGGACGTGGATATAGTTTATCGTCTTACACTGAACGTGAATCTATTTTATCGTCTTACCCAGGACGAGGATGTAGTTTATCGTCTTACCCAGGACGTGGATCTACTTTATAGTCTTACCCAGAACGTGGATCTAGTTTATCGGCATACTCAGGACGCGGATATAGAAAGAAAAGGAAAGATAAAAGAAAGAGTGCAAAGATTTATTTAAGAATCTCTATTTCTTTTCTTTTCTTTTTCTGTTTTTGTTAAATCGAGTTCACCTCATGCAAGGCAGTAAAGCCACTGAGACACAAGGTGTTAGTAGGTGTGAAAGTGTTAGAAACAGAATCATTACTAAGGAGCGAGAACAAAAGTAGAGTAATCAAGATGACAGTAGATAGCGATTAACATGTCTTTTTTTTTCAGATTAAAGTTTGCTGGAATGTCTGGAAGGGCGTTTCACAAGCGAGAAGTGCAAGAAAAGAAACTGTGATCATAGAAATTACGGTTGCATATAGACAACTCAATTATTGATACCTCATTGCCAGTCTAGCACTGCGCTTAAATTCAAGGAGTCTAGGCACCATAGTGATGCGCTCATCTATACAATTGCCATGAAAGTATAGAAAAGGCAAAGGGAAGCTACCTTACGGTGGTGGGATAGTGACTGAAGCCGAAATGCCAGATCAGGTCTAATAATATTGCTGATTTTTCTTTGGATTTTATCAAGGAGTTCTAGACAAATAGCAGTAGCACCAACCACATTCAAAGCATAGACGAATGGTAGATATATAGAAATGTATGATAGAAGATTCTGGTGAGAAAAATATTATAATCAAGTTAATAGTTGATTGAATTTGTAATGAAAGAATGATTCTTTTCAAACACATCTTTATAATATATAATAATTATGATATTTGGATAAAGCTATGAACGAGCACGAATAAGGGAGAAAACGAGATGATATCGAAGCATGCGTTGGTCGCATAGAGATGTGATTATATAAAATTTCAGTTGTCAGCAATGGCGTAATTTCCAGCTACTAGATTATTATAATTCGTAATTACTGCATCGATGTGCGGTCAGTGTAACGGTTAAAGGAGGAAAATTAATGTCGACGAGCTGAACTCAAATTCCACCCTGGTATGTTATTGCATCACTTCTCTTGTTCGAAAGCACGTATCCAGCTCTTCTTCGTCGGCGAAATAACAAGAAAGTCTAAATTCCCTTAACCTGCTTGGCAACAATTTTAAAAGAAAAAAAAATAGGAAAAAATCAGATAGCCCTTCATTATTCCCCACCCCAAAAGCCATGATAAATGACAGATAAACAAAATGAATCTGTAGAGAGACATGATCACCTACGCCCTGAATGAAAATGACATAAAATTAACTTTGAAAATAATCATTCTTTCATTTCAATGTCGTTCATCATTTGACCTCTGTTAAAGAATTATTTGATGGAAGAAATTTCTAAATGGCTAAAATTTGAAATATAAACTTAAAACAAATATATTTCAGGGGTTGTCAAATTTACTTCATGTAAAAGCCACAAAGGCATGAACAAAATTTACTTATACATTTTTGTTGCAAACACATTTTGTTACAAAATCGTTATACAAATATCAAGAAATGCTCGTATGCAATAATATTTATTAATGGATGAAATTTTTAAAACTTTTAATTTGCATTAGTTTCAGTAATTACCAAGTACATATATATATACACTTTTGAAATTATTAGGAGAATTTGATAATTATATTTAAGTGATTCATTGAGTCTGAAACCTCAACAGAATGCAGAAAGCACTGGACGGCCGTTTCGTCCTATAATTGAGACTCATCAGCAGTGCGCATCCAGTATGACAGGTAGGTTGTCAAGCAAACACCATACTAACTATTCCAACGGGCCTCGGTGACGAAGTGGTAGCAAATCAGACTCAATATAGCGCCGCTCACTCACATATTCCGTGGTGGAACTCTACTGAGATTCACTTTAACCATAGGACTGTGTCACCTAGAGCCACGACTACTATCACCAAGTCGCTCACTCCAGAGCACTAGAAGCCGGTTCAAGCAATGAAAAACATTTGAAATTATTAGGGGAATTTGATAATTATATTTAAGTGCTAAATGTTTTCAATATCTTGACTGATAATTGTTTTAACTACATTGAACGTATTTAATACGGTAAAGAACTACTATAAATTTACCTTTTATATTAATGGTGATGAAAAAATAAATCTCGGTCAAAATATCTCCACGAGCCGCATATTAAACATCAAAGAGCCGTATGTGGCTCACAAGCCACAGTCTGGACACTACTCATATATTTTAATAAAAAGATACCTTTTTATTAACACACATATATATAGGTTCTGTAGTCTGACACGTATAATGTCTGACGTATTCATTGTTGAATTAAGTGCATTAACAAGAAAGAGAATTATATATAAAAATGATATATGTTGCGAAAGGGACTTGGCATTGAAAATATGAACGGATCAATTTGAATGACTTTGTAAAGTTTTTTTTAGTGAATATTAGATAGCAGATAATTCAGAAAACTTGTTAACCATCGCATAAGCCGCTAAGTCACTGTCCAGGCCCTTGTAGTTATCCTTGCTGAACAGAATAGAGGGAAAAGAAAGACAAATAGATAAATTCAATAAAAAAAAGTTAAAGCAGCATTTTTCATGGCACTTTTATTCTTACTTTTGTTATATTTCCTTGTGATTTGTGGCCGGTGTGGCAATTTTTCTTAATTAGTGTCTCTTGTGGCCTTCCATAAACACGAAAGAGTAGTTCATTTTCATTATGTTACGCCGTTTCTGATGTTAAATTTAAAAGATGCACAACCTCTTGCAACGAATTAATCATTAAAACAGGCAATAATTAATGAACATTGTGTGAAAGAGGAAAAGGAAAAAGAAGGAAGCCTTGTGTAATTAAGTACTCGTCATTCATTTATCAGATGTTCTGCAGCCACCTTTGCTCTCCGTCGCATATCACACTAACTCATTCTCTCCTCACCCTCTCAACACTCTCCCTCTCACAATATATCTTCTCTCTCCCTCGCTCTCTCTCATTTCAATCTCTCAATACACTTTCCCATATCCATCTGTCTCTCTCTCTCTCTCTCGTATCATTGTCTCCTTACTCTGTGATTCGTTCTCAACCGCTTACATATCACTCTCTGTCGCTCTCTCCTCTTTCACTCACCTTTCTCTCTATTTCATTATCTGATCTACAGATGTAGCCAGCTAGTCTACAACCAGGGTTTCCACACACACACACACACACACACACACACACACACACACACACACACACACATATATATATATGAAATTAAGTGTATTCAGCACATATCCTTCTGAAGTCAGTTTAAACTGATGCCATGTTCTTTACAGATATTTAAGCAGTAATTTTAACCACTAATTTTGGAAATTGAAAGTTTCCCTAAAATATATTAAAAAATTTT
>OZ038482.1:50011261-50021261 GCA_964036315.1 Acanthosepion esculentum | reverse complement strand
AGGTATCTCAATACAGGCGAAGTCGTCTGAGGTTGTAGTTTATTTATATATGACAACCTCAGTCCACTGTAGTTTAAATATATATATATATATATATATATATATATATATATATATATATATATATATACACACACACACACACACACATATATATATATATATATATATATATATATGTATATATGTATATATAAAGAAATTAGGCAAATCTACGGCAAATTGAAACAATCTGTGCGCATGTGTAGTCGCATCAAGATAAACATCACTTTAGCTTGAAGGTCAGAAAGACGAAACACCTCACAAAATTTGTTTCCAATTTGTCATAGATTTTCCTAATAGATATCTATATCTATATCTATATATATATATATTGAAATATATATATATATATGCATGAATATACATACATATATATATATATATATATATATATATATATATATATATATATATATGTATGAATAAAAACACGGAAATCCTTTCGTAGCTGACGCGTTTCCTCTCTTGATACAATTCATCAAGTTTTCCTTTTGCTATTATTCATATTTGTTTTTTACAGTTGTATTTTAGTTATATATGAATTTTTACACCACGCGTGTGCGCATGCTAAAGTATGTGTGCGTATGAGAGAGAGAGAGAGAGAGAGAGAGAGAGAGTGAGGGAGAGATTGCGTGTATATGTGTAGGTGTCCGTGTGCACTGACAAGTGCTGAAAATTTAAAAGCCTGAACCACTTCACTAACCCTGATAATATATCAGAATATATACCCTTAATCCATTTTCTGATCCTCTTAAACATTCACGCACGCACGCACACACATACACATACATACATATATATATATATATATATATATATATATATATATATATATATATATATATATATATGCTCCTATAATCGTTTTGTTCACTCACCATATGCTTCATATGCCTACACAATCTATATCTACAAACGTTCTATCTCGGAGTATTCTCACAATTGTGCATAATTTTTCATTCAGAATATTGGAACAAAAGCTATTCAACATTCAATAAAACTACTCTCAGAGACCATGAAATCATCTCTACGACCTGCACGGCTATATCAAGTGGTTCACGTTCGTGTTGAATTCACTTTAATGTCGCCTGTCTTCCATTCTCAAAAAATAAATATAATAAAATAAATTCAAATAAACCGTAAAACAAAACGAATATTATTTTGATAAAATAAAAATGCGTTTTGATTAAATCTTTTATATTAAATATATTAATACCATACCTGGACCGGAACTGTCCAATCCTCACTTTTCAGCCTTAACAGGATTCAAAATCATTTACGCGGTCTTGTAGGTTATGAATTATATTCAACCCTATAGCTGCTTTCCTGCTCACGAAATGCCATAAGCCATTTGCTAACTCTAACTCTATGCCGATAGAAAAAGTTCAATATGCCCGGTTGATTTTTCATGGGTTTTTAGAAAATCAACATTGCATTGCAAGCTGGTGTTTGATGTAATATGTATCCTCTCTTCTTTAAATCTTCATTAAAGAAATTACTATGTTCGCAAAATTATCACTTCATTTGCAGAGTTAATAAACCCTGCAAATGAAGAGATATTTTACAAACATAGTAATTTTTATGATGAAGTTTTAAAGAAGAATGCCCCGATATAATAAAAATAGCCATAAGAAAAATAGAAAGAGAAAAACATCCTCTTAGCAGGATTGTCAATAAAAATACACTAAAATTAAGTTATAATTATACGGATTTTTTTTTAGAATTGTGAAAAACATAACAATAATATTTTAAATAAATACTTAAACCTAAATAATAGTGATTCCCGAACTAAAATCAATATTAATAAACAATCATGTAACTATAGGAACCCCATCAATTGTCCTTCGCAAAATAAATGTCTTATAGAATCTATAGTTTACCAATATAATTTCTTGTAATTTGAATGTTATTTCTTCTATTGAAAATCCAAGTATTAAATTTTTTTAATAATTGTGAGCACAAAAAATAATTTTAAAAATAATTTAAAAAAACGATGGTACCAACACATTAATACTTTCAACAATAATGGGTATCGTAACCAAACATCCCTCTCTAAATATTTTTAGCATTTAAAAGAAAAAAATAAATCACTCACAGTAAAATGGAAATTATCAAAAAACGAGAACATAGAGGTCATTAAATTACCCATGTCCTCTATGCCTATATGTAAAGTTATATATTATTATGTTTCTTAAAAATAAAGATATATTAAATCAACAAAATGAAATAACTATTTTTCAAAACACTGGCTTATATTCACCTTAAAATAAAATTAAATCTGTATATTAAAAAATGTATAATTTAAAATTATATATCTATTATTTAATTACATATAATACTAAATAAAATATGTAAGTTATTCCATAAAATTTTCAATCCAACATTGCCATGTCTAATGTACCATAAATTATAATTCGTATTACATTTTAAAATATTGTAATTAATTGTTTATATATATATATATATATATATATATATATATATATATATATATATATATAATGATTATATGATATAAAAAAGCCCTTTTATGAAGACCACAAATTGTAAATAAATTAGAAATAAATTAAAAAATTAAAAATTCCAATTAACCTTTGGCTCGATACAAACATTTCTCTGAATTTAAATGTATCTTATAAATGACACGATAGACAAATGCTTGAAAACCAGGAATTACATACCCACACACATTGTCTAACCAAATTTTTAACTTTTCCAATTTTTAACTCATATCTGTACTTAGATCCGTCAAAAATAGGAATACGCCCTAAATTTTAAAAAAAGTTAGTAATATCATCACCCCTAAATATAGTACTACTTCGCTGACAAATGTAAATCATTGTTTCTGAAGTTATACAACATTGCTTGAAAATGGAACAAAAGTTTTAGTTCAGAAACAGGGTAATTTCTGTGTCGTGATGATAAAATATTTTAAAACTATTTTAAATATATATATATATATATATATATATATATATATATATATATATATATATATATATATATATATATGCGTATATTTTGGCAGCTTGTTTTCATTGAGTCATATTTCGTTGAATAATGTAGACATTTTCTGTCCACTTATTTTCAATTTGATCCTTTTATGTTCAACTCCGCTGAAACGGTTGTAGCGATCACTCACGGATTCAGCCTTCTTCACTCCACAAATAAGAATCTTAACTTTTAGACAAACACAACTTTTTCTTCGAAAATAATGAGCACTACAATATTTGTCTTGCAATAAACAATACAATGATGTTGATATTATGCTATGTCTAAAGTACTCAGAATAAAATTAATATATATCGACACGGCAATTTTCTCTCTTCCTTCAATAACGTCACCAAAAAGCTTATTCGTGAATATGAAAGCATCCAATTGAAAATAAGTAGAAAGAACGTGTCTAAATTATTCAACGAAACATGTCGTAATATATATATATATATATATATATATATATATATATATATATATATATATATATATATATATATATATATATATATATATATGTGTATATGTGTGTGTGTGTGTGTGTGTGTATCGTTATTTCTATAACAAATTAGTACTACCAACTCAGACCTTTGCAGTCAAAACTCGCCTTACTACGATCATAAGTTTGACTCAGCCTTATTCACCTATTGTACTGAGAAAAACATGTTACAGCAAGAAAGATTATTTGGATAAAATATATCCTTTTGGAACAGACTCCCGCGAGTATGCTTCCTCGAACACTACAATCTTACATGCTAGGGTCAATCGATATATATCCTTCATATATTCATAATATTCATGTCATAATTCCTCATCTTATGTTCCTATCACAGATCTCAATCTGTAAATCGTTGAGATTTCTTGGGCCATGTCCTTAGAGAATATTCTTTTAAAAAATCTCGTATTTTTCTGTAGTACCTTGTTTTAAATAATCAGACGGAATGTATATAAATTCTATTTTTTTAATCAATTTTATTCTTCAAATAATAAAGTAAAATGACATTTTATTCTATTACATATTAAATATTTATTTGCAATGATGTTGCTGCATATCAGGAAGATATCTTTTGAGTAAACTTCTATTGGTTTTGATGTGATAAAGCTTTCGAGAAACTCTTGAATATGGTTTAAATGAGATAAAGTTTTCCTCCCATAAAATCATTTTCAAGTGATCGAAAAATATAATAATCGGTTGGTGCAAGCAGGACCGGCGTGTAGTAGACCCGAACCACCCAACCGGAGTGGGAGGCAAGAATGCTCCTCCAATCAATGTTTTGTGAAACTTGCTATCGTAACAGCATTCTTAGAAATTGAACTAAGCACAACTGACTATTAAAGTATGACGTTTTTGACATCATTTCTGAAGGCTTTTATTCGGCGGTATCCGTGAATTTGTGTTGCTTATTCTAAGTCTTAAAAAAAGATACATTACTCTTTATCCATAATGTTGAATGTGATAAAAACTTTAATATTTTAACAAGAAAAATATCAAGTGGATGTTAAAAATAGCTGCAAAACATTGTTGATTTATTTAAGATGGAATGATCTATTATGACATGTCTCTAATTATTTAAGATGGAATGATCTATTATGACATGTCTTTAATTTGTATTTAGAAACATTGTATTTATTTTCAATTTTTCTAGCTGATTTGTTCACGTTTATTGCATAGGATCCATTATTGTACATAATTAAGTTACAATAAAATTTGTATTTCATATGAATACTGCCTTATGAAAATCGAGATTTAGTAGAATGGGTGGACGTATCATAGATTCAATGGGAGAGACATTTGCACCGGCCCTGAGTGCAAGATCAGGTGAATATGGCGGACGATGTCATGCAGGAGAACAACATTTTTCCTATTGAGAATTTCGACCAAACATTTTGGGACATGTTACAGCTGCTGGACGTATAAATCTGCATTTAGTGTGTCACTGACTTGTTCAGAAATCTAAATGAATAATACCCCGATGATATCATTACAGGCACAACATAAATTTTCCTTCATGGCTTCAACTTCAAGTCGATTGTACAGTTTTATCTTTGTCATTCCACTACCTGTTGTATTGGTCATTGTCGTATGTAATCCATTTTTCATCATCAGTTATGATATATCGAAGTGGCGATTAGTGAGGATGATACATTAGTCTACTACAATTGGAGTTTAAAAACAGAAATTAATTATGATTCGACCTAATATCTATGCCTGTCTATAAGGATTGCTCCACGATAAAAAGTGGAAGATTATCAATGAAAGGAACGCGTTCTTGTGTCCGTCCATTCCTTTTCACGCGCCTCTGTACACATTTGTCCGTATGAAAGAGCCAGCACGACTCAAGCTTGCCCTGCTTTATTCGACAAAAGGACGCACATGTGACCATTCACACGTCATCTTGTCTATCTTTTCCATGTTTTATGCAAACGCATTCATCGCGCATCTAAGTGTGCACTTACATGCTCATGAGTTGTACAAACCGTCATGTGCTTCATTGGAAACAACTTGTGCACGCTTGCATGCATAAATATGAACGTCTATATAAGAGTTTATGCCACATAGCGAAGACATTAAAAGAGTAAAACTAAGACTAGTCGTAAAGAAGACATATTTCAAGCTATACATATATCGTAAAATTCATATATATATATATATATATATATATATATATATATATATATATATATATATATATATATATATATATAAATAGAGAGTGAGACAGACAGACATATAGACAGAGGTATATATATATATATATATATATATATATATAGTCAAGAGTTCGAAGGTTTTTCGACACGAGTATAGTTACCTATATTTATATATATATATATATATATATATATAAATATATAAATAGAGAGTGAGACAGACAGAGAGACATATAGACAGAGGTATATATATATATATATATATATATATATATATATATTTAAAGATATGGTTTGTGGTACAAAATTTTATGACAGCCATGAAAAGACACAATTTATTTTTATTACCACTCATGATGATAATAGATAAAAGGTAAAACTGAAAAACGGGCTAGCTAACCGGTTTCGAACCTCGCTCAACGGAGCTTAAATTGAGGTTGATAAATTATAATATAATTACCACTGTAAAAAGAGATAGAAATATGGGCCGGGGTCGAATATTGCTTAGATGGAAATTAGATGGAGACCCAGTATGAAGTCATTCTGTTTACACAGAGAGGGCTTCAACGATAAAATATAAATGGCCTCCAACACTTTCAAGTGGTAATTCGAGTGCGACTTGCTAAGTGGGACATATTCTTGAGCACAGTCGTTTTCAACTTGCGACTAAACATCAGAATAAGTTGCAGCATTTGATTTATAAAAAATTTGGGTGTTCTGCTAATCCTGGTATTGGTCAGAATGTTCTGAATCTTTCTTCATACCTGTTGACCGCGCTAGAACTATCGATCCTCTCGCATGGATTGGATTTTTGTGTTCCTCCCTCGCATATTAAGTGAGAGGAAGTGTATTCAGAGTTTGAGGTTTTGTTTGTTCAGCTAGCCAAGCTTCAACCTGAATCTGTTAGCAAGGTCAATAGCCTTAAAGCAAAGCTGAACAATATAGCACATTCGTACGCAGGTACTTCTGTTTCCTATAATGAATCAAAGTGGAACAGGGAACAATATCAAGTAATCAAAGCACTTCGTAATAATAAATTTTTTGTCATTACGAAACCTGGTAAAGTCTCTGGTGTTGTCAGTCTTTATTATCGACATTATGTTAACAAGATGATGTCTATTCTTGGGGATTCCTCTAAATTTGTCCAGTTAGGCCCAATAGATACATTTGATTGTACATTATCTATTGAGGCTAAATCCCAAAAACGCCTAGTTAAAAGTGGGAAATTGTCCACTGCCATTTCTAATTTAATTAGATCCTTGGGTTCCATTCGTCCCCGTCTCTGTGGTTTACACAAAACTCATAAGTTTGGGGTTCCATTGAGACCTATTCTATCAATGGTAGATTTTCCCAATATGCCTGTATTAAAGATTCCTTCCATTTCTCTGATTTTATGCAGAGTTATTCGTCATTGGATAAATGTATGTGTTCTTACGATATTTCCAATATATTTACCTGCGTTCCACTTGATGAGATTATTGATATGTGCTGATGCCCTATATTGTATTCCGTTGTCTCCTCCTGTTATTCCTGAGGACGTTTTCGTCGAACTGATGAAATTTGCCACGGTGTCTGTTGAATTTAGTTTTGACGGCGTCATTTATAGGCAGGTTGATGGTGTTTCGATGGTTTTCCTCTTGGGACCCATTTTAGCAAATATTTTTGTTAGATTCCATGAAGAGAGTATGTTAATGAAACCTAATAAACCTGACGTTTACTTCCATTACGTTGATGATACGTTGAAGGGGACCATTTTCTTACGCCCCTTAATAATATGCATCCAGCTTTAAATTGACGCAAGAAAAGGTGTTTTGGTTAGCAGATCTTCGTTGGGTTTTGTTCCATAGCAGAATATTTAAAGAAACATTCCTGTCTGTATTCACAATTTAGGGAAATATTGACAATACACGTATACTCCACCATAAGAATAAAAAAAACAAAAACTTGAAATACTTGAAGCCCTCTATATAAGAAAAATAAAACCAACACTAAATAAGTTCAGTTATGAGTATATCAACAATATTTTATAATCTCTATGAGAGCAATGCTTTTAAAATACTTAAATTGTAATTTAAAAAATACTATGTCTATAATAAGAATGTTTTTAAGATATTTAGATTTTAAAATACTTAAATTAATGTTATTTCCCTTACATAAAACATTAAAAATAATAAAATGTTTAACAGTCACTTTTAAATTAATAATAACGGACCGCGTTCATACCTGTTTATAATTATAACAGAAAGCTTTTCATGCACATTTACAAAAGAATTCATATCTATCAATTGCATTATTTTCCTGAAGATGTTTTTTATGGGATTGAAAGTACTTAGGAATATAAAAGACGCCAAAATTATCAACTGCCCCTTTCTTAATGAATTTAATATCAAAATTAAGAAGTTGTTCTGAGTATTCAAGAGGATTAAAATTAAAATAAATAGATATAGTATGTACAGCTTCTAATAGTAAAATTGTCCAACTCGTGTAACAGCATAATTGTCCAAACCACAAAATTTTTAATATTTAAAAATACACTAAAATGAGTTTCTTTTTCCAGATTTTCAGATAAGAAATTTAACCATCTTGACACTATTGTCCTAAGAGTCAATGAAAACCTCTTTGAGTTATTCAGCGAGAAGGAGAACAGATTAAATCGTTTTGTCTCAGCTACACTGTCTGTCCAAATGAGCAATGGTGAGAAGAAAAAGATCATTCAGCCGTTCAGTAATGGTACCAACATTCATACGCTAGCTTCCATCTTCAAAGTCCCCTCAAAAGCCATAAAGAGCACGGTGAAAAAGTTTTTAAAAGACGGATCAGTAGAGACAAAAACTGGATCAGGAGGCCACAACAGGAAGAGGGGTCAACATTTCAAATTAAAACGATCAATTAGAAAAACATAACTCAATCCATAAGATTTTTGGCAGGTGAGAGAAGAGGTTCAGCTATGTCTGTTCAAAGAACAGTGAAAAAAGACATGAAAATGAAATCGTACGTGAAACCTGAAAGAGACATTGTCATTCGCGGATAGAAAGGGAGAAGGTTAGAGAGGGCAAGGATCATTTTGAATAAGTTGGCAAATGATCCTGGAATATTATATATATATATATATATATATATATATATATATATATGAACTTTATTTCAATATTTCGTGATCTTCCGATCCTTTTCTATGATTAATTTATAATTTCATTTATGGTTTTTCATTTTATGCAATTTTCATTTATGATCGATTCCATCACGCTTCTTCTGTTAAGCTGGGAGAGTAATTTTATATTCTTATTGCTCAAAGTATCTTTAATCATTTCTAAGCGACAACGGTTCAAATTAAATGTAACAATTGAACAATTTTGCTTTTACACGATTTGGACAATTTTGCTGTTACAATCGGTATATATATATATATATATATATATATATATATATATATATATATATATATATATATATATATATATATACTAGCAGAATGGCCAGGCGTTGCCCGTGCTTCATTCAAAAATCGTACGACTCATACAGCAATCGCTATGACTTGACTTAAAATATTTTTGCCCTTCCTTGCCTTTAAAGGAGTGCCCTTTGCCGTGCTGATGTTGCGACACGTCTTACTTCTTGCCTGCGATTTTTTTCTACGCTCTATACTAAACATTAAATCTGTTACGAAAAAAGAACTAAACAAAATGAACAGAAAACGATCAGCTTTAAAAAAAAAAGGACTCGTAACTGGAAAAACCGAACGAAAAAAGAAGGTTAACAACAAATACTTTTTCACATCCAACCCAGTTCTGCGGAATCAGAATCAACGTTGAGTTTAAGCAAGCGAATGAGCCAATTGGAGTAAAGTGTCATGCAGATTTAAATTTTTCCCACTTGTGACGAATGCAGCTATCGATTTTTTTGCATGCTAGCATGCTAGTTAACATTCGTGTCAGTACGCTGTTGGCTCTCACGCTGGCCAATAGAATCTTCCTGCCTGTTCGTGGCAACCAGATATAGGCTCCCACTCTGGCCAGTAGAAAATGGCTGCAAACTACATGAAAACTACCGTAGAAGCATGAAAAATTCGATTATTTGCACTATCGATGGGAGTTGGGAAATGCAAAGTCGTTCCTGGAATTTCCGCTAACTTGGAGCATGTGCATGTAAATTTTGGTGCAAATCCATTGAAAATTGCAGCCGTGCATTCGTTACACACACACACATCCTTCCTTTTATAGATAGAAATATATGCAAGCTGTCCCCAAAATTTTCAACAACAATTTATTGAACTGGAATCGTAAATAACATCATCAATATGATTTTCCTCATG
>OZ038482.1:49968761-50006261 GCA_964036315.1 Acanthosepion esculentum | reverse complement strand
AAAGACAAAAGATGAACGGGATTTAAGAAGATAGAAGATGGCGAGCAATTGACGCTGCATTTAATCTTTTGAAGGCTGTAGTTATCTTCGAAGCAAGTAAACGGAATGATTTCCACAGGTGTGAAGTGCGAGAAGAGAAATTGTTGGAGTTGCCTTTAACTCTTTCAACAGTAAACAGGTGTGACGTAGATGCCAATTTAGTCGCACGCTTAAATTCATATATATTTAGGAATAGATTTGTTCGTTTATGAATCCAAGTTATATAAATTTGATTGCTTAAAGGTAATTTTTAATGGATACCCATATTTGAGTAGATGCTCTTATTATCTTCTTATTTATCTATTTATTAAAGAGTATCTTCATTTATTTCCAACTACCGAACTGAATATTCGAAAAATCTTGTAAGGTAAATCTGCGTCTTCCAGAATATTTTTCTAACAAGATTTTCTCCAATATTCACGGCGAGAGCCAAGCTATGCGCATTGTAGCGAGCCACCTTAATTATCTACGTATTCCATTGGTGAGCTGCAAGTTCCACTCGAGCAGATTCTTCCGGCGAACCGCTGCTGTATTGAACCGACTCCCATGAAGATGTTTTTCCCATCACTACGATCTTAACCTGTTTTTGTCCAGGATTAACCGTCATCTTTCACACATATCCGCATAAACTGTGCCTATTTCTCTGTAAGCCTCTACCTTGAGTGGCTCCCGGGACTTGAACGCTTTATTTTATTCCTTGAACTATTTTATTTATGCGGTAGTTTCTTCTCGTCTCGCTGTCCCTATCTAAGGATTTCTCGTATTTTACTTTTGTTTAGTACTGTTCAGTTATGTCTAGCCCTGTTTTAAACGAGGCTATATTGCAGCTCATTCAAAAAGGAAAGCTCTAATCTTCTCGACACGATACGGTTGCCTATCGATCCAGTGGAAACAGGGTTAGAAGCAAGGTAAGTAATTACTGAGCACTAATATAAGGAATAAAACATGATGTCCCTACCTTATGGGCACCGAAAAGAAATCAATCAATAAATATTGATTAAATATATTCATTTCAAAATGCCTGGTTACCCAGATCGACAAATAATAATAATAATAAAGATGAGGATAGTAGATTGCAACCCAAGGGCACGTGGCGTCAGTTAGGTCGAGTGACAGGACTCAAAGAGTGTGAGTTCAATACCTGGTTAAGGCGGTAGAGAACATGGAGACGGGAATTAACAGGAGATAACTGATAACTGACATCCATTAGACATGGCACGTGGAACTAGAACAGTCTACCCCAGCAAGCGAAATAAAGGGTTCAGTTCGACATTCCAACCACCTGAAGAAGGCCGGAGCGTACAATGGCCGAAACGTTGTAATAAATATGGTGACAAAGATGAGGACAATAGTCCGAATAATGTAAAATAAGTACAACGGCCGAAATGTGACAAATATGGCAAGAAAGATGAGGAAAATAATCCGAATAATGTAAAAAGTGTACATAATACCTCACCTCAGAAATATAGACAGATACAGTAGATTGCAAATAACCTAAATACAGCCAAATTCTGTTTGGCGCAGGTTATGTCAGTCTTCTAAAAGAGGAGTTCTTCGAAAATGGACAAATGAAATTCAGTAATGTTATTTTTCCTCAAACACCAAAGATTGTTTTTATTTTTTTTATCATTTCATGCCGAGCAAGGCAATAAAGCCACTAAATCGCTACTTGTTACTAAGTATAAGACAATATAAGAAGAAAAGATGTACTTAAAAAATACATCCAATTACTTCTGTACATTTTTCGTTTACTATTCTTCAACCAAAACAATGTAAAAGAGCCACTCAATGTAGAGGCTGAGTGAATCAGGTCGATTTATGAAGATAAGCAGAGAAAGTAATAATTGCAAATTTTACGGATATGTAAGAACAGTAAATGACGGTTCTAGACTTTTTCAGCGATTCGAGAATCATCCTGTTCCACAAAGTAGCGGTTCTTAAAAAGAAGCTATCCGAATGGAATTATCTTCTTACCAATGGAATACCCGAAGGGAATAAGACCACAGTTTACGAGGCATTATGGGTCATATCCTTAGCGGTCTGGATTGGTAGAACTAAAGAATGTTGCTCGTCAGGACATTTTTCACAGAAATAGCGATAGAGCAACGAGAAGCTTGTGAAGTTTCGCCTGTTGGAAAGTAGATTCTCAGTGACAAGGAGCTGATCACCCAAAAGGCCGCGTAGAAGCTTACGAATTTTTTCGAGGTTGGAAAAAGAGGACTTGGAAGCTCCAACTGCAGTTTTGGTCTGATTTGACTCTTGTAAGTACAGTAAATGGCGCGAGCCAGTTACTTTGATGAGGCCATATAAGGAAGCGACTATTTTTCCACTTATCTTTAGAGATGGATGATTTGTCTGGAGAGAAAAAATATTTAAGGCAGAAAATTTTCTTCCGAAGTGAATGTTTTTTGTCAATGTGAAATGTGTATATATATATATATATATATATATATATATATATATATATATATATATATATATATATATATGCGTTGTTCACAACGGAGTCTTCATATCTAGCACCTGAAGATTGCGTTGTACATGAAACTCTAAGTCGTGCTACTGGTGAGGAGAAAATATATATTTATTAATATATATTTAATATCTCTGTTATTTTACATCGAGCACTATTTTTTAATACCAACACTCAATACATATACATATATATATGTGTGTGTGTGTGCGCGCGCGCGCCTTTCTGTGTGTGTGTGTGTGTGTGTTTGTGTGTGTGTGTGTGTGTGTGTGTGTGTGTGTGTGTACAAATATAATTCTTCCAGATGTGGATTATATATTCATCGAGTTTCAAAAACTAATTTTGAATGAATAGAAAACAAAACTTATTGTGTGTGCGCATTAAAATATATATATATATATATATATATATATATATATATATATATATATATATTAATGAATATACATAATATCCAACGTCGATAAAACTAGATGAGTTTCATGCAATTAATGCATCTACTGAGTTTCATGCAGTTAATGCTATCTTCAAAAAGCATTAAGTGCTTAAATCTCCGAGTAGTGTTATCGACGTTGGATACTATGTCTATTCACTAATATATACTGACGAATATACTGACGAATAAATATAATTACGTACATGGGTGTATGTACATGTTTATCCTACCCATTCATATATATATATATATATATATGTGTGTGTGTGTGTGTGTGTGTGTGTGTGTGTGTGTGTGTGTGATAGGATAAAGAATAAATACAAAAACTTTTATTTATCTAACGTTTTTCACTTTTGATAATAATAAAAGTTAAACATGTTAAATTCATAAACGTTTCCTATTTGATTTTTGCCCTATCATTCCTTTCGGATTCCGATCCATATTTGATCCATATATGATCCCAATTCATATACATATATATATATATATATATATATATATATTAATTTGGGGGTAGGTTTAGATAATTGAGTAAAAAAATTACCAACATTTTCTTTCGAATATTTTTTCTTTTTTCAAGTACTTTCAATCTCATCTGAGGCCATCTTCAGGGGGTCAAGTTGTCTGTGAATATGTATATGTGTTTCTGTGAATTTAAAACATTTCAACTGTTTGTTTTTTTTATTGCTTATGCAGCGTTCTGGTTTTCAAAGTTCAAAATTCACGTATTCTTTGTTTTTTTTTTCTGTGTAAGGGAATAACATTCTTTCTGGGTTTTTTTGCTCGTAAGTATTATTTTTTTTATTTCATAAGCATTTAATGACTTTGTTGCTATACTCATAGCTGACTTTATTTATTTTGGGATTTAACTCTCTTATATAAAAGTCATCAAGGATTTTTAGTTTTTGCTTGTTATTTTTTATGTAATATAGATGTATTTTCAACTAATATCCGTCTAATCACTGAAAATGGGCATGAATGTCTGAATGAAAATAGGCTGACTAAATGTACACTAATTTGTAGGTCTGATGAATTGGATCGTATTTACGACCCCAATGGAATAAATTATGACCATGGAATATTAGTGTTTAAGTCTTTTTATTATATCCTTACTCTGTCCTGGACATTGAGTTCTACCTGGATTCTATCCTCTTGGAAATATTTTTTATGTGTGTGTATGTACGTATGTATATATATTTATATTTTAGATATATGATTGCATATGTATGTGTATATTTACCACTAATATTATCTATCTATCTATCTATATATATTAAATTTTTTACCTTAAATTAGGGCAAATTTGCAGCTACAGCATAAAAATGGAGTAGGCACAAAGACGTGCCGTTGCGAAGTATTATCTAAATTTTAATTAGGAATACGCTCCTCAGATTCATCAAAAATATATTTCGATATATGTTATCTAATGCATTAAATTTAAACTTAAAGTTAGGAGGCACGGTGGAGTAATGGGGTCCCGAGTTCGAATTCCAATCGAATCCATTACATTCTCATACGTGCTAATAACCTTGGAAAAGTTATGAATCTTCTTCTTCTCTAAGCCAAGGGTAAATAGCAGAACAGACCGTGTTCTATAGCTTTGGATGGCATCTGGTCTAACGCAGAAAAAAATGGCAACCTACGGCGGGAAAAAATCTGTCTCGTCAGTCATGTATCGAAAGATATATGATCTACTAAGCATGAGACTTAACTGAAAGTTACACCGTATACACACTATTATATATATTTCTGGAGATTCTTTTTTGATCGCAAATGTTCCATGTATATGATTAGGGAATACTCGTTTAATTAAAACATATTTGCAGTCCGCCAGATGTTCTGAAACTACTGACAATTTTCTTCGCTGTTTGTTCATCGTTTTCTGTTGATAATATTTGTTATTCCTGATAAACAGAATATCTGTATGTCTGCCACACTTGCCACCCCCACCCACATTCCCCTTTCTATCCCTCTCTCTCTCTCTCTCTTTCTATCTCTCTCTCTCTCTCTATATATATATATATATATATATATATATATTAATATAATTACTGGTAGTTAATAAACACAATACACTTCAAATACACTAATGTATGAATCAGTTATAACAAATTCAGTATAGAAAATACAAAAATTAAACATACGATAAATTTGCTAGGGATAGTTTCGCCCAACACCGCAAATTGCTACAAAACCCAAATATAAGCCTGAATGTTCTTAAATAACCACATATATCATTAACCAGTCATGAACTTAAATAACTTCGTTAGATCGAAACTTTTATACGGATGTCATGCATATCACCAAACTCGTTCAGAAATATCTAAACAGTAAGCTGGACACAAGCGCTTTCTATGATCAATAATTTGAGCAAGTGAATCCTGTGGATTTGGGCGAAAGACCATCCTTCTTCGAACCATGTGGACTTGTACTACAGAATCTCAAACAAAAACCTGTACCAAATAAAAGTAATCACGTCACTTGTGAACTTTTCAATGCAGCAGTTAAAATGGATATTCTACTTAACTCGAAGAGAAAATAATGACTTAATCAAGATGTTGACGTTCCACTCTATTGCAAAGAAAGGATTAGGAAGAAACTCTCCCTAATCAATACTGGAAAGAATGTGAAGAAATACTGGCCTTGGGAAACCTATTTTTCTGAACAATTGTTTTAAGTGAAAGATTTTATAAATTTCAACCGACAGTAGTACTAGCTGCTCGATTAGTTAATACCAAATCTTTCCTTATAAGGAGACCGCTAATATTTCCACGACAAATATATACCGTATGTATTGGCGTATCATACGACTTTTGAATACCTAATTTTGAAGCTAATTTTAAGGGGGGTCGCATCTTACACAAGATACACAATTAGCATATGTACTGCTGCCCCTGGCTACGCCGTTGACCAACCTATATAGCCATTATGTAGTCAAATTAGTACTCATTTATTATCCTACTCCATTAGACATGCTAATATAGGTTTTTGTGCGTGTGCTTCAAAAAAAATTTATTTGGGCTTACTGTACGTGTATTCAGCTGAATAAAGTGGGTAATGGGTACTACTTAAGAAGACTGGTCCATTCGTGAAAAACAGAGAAGTTCGTGTGACTATGTGTGACGCGCACGCGCGCGCGCGTGTGTGTGTGTGTGTGTACACTTTTTCCAGGAGACCCCGGTGCTAATAATAGGATCATCGTTTTTAGCCACTTCATCTTCCTATAACCGAATGACCTATGTGTCCAGTCATGCGGTCAAAAGGCCGACGGATGTTTGGTGCAATTCGTACAGCCGTAGGCTAATCTGAATATAAGATCTTTAAAGACACCTGGTCCCTTCGAGTCCAACCTGTCGCTTTTTTTCTTCCGGTTGTGACCCCTGACGGGAAACCACATCAGAGCATTAATGAAAGAGAATGAAAAAAAATGACTGAGAAAACAAAGGGAAGAAAGAGAGCAAAAGTGCAGAGAATATGAGCGGTGGGGGAAAAGAAGAAAAGGAAAGAGACATATAAAACCCAGAAAAATAAATGGTAGCGATAAGAAACTCGGAATATAGAAAAAGTAAGAAAAACAGAACGAAGGAGGGTAGTGTAAAAATAATTCTTAATAAGAGATAATTAGAGAGGAAAAAGGTGGTGGTATTATGTAGTGAAAAGTGTAAAGAATTAAATGAATAAAATGGGAAAGAATAAAAGAAAGACATGGTAGAAATAAATGAATAAATAACAAGAAAGAAAGAAAGAAAGAAAGAAAGAAAGAAAGAAAGAAAGAAAGAAAGAAAGACAAGCAGACAGACAGGTAGACATGGGGAATAAATGAATAGAAAGAAGGAAATAGAGATATGGTGTAAAGAAAGAAAGAAAGAAAGAAAGAAAGAAAGAAAGAAAGAAAGAAAGAAAGAAAGATAGAAAGAAAGAAAGAAAGAAAGAAACGTAAAGGATATATAGAGAAAACTGGTTGTGATGTAAGATATTAAATAAGTAAAATTTGAAAGAAAGAAAGAAAGAAAGAAAGAAAGAAAGAAAGAAAGAAAGAAAGAAAGAAATAGCGACATGGTGTGAAATGAGAAAGAAAAAAATTAACATGCGGGAAATACATGAATAATAAATAGAAAGAAAAAAGAAAGAAAGAAAGAAAGAGAACTGAAAGAAAACAAGAAAGAAAAAGGAAACAAAATAGAAAGAAAATAAGAGACATGGTTTAATATCATGGAAAGAAAAGGCGGCAAATCAAAGTGTAATAGACAGAAAATCATTGAAGAAAATAAGAGAAAGACAAACGAAATTTAGAAAGAAAGAAAGAAAGAAGGTATCTTTCCTGAGGAAAGAGAGTTTAAACTTTAAGAATATTGAGAGATATAAAAACTAATCGCTTTTTGAGGAAAATCTCTATGAATAGAAGCGCTTAAACACGGTGAATAGAATGAAAAAATTAGAGAAATTAAAAACACTTCTAACTCAGTCTTTTAAATGTCCACCGCTTACCAGATGTATCTTTTTAACCACAATTCTAAATCCCAAGATCGATCGGACTCACGTGACAGACCCATAAGTCTAAGCTGGTCATCCACATCAGGCCCAGTGGCAGTACATTCATCCAAAACGGATTTACTTTCGGTTGCTTTTGTTTGAGAAAAGGTAGCTGAGTTGCCATGAGGGTTGTTAAAGTAGAGCATTAAACAGAAGGAAACAAGATAGATAGATAGATAGATAGATAGATAGATAGATATGAACAGAATGTTAAATAGATAGATAGATAGATAGATAGATAGATAGATAGATAGATAGATAGATAGATATGAACAGAATGTTAAATAGATAGATAGATAGATAGATAGATAGATAGATAGATAGATATGAAGAGGATGTTAAATAGATAGATAGATAGATAGATAGATAGATAGATAGATAGATAGATAGATATGAACAGAATGTTAAATAGATAGATAGAGAGATAGATAGATAGATATGAACAGAATGTTAAATAGATAGATAGATAGATAGATAGATAGATAGATATGAACAGAATGTTAAATAGATAGATAGATAGATAGATAGATAGATAGATAGATAGATAGATAGATATGAACAGAATGTTAAATAGATAGATAGATAGATAGATAGATAGATAGATAGATAGATAGATAGATATGAACAGAATGTTAAATAGATAGATAGATAGATAGATAGATAGATAGATAGATAGATAGATCTGCTCTGACGTGCTTTTTTTTCCATCTTCTGTCTTCTTGAACACCGTTCATCTTTTGTCCTTTTCTCAATCCTCTCTAAACTAATTCTTTCACTCCCTTTAACCTCCCTGCGCACTAGTGACATTCACGCCTTTCTTGGGGTGAAATGATTAAAAGAAGATAACGAATAATTTCATGAAATGCCCGAGTTTAGAGTAAGAAAGTTATAAAAATTAATTAGTATTAATTCATTAAGTTAGTTTCCAACAAGATCAATAATCTCGTTCCAACGCTTAACGTATTTCAGAATATCATTTGATTTCAATTTGAATGAGAATCCGACCGAAAAGTAGCGTTATAAAACACTCGCTACTCTATCGATATTTCAATGGAAAGTGTTCAGACGAACTGCATTCCTTAGTTCAACTAGTTCTAACCTTCATGGCTAAGATTCACTATGCCACGCACATTGTTATGCCACCATAATTTTCTTCGTATTCCATAGGTGAGATGTAAGTTCCACTCGAGCAGCGTCTTCCCACGAACCATTGTTCTGTGTAACCGACTCTTAAGGGGATGCTTCACCGATCACTACAATCGTAACCTAGGATCGACAGTTATCTTCTCCACAAGTTCGTATGAACTGTTCCTCTCACAATGTATCCCTCTACCTCGAGTGGCTCTTTAGCTTAAATCTACTTTAGCGAGACAAAACTTGATTCACAATAGTTATATGATCGCGGGATATCTTTTTCTTTTCTTTTTTTTACTTTAACTGTATTTTTTATTTTTAATAATTTTTATTATTTATATATTAACTTCTTTGAAGGTTTTTCGTATACCAATTTTGTTTCAATACCAGTAAGAACACTTGATTAACTGAAGAAGCCTGATTGCATATTAACTGCAGGAGTATCTAAAATCTTGGCACTTCCATTTTATCTAAAGGAATGATCTTCATTTCTTAATATATGAGAAAACGATACACACACACACATATTTAATATATATATATATATTTGTCATCCACAGACAGACTGTTTCGCTGTTTCACAGCTCATCAGTGTGGCTAGACGTCCGGTTGCCTCTAGCAAGGATCGAAACCCGACTGAATTTGCGTCAGTCCCGCTAAGCCATCAGAATGAAGGTGAATTTTAGCGTGTTTATTTTTAGATTCGGATAAACACACAGTGACTGAGAATGACTCAATATATATATATATATATATATCAACAATTTTAGGAACAACTATGACAAAGTGGAAAATGTTTACGTGTGATACGTTTCATCCTTTATGACTTCACTGGACTGAAGTGATGTTTAGGTTGATGCTACTGCACATGCGCACAAAGGAGACGGGGTGCTAAGAATTTCTTTTTTTTTAAACATATGTTTTGAGCATATATTTTAGCCGATATAATTTAGTTTCTTTTTATGTTTTCACCACTTTTATTATTCTGTCTTTTTTACAAATACTTTCTTGGTAACTGTTCCGATGCGCTGCTTTCACTGGTTCCCAAACTTCATAAATTTAAGCGTTCAACTAGGCTGGCATATCGCTCTCACCCTTTCACTGTCGAAACTGTTAAATGGAGCCGTCTCTTCTACTCCAATAGCTTCATGTCTCGCACTTCTCGTCTGTGGAACTCCCTCCCCTTTTCTTGTTTCCCTGATAACTATAATCTCGAACTATTCAAATGTAATGTCAATCGACGTCTCCAGATGCCTTGATCTGTCTCCTATCCTCCTCTTCATCCTTTTCTCTATCATTCCTATTTGCTCTCGCTCCAACACTCTGTAACCCCTTGCGTGCTAGTGAATTCCCGCCTTGCTTGGGGTAAAACGCTTAAAAAACAAATACTTTCTATACATGTTCGTCTCAGTAAATCCCCTTATTTTTTTTAGTTCAAGTAGCATTTTTATATTCAAATTATGGTCACACTCATTACGGTGAGCTAGTAATGCATTATGTGTGTAAATTTGTAAATATTTATTTTGCGTTCATATAATTTTTATTTAAGTTCATTAAGGCTTCCCCGATGTATTCCTTGAGACAATTATTACAGGTGATAGAGTAAATTCCTGAGAACAAAACCAAAATGAAAACTAATCGATTAGACTGTAGTGATTTAATAAGCATAGCTTAGATGTTGCACAAGACCGAAATTATTGAGCTTCACTATAGATCGAATACACTACTTAGTCGTAATTGATCTAGCGAGAAAATCGAGAAAAGTGTATACCCAAAACATATATTCGTGTCCAAGTGGTCAGACAGCGATAGGACGGCCATGTACATACAACAGTTACGGGAGATTCCAATTTACAAGCTCAGAAAGTAGTTGACGCAAGATATTCAAACACTGGATTGAGGATTGGCACATACAACGCCATGTGTTTCGGCAGAAATGTGATCCATCCCACAAGGCTGAGGTAACCCAGGAGAGTTGACAGAAATTTCAGATACGGGAAGAAGTCTGAAGGATACAACGACTGAAATGCTGTGTGTATAAGTACCATGCTGCTCGGTACTACCATTACACACAGACTTAGTGAGGCTGTTGACGACAAACACACGTCGAGGACCATAGCATTAGAGATTTCGAAGGCCTTCGATAAAGTGTGGCAAAAAGGTATAGAAGCTCTCCAGCTATTGAATCACCAGAAGGGTATTCTCAATTATAAAACAAATTAAAGGTTGTTATTAATTCCTGGAGGTCAACGCAGGTGTTCCCCCAATTGGCCACTTCTGGAAGCAACCTTGTTTTTCATTTTCATAAATGATCTGCTTAAGAATATATTCAGGTCATTTGTAAACATCTATGCTGATGATACTCTATACGGGTGTAACTTTACATCTCTTGAAGATCAGAGACTGGCAGCTGATCTCTTATCATATCTAGCACAATCTTACCAGAGAGGCTGGTTACATTCAGTGCCTCGAAAAGGAAATTAGTTACATTATATAATCGCCGATCGGATCTCGAAATACCGCCAGTCATGATGAACGGATCCCACCGAACCCAGGAGGCACCGTGGCTTGAGAGACCATTTGGTCTTAAACTCACACTTGATCTCAATACAATCCATTGAGAAAAATGAAAAGTAAAATGGTCTACACCCTGTTCCGCTCTAGTAATTATCAAACTTCGTATGCAGTCGTCTAAATTTATCAGAGCCAGATCAGGTCGAAAATGAAGCATTTTCATATATAGACGGGAGCTACCTAGACATCACTTTTCAATCTCGTTAGCAATTAAAAGCGTCTCGGAGTCCTTGTGGGTGACAAATTATTTTTCACCCTACAGACTCTCTCTCAAGGGTGTAATGTGGCCACCCTCTCACTGCTCTCTCGCTCTCTCCTTCTCCCCCCTCTCTCTCTCTACTTTCATGGAACGTGTTCGTTCCTTGATTTCGCCAGTTATTAACTTCACACCTGGAAACCACTTCCCGCCTGTGGAACTCCTTTCTATTTACTTCAAAAGAAATAAGAAAAGAAATATAGTTTTAAGATATGCTATATTTATGGGATAAAGTGCTTAATATCAGAGATTGAGCATATGTAAATATAAAAGTGAACATTGAAGTCGACAAAGGTGACAGGCTGTTTCAGGGTAAACGCAATCATCAGGTCACATGTTCAATGTTCACTCATATATATATATATATATATATATATATATATATATATATATATATATATATATATGCGTGTGTGTGTGTGTGAAAATACATAGATAGATAGATAGATAGATAGATAGATAGATAGATAGATAGAGAGAGAGAGATAGAGAGAGAGAGAGATTATGAAATGGGTTAAGTCCGACAAAAATGATTAAATGTGTATATATATATACATATATATATATATATATATATATATATATATATATATATATATATATATATGTTTTTTTTCTTATTTTATTCGGTTATTTTTTTTTTCTTTTGATTAGAAATTACGGCGTTAGGAGATTTTTTTTACCACTTCGGACGTTTCCAGTATTGTCTTTTTTTTTGCAATTTTATTTTTTCCAGATACCAGTTTGTTTAAATATATTCTTATTTGCTAATTGTACTATCCAGGTTTTTCATACCAGTCGAGTATAGGTATCAAAATAAACATAATATATATATATATATATATATATATATATATATATATATATATATATATATGCGATAGAAATTATTAGGATGATTTGAGATAATCATAATTAAGTAATTCATCGAGTCTAGAAGAAGACTCAACAGAATGCAGAAAGCAATGGACGGCCGTTTCGTCCTATATTTTCTATATTTGGGACTCATCGACGGTGCGCATCCACTACCGAGAATTGAACCCTGAATGTTACGATGCATTAGAACACCACGGAATTTGTGAGGAGCGGCGCTATATCGAGTTTAATTCGTTACCTCTTCGTCACCGAAGCCTGTTGTTACAGTTGGTATGACGCTTGTGTCGTAACGGTCCGTCCATTGCTTTCTGCATTCTGTTGAGGTTTATTCTAGACTCGATGAATTAATATGTATGTATGTATATATTGTGGTGTTTCTGCGTATGCCTTGATTCAACAATGTTACATGAGATACGACCTAAAAATCAGCATGTATAACACAAGATCAGTCGATTCTCACAACTAAAAAGGCTCATAGCTTCTTGGTAAAAAAAATCTGCTTGGTCGTGTGAACAGACATCCCATTCATCAGACATTTACTCGCTCTATGGGTCTGCCTCGCGCAGATCGTTAATAATAATGTCTTCTGCAAGATTCGTCGATGTTTCTGTTTGTAGCAAATCTCCCACATTCCCTCTGTATTCCAGCTTCTTGAACAGCTTCTTCCGGTGGACTACATGGGGATGTTTCCCCGATCACTACAATCTTAATCTGTTCAAATCTATGGTTAATTCGTTATCTTCCTCCATCTATCCTTATAACTTAACCCTCTACCTCGAGTGTCTGCATGGCCTTGTACAGTGTGAACCTTACTGTAAAAAATATAAAAAATTCTGACATTAAGCTGTTTGCACATAACATTACTTCTGTAGTGAATTATATCATTAGCGGTTTTGTGACAGTATATGTTAAACTTAGCAGACATCATCAGTCAGTTTGCCAGGGGTAGTTTTTAGGAAGTTAACCTCGCAGATTAATCCTTACATCCCATGAGATTTTCCATTTTCTGCTTTATATGAATGCTCTGCCTAAAGAAATGCTTACATCATTAGTAAATATGCATGCAGACGATACCATAGTTGATGGGTTCACCTCCAATGATGACCTCTCCGCTGACCTAGATCACAAAGCTGGTTGCAAAGCGAAAAGCCGGAAGATCGTTCCACAGACTAGAAGTGCGAGAAAAGAAACTTAACCAATTCAATGAAAGATAGAAAGCACCCCAGGACAAAGTTAGTAATATTTCATTATCATCGAGAGAACTCCAAATTTGCCCCACTCCTGAGACCCCTTGACCCGAACGCTTATCGGGACTAAATGTCATTCCAGACCTCAAGTAGAACTCGTATATTCATACCATTATTAAAGATGCTGGAAAATGGCAAGTTCTTTGTACCGTTCCAGAATGTATCTGATTCGTCTTGACAGACTCTATCTTTACAAGAGCCGGGTCAGACCAAAAATGGAGTGAAGCTGCCATATCTAGACTGGAGATACCCCCTTACACACAGTCCTGTTTGACAGAACTTACGTGACATAATGGGCGATGTGTGATTTTCCACTCTACAGTCCATTTGCCTTAGAACAGACCTTGATAGCCCCACGCTATTCTATTTCAATTTTCATGATAAATGCTCAAACGATCTACATTCCTTATTTCCACTACTTCAGACTTTCGCAACTATGGCCGCCATGCCACATACACAGAGTCAACTGATACGCATTCCTACCTCAGACAGATTTTTCCCGGGAACTGTTACATTGTGGATGATATTCCAGCGAATATTCTTCCTTGATCACTATAATCTTGATTTCTTCAAGTCTAGGGTTAACCATAATCTATCCTACATATTACCATAACATCCCCCTTTTACACCCTCATTCAGTAACCCTCAACTCGAGTGACCCTTAAGCCGTGTATAAGTTCAGGCCACATTTTGTGCTTCCTACGTTTAACGAAGCTTAAAGTAAATCTTAGGAAACATAATTATCAATGCACCAGCTTTTAGTCAGTTATGTATCACGCGTGATAGATGCTTAGGCGACTGTGTATCTTTCGATACATGACTGACGAGGCATATTTTTCCCGCAGTAGGTTGTCATTTCTTTCTGCGGTAGACGTTGCCATCAAAGGCTATAGAACCCGGTCTGTCCTGCTATTTGCCCATAGCTGTGGGGCGGAGAAGAAGAGGATTCATACCTTTCCCAATCGTATTAGAATTCTAACTCTGCTCTCCAATTCCTCAATCCGAGCTGCTATCCATTACTGCGGTTACCTCGAACCAAGTCAATTATAAAATGATTAGACATTGTCGTCAATCTATTACTGCGCTTGAATTAATAAAGTGTATGTACCATAGAGCGATGTCCACAAAAATAGTTACCATGAAAGTACTCATAGAAAAAGAGGCACGGTGGAGTAATGGATAGCAGGAAATGAAACTTGTCCCCCCAGCTATGGGTTAATAGCAGACCACGTTCTATAGCCTTGGATGGCAACTGGTCTACCACTGTAAGAAATGACAATGTACTGTGGGAATAATCTCGCTCGTCAGTCGTGTATCGAAAGATCACCTAAGCGTGTATCACGCATGGCACATAACTGACCAGCTTTTAAATCGTAGAAATTCTTTGCTAGGCAAGTTACTATATGTTTTTTAAAATCATTTTACTCAAAGCAAGCCAATAATACACAATGGGTTAGTGAATGTGAAAGAATAAGAAAAAGAAAATATTATTAGGATGCAAGGAGAATAAATGAAAAGGAATCAAAACGACAGTAGATAACAACTGACATTGCACTTAAATTTGTGAAGATCAAAGTTGGCTAGAAGGCGAGGAGCCGGGAGAAATTTCTAGAAGTGCGAGAAAAGAAACTATTAGCAAAGAACTTACGATTACCTCGAGCCAATTCAATTATAAAATGATTAGACACTGTTGTCAATCTATTACTACGCTTAAATTAAAAAAGTCCATAGAGCAAATTTCATGAAGACAATTACCATGTAAGTACTTATAGAAAAGGCACAGAAAAGCTACAATACGGTGGTTGGAAAGTGACTGCAGCTGAACCCCCATTAATATTGCAGATTATCCTAGTATCAAGATTCACTAAATATATAGCAGGACTACTGGACTATATAAGGCAGCAATATTCTAAGTATGGACGAATGGTAGACTTATAAATATGTAAGGTAGATTCAGGAGAGAGAAAATGTTTAGCACGACATAGTGAACTAACTTTCCTACCAACTGATGCAATATAATCTTACTTATTCATGTCGGTAGAGAACGTGTACCCGAGAAAGGCACAACAAGACAATTCTCTTGGAGATTACATCAGTTATGATGATAGAAGGCGGAAAAGGATCTCACAGATGATTAATAGAACGCAGTTTTCTTTTGTGGGTTTAAAATTAACAAGTCATACCTTATCCAAGTTAACAGCAGGTTTTAGGTCACTTTTGAAATCAACTGACAATTTGATCTTATCGAATTGTTCATTTTCTTTTTTGTTTTACTCGCCTCTCTCCACAATCTCAAGCAAGTTCTTTCCCCAATATTTTTTAATAATTTTCCCGGTTTCCCCATACTGACTTAGTCTCTTTTACATTCATTTTTCCTATCTCTTTTTCTCCTTCCGAATTAAATTTATATATATGGTGGACTCTCCTGTCGAATTCGACGTATGTGGGTTAGAAACTCACTTCCTAGGAACAGACAGACAGACACCAGCACATATGATTTGATTATAGTGGCGAAGGCTTTGTTCAGAACCAACCACACATTTTGAAGGGCTGAATACAGAGACCTGGTGCACTACATGTCACAATGTCCCCAAAACAACCTTCCACAAGTTTTCAATTCAGAGTTGTCCTTCTTCTAGACCAGTTGGCATCCAAGGCTAGAGAACCCAGTCTGCCCTGCTAATTACCCAAAGCTAGGCGGAGAAGAAGATTCATACCTTTTTCCAAGGGCATTAGCACGTAAGTGAATGTAATGGGTTCGACTGGAATTCGAACTCGGAATATATATATATATATATATATATATATATATATATATATATATATGTGGGTGTGTGTGTGTGTGTGTGTGTGTTTTCTCGACCTCCATATCTCTTTCTTTCCCTTCTCTCTATCTCGACTTCTCTCTTTTGCTTACTTTCTATGCCTCATATATGTACAGCATTTTCTAATCACGATTTTCTTCTCTGTCACTTTTCCTTCATATTTTCATCATTCTTCTCTTTAGCTCTTTCTTTCTTTTCATTCTTCCTTACCAATCTTTTTTTCTTTCTCTCCTTCTTATATTTTCTCTCTCCCAACTTCTCTCTCTCACTCTCTCACTCTCACTCACTCTCTCTCCCAACCTCTCTCTCTCTCTATCTCTCCTTTACGTTTTGATCCTTACATCCACAAGATTTTATCTAGCTTCTTTTGTTACTTTTGCTCCCATATTTCTGCCCTTCTACAAACAATTCATTATTAGTCTTTATTTTTTTAACTTCTTTTCTCTCCGCTTCCACATTATTGTCTAGTTTGTTTTTACTTTCGCTCATTCTCACAAGCGATATTTTTGTCATCCTAAAACATGCTAAAATGCTTCCCTCTTTCCTACTATTCTTTCGATTTCGACTTCTAAAAGTACAAGGTAAAATGGACAAAATTTGCTGGGAACGTTTTACAGCGTCAGACCAACCCCATCTATCAAGGAATCACACGTGCGTAGACACGGATGGATTTCCATTGATGGTGTTTTATCGTTATAATGCAAATACCTTTACCTAGGCTTTTTTATTTTTAAATAAAGAAGTTTGAGCTAACTTGTCTATAAGGAATGTGTACTGTGCAATTTATATGCAACATAAGAAAGTTAAACAACCAGATAAAAACTACAAGCAATAAAGAATATAACGGCAAGGCAATAAAATCAGACAAAATACACCCGCCATGATAGAAATGAAATCTACAAGCTTGTGCTTGATTACCTCCCTTTGATAATTTCCCCGCCGCTAACTCTGACTTAACTTTTACCTCTTGTTATGTTTCGTTCCATTTGCCTCGCTTTGATTTCCTGATTATGCAGTATTTCTATCATTACATTTATCGTTTCACTTTTCGGGGCTTTTAATTTCATCTATTTATGTCATCTTTACTTATATATATATATATATATATATATATATATATATATATATATATATATATATATATATATATATATATATAGATAGATAGATAGATAGATAGATATGAAGAGACTGTGAATATTAAATATAGTGTCTCTCAAAAAAGTATACAAATTTTGAATCTTTCTCTCGAAATCATTCAAGCAACTAGAATATATATATATATATATATATACATATATATATATATATATATATATGTTTGTGTGTGTGTGTGTGTGTGTTTTACGCCTCGTATTATATTTAAAACTCATCTTTGATATGGGTTTGTTGTACGATTTGGCTTTAACAGATCAATTGCTTTTATTGAGAGGTCACAATGTTTATTTCGTTACTTGACATTTGAAAGGAAATGATAATACTAAATTTGAAGAAAATTATGATCTTATTTATATTACTTCATTTTTAACAACAACAACAACAACAGCAGCAGCAGCCATAACTGCAAAACAACAACCACAACAACAACAAAGTAGTAGTAGTAGTAGTAGTAGTAGTAGTAGTAGTAGTAGTAGTAATAATAATAATAATAATAATAATAATAATAATTATAATAATAATAATAATAATTGATGCTATACCAGGGATTATTAGAGTGGTAAACATATACAGGCTTTGTCTTTATGAATTAAAATGGGCTACAGTAAATATGCTATTCAGTACCACTTTTTTTCTTCTCAAATATCGGACCATAAACAGTTGGGTATGTCTCCATGGGGACTGGCGAACTATGTTTTTCTTATCATGAGCGGGTGTATTGGTGGAACATCATGGCAGGTTATCAAGAGTTTGAAGAATGCGGTAGCGAAAGTAAGAGTCACATCTATATATATGGGAACACCTTCAATCAGAAACCTAAGTCTAAGCTGACTAGGTTACCCGACTTGAATTTATCCCTAACTGGGCCCCACCTTTAAGGTCATGCTCTGCTTCTATTAAAAACCTGTACCTGTGTCTGGTATAGAATTATCTGACTGAATATCATGATGCGTACATTGGGTTTCGTCTATTTGTCCACTAACCTCAAATAATAGTAAAAGCAACAGCAACAATAATAATAAATGCATGATGATAATGATGATGATGTGAATAATGATGGTAGTGTTGCTGGTATAGCTAATATTTTAAATACGGATGCAATTAATGATACCAACCATGATAGAATTGATATTATTGCTATTGATTTAATGATTAAAACCGTTTCTGATAATTATAGTTTGGTAATTGGATATTTGTACGGTGGAGTAATGGATAGCGGCTCGGAGTGAGCCGAGTTCGAATTCCAGTCGAATCCATTATATTCACTTACGTGCTAATACTCTTGGGAAAGGTATGACTACTCTTCTTCTCTCCCGGGTTCTAAAGCCTTGGATGGCAACTAGTCTACTGCGGGAAAGATACATGACTGACGCCTAAGCGGGTATCATGCATGGCACTGACTGATTTGGAGATACGAAAATCAAGCAAGTACTACAATTTAAATATCTGGCTAGTGATTTAACAGAAGGCGGGATGTGCAGCTCCGAAATCCGAAGGTGCGCTGGGATAGCGAAAGATGCCTTTCGAAATCTAAGCAAAGTATTTCCTTAGAAACAAAGAAAATAGTAGTGAATAGTTATGTAATAATGGGCCATCTCCTCACATATGAGGAAGAATATTGAATCAGCATAAATGTGGATGTACAGAACGATGCTGAGAATAACACTGACTGAACATCTGAACAACGACAAAGTTTTAGAAAAAATAGAGACAAAAAGGATACGTATAGAAACGTCAGAAAGAGACAGTGGAAATTTCTAGGAGACATAATGACAAAAGAGGGCTTGGCTCAATGAAACCAGGTCTACTATATATATATATATATATATATATATATATATATATATATATATATATATATATATATATATATATATATATATATATATATAATAAATAAAAAAGAAAACCATGACGATCCATTTCGGTTCTAATTTATTTCGTGAATATATCTATATATTCATTTCTTCAGGCCGAAAGCTTTTAATGTAAAGTTTTTAATTAAGATTAAAAGCTTTCGGTCTGAAGAGATGAATATATATATATATATATATATATATATATATATATATATATATATATATATATATATATATATATATATATATATAGATAGATAGATAGAGAGAGAGAGAGAGATATTCAAAAAATAAATTAGAACCGAAATGGAACTTTAAGTTTTTCTCATTGATTTATTATTATTAAATGCTCTGTAGTTTACCATGAGCACTCTCTGGGTTAATATTCTCGTTGAAATTATCCCTACTAGTAACAAATTGGTAATATATATATATATATATATATATATATATATATATATATATATATATATATATGTAAAAATCCGTAGGTAAATAATCCAAGTGAATCCTAATGATATAAAATATTACAACTGATCCACATAGAGAGCTCAATGTATTTATTTGTTTATTTAGTATATGTATTTATTATTTCCTACCACCTTGCTGTTGAAAAATCCTGCAATGTAGTTCTTGTGGGGTGAAATAGCTATATAAATGGGGTATTTTGGAATTCCTCTCATATGTAAAGTGTGTGTGTGTGTGTATATATATATATATATATATATATATATATATATATATATATATGATGGACTCTCCCGTCGAACTCGACGTATGAGGGTCAGGCAGATCAGTTCCCAGAAACTGAAATCCCGACGCCGACACATGAGATTTGATTATAGTGGTGAAGGCTTTGTGCAGGGCCATCCACACTTTTTGGAGGGACGAATACAGGGACCTGGTGCAGGGAATGCCACAAGGTCCCCAAACGACCCTCCGCAGGTTTTGAATTCAGAGTTGTCCTTCTCCTAGACCAGTTGCCATCCAAGTCTGTCTTGCTATTTTACCCATAGTTGGAGGGAGAAGAAGAATATTCACACCTTTCCCAAGGGTATTTGCACGTAAGATGATATATATATATCGAAGAAATTTGTGAGAGAATAAAAACATGAAACCAGAAAAGGTTAGAACTTTCCTGAAAGAATTGCGAATAATTATCCCAATCGAGTTTGCAGATGTCGCGGAAAATGTTTGCATAAAGGAATATTTAATACATTCCAGATAATTAAATTACTAAAATAAACGGGGATACGAATAAAATTACTGAGAAGATCTCTAGTCATATCATCATGGAAAAGGGGAATAGCAACGATTTCCTCAAAGATGAAGAAGAGACTCGAGGCGACGGAGATGTGGTTCTACAGAAGGATGATAAGGATATCATGGACCGAGCGTGTGTGCAACGATGAGGTCTTAGAGAGGATGCAAGCAAGGAGGATGGTTATACTTAGGATCAGGAAGAAGCAGCTGAATTTCCTGGGACACATACTGAGGAAGGAGGGCCTGGAGAATCTGATACTCACGGGTCAATTCGAGTGAAAGAGAGACAAGGGAAAACAACGCGTGACATAACTAGCGGCCTTAAGCAAGTGGATAACAGAACATGGTCATGGTGAGGTACCAGAGGGAAGGAACTTGTTAAGAGCAGCAAGGGATAGAGGAAGGTGGAGAGCCATGATCGCCTACGTCCGAAAAGGACACGGCACTTAGAAAGAAATGCAAAGAAAGATTTATGGATTTATCAATTAGTCACTAGTCCTTACTCATGTTTGGTCATCTACTTAATTTTTATCTGCGTTCGTTTTATTTGGTACTTAGCTGATTTCTCGGCCTTTTTCCAGCACAGTTTATCTGGATGGATTAATAATATCAATAGCGAACGACCTTTCTTCTACTTTTCTTTTATTATTCATTTCATTCACTTTGTCTGAAGAATTGTTATTGACTTCCATTCATACCATTATCCCTTAAGAAATAACATCGTCATTATATGTTTTTCTATCAGTTCCTCTTCCTCTATTTCCTTCTCCTTTTTCGACTAATCATCATTATTTTAATAATAATAATAATAATGATAATAATAATTGCGTCGAAATTTCCTGGCAGTTACTGTGATGTTACAGTTTCTGAAAGCACAGTTTTTTGTTATTTGTTTTAATAATTGCTGTTTCGTGAGGTTCCTTTCGACCATTGTTTCTTTTGACCTTCGTTTGAAAAATTCTAAGATCTATTGATTGAAAAGACATTTGAAATAAATACCATCAAAGAAGAAATAAAATCCAAGCTCTCCAAGAGAATTAGTTGGGTGTAACAAAGGTATTTACGTTTTTTACGGCTATATACTTCAAAGCTTATTTACTCTTCTAAGGTTAATCTACGAGACTGTTTTATTAAAAATTATAATGAATAATAATAATATTATATTTAACTACTAATCTTCCACTCTCCTCTGATATATATATATATATATATATATATATATATATATATATATATATATATATATATATATATATATATATATGTGTGTGTGTGTGTGTGTGTGTGTCGGGGGGTGCATCCGAATGTAATGAGAACGAAAATAAAATAAATTGTTCACAGCATTAATTCAAAAGATGGCTCAATAGCAAGTGTAGAGCAAATATTAACTTACGCCTTGAATTTGTTCAAGCACATATTTTCTTAAAATTGCTTCTTTTTCAAGCAATCATATTTATACATGGCCATAAATTTTCTTATAAATTAAACGAAATCAGTTCACTTATGAACTGAAATATTAAAAATAAATAAATATTTAATTTATCTTTTTAATATTTTCGGTCATTATATGAATTCTAAATGAAATAAGAGTACTTAAGAATTAATACATAAGTAATAATTACATATATATATATATATATATATATATATATATATATATATATCAAACAATAGCTTGAAATATGTTACTCTGCTTAATTAATAAATTGAGCTCTATATGTGAATCAGTTATAAAATGTAATATTTAATATTGTATTAATAGGATTTACTTGCATTATATATATATATATATTTTTGTCATCCACAGACAGACTGTTTCGCAGCTCATCAGTTTGGCTAGACGTCCGGTTGCCTCTAGCTAGGATCGAAACCCGACTGAATTCTGTCCGTCGGAACTTCTACCAGTAAGCCGTCGGCAGGGATGAAGGTGAATTTTAGCGTGTTTATTTTTAGATTTATATAAACACACAGTGACTGACAGTGACTCAATTCTGCCGAAGAGTCGTGCAATATTAGTTTAAATAATCACTGTTTACAAATTCACACCTCAAACCAAAGAGCTCAACCGAAATTAATTTTTCAGGAGCCATATATATATATATATATATATATATATATATATATATATATATATATATATATATATATATATAAACAGGTAATAATACGTTGGTATATAGTACAAGTAAATCCAAGCTAATATATATATATATATATATATATATATATATATATAGCCTCAAGTGGAACACTTGTGTACGATCCGTTGTTAGAGGCTGCAAAAAATCGGTGCATTTATTTATCTCATGCTGTATCTGATTTCTTCTACCACGTTTAATATTTTCAAAAATCAGATTTAACCAAAAATGGATAATTGCTGACGCATCTGGCCTGGGGCTGCCCATTTCTCACCTTACAGGCTCGCAAGAGTTCAAAATCGTTTGCGCCGTCGTGTGACTGAAGTATTATTCTCGTAAAAGACTGGCTGGTTTCATTCATTAACAAAAAAGTAGCATTCCCTTACTAAGCCAGCACCAATGACTGATGAGTGGTCATACCCTCAAAGAGGTTGTTCACATTGAACGCCTACAGGGTCTACAGGTCACACCCGACGTCAAATAGACCATGTATATAGCATCAAATCAGATGAAGAATGAAATATTTCTGCCATATCTTGGTTGGTGCTACCCAATCCTCATTATCCAGCCTTGAGAGAGTTCAAAAGCGCTTCCGCGGCCTTGTGAGTAATGAATTATTCTCCACCCTGCAACCCTTATCCGAAAACGAAACGTTGCCAGACTTTCGCTATTATATCGCTATTGGCATTCCTTAGTTATACTTGGTAAGACTTTCATAGCTTGGGTCCGGCTTCCGTATTCACGGTGGTGCACTATTCATCCTCATTTCTTTCGTTTTCCTTTGATGAAAAGCGAGTTCCATTCAAGCAGCTTCTTCTTGAGACCGTAATTTTATGGAAAACTGCTTTCATGGAAACTACAATGATGTTCTCTTCAAGTCCACAGTCAACCCATATCGGGTACATAGACATTTCTTCTCTTTTTATGTGCCGTGTCCTTTCAGAACGTATACGATCATGGCCCTTCATCTCTTCCTTGTAACTCTTAATAAGTTTTGTGGCTTTGTTATTTCTCCCTGTTCTGCCATCCATTTGCTCAAGCTCATCAAATATGTTGCACATTGCATTCATCTGTCCTCTTGTCTCTCTGTTCGTGAGTTTTAGATTTTTTTCAAGCGCCCCCCCCCCCACCTTTCTTATTATGCGCAAAGAAATTTCAACTCAACTGCCTCTTGCTGATGTTATGTATGAGCTTACTTTTCAAAACCTGATTGTTGCTCACATGTTCAGTCCATTGTATCCTCAGCATCTTTCTGTAGAACCACGTTTCTGTTGCTTCAAAGAAATAATAATAATAATAATAATAATAATAATAATAATAATAATAATAATAATAATAATAATAATCTGACTTATATAGAAAATAATTTTTCTGCTACCAGCCAAGAAAGTAAATCGGAAACGACCAAACATTCAAAGAAAACTAATTCCTGTGGCCAACAAACAAGACCTCACAATCATTGACAAGAAAATATCTCCTCATTGACGTGGCTCTTTCTGGTGACCATAATACCAAAGCAAAAGAAATTGACAAGCTCAATAAGTAAACTGACCTCAGGATTAAATTTGCCAGAATGTGGCACTATCAGGCCATTCTCATCCCAGTTATCATTCGGACGCTGGGGTCTGTACCAACGAACCTAAAATCATAATTTAGCGATCAGGAGATGGTCAAAACAAATGACGATGCGTCTTGACATTTCTTCAGTATTAACAAATGCTTTATCATGTTTCAAGTCTTAATACCTTTTTCCCTTTCTCCTTATCTTTCTAAGCCAATTATTATTATTATTATTATTATTATTATTATTATTATTATTATTATTATTATTATTATTGCTTCAAGTCTCTTCATCATCTGTGAGAAGATTGTCCAGCATTCGCTACTATACAGGAGGACAGATATCACGTAACAGTTCAGTATTCTTACCTTTTTTTCCAACAAAACTTTTCTGTCTCTCAATTCACTGCCTAGTGACTGGAATGCGCCCTTGGCCATCCCCAATACGTCATCGGATCTCAGTATTGCACTTTCCGTCCTCTGTTAGAACACTTCCCAGATATTTAGATTTCTGTACTTGCTTGATTTTAGTATTCCCAACCTGTAATTTGTATTTTGGGTTCAATTTTCACTGAACTATAAAAATGAAAATATTGCCGAAGAACTCCTTTCTGGATACTTAAAAAAAGAAAAAAAGAAGTTATTTGACGTCGTTTAATATAGCGATATTTAGCACAATACTTGGGAGATGATTGTAATTTTAGACGGTGGCCACATACCGGAAGAGCTTAGCGGATCCATCTTCGTAGAGCCCTCTAAGAAGATTGGTGTATATGACTGCCATTCCATCGGACAATCAGCTTAATTTGACACATAACCAGGATTATAAACCGGACTAATAGAATACTTAGCTACATTAGAACGGAAATAAAACAAGGACTCCGTGGTTCCATTAAAAGCAGGGAAGGAGGAATGCGATGTTTATGGCCAGAATGATATCAGAAAAAAAGTAATACAAATGAAGAAGGATGTATTTTTATATTTCAAAGACTATGAAAAAGTATTTGATAAGGTACGACACAAACATAATTTTGAGCAGCTAGGTAAACACGATTTGCTTGCAAAATATATTAGAATAACCCAGCACATTTACCGGGAATACATCTCGTACAGACGTTTACAAAATGAGTAAATAAGAAGAATAGAAAAGACAAGGATACGTTTTATTATTGGATTTTGTGCAACATGTAGATCATGGTATTTCTGAGAGAACTAGAATCCCTTCCAGGATTTATTATTGGTGGACACAACCATAACGACATAAGATATGAAGATTAAACTGTGTTGATGACAGAGACAGAAAGAAAACTGCAGAACCTTCTAGAAAACATAGTTAAGTAAAGCGCAAAGAAATGATTAAACATCAGTTGTTAAATGACAGAATGCATGGCTCCTATGTAAGGGAGACAGCCCAAGATGCGAACTTCGAATTGGAGATCCCGAAATCAAGTACAGAAATTTAAATGGAAAATTTGGAACTGCAAAAGAAGGCTTCCAAAAACTAAACAAAGAAATTAAGAAACAGGAAAAATTCGTTAACAAAGATAACAATGCTGAAAAGTTATATTCTACCAATCATTGTATATGGCAGTTAAACCTGAACAATTTCCTAAAAGATGAAAAGAAAACTTGAGTCAACAGGGACGTTGTTCTACAGAATAATGCTGCAACCTTCCTGTATATAGCATGTAAGTAACGAAAAATCTAAGGGAAATATAAACAAGAGATTCTAAGACAAAAAACAGTAGAAATATATAGGATATCTTTCGTATATGGTCCCATCTTGCTTTCTGATGTCTGCAAAATTCTGTGTTGATCCAGAATGATGATGATATTTCATCATTCTAAAATCTGAAACTTTAACATTATAAAAACGACTCTCCCACCACAAGCAAAGTGAATAGAGTAGAGCAGTAGCAGTAGTAAGAAGGAACAACACAGATGTATCGCCGTCGCTCCGTAAAAATCGACATTTGACGGTCTCAACGGCTACCCTTAACAACGAAATTCTTGGAACGAGCAAAACAAGTAAGCACAAACAGTAAAAGAAACAAAAGCGACAATAAAACTGAGAACATTTTAACAGACATAATGCCAATATTGTAAGTAATATTAACGGATAGAAAAATACACAATTTTGTCATTAATGTTAACATGTGTCTCAAAGTTTTATTTTTTATGTCATTGTTGTACGTTTTATTCATATTCAGTAAAAAAAAGAGAGAAAAGGAATCCTCTATCAACTACAAATACATATAATTACGAGGTAACTTACATTAACACATACCCAACATTCAACACCGTAACAATTCCATGAACTGTCAGTAGCAGAAGGGTATGTGTCTAATTTGCTTTGGTACTTTTAAATGTAATTTTTATACTATGAAATGTATTGCTGTTAATTTTTTCTAATGTATTTTATAATTTTACAATATCTTCATGTTTTGACCCATTTTGGAGGTTCACTATTTGCACATAGCTGAGACCCTGACAGGTGCTACCACTCTGGCTCAGGGTGCACCAGGGAAAAAACAGCATTTAAGAGGTGGATCCACGCTCCTCAAAACCTCCCGAGCAGAGGTCTTGCTACCGGATAGAGTTTATCGTCATATCCAGTGAGCATGTGTCTCAAATTATCATGAAATTTTTATATTATCGTAATAATAATACAAATCAATAACACCTATCAACATACGTAAAAATTACTCGTATTTAACTTTTTTTTAAACATGATTTTAATAAGATAATATGCATTATAACAAATTATAATATCACCTAACGTCTTTCTGGACTAAAATAATCAAAGAAATATAAAAAGGTATATTACAAAATATAAATTGAAAAGATAATGAAGCCTTATCCACGCTTCTAATTATTAAGTCCAAACGAATGTACCCTTATTGTAAAACAGCAAAAATAGTTATCCCTCATGTAATACAAAATAATTCAAACTAAAATAAAATAAAGAAGGCGGAAATACTTGATTTTCGTTTTGTTTTCAGAACTGAAAAGAGTCGACGTGCCTTGGCTTTTATTCTTAACGAACGAGGAAAGTTCCCGAGATTTGAGAATATTTGCTGCTGGCGATAACTACTAGAAATAGCTGACGCGAGGATAAATAAATAAATAAATCATACGTGCTTGCTGAAAATTAGCTCAAGATTTGCAAAAATTAAACGCTGGTGGGCAGGAAATGTGTATTCATTGTAATTTGTACAACCCACTGATATCTGCTATGCCACCCAAACAAAATATGTAAATTCGTCGAAAACAAACACGAGGACATTAACAATTCCAGTTCTAGTTGGAGACCTCGGATTGATTGAAAAAAATTCCAATAGACTCACTGAAGGAATCACTGATAACCCATGCCTTGAGTAGACGCAAAAAATTGTACAGCCCACACCTTACGAATGGTTTTGTCTATGTAAAATATGTGGGAATTTTTTTCAAAACTGATCAGTGGAAAATGCTATGATCCCATTTATGACCTTAGGTCTCTGGTCGGGACCCGGAAAGAAATGAGTATACACCAGAAACCAAAGGAAATAAAACAATGATAATGATAAAATAAAAAAGTCCTCAGATGTAACAGATACTCAAGCCGACAAATATCCTAAATCTTACACTGCGGCAACAAATAAAATTAAGTTACTGGCGAAAGCTGCTTATATGAAAACCCTTGGACAAAAATGCGGAACCAAACTGTTATATACCGTACCTATGAACACTAATGGATATGTCCCCATCCTCATAAATACGTTGGACACTATTGTAAGTTTTATTACCGTGGACTACTTAGACGGCATATTGGTAGTTGTTTACCTACTTCATGCTGCTGGCGAGTATTGTATTTTGTTGATGTTATAAAGATTACCATTTCATTTCCAACCTCCATTAATGGTTATTCTTCATTCAGTAAACTTTCCTAGGTTACAACATAATTTCAACAAAACTACAACATAAAACATACATATCACCGCTTTATTAGTTGCTTATAAATAAATGTTTTTGGTTAGTCGCCTTAAACTTACTTAAAATTCTCATTATATACAACATTTTCATTCGTTCCTTTTATGGCTTCTCTTTTCTTGGCCTCTTGTTTATATCTTCCCGCATTTCATTTCCAAGTCTTTTTTCTTCTCTTTCTATGATTTCTTTTTCACTCGTATCTTTATTTTTTTTATACAATTCTATTTCCTTTGTTTCAATTTTTCTTTCCTTCTTTCTTTCTTTCATTTATCTTCACTTAACCGATTTTTCAATTTTTCCCCTATTCTGTCTGTTACCACCCATTTGAAATTTTTCTCTCATTCTATCCAGCAATTCCTTTCTTTCTTATTTATTTTATTTTCTTTCTTCCTTCTTTCTTCCTTTCCATATATTTATTGTTATATACCGTATCTATGAACACTAATGAGTATAGCAGTGGTTTACCTACTTCATGCCGCTGGCGAGTATTGTATTTTGTGGATGTTATAAAGATTACCATTTCATTTCCAACCTCCGTTCTGGTTATTTTTTATTCAGTAATCTTTCCTAGGTTACAACATAAACTCTTGTATAGAAACTACCCAAACCGTCTGGGTGAACCAGACATCGTTTTCGCTAAACCAATCAATAACTTAGAATTTTGGTCTTAAATTGGAGAGAGGAAGCTTTATTATGGTAACACAAGATGGCTCAAATCCCAAATGTCACATGCTCAAATGCCGTATGTCACATAGTATCAGATCGCCAGCCCTTACTAACAAAGAATACATTATTAGACATGGCAGGGTAGGTCAGTATATTTATTGGCATGTCTCTTCGAACTATGGTATTAAAATCCTGGTACAAACACCACCGGAATGATGTCACAAATGGCGATGGAGTGATTATATTGTGGTATTACCCATTCCTCATAGACAGGAAAATTGATGAAAATAGACCAGATATATTCATAAAAGATTTCAAAAAAGGAACCTGCCAATTAATTGATATGCATTGCTTAAAGGAAACCAACATTTCTAAGAAAAGAATTCCAAATCTGTAAAATTATAAAGACCTGCAAATTGAAGTAACAAAAATGTGGAAACTAAAAACTACAATTATCCCTGTTGTGATAGGAGCATTAGATATCATCATGAAGTGTACCGTAAATCATGTGAATAAAATTCCTGGACACATCAGCATCTCTATAAAAGATTACTTTGTGAGGAACTGCGCATATCATCCGCAAAACCCTCTCCATCTAAACGAAACGTCCCAAATGTGCTTGATAACTCTCCAATAGTGTCATTTTTACTCATAGACCACGATGGGGGACTTGGTAATTAGGCACTCAATTTACTCTCTGGCAAGATGACACCACACATAATAATATTGTGTTAACCCGAAATGCAGGTTCTGTGATGATTACCCAGAAACAATTGAACATCTTTTATCAGATTGCACGGTATTAACATCCACCAAATATAAAATTCGGGTGGGTTCATTAATATAGAACAGGGTGGGTTAATATACGCACCTGTAAAATCTGCATCTTTTACAGGATGGAACCTGCAAGAAATTGGTATGAATACCACTCAGACATGGTTAAAGACCTAGGATCTGTTAAAAATCTTATGGGATTTTACAAAGCACACAGGTAGAAAAATCAAGGCTTATCGTCCAACTATAGTGATCAAAAACCCACAAAAACAGAATTTGCTTTCTTATTGACATAGCAGATACTTCAGAATGTAGTGTTGTTTTTAAGATCTTCAAAAGAACTATGAAAATGCAAGGATCTTGAAGTGTAAATCTCAAAAAACGTAGCACGTGAAGAGAATAATAATTCCAGCTGTGGTTGGGAAACTTGCATTGATGAGAAAAGGTTTCCATAGAGTCTTTTAAAGAATCCCTTGCAGCCGATGCCTTAAAGAAATACAAAATATTGTTCTCACGAGTAAGGCTCACTGCTTACAGAGTGTTTTATCAATGTTTTTTTTGTTTTTGTTTTTTTTTTTTAAGCGTATCACCCCGAGCAAGGCCGGTGGCCACTATCACGCAAGGGGTTACAGAAGGGTTGGAGGAAGAGCAGATAGGAGGGGTAAAGGAAGGGATGTGGAGAAAGAGAAGGACGGAGGGCCGATCGAGGTGGGGAGGTTACGGGAGATATAGAGCGAGAGCAGATAGGAATGGAAGATGTCAGGAAGTGGATAGATCAAGGCAACTGGAGATGACGATTGACGCTACACTTAAACCGTTGGAGATTGTATTTGTCAGGGAAACAGTAACGGGGAAGGGAGTTCCATAGGCGAGATGTGCGAGACATGAAGCTATTGGAGTAGAAAAGACGTCTACACCTAACAGTTTCTACGGTGAAGGGGTGGGAACGGGATGCCAGCCTCGTAGGACGCTTGAATTCACGAGGCTTAGGGGCAAGTGAGAGCAACTCCTCAGAGCAATTACCGTGGAAGTACTTGTAGAAAAGGCAGAGTGATGCAACATTCCGTCTGTGAGAGAGCGACTGCAGACGAGATGACAGATCAGGGCCAATCACATTGCATATCCGTCTCTGGATCTTATCAAGAACCCCGAGGCAACACGCAGGATTGTATGTGTTCTTCGATTGTTTTATTTTTAATTTTTTTTAGAAAATGTTCAGTGGCAATGTCACGATAACATTTCTGACCATAGATCTCTGCTTAGTATCCGGAAGGAAATTAGTATACAACAGAAATCAAAGAAAATAATAATAATAATAATAATAATAATAATAATAATAATAATAATAATAATAATAATAATCTGACTTACGTAGGAAGTAATTGTTCTGCCATTAGCCAAGAAAGGTAATCGGAAACGACCAATTCAAGTTATTGTGGGATTTAAATATCCAAATAAAACTAATCCCTGGGGCCACCAAACAAGACCTCACCACCATTGACAAGAAAATATCTCTTCATTGACGTGGCTCTTTCTGGTGACCATAATATCAAAGCAAAAGAAATTGACAAGGTCAATAACTAAACTGACCTCAGGATTAAATTTGCCAGAATGTGGCACTATCAGGCGATTCTTATCCCAGTCATCATTGGGACGCTGGGGTCTGTACCAACGAAACTAAAATCATAATTTAGCGATCAGGTGAGGGTCAAAACAAATGACGATGAGACTTGTCATTTCTTCAATACTAACAATTGCTTTATCATGTTTCAAGTCTTAATACCCTTTTCCCTTTCTCCTTAACTTTCAAAGCCAATTATTATTATTATTATTATTATTATTATTATTATTATTATTATTATTATTATTATTACTACTACTATGTTGTTGTTGTCGTTGTTTTTGTTTTCTACGCCTCCAAAATGAAACAGCTTCTTGGGCTACCATTCTCCACTGACATGAAGTGAAAAGATTATTTTGAATCAATAGTTAGATCTGTTGCTAACAATATTGGTTCCCTGTGCTGGGCTAAAAAAAAATTCTCTTCAGAATCTGTCTTACATATTTATAAATCAACCATTCGTTAATTCTTTGAATGTTACTGTCACATATGGTCTGGTGCGCCTGCTATCCATTTAGAGATTTTCGGTAAAATCCAAAGATTAATCTGTAATATTATTTGTCCTGACCTAACATCTCGACTTCATTTACTTTCCCACCAACGTCATGTAGCTTCTCTCTTCCGATTTCTTGCTTCCCAGTCAAATTTGATTTTCAAAATTTTTTTAAAGCAATGTCAATCGTTATCTTCTGACTTCTTAATATCTGTTGTTTTTTTTTATTGTCCCCACTCTTTAATATTTATCCTTTCGCTCACAATCTTTCATGTTCAGTAACTCCTTGTGACTTATTGGCTTTATTGCCTTGTTTGGGAAGAAATGATTTAACAAAGAAGAACACAGATGGGCATGCTAACATGCTAATGGTCTATAGACAGAAACTTATAATTAACGCTGGATTTTTATAAAGCAAGAATTAATAATTATTTTACCATAATACCAAACGAAAGAGCGTTGTTTCTTGTTCTACCACCGATGTTAAATAGCGTCAAGAAAGGTCAGTACTTAGATCAGTGACCGCTGGAGAACGCCAGGTACTGTAAGAACTTGGTTTAAAAAAAAACAAACGAAAATCCCAAAATTAGGATGCGCAGATCTTCTATGTACAACGTTCCTTCAGAACGTTGGCGATCATGGCTCTCCACCATTTCCTTTCATTGTAGCTCTTAATAAATTTTATATGTTTGTTATCTCTCCTAAACATTATCCCGACATTCATTTACGCAAACTCTCTAGCTAAGTTACGCGTTCTTTTCCTCTGCCTTCAATCTGTCCTGTGAGTATCAAATTTTCCAAGCTCTCTTTCCTCATTATGTGCCCTAGAAATTTCAACTGTCTCTTTCTGATGTTAAGTATAAGTGCCCTTTTTGTTTCTGTTTTTTCCTACAACTTCGATATTGCTCATATGTTTGCTCAGTGATATTCTCACTATGCTTCTGTAGAACACTCCAAGTTTTTTTCATCTTTGAGGAAATTGTTCATCATTCACTACTATAGTAGGACCGATTTTACATAATAGTTCAGTACCCCTTTCTTTGTTTCTATCAAAATTTTTCTGTTTCCGCATACTTGGCTCAGATTTTGGAAATCATCTTTAGCAATCACAATACGACTTCGGATTTCTGTCGTCTGTTAAAACACTTACCATATACAGGGTGACCAAAAAAACGGGAACGTTTTAACAATCCAATAAAACCAAGAGTGATGGAAGAAAAATATTTAATTCATAGTAATTGAAACCTTAAAACATGCCATTTAAGAAACAATGATGGGATTTTCATTTTTTTTAAATTACGTCCTGTAGATGGCGTCCTCCTGTACGAATGCATTCTTGAAATCTGCTGTTGAGATTCCTCATTGACTGCTGCAACATCTCAGCTGGGATACTGTGAATTTCATTCTCGTTACTAAAATGGCGACATGTTTACTTGCTCAAAGCCACTGTCTTGCAGTGTTGCTACTTGCTCATATCTGGCAATACGCACTTCAAAAATTCCCGTTTTTTGGGGACACCCTGTATTTAAATTGTTGTACTTGTATGATTTCGGTACCTTCAATTTGTAATTTGCATGTTGAACTGTTTCTTTTGCTAAGGTGATACCGTCTATAAATATCACTGAAAACATTTATATTTACTGAATTTAACCATTCAGCATAATTTTTGTTCGTAGACAATTCGACGAGGAAGAGAATAATACCGTATTTTTTAATAAAATAAAATTGATAAAGAATTATTTTCAAATGATGAAGTTCCCAAAATTATTTTTAAGCTATGCTTAGATGTGGCACAAGGCCGAAAGAGGGAGCACTCACTGATGATCGAACTCACTCACTCACTCAGTCGTAATTAATCTATCGAGACAAGTTTGCTAACCATAACGCCACGTCGAAGTGTCCAGTCTTCTTATATATGCTATGTCGAGGATATGGGCAATGATGACTCTCCACATCTTCCTCTACTTCGTAGCACTAAGTAATATTCCCCTCCTTATTATTCGTCCCAAATCGTATTCTGCGATCAACTGACAAAAACTCTTGATTCATTCTGCCCTTCTAGCATTCTTTATTTTCTTTTAATGCCAATTTCTCAAAGACTCCACATATCTCTTTGTAAAAGAATTATTTTTGCTTTCATTTTCATTAAAACTTCCTCATTCTTCACATGCTACGTCCATGATATATTTTTATAAATTTTTTATAAATTTTTTATCCGCTATCACCCCATGTCAGGCAGTAAAGATACTAAGACAGAAGGTGCGGAAGAATTAAGAATAGAAACATTAATAATGAGCGGGAAGAGAAAAGATTAATCAGGAGGACAGTAGATAGAGATTGACATTGCATTTAAATATTTTCAGATTAATGTTGGCTGGAAAGCATGGAACCGGAAGGGGATTCCACAAGCAAGAAGTGCGAAAAAGAAACTGTTAGCATAGAATTTACAATTTCATCTTGCCAATTCAAGTGTAAATTGATAAGATCTCGACACCAGTCTAGTACTGCGCTTAATTTCGAAAAGTAATGGTTAAAATAGCGAATAGCTCATCCAGACAATTGCTATGAAAGTATTTATAAAAATGACACAGAGAGGCCAACTCACGACGGTAGGAAAGTGACTGAAGCCGAGCCGATAGACCAGGACCTATAATATTGCTGATTTTTCTTTGGATTTTATCAAGGAGCTCAATGTAAATATCAGGAGCCCCAGACCATATGTGACAACAATATTCTAAGCATGGACGAAAGGTAGACTCATAGATATGCAAGATACATTTTGGAGGGGAAAATTGTCTCGCACGAAACAGCGAACCAACTTTCTTAGCAGCAGACCCAGCAATGGATTCATAATTAATATCAGACTTTATGGTGTGCTGTAATGTGCTAATCTTAATGTATTTTCTTCATTTATACCGATTAAAATATGGTAGTGAACGCAAATGCAGTCTCAGATGTTTTACTCGTTAGAAGTGTGTGTCTCCTAGACAATAATGAACCATTTAACGCGTCAGATTATCAAATCTAATGTTTAAAGTATCACTAGTAAGTTTTATCGATATAAGTTGAATAACTGAACATAAAACAGAGAGATATATCAGATTAGACAGATAGATAAATATTTGTCCGGATTGTTTAATTTCAATTTATTTCTTTTATTAAAAACAGATTTTTTTTCTCATTTTCCTAAAACGCGTCCGTTGATCCTTTTACTTTGTTTAATACAATCATTCCACAGATGTTTTTATACGAATCTACTTGAAACGGGCTATAATATAATAAGCTTATTAAACTTGATACAACTTCACATATTTCAATAATCTGAAAATGGTTCAATAAGAAAACAGAAAGATGACAGAATTGTTATATTTATATTATACGTTTTTTTTTCTTTTAAACATAATCGTAAATAGATAAAAAAAAATGGGAATTATATACATAGTTGACGAAATAAATGAAGACCGTGTGCGTCATTATTGTAAATCTATGTGACAAGCAGATTAAATTATGTCACAGAGACATAGCGTAAAAACTAACTGGCGTAAACACACACACACACACTCACACGCACAATTACACAAAGACTTACTCGCACGCACATACTCACAGACACAAAAAGATATACACACTATCTCTCTCTCACTCACACACACAAATACACTCACACACACAAACACATTCACTGACACAACACCCCATACACACGCACACTCACACACGTGTATACAAAAAATACAAAGTTCAATGTAGTCTTAATTTATATATGTATATGATTACTTTAAAATATATATGACTACGTTAAATATATATACACACAGACACATACATATATATATATATATAAATATATATACACACATACACACACACACACACACATATACATATATATATATATATATATATATATATATATATATATATATATATATATATAAACTTATATTGCATATTTAGAGGGAGTGAGTTCTCAATATCGGTGTGCTAATATCTATAGCTTTGGTGGTTCTCATATCCGCACTATATATATATATGTATATATATGTGTGTGTGTGTGTGTATGTGTGTGTGTGCGTGCGTGTATGTGTGTGTATGTGTGTGGGGGGGTTGTGTATCTGAGGTGTGTGCACACACGCGTGCGCATATGATAAGTGTACGTTTTAAAAATAAGATATAAATAAAATGTATCTATAAATTATATATATATTTCTATGCGTGTATGCTTGTGTGTGTGTGTGCGCGCGCGTGTGTGTGTGTGTGTGTGTGTATGTCTGTGGGTGTATGTTTCTGGGTATTTTTCTGTGGGTTTCTGTTTTGGGCTGCTTATATGGTTACATACACTGTTATATGAAGATATGTATTCAGAAACTCATTAAATGACTTACCCTTATATACGGGCGGATATGTACACTTAGGTGAAACGATTCGAATTTGGTTTGTTCAATTTCATTAATTTATCTGTAAAATCAAACAAAAATTTGCAGATATCATATTTTGTCTTGTTTTTATTTATAAAATAACCATCCATTTCTGTTCTTACTGTCACTCATATTTCTCTGCACACACACGTGCACACACACACGTGTGTGCACACACACACACGCGCGCGCGCATACATACACACACATACATACACACACATACATACACACACACTCACACACACACACACACACACACATATATATATATATATATGAAGAAATGTAGTCTTAAGATGTGCTATATTTATGGGATAAAGTGCTCAATGTCAGATATAGAGCGTGTGTAAATATAAATGTTCACTTTTATATATATAGAACTTACATAAAATATATAGACAACACTTATCCATATTATTTAATGAAACATTTATGAATATATATATATATACATATATATATATATATATATATATATATATATATATATATATATATATATATATATATATATATGGAGGGTGTAGTTTTCAAAAGAAATACACCATCTGACACTCTTAAATGTTTAACGTCTTGTAAATAATATTAATGACTTATGAAAGTTGTACGTATTTATTTCAATTACCAAACCAGAAATACATCCTCGTAGACATTAAGCCACCGATTTGCCCACAAATTTTCTTATTAAAAAAAGGGAATTTATTCGTTCTCCTATCCGTTTAGATCTTACTCTGATCGTACATTTTGGAGCTTACCCGTTCATGAACTCGAACCTTATATTCCCCAGCACAATTATTATCTTAAAACACGGCCAAACGCTTTCCCGTTCCTTCCTCTTCTTTGATTGTTCATTCACATGCGCAATCATTATTCTTTTCTACATCTCATTATATTTACTCAGACAGACTCTCATTTGATTCTATTTTTCACTCTTCAACTCATTCATTGATTCATTCCTTCTCACTATCTAGTCATTCTCTTTTTTTTCTCTTTGAGTTACTTATTTCTACGGTTGCTTCTATCCGACTTATAGTTCTTTTACTCTGAGAAGGGAGTAATTTAACAAGACAATTCCGGAAAACCAAGAACGAATTTCGAAACCCTGAACCAATCACATCGCAGGCTGGCAGCTGCATTGGCTCTTAGCACTTAAGCAGCCCACGCCTCTTTCTATAAGAGTGC
>OZ038482.1:49958761-49963761 GCA_964036315.1 Acanthosepion esculentum | reverse complement strand
AACACATAAGATGGTATGAGAAATTATATAAAAACTTAATCAAAGTACCTTGTCTGTCATATTTAATGAAGCTTGCATGAAAGAAGGATTGCTGCCTAAATACACAATATATATATATATATATATATATATATATATATATATATATATATATATATATATATATATATATATATATATAGAGAGAGAGAGAGAGAGAGAGAGAGATATACACGAATATATACAACACGACGGTCGTATTCCGTTCGTGTTAACTCTGTTGTTCGAGAAACGAAATTTTTTCGATAACCGGGGCATTTTCCTCACGAATTTCCCGTTCGAAAAACGATTTGTTCGATATGTGAGACGTTCGACAACGGAGGTCTCTCTCTCTGTCTCTGTCTCTGTCTCTCTCTCTCTCTATCTCTCTCTGTCTCTCTCTCTGTCTCTCTCTCTGTCTCTCTCTCTCTCTCTCTCTCTCTCTCTCTATATATATATATATATATATATATATATATATATATATATAAACGCACACACACACACATATATATGCATGTGTGTGTGCGTTTGTGTGTGTGTATTCACATACAAATACTACGCTAAACATACATATATATTAAACATTAGGACTATTTTCTTCACCTTTGTTGTTTTATTATCACAGTATTTCGGTTGCAACTTTCATCAGCTGCTTCTTAATCCGGTAACCATCAAGGAATTTCTAATCTAACCTTATATTTAATCTAATATTTAATAGATTGGTTTCGCTCCGCTATCCATATATAGGAATATCTCTTCTTGTTCATATTTAGTACTGCTCAGTTACTGCTCGCCCTGATTCCATGGGATTCAAAGTCTGAACTCCATGACCCATGCATTGAACTTACAATGACTATGTAAAGAAATTTGCTAACCAAACCTTTAATCCACTAATATATTTTAAACGAAATTTGTTTCCTGTCTAAATTTCTAAGGTAAGAAGTTATTAATATTTAAACTATTGTGTACATTCGTTTACACACTGATTCTATCTTGTCTCGTCCTTAGTACAGCCTTAACAGTATATACAGGGTGCGATGGTTAAATTGTCGCAATTTTATATGCAACGTTTTTGTATTTTGATTTTATCGACTGTTCAGTATAGTGGGGTCAGTTGTGCACCGTCTGTAAGAAAAAGAGCACCATGATGCAATGCACTCGACCAGAAATGCATTTCAAAATGTTTGGGTGTCAATCTGAGGACAGTATAAATTATTCGGAAAGAGTTAGATTAGACTAATTGTTATTTCGAAGGTACGGCAACTGGGAAAACTCACTCTAATCGTTCTGATAAGAAAAGAACTCCTGGATTTATTAGTGAGGGCCACAGCTACCCTGGGTCAAGAGGGTAGCTGCTGGAAGACCCCTTGTACCATGCCACACAAGCAGGAGAACGCAGTCATGTCTGTCAAACAATTTCTACGACCACATCACACCTTACGTCTGGCCAACTAATTCTGATTGCAACCCTCTTGATTATTGTGTGAGGCGCAGTTGAGCAAGAGGACAACAAAACCTTGTAACACCAAAGATGAACTGAAGGCAAGGATTATGGCAGGATTCACCCAATCAAACAAGGTCGCCGTCCAGAAGAGTTGCAGAAGTCGACTGGAGGCTGTGGTTGAAGCCAACGGCGATTTTATTGAATTAATGTACTCTTTGTTATAAGATATTTTTGTGTAATTTAGACAAATATATCTGTTAAAATGAGATGTCAGTGTTATTTATATTTTTGTGTAATTTATACGACAATTTATCCATCGCACCTAGTTTATAGCCACAAATCCTTCTTCCCTATCTATGTATTAAGTATAAGGCAAGAAATGGTTCGCTTGACTTGGGCAGCAAAACTATATTGAAACTCTAGGAGGGCTGTTTGCATATTTCATGACACACTGTGACCAAACAAATCAATCAAACAAATATATATATATATATATATATATATATATATATATATATATATATATATATATATATATATATATATATATATAAAGGCGACCTGATCATTGCGCATAGCATGAAACACTCTGTCGCTTCTGAGTGTTGACTTCAATGTTCACTTTTATATTTATATTTACATATACTGATATTAAGCACTATATCCCATAGATATAGCACACCTTAAAACTATATTTCGTCATATATATATATATATATATATATATATATATATATATATATATATATATATATATATTGATTTTTATTCCACATTATTGCTTTATGTATAAAGGTTAATTTATTAAAAAATAATGTTTATTGTAATAAAAATATTAACTGGATTCTCCCGTCGGTTTCGACGTATGAGGGCAAGCAACTCAGTTCCTAATAACCGACTACCATCACATATTATTTGATTATAGTGTTGAAGGCTTGGGCAGAACCAAGCACACATTTTGGAAAAGCCGAATACATAGAACTGGTACACAACGTCCGTCATGGTCCCCAAACATCCCTCCGCAGGTTTTGAATGCAGAGTTGTCCTTCACCTAGACCGGTTGCCACCCAATCTGTCCTGCTAGAAGAGAATTCACACCTTTCCCAAGGTTATTAGCACTTAAGCTAAACTCATCCGAGCCATTACTTCACCTTACCTCCTTATGCGTGTATACATACATATATATATATATATATATATATATATATATATATATATATATATAGATAGATAGATAGATAGATAGATAGAGAGAGAGAGAGTATGCGTCTGTGTGAGAGAGAGAAAGAAATGCCATAAATCTACGAAAGTCGTGCTTTAAATAATAGGTCTTGAAGATAATGTATTTTATGTTTAGGAAACCACCATAAAATATTTAGTCACAAGACTGAATTATTTTATTTTTATTTAAATTCAGAAAATATTTTTGATTGTAAGAGTTTTCTTGAAGATAATAAATATTTACTGATATAAGTAATTAACCATGGCCGGGAGAGAAGAGATGGATTCATACTTTTCCAAGTATATTTGGGCCTAAGGAATATAACGAACCTGACTTGAATTGGAACTCGGCTCTCCGAATTCCAATTCCGAGCGATTATCCATTGCACCATTTGCACATCCAAGCATACAGCACCTGGTATTCAAAAGCGGCAAGCCATCTAGGTACTGGCTGGATCGACGTTGCTTAACTTCGTTAATCGTGCGAGAACCAGTATTTCTACGTGATATGGCCGTAAGCTTTATCACGATGATGCACTGCGGCAAAATATAAACAAAGAATCTAAATACCTTTCCAATCCGACAGATAAATTATTGTTTAAATATATTTAAATATGAAGATAAAAATATTTACAAATATATTTCCAAATATACAGATAAATCAAGCTTCACTTTGTCGAGCTTAATATCCCACCCCAGTCAGTGTCTACACCGTGCTCTTACATTGGGTTTAATTATTTAAACCGCAAGAAAGGCAATAAAGCCACTAAGATGTAAGGAGTTACTGAGTGTCAGTGAATATGAGAAAGAGAATAACATTATTAAGAGAGAGAGAGAGAGAGAGAGAGAGAGAGAGAGAGCAATAACAGAACAGGATTTAAAAAGACAGAAGATAACGATTGATATTGCATTTAAATTTTTGAAGATCGGACTTGACTGGAAATCTCGAAGAAAGAATTGTGAGAGAAGAAACTATTAGCAACTATTAGAACGTACGATTATATCTAGCCATTTCAACTGTAAAATGATGAGACCTTGCCGCCAATCTAGTACTGAACTTAAATTCGTAAATATGAGGTACTAAAGAAGGAGTCTCATCGGAAAATTTAGCATGAAAATATTTATAGAAAAGACACATTTATTTCAGATAAGGCTATAAGATATGAACCCATTTTCTTTTTCTGGTTCTAGTTCTTTGCAGTCAGTATATACACAGACATGTAGTAACTTACGAAAAGGTTGGTTTCTTCTGTGGAATCGAAATAAGTCAATATAAATACATGCATCTCTCTATATGTACGAATCTAAAGTCCACACATAAACGAATAATGTAAAACGTATGCACAAATACCCTATAGCCATAATGGTAAAACCTTACTCAAACGTGGATATACACCATCACACATATTTCTTCTATGCACAAGTATATATATATATATATATATATATATATATATATATATATATATATATATATATATATATATATATATGTATGTATGGTGGGTGTAGTTGCATTCCAAATCGTCTGAGTTTGCACACACAAATACGCACTTTATTAGATTAGGGTAAGAAACTGACAGCGTTTCGCAATTTAATTGTCAGGCGACCTTTCTATTGAAATGTCCACACCAACACCGAGTTTTCCTCCCCGAAACTAGTTTGGACACCTATTCAACCCTTCCTCCCTCACTACAACCCAGCAGTACTTGCCTGCCGCTGGACACTCAGGCCATCATCGTAAGGCGGGAGGGCTGGGTCTTCTGCGCCAGCTATCTTGCTTACGTCCAGAAGGCCAAAGCTCTTGCTCCGCCATTGCACCAATGAATGCATACATACATACACACGTATGTGATATTGTCAGATAGCTATTTATTATTGACAGCTATCTATCTATCTATCTATCTATCTATCTATCTATCTATCTATCTATCTATCTATCTATCTATTGGGTGAAATTAGACAATAATCATCTATCTACCTAAGGGCGAACGTAAAAGCTAACATTATATTCATACAAACACCGAGTTAAACACGGTATATAGTTTATTGAAACCTGTATGCAAAATAATATACACATTTACGATACTTTGTTAAAAACTTCATATATATATATATATATATATACATATATCTATATATATACATACATATATATATATATATATATATATATATATATATATATATATATATATATATATATATATTCCAGGATATAAGCAGAAGGGAAAACACACTCATATATATATTGGAAATTATATGTATTCATATTGATATTTATTCATTTACCTGTCGATCTGTCTGTCTGTCT
>OZ038482.1:49943761-49953761 GCA_964036315.1 Acanthosepion esculentum | reverse complement strand
TTCGGATACTCATATTTCATCTATTATACATCATATATATATATATCCATATTTTATCGCTGTATGTATATATATATATATATATATATATATATATATATATATATATATATATATATATATATGTACAGAGATAAATATGCATCTATATATGATGTATAATAGATGAAATATGAGTATCCGAAACCAAATAATATATATATATATATATATATATATATATATATATATATATATATATGTATGTATATGTGTGTATGTATATATGTATGTATGAATGTATTTTTGTATCTTCATTCAAGCATGTTTTATCTTGGACGAGATCGAAAATATTTGGGTGAATAAAACATACAACGCCTCCCTTGATGAATATCAACTTAACATCAAAATACTAATTAGAGAATTAGAAAGGATTATTATAAAAATAGATATAATATATCTACATTATTTAAGTAAAGAAGCTTGAATGAATTAGTGCTTTGAACGTTTTGTATGTGAATATATCTGATGTCTCTGCCTTTAATCTGTGCACACGCACTCACGCACGCACACGCGCGCGCACACACACACACACAAACACACACATAATAAGAAATATACATAATGCATGAAAAAAATATACGTAATTTTCATGAAAAATATAGAGTTTTCTCCCTTGATTTTCTAACGTCTCTTCTTTATTACTTCTATAAGGTCAGAGTCCCTTAAATTAGAATTTATAATTCTTATTTCCAACCCTATTTTCAATCTTAAATGTTAATCTGCACGTAGATTCAAATTTAAAATTAAACTACAATTCATTTAACTATTTTAACAACAATAAAATACTCCATCGCAAGAATAATGTATCTTGCGATAACCAAAACTTTCATTAAAGCGGTGTTAATCCAAAATAAAAATCACTTGATAATTGTCTCGACATGAAACTCTGAGTTGTGCAATCAGTGTAAGGTAATATATATATTTCTTAATATATATTAAATAGCTATGGTATTTAACATTGAGACTGTTTTTCTTACACTATAGGGTATTTATATGTATTTGTATACAATCGCTCGCTCGTACATCTACCTATGTTTACGTTTTTGGTTATATATATATATATATATATATATATATATATATATATATATATATATATTGCTACGGTAGTGACTTCGATCTTCATAAATATTCTGCGACTGGCTTTTGGCATTAATCTGACTAAGCCGAGTTTACCAGATAGCGAGGATTGATTTAAGAAATATCGGTATAATGAAAGCGGAAAACCAATATACAGGCGTTTCTTTTTAACTGCAGGCAATATGTCATCGCTTCAGTAAATACATAAACGTAGGAAGGGAAGTAAGACACTGAGGTGCCTTCTTGGCACATGTATTTAGCCTTTACAGCGAGGCGATTCTATGCAATACTTTTAAGAGGATTTATTATTGGCAACAACGTAATATATGCAGACGACACAGTGTTGAACGTGTAGGAACTTCTAGACACATTAGTAAAGGAAAGGGAGGAGAAAGGAATAAACATCAATTGTAAGAAGACAATGAGTATTGTTGTCTACAACATGAACAGCCCAAGATGTGAGCTACGAATTGGAGATTCCAAAGTCAAGCAAGTACGAAAATTTGAAAGTATTTTAACAGAAGACGGAAAATTTGACACCGAAATCCGAAGGCGTATTCGAAGAGTAAAAGATGGCTTCCAAAAATAAGCAAAATATTAAGAAACAGTAAAAAAAATTCATTAGACACAAACAAAAAAGTGCAGTACTAATATATGATATCGGTCCTACTAAACGACAGTCAATGCTCTATAATCGTCTTACAGATGAAGAAAGGCTTTGCCAAGACATGTTGTCCTGCAGCGAAATGCTGAGAATACCATGGACTGAACATGTGTGTAATGAGGAAGCTTTAAGGAAAATGGAAACAATAGAACTTATAGGAAGTTGAATCTGTTTAGCCCACGGATGCATGGTGTCCAGTTTTTTAGATAGGGGATTACATAAAATGTAAAATCCGCTAGTTCTCAGACTTCCAGCTAGGTAGATTATGCAAAAAAGTTAAAATGTTTAGGAAAACTTACGATGTAATGTGTTAATTTCGTTATCATTGTTGAATATATTATAAAACCCTTCAGAAAAGGAAATTCCCTATGTATGTAATGAGGAAGCTTTAAGGAAAATGGAAGGTGAAACAATAAATTAGTTTTGAAAAATGTACAAGACCTTAATATTTTAAGTGATTCTTCGAAATCCATAGGGTTCTCCCAAAGGTTTGGCCTCTCGTATAGTTCTTAGAAGAGATAGTTCGCACGAGAGTCAGTTACCGAGAAACTACGACCCGATATAACGAACTGATATATATATATATATATATATATATATATATATATATATATATATATATATATATATATATATATATATGACTAAGAGCATGAAGGGAAATGTTCTTTACACTTCCAATAAAATAGGAATGGAATGCACTAAAAGTATCTACCACTATATGAACCAATCATGAGCCAATAACACTGACTTGAAAAAATAACCTGGTAAATGTATCCGTGAGGGATGATACAGCCTCGGCTCGACTCACTTCCTAAAATCAGTATATTGAAAATACTGATTTTCGTAAGTGGGTCAGGCTTAGAACTATTCAGTTTATCTTCTTTTGTTAGGGCAGGGTGGGTGCCTTTGTTAATTACGGGAGTGTGGGTCACCAATATATTAATTGACTCTTTCTTTTTATGCTGGGATTCGCGCAAAAAAAAAAGCTCGAAAGACACTCAAGATAGAAGGTTAGTGTTAAAATGGTAATGATGAACAATGTGCTTGATGCGAATAAAAGAGTAGTTGGTAGAAAGTGAAGATTATGAGAAGGGAGTGTGATAGTAATTGATCTTTGACTTGAAGAGGTTAAGGTTATAGCGTTCAAGGAAGCACCCACACGGAGCCTCTTCCACAAAGTGGCAATTCTTGGAAGTTTTTTTTTTTATTGGTTTATTTTTACGGCTAATCTATCTTTTACAAGTTATTTAAAGCCCGAAAATAATTTTAGATTGTAAGAATTTGGGTGAGATAATAATGATTTACTTATACACGTGCTACTAATTAATCCATAGCTGGGGAATTAATTGTTGATTCGTAATTTTCCCAAGGGTATTTTCGCGTGAATATAAACGAACCCGACTGCAATTGGAACTCGGCTCTCGAATTTCAAATGTTGAGTTGCTATTCATTGCATCACACGCTCATCAAAGCTTACAGCACCTGGTATTCCCTTCTTGGAAATAAGGCACTCTGTTTTGTCGTGTACAGTGAGATGTCAATGGGAAGACCGTATAGGCTATGGGATTATATGCAATCGACCTGTATCCAATCACAACTTAATTCCGAACATATTTCGCTGATTTTTTATTTTCAGATTCCTTCAGTCACCTGCCACGTTTACTTACTGAAATCTTACATCATTTTATCGTTTAAATATCAACATTCAAACAGAGACACTGACATCAGATTTTAATACCGCAATCTCTTTCTCTATTCTCGAACATAAGGATGGTATACAATTAAATGGAAAAGTGTTGCATTACTGGGTGGGCCTGACAGAATAATAGAAACGCTGTTAAGTGTTTGATTATTTGTCCGATATTAGCGTATCTATTCATAATCAGTGGAACACTGGAACGGTACCGAGGTGATTTATGAGAAAGTCAATAGAAATCCCCACAAAATATAAACCATTTACAAGAGTTACATCAGACAAAAAATGGAGTATTGCTGCCATATCTGGACTGGAGCCGACCAATCCTCACTGTTCAGGTTTGACACAGTTCAAAAGCGTTTGGGTGATTATTTTACAGCCTTCAACTACGGAGGAAATGTTGCTAGCCTCTTGCTACTCTACCGCTAATTCTATGACAGATCTTAAGACGAGATGCATTCCCTGGTTCCATCGGTTTGGACCTTCACGGCTAGGACCCAACATGCAACTTACACAACTCATCAACTCATCACCGTTCTCTTCTAACTCCACTGGTAACGAGGAAGTTCTACTCAGACAGCTTCTTCCTCAGAACTGTTACTTTGTGGAACAGACCCATGAGAAGATGATTCCCAGATCAATACACCCTTGGACTTTTCGAGTTTAGGGACAACCGTTATCTATGCTACATATCCTCATAGAGCGGACGTCTTACTTTTTCCCTTTATTCCTTTATAACAAGTTCATTTAGTAATACTTGGATACTTGGGTTTTAGGCCCTGTGTTAGAAGGGATCTTGTGCCTTCTATATGAGGGTAGCTTGGGCCTTGTATATGAAGGGATCTTTTGACATTGTATATGAGGGGATTCTGGGCCTTGTACATGAGGGAATCTTGGGCCTTGTATATGAGGGGATGTTCAGCATCTTGGGCCTTGTATATGAGGGGATGTAAGGCATTGTATATGAAAGGATCTTGGGCCTTGTATATGAGGAGATGGTGAGCATTGTATATGAGAGGATCTTGGGCCTTGTATATGAGGGTATCTTGGGCATTTATATGAGGAGATTTTGGGCTTTGTATTGTGTGAACAATTGTATTCAAAATAAAAAGGGCGTCAGGAAATACGAATCATATTTAAGGACTTCAATTAAAATTTCTCCGTGACTACACGTGAATTCAGATCATAGTAATACTATTTGTATTTATAGTAGTAATATCAGTAAACGTGGCATCAGTATTACAACTAATAATCAACGGACTAAGATCATTTTTTATCAGAAGACTTATGAAAAAAAGGGGTGGATTTAATAGATAGGCACTCGGAATAGGAAAACAGAAAGCTGACTTTGAATTTCAGTCGAGTTAGTTCTATTCACTTACATATCTAAAGAAGTAATTGTTTTTTTTATTGATCCGACATATTTTTATTACCTTTAACGTTATTTTTAGTGGATACTCATATTTTAGTAGTCTCCCCGTTTATTTTTTAAGCAGTATTTTATTTCTTCTACCACCATGGACATTCGAGAAATCTTATTAGAGAGAAAAATACCAGATTTCTCAAATGTTCAGGCCAGTAGACGATTAAAATACTGTTTAAAAAATAAACACAGCGTCAATCAAATTTGGGTATCCACTACAAATAACGTTTTAAAAAATTCACATACATGAACATACCCTTGGGAAAGGGATGAATCCACCTTTTCTCTGACCACCAGCTATATATAAATAGCAAGACAGAGTTCTATAGCGTTGGTTGACAACCCGTGTTATCCTTTCTCTTGAAAGAAAACTCTGAATTCAAACTAGGGTAGCGCTCCGTCAGGCTATCTTGTACCTAGATACGGTTGCAGTATGAGTGGTGCCCCTAATGGGTTACAGGACTCGTGAAAATATATACCAATGTCAGCACGATACATAATTTTTAAGAAAGAAAGAAAATTAAGCAGTAAAAATCTTACGGTAACATAATACTGATATTGATACGAAGATACATGAAAATAATATTAAAAAAATGTAATAATGAAAACAATGTTAATAAAAAAAAAATGTCCTGATGCCACAATGAGCGGGAGTAACGAGAGAGATCATCATGGTTGGGTGTCGAGAGGTTTTGATTTCATTTTATAGTTTGAAAGACAGAAAAGCGACTTGAGAGTCACATCTAGTAAACATCCTTGATCAGAGACGGCCTGAGCAGACTGGCTTCTTGGAGGTGAATATATTTCTAACTCATCCCCACCTATAAGGATATACATTGCTTTTTTCAATGTCTTACGCCATATCACACACATTTGGCGGTGATGCGATCTTTATATATTTGCAGCCCAGCGTCACCTTTTTGACGTGCTGCACTCTCATTCAGTAATACTAATACTAAGTAGATACGCTCGAAAATTTTCCAAATATCTTTGCACAATGGAAAAGCTGAAAATCCAAGGAAGAATCGGAAGTATTTCGATGAGAGCTAAAATAAGTATACACGGTAATGGTAATATTATCCATTTCCTTATAAAGAAATATTTGGCATTCATTAACCGAGATACCAATTCTAAATTCGGTTGAAATTTGTAAAATCTTTCTTTTAAAACAATTTTCATAAAAAAAAACTTTTCTCAAGTCGACTATTTCCAATATTAATGGCGGCTTCATCCCTAAACTTTTGTTTTAAGAAGTATAGGACGTCAAAATATTATGTCATTATTTTCTTTTCGAGTTACATCTGCTATCTGTCCAGACTCTATATTATACATACTAACATAACTCATTCATATATCCAAAAGTCTTCCGGAATGTTTGGCATGCCAAGAGCAATTCACCATAACACACAAACTGACAAAGTGTAGCAATTTTGATTCAATACTTTTAAAATATTACCAAACAACAAATTTAAAGAATTTTTTTTTTAAATACTGATCCACTTTACATATTCCAGTTTCTAAGGAAAGTAAAATAATCTCAAAAATATCATTTAAAACATATAACCATAACTAACAGCAGTCTTAGTATTAATAAAAGACAATTTAAATGCAAGGCTTTATTTAAGAAAAAAATAGATTTTAGGATTAAATGAACCAATGGGTTGTTATACTGTAAACAAACAAAAAGAACAAATATCTGCTTTCCATTTTACATGATGCTGTTATTGAAAGTCCTTAAGTAATGTGGATTCTGTTATTTAGCAAAAGTACTTCGTTTGTGATTCTGTTGCACAGATCCACGAGGTTTGCAGAAGAATTGTCTTCGCAAAAAGCTACAGGCTACATTTCTTCGAAGCTACCATTAACCATCATTAACTGCTTTCGGTAAGGCAAGCAGAATCGGCGAGCCGATTTCAAATTCCCCCGACAGTTCTGGGTTCATTTCAAACTAAACCACTCGTGAAAGTTGTGATTTTATTTCCTTTTTTCTTCACTTATAGGTTAAATAACATTGTTTAAATAACAGACCAGAGTAGAATCATAATTGACTGGCGTCCAGTCAGACGGAATAAAACTCAGAATTCAAATGGCAGAGCAACAGATAATAAAACAAAGGTAACGTGATGAAGACAGCATATTTAAAAAAAAAAATACTAGTCGTTACATAAGCGCTTGCAAAACTAGTATATATATATATATATATATATATATATATATATATATATATATATATATGTATATATATATATATATATATATATATATATATATATATATATATATATATATATATATGTCATTCACAGACAGTACTGTTTCGCTGTATCACAGCTCCTCAGTGCGACTAGACTTCCGAATGCCTTAAGCCAGGATTGAAACACAACTAATTTTGTGTCAGCCAGAGCTATCTTCACTCGATAGAGTTACACATCTAAATCAAGCGTATATATATATATATATATATATATATATATATATATATATATATATATATATATATATTGTGCACGCGACTAAAAAGTAGCATCATTATAATAAGGATCTATATAATGTACTGAAAAACAAACACATGCACGCAAACGCACACACATATATATACATACATATATATATGTGTGTGTGTGTGTGTGTGTGTGTGTGTGTGTGTGTGTGTGTGTGTGTGTGTGTGTGTAGAGATTCATGTTATTCCAAAGTGGCATCATGTGTAAAAAGAATCAAGAATGCACCGAAAACGAACGAACGAACGAACGAACGAACACACACACACACACACACACACACACACACACACACACACACACACACACACACACACACACACACACACACACACACACACTTGTGTGTTATGATAATCTATCCTTGGCAGCCTGGGGAAAAATATTTCGTGTGGCGCGTTTCGCCCTTTAGGGCTATCATCGGACTATAGTGATGTTTAGGTTGATAGGATTACACGTGTGCATGCCAAAGAGGGGGCGCTCTTAAATTTAAATTTTATATTTTTGTTTTCGAAATATGCGTTTGGATATATACTCCCACCGATTTAATTTAAGGTTATTTTTTTTTCTTTTTGTTTATGTTTTTATCACTTTTCTCATTAAGTATGTCACATTGTTATGAAAGTTCTGCGGAGATAAATAAAATGTTTCAACAATCTGGACGTGTATTTACTGTGAATGATCTACTAATTAAAGCACTTTCTATATAATTTTCCAAATTTCTCATAGATTTTCCTATGTTCTGATATATAAAAAAAATTGTATATCGTTTAACAATATATTTATATTTCAATAAACACGTTCCTCAAAATGATAATTAAATATGTAAAAGAAAGATAAGAAAACTCTTATTAGATGTGCATAAGTTCTAAATACTTATCTGTGTGCGTGTATAGATTGGGTGATAGATGTGCTTGCGTTAGATTGCATATGCTATTGAACCTCTGTGTGTGTGTGTGTGTGTGTGTGTGTGTTTGCGCGCGCACGTAAGCGGGTGCGTACATTCACATATCTACTTGAAGATGTGCAATGTTTTTCTACATTGACATTTCTTTCTAAGTTTGATTGTTTGTGTGTTTTGTCTTTGTCTATGTCTAAAAAAAAAAAACATATATTTTTGAGGCCGTCGGATTTTCTGTTAACCCCCTTCAAAAAGCTTAATGAACTAGCACCCGAGTGAGGCAATTCTCAAGCTATGACACATCGAAGCGGCCCGAATTACAACCAACTACAACACACACTACACTCTCCTACCCTGTCGATATTGCTCTCCACCTAACCGCACATCACCGCATCCCTCAATTCAGACCACCACACAAACACTCTTCATCATCACTAACATCACTAACAACGAAATGAAAACCACTTCGGCGAAGAGCAGATGTTTATTATTAGATACAATTCTTTCGTTCTTTGCACCTCTCCGTTTTCTTTCATTTAACTACGATTCCTCTCTGCCTTTCTCCTTAATTCTCTTTCCTCTCTCCCTCCCCCTCTCTCTCTCTCTTTATTCTGCCACCATCTTTTCTCTCATTTAACTAAAGCACCACTCTTCGAATGTCTATGTCTTTACCCTCTCCCTCTCTCCTTCTTTCCCGCTCCCTTTTTCTTTTATTTATCTACAGCTCCTCTCGCTTTTCTTTTTATCTTTCTACTTCCTCTATTTCTCATTTTCACTCTCTCTCTCTCTCTCTTTCTTTCATATAACTACCGCTCAACTCTTCCTTTATCTTTCTCTTCCCCTTTCTCTCATTATTTCTTACCTTTTCTTTCTTTCATCTATTGCTCCTCTCTCCGATTCTCTTACTCTTTCCATTTCTGTTTTTCCTTCATTTAACTACTGCTCTTATCTACATTTCTATTTCTCTTCGTCCTCCTTTCTTTCTTTCTTCCCATCTCTCTCTCACTCTCTCTCTCTCTCTCTCTCTCTCTCTCTCTCTCTCTTCCTTTAATTTTACTACTGCGCCTCTTTTCCATTCTCTTTCTCCTCACCTTCATCTCTCTCTATGCTTCCATCTCTCTCTTTCATTTATCTGCAGCTCCTTTACCCCTTTCTCTTCCACCTCCTCTCTCTCTCTCTCTTTCTTTTAACTATTGCCCTTTCTACATTTATATTTCTCTTTCTCCTCTCTCTTTCTTTCCTCTCTATTTCTTTCATTTTAACTTTTACTCCTTTCTCCCTTCCAATTTCCCTTTCCTTCTCTCTCTTTTGTTTAACTACTTCTCCTCTCAATTTCTATTTCTCTTCATCTTCCTCTGTCTTTCTTTCCTCGCTTTTTCACACAACTGCTGCCCATCTCTTTTCTTCCGCCTCAACACTCTCTTTCTTTCCAAATCTCTTTTTCTTTCATTCTTTCATTTAACTACTACCTATCTCTCTCTCTTTCACTCTCTCTCCCCCTCTCCCTCTCTCTCTCTCTCTCTCTCTCTCTCTCTCTCTCTCTCTCTTGGGAGGCATCTAACTGTTGTTTTATTTAATTTTCTCTTACCTTTCATCAGACTCCATTTCTTTCTCGAATCTCCTCGTCCTTCGTTAAATTTCAAAATATTTTACTCTTTTTATACGTTTCTTTTAATTTGTTCTCTTTGTTTTT
>OZ038482.1:49933761-49938761 GCA_964036315.1 Acanthosepion esculentum | reverse complement strand
ATTCTATCACTTAAATTGCCTTATTTTAATAACAAACACTTTAAAAAAGTCGATTTTGTTAACAAGTTCACTCATCAAAAAAGGTTGCTTCATCTGACCCTCTGGGATTAGAGGCCCTGAAGTTTAAACTTTATTTGTTTCTTCGTAGACCCACCACTGAAGACAAATACTAAAAACACACCTCATCGAAAATGGCTAATGAAATTCACTTGGGACAATAATCACTATGAACAATTTCTACACACACACACACACACACACACACACACACACACACACACACACACACACACATATATATATATATATATATATATATATATATATATATATAAGTAAGAAGAAACAAGAAACGTATAACCATCTAACATGTTTCACTTTTATTAAAGCTTCATCAGAGATTGAGAGAAAACAGACAAAAAGACAAAAAATACTGTTATTTTCAATTATGTATGGGTTAGATCTCATTGGTCAAACACGTGTCAGGTGTATGAAAACCGTAGATAACTCGATGTGCATGTAGATTTGTGAAGATTCTTGTATGGCTAAGTGGGCAACGGATGGTAATGTGTATTTGTAATTGCTTGTGCAGGTCTCTCTAGTTTGGATTATATCTTCATCTTTATGCTGTGAGCCCGCGCATCGAAGAGACACAGGGTTCGGATTTATAACTCGCATCTTTAAGAATGTATTCTTTGTATTAGTTAGATATAATTTAAATTATTTAAGAATGAATTCAAAGAAAGATGGTGATATAATGTAATGTTTTAGGCGTGTGCTTAGTTAGTAATAATGTTATTATTAAAATTTCAATCTATTTTATCATACTGGTGGATTCCGATCCATATTTGATCTGTATTTGATCTTTAACTTTCATACATACATGCATACATACATACATACACACACACACACACACACACACACACATATATATATATATATATATATATATATATATATATATATATATATATATATATATATGTATATGTATATGTATATATATATATATATATATATATATATATATATATATATATATATATATATATATATATACATATACCTACGTTTGGTGTGCGATTTAAGTTTCGTTCGTTACCCGACTCGTCCGGCACAAGGTATAGCTTATAAGTTATATCTTGTGACTGATGAGTTGGGTAATCAATGAAACTTAAATAGCACACCAAACGTAGGTATATGTGTATTTATTAATATATATTTCTTAGCTCTGTCTAACCACATATATATATATATATATATATATATATATATATATATATATAGAGAGAGAGAGAGAGAGAGAGAGAGAGAGAGAGAGAGAGAGAGAGAATCACGGTGGAGTAATGGAGAGACTGGGTCCAATAAAGTTAGGTATCATCTGGTCTAGATGTAGATCCACTCTGTTCTCTGTATTCAACATTTCTAAAAAGTATGGTTTATTCTGAGAATCAAATCATATATGTGAGTATTCTGTCTGTCTTGTTCTAAAACTGAGTTGCTGTGCCATCATACACCGGAAACGACGGACGAGTCAACTGCACGCACGCGCGTGTGTGTTTGTGTCACCATTGCTGGTATAAACAGGTGTATATTCATTAATCTGAGCATATCGGAGAACTGAAATATTTCATATAGCTGTAATACATGCTTTCTGGTTCAATGAAAAACAGTTTTGAGAGACTTACTATGTGAGCAAACGAAAATTATCACTAATTATGTGACTTTACCACTGATAGGAAATATATTTATAGCATTTATGTTTTTAAATAATGTATATTACGGCCTCAAGAATTCATCCAAAGAAATTTTGTGAATAATCAACTGACGAGATCTGTCTATTTACGTTTTTAGTGAATTTTTCCAATTTTCGAATAAGATGTTTGTAATTCAGGGTCGAAATTATGAATAAAATGTCGAAAGATTATTATTTTTTGTTTTTTTTCAAGCACATTCGACTTTTTCAGCCATTGTCAAAAAATATACAATCATACACACATACATTAAGTCTTTTCTGCACGTATTGCACCATTTGCTTTTGTTAATGAGTTTAGTCAGTTTGCTTTGCAAAACACGGACATCCTTCTTCTTATTATTATAGTTGATCAATCTAAATTGATTAAATTTATTAATTGATTAATCTAAGCTGATTAAATTTCTGCCAATGAATTTTTCAAATATTCAATACGAGAATTAGAAGAAAAAGAAGCCATTCTTTACCATAAGGCATATATGACAGGAAGTTACCTACATAAACACGAACAGAATGAAATAAGAAGATTAATCAAATATAAGAAGAAGAAGAACGTTCGTATTTTGCAAAGCAAACTCGGTAAACTCATTAATAATAGAAAATGGTCGAATGTCGGCAGAAGAGACCTAATAAAAAAACTTATCCAAATTTCAACTATCGGATACACACATATATGTATATATGCATATATATATATATATATATATATATATATATATATATATATATATATATATATATATATATATATATATAGATAGATAGATAGATCATAATAAGGCGTTAAAATAACAGTCGTTGATCCCTATGTTCACGCTGCCAATCTATTCTCCTACATAACTCTACCCACTTCTATCTCTCTCTATCTCTATCTCTCGTGTTATATATATATATATATATATATATATATATATATATATATATATATATATATATATATATATATATATAGTACAGGTTTATAATCCAGGTGGATCCTAGTAATATCAGATATTAAAACTGATTCACAAATAGACCTCAATGTATTTATCATAACAGAGCATAATATACAGTAATAATCCGAAATGAACTCATGTTGCTCTAGTCTATTTCAAACCGGCACAAACTTCGGGTTAAATTGATAGATTGATAGCGTGAATATAAGGATCAATGACTGTTAGTGTCTAAGACTGGCATAAGGTTGTGCCCGTTTTAAATAGACTATAGCCACATGAGGTAATTTTAAATTATATATATATATATATATATATATATATATATTTGCAGGTTGAAGGCTTTATTACAACGTGTAATTTTTTTTACAATCAATGCCACACCGACATATATATATATATATATATATATATATATATATATATATATATATATATATATATATATATATATTCTCTGTGTTTATCTAAATCTAAAAATAAACACGCTAAAATTCACCTTCATCACGTACCGTGCGCTGACGGCTTAGTGGGAGAAGTCCCGACTGATGCAAATTCAGTCGGGTTTCGATCCCAGCTAGAGGCAACCGGACGTCTAACCACACTGATGAGCTGCAAAACAGTCTGTCTGTGGATGATAAATATATATATATATATAAAACAGAAAAGTCGGGAATAACGATTTCAATTTGAAGTCTTAATTTAACAGAAAAAAATCATTTTTAGCATAAATCCCAAATCATAATACGACTTATTCTCCTTTTTTCGATGTCCATATTTCCAAAGATGTATGCAGTTTTTAGTTATTCTACCCAGTTTTCAACATGGCTGAAAAACATCCTGAATTTCCAACGGTGTAAATGATGGACACGCGCATATGAACATATACAGTTCCTATACGAGTGCGTGTGTATGTGTATAGTAAGGCAAAGTAAATTAAAGGTGTCGATATGCATGTGTGTGTTTTTGTACGGGTATAATCCATACAGGTTGTTACGTCTGCTGGGAGAACTTATCAATGATGGAAACATCAACGTCTCCACTTAACGATTTGGCAAAGCAGATTTCGGACACACTACTTCAAACGATCAAACTTCCGTTGAATTACAGAAGACTGTCTTCTTGCTCGCAGATCCCTAAGTATAAATGCCTACATATAAAATCGTCGTCTTCATAAACTTTCCCATAAATCTTCCGTTCCTGAATCAGTGAGAACGAAATAGCTTATAGATGTGTATTATTTCGTATGACCCTCTCCCCACTAATGTAGAATCCAAAGGGCAGTTACATAATTGCGCTAAGTCGTAGAAGTGTAGGGAAATAAGAAAATGTCGATATTTTCTCTATTGTGAAAATAAAACCGAAGAATGCTCTAAATATTTTTACCAGTTTTCTCCCTCTTGCAAATTTCTCTGCACTCCACAGGAAATCAAAGACTTGACATTCATATTCCGAAGACAAAACTGCAAGCTTTGCTTATTAGTAAAGTTTCTTCATAAAACCGTGGTTTTCTGACATTTATATCCCCCATATATATATATATATATATATATATATATATATATATATATATGTGTGTGTGTGTGTGTGTGTGTGTGTGTGTGTGTGTGTGTGTGTGTGTGTCTGTGTGTTTGTGTCTGTGTGTCTGTGTGTGTCTGTGTTTCTCTGTGTGTCTGTCTATGTGTGTACACAAAATTGTAGTCACTCTTTATAAAACAATAAATGCAGTGTTTATTGATTTGTAAATAAGATTAATGTTAAAAATAAGAAATATTATTTTTTATTGACTTACAAAGAAGATTGACGGTTCTGATTAAATTAAAATCATTAGTCTGAAAAAATGAAAAAAATTAAGTAGTTATAGGTAGTTCAAAAGTGAGAACATTTTTGGAGACCCTGCATATATATATATATATATATATATATATATATATATATATATATATATATATATATAAATTAGATTAATTATTTATTATAAAAAATTTAAAACTTGTAACCTTATAGTTAAAAATAATAATTCACCTCCTAGAACAAAATTAAATAGAGCAAACATTATTTACGAATTCAAATGTCCATTAAGGAATTATATTCCTCAAGAATCAACTTTCGTAAATAATTATATAGGCCACACTCCAAATCGTTTAACACGCAGATTAACCCTACACCTTTCTGACAATAGCTCAATTAGATCTCATTTAAATATTCATGGAGACCTACCGGACACTATTCGGAATATACTTGTCGACAACACTAATATAATAGCATCATCCACTTGCAAAAAAAGGCTAAAAATAATGGAAGCCTTAAAA
>OZ038482.1:49926261-49928761 GCA_964036315.1 Acanthosepion esculentum | reverse complement strand
TTTTCAAACAGTGACTACTCAAATAATAATATCTACAAAATAATGTTTGGGATACTAGAAAATAATGTCTATTGATTTCTTATCTATCTATCTATCTATCTATCTATCTCTCTCTCTCTCTCTCTCTCTATATATATATATATATATATATATATATATATATATATATATATATATATATATATATATATATATATAGTAAAGAATTTTCCAACTCCATGTATGTGAGAGGCATATCATGACATAACCACTCGTCTCTCTATCTTTATTTTATAAAATCATAGAACGGGTAAAGTCATCAATTGCATTTTCAACCTCACTTTCCCTATATATATATATATATATATATATATATATATATATATATATATATATATATATATATGTATATATATATAGCAGCGACTGAAATGCCTAATCAGTTTGCATTTCAAGTAAAATCTATACGTTTTATGTAATACAACAAGCATCTAGGAGCTCCCTTCATTAACAAATAAATGGCAACTGACTTGTCATCAGTAGGATGAATCAAACTTCGAGATATCTTCGAAATCCTCAACCAACAGACGAATTAAGTTTAAGTTAAACAAGCTAGCTGGTCTATCATTCATATATCTGCCTTTTTGATTCATGCAAAAAATTCAAATATATTCCGAAATTGTTCTGGCTGATGTTTGGGAAAAGATTTCCTTTCTCTAACACATCCTTATTGACGCCATTTTTTTTTTGTATCACAAAGCTTCAAAGATTTCTATAACTGTTAGAGTTAAGTATGCCATCTGCAATTTAATTTACTTTTAGAGTTGACTTAAATGACTGCATATCATTAAAATTTTGGCTATGCGAATTACATTGCATTCCAGAAGAATTTTATCGAAAATGCCTCAAAGAAAGGGTCTGCTTATTTGTAAAACTCGCCGCCTTTATTGTTCCCCTTAGCAGTTATAATGATAATTAAGCTTTTACTGTAATAGAGAACGTAGGCCAGAATTGACCAAATGCTTTTGATTGAACGCTTTTCATTTCACTATTTACAATATTCTAGGTATTAATAATTAGGGACACATGATCTTGTGATCTTATTAATAATTAAATGGATACATATACCTATATATACATATATATATATATATATATATATATATATATATATATATATATATATATATATATATATTTATGTATGTATATATACATATTTCTATTAATTTATATATATATATATATATATTTCTATTAATTTATACATATATATATATATATATATATATATATATATATATATATATATATATATATATATATATATATATGGGAACAAATCGGAGAGAGTGCAAAGATATAGACTGTGAAGACAACCAATCAACTCTGCATCAAAGGATATTCTGAAAATTACGCTTAAGGCGTAAAACATTACGATTAAGGCGTAAAGTCACGATGCAAAGTTGACCCTTATTCTCTCTCTCCCTCTCTCTTTATCTATCTATCTTTATATATGTATACATATATATATATATTTATATATATATATATATATATATATATATATATATATATATATATATAGAGGCTGTATATGTATTTGAACACATGGACACAGAAATCACTTTCATACACCAAATTCCTTAATATGTGTACATATTTTTAGATGCGTACCCACGCAAACACAAACGTATGCATTTCTTCGAATTTTTATTTCATTTGAAGAATGAAAGAAAAAATTCTGCATATATGTCGAAATACCGAACAAAACTTCTCTCAGTTTCTCTGACTCTTAATCTCTCTATATACATAAATGTACTGCTATGAAGGTATATATATATATATATATATATATATATATATAAATTTCCAAGGGGAGAGAATCCAGGTAGATCTCAATGTACAGGAATATAATATAAAAGAATATAATATAAAAGGCTCAAAACACTAAAATTTCATGGTTATACATATTGTGTCTACATATTTTTATACTGATCCTTTCCAGTGGAATTATCAGTTTCTTGATGTTGAGTTGAACGTCATCAAGGAATGCGTTGTAGTTTGTTTGGTTTTTTACCCCAAGTATTTTCGACTTTTTCTAAGATCTTCTTCAGGGTAAATTACAAAGATAAACACATTGTAACTGCGATAAAATATTTTGTTGACTGTTAGTTGGTTGATTTTGATATAGAGGGCCCCGAGAATTTCAAGGTTTTGTTTATTATTTTCGTGGTGCTATATATTGGTTTTGTCCACAAGTATTTTTCTGTATTTGGATGGATTAGACAACTGGAAATGATCAGTATAAAAATGATTAGACACATATGTCTATATCGATATTATTCAATGAAACATGTTTGAATGAAGATATTCTACCTAATATATATATATATATATATATATATATATATATATATATATATATATATAAGTGATCATTGAAGCCAACACTCAGAGGCGATAGACTGTTTCATGCTAGCCGCAATCGTCAGTCCGCCTGATATATATATATATATAT
>OZ038482.1:49883761-49921261 GCA_964036315.1 Acanthosepion esculentum | reverse complement strand
ACGTCAAATTCCTCGACAATTTTTCATCCTTTAATAGTCAGTTATGCTTAGTTTAATTTGTAACGTATATAAATGTAGATAGAAAAAAGCTAATTTTGATAAGATAGCGAGGAGTCATAATGTACTACCCGGAGCCCCCAATCAGCCTTTTTCGCGGTCTGGCCCTTTGGGTGTAGTATGCACCAGCCCTGTATACGAATTACTTTTATTAAAAAAAAAAAAAAAAAAAAAAACGAATAATTATGGCTTTCGTTTATTTTCATCTGTTGTTTGTGTTTCAGTTTGAAAGATAATCAGGCGATTACTGGTGGTATTTAATTTACGTTTAATATGTATTCATAAGGTAAATGCAATATTTAGATGGTCTCAAATTTCTTGTATTATATTTAAAAATGGTTTTCGCTCCACAAAAAGAATGTTTCTGAGGAGATTCGCAAAAATTATTTTTAATAATCCTCATAGAAGTAAAGATTATATTCCAAATCTCTGGTGAAGGAGATTTGTTACCGGTACGATGCATAGGATATGGTGGCTGGACGACGAAGAAACCTTTCCTTTTTAAAACACAGTATCAACATTAATTTTAATACTAACACTCAAACTATCATCCTTTCGTTCTCGGTATATCTGCATGCGGTTCTTACAAGCCATGTTTATTAGTATAATTATCATTAATATTTTATTATAACCTCTAAAGCATTTTTCTCACCCATATTATTATTCAGCTGGCATTTTCGACAGTATTATTACGAGACGGAATTTCAGCAATGTAATATTTTGCACACAGAATATTTTGCACGAGAATTTTTGAGCATCCTTGGAATGACTAATTATTTGTTGTTGATTTTGTTTTAATTACGATTCACAATATAAGGTTAGGCAAAAATGAACTTGAACAAACATAAATACCAGTTTATTAAATGTAGTTATATAATTATAATACTTATAATAGCAGTAGTGCGTATCGTGACCATCTTGTAGAAAATATATATGTGTGTGGGTTTATGTGTTTTGGGAGCGCGCGTGTGTGCGTGTTAACGTAAAAATACAGAGCGTATATTGAGATGAGAGCGATGCATGTAATGCAGGTGATAATATTAAGAAATATTATGTGGAGAATATTGTAAAAAATAATTGTAGTTATAATATAATATTGCATCAATGATGGGTGCATCTTATAACCGTATTTAGTGTATATAACCTGAGTAATTCAAGACAGAGAAAGAGATGGTTAAAGATATATATTATATATTTCGATGAAAAAATTAGCATCAGTGCCTTCATATACTTGCATTTGTTTATTTCCTTCCTTCTTCCTTTCTGTCTGTCTTTCTTTCTACTTAAGTCTATCTATCTATCTATCTATCTAGCTAGCTAGTTAGCTAGCTAGCTAGCTAGCTATCTATCTATCTACCTATCTATCTATCTCAGTCTATTCATAAATATCTCTTTCTTTTATTTATCTTATCTTTCTACTATATCTATTCATATCTGTCCCAGTCTATTCATATCTATATACCTATAGATATATTTCAGCCTATTCATATATATATGTGTATATGTATGTATGTATGTATGTAGGCATATATATATATATATATATATATATATATATATATATATATATATATATATATATATATATATATATACATTCTGTTCATAATTTATAATTTTTTCGTTCGTTCTTTATTTTTTTGTTCTTTCATTATTTCTTTAATTCCTAGTTTTGTGTATGTAAACGCGTACTTTATATATCTCTATCTGCCACGCTGTCAGTCTCTCTGACTGTATACCTATCTATCTATCTATCTATCTATCTCTTGCCAATTTATTATAATATCTATCTATCGAGATATATATATATATATATATATATATATATATATATATATATCCGTGTGTGTGACTGTCTCTCTCTTATACTTTTCTTCTATACATTCATATATCTCGGTACTTGTATGGCTGTTCTATCATTTTATAGTCCTATGTTCGTCTATCTATCTATCCATCTGTCTATCTATCTATCTATCTATCTATCTATCTATCTATCTATCTATCTATGTGTTTGCGTGTGTGCGCGTTTTTTTGTATTACAGTGCGTTAATTATATTATTTTCTTTATTTCTGTATTTAAATTCTTACTCCTATTCCACACATTACCCTGAATGTTGCATCAAATATAACTGATCTAATTTGTATCCGAATTCCTCATAGTCTTGAAATATCATCAAGATATAAGCATTAGAAGCAACATAATTTAATTTCTTTAAAACTAGTGTAAGGAATAAGAAAGTAAATTAGAATAATAATAAACATATTAAATGAGTGAAAGCATTTACGTTGAAACTGCAGCATTAATGTAAAAATAGATGCAATGGCAAAACTTCCAGTATTATGCTATCATCAGTGAAATGGGAAAATAGTCATTTATTACCAAAGGTGCAATTTTGTCCATGATGCGCCTATAAAATACCTATACAAATTGCAATACTTAAAACAGAAAATTATTAGAATATTATATAACATTGATAAATAATGACATATATAATTCCTAAATAATAATAATAATAATAATAATAATAATAATAATAATTAGATTTTTTAGTAACTTTGAAGAATGAGTTAGACAAAGCAACTTGTGGGTTACAACCGCAACAAGAGACCGTTTGACCAGACTGTGTTACCTGTCATGAAACTATTTCAAACTGCCACACCTTCCAGTTTTTACGCTACTTTTATCAAAACATGTTACCATATCGTATTCATTTGGCTGTGATGCTTGTACCAGATATACACTTAGCAGACGGAGTGTCTTGATAGGTATATTTGGTTTCCTATATTTATTCCTCAGTATCACTTTGTTGGCGGGATGCTCTCCCACTCAATAATAATAATTGTAATAATAATAATATTTTTTTAAATTTTCATTAAAACAAATACAGTTCAAAATTATATTTTTATATAATAATAATAATAATAATAATAATAATAATAATAATAATAAGAAGAAGAAGAAGAAGAAGAAGAAGAAGAAGTTTATCTTCCAAATGTATATAAACGAAAACACATGTAGGGACTGTGCAAGGGTCTCGCTCTTCTTATGAATCTGTGATAGGGGTCCTCATCTCTCCTACATCACAATTTTCGTCAGGTAGTATTCATATAAAATACAAAATTGATTGTAACCTAACTATGTAGAATAATGGATCATATGCAATATAAGTGAACAATTCAACTAGAGAAATTGAAAATAAATACAATGTATGTAATATTAGTGTATTGCAGCTTAAATCAAGTGTTTTGTGCTTATTTTTAACATCCATTTGAGTTTGTTTTTTTTTTGTTAAAATGTTGAATAATTTTAACACATTCAACATTATGGATAAAAAATAGTGACTTTTTATAATGTTTTTTCGTGACTTAGCATGAGCAAAACAAATTCATGCGTTTGACATTAACAAAAAAACAAAAAAAAACAAAACAGAATGACCTCAAAATCCGCGAAATTATTGCACCATTTAACTATCAGTTGTCCTTAGTTTAATTTGTGAAGTATATAAATGTAGGTAGAAAAATGCAAATGTTGATAACATAGCGTGGGTCTCAATCAGACTGCCTCCACTGCCGTATGTTTATGGGGTAGTACGCACCGGTTCTGCACACATGTATACACATAAATATAAACATATAGACAACTTTGCCCTTTTGTTTGTTATCAGCTCTCTTTTGTTTAATTTAGTGCAAACAGGAAAATGCTTATTCACTTGCTCAAGGTCATAGATTATGACCCGGCATGCAATTATAAAATAAAGGCAGATCAAAAAGACATGTTTTAAAATAATAATAATAATAATAATAATAGTAATAATAATAATAATAATAATAATAATAATAATAATAATAATAAATCTCTGGCAGAAATCTTACTTATCCTTGGTTGCGGAATTCTGGGTTGAAACAATTAAGGGGAGGGTCTATACCAGCGGGTCAAGATTAAAACCAACTTTCACGATCTTACCTATTACTGGTCTCACGTTTTCTATTGACAGAAAGTGGGGTGATTATATTAAATCAATTGCTAGATATCTTGCTAGGAAAGTTGGTTCAATGTGTCGTGCCAGAAAAATGTTCTCGTCAGAATCCATCTTGCACATTTATAAATCTACCATTCGGTTTTGCATTAAAAAATACTGTTACCATCTATGGTCTGGTGCCCCGAGTATATAATATATATATCTCGAGATTCTCGACACAAATTCAAAGATCCTGACCTGGCATCTCGACTTTAGTCATATTCTCTCACCCGTGACATGGTTTTCCTCTGTCTTTTCTATAAATATTCTCATGACAATTGTTCTAATGAACTCTCTGCCTTTGTAATTCGACCGCGTGATTTTGAGCGTACTGCTGGATTGTTTACTCGGTCTCATCGTTTTACTGTTGAAATAGCTAGATGTAAACGTAAGCTCTATTCTATTACGTTCGTTCTAGCACTTGCAGTCTGTGGAACTTTTCTCCGGTTTCTTGCTTCTATGCCATCTACAATCTTCAAAAATTTAAATACCACGTCAATCACTTCTGTCTTCCTGAATTCTGTTCTTTAATGTATTCTCATTCTATTCCAGTCCCAATAATCCCTTCGTCGTAGTAGCATTATCGCCTTACTCGAGGTGAAATGATAAAAAAAAGGATATTGCTAACTATTCTACCCTAACTCTTTAGAGATTTTAGAATAGGGTAGAGTAATACATTCATTGGAAAATATGCCAAAGTTTTCGCCTACTCTCTACAGAAAAGTGATATGAATAAAAACCACCATCAAATCATGGTGAGTGTGTTACTTGGCTCTGGGACTTCAACATACACACTAACTACACAACACAAACTAACAGACCATACATTGTCGTAAAGATGTCAAGGAACATAAATGCTACCATCTGATAAAAAAATCATTTCAGCAAAGGAATTTGATAAACTGTCCGAATATAAGGACCTGGAAAAAGAAATGACAAGAATGTGTCATTTAAGCACAACAATTATGCCAGTAGGTGTAGGAGAGCAACGGTTTAATAAGAAGAATACTTGTACAGATATGAAGAAAATCTCAGGAAATCCCTCTTTATCTGAAACACGAAACATTGTGTCAATGAGTACTGCTCGCATACTTAGAAAAAACTCTTTCGATCCAGTATACTCAACAAGTTCCTAAGAGAAAATCTTTTATTTACCTTAGATCTCAGGTGAAAGACTTGATAAATAATTGCATCGACCAGCAACTCAAAATGAACAGCAACAACAACAACAACAACAACAACAACAACAACAATAATAATAATAATAATAATAATAATAATAATAATAAGAAGAAGAAGAAGAAGAAGAAGAAGAAGAAGAAATCCTGACAAGGATCAAGTCTATCTAAACAATATGAACTGAATACTGAAGAAATTACTGGAATATTGGGGCTTGAGGTCATTCGCTTTAATATAAACCACCAGTTGCTGCTGGTATGAAAATATAATAATTGGAATAATAATAATAAAAATGATGATAATAATAATAATAATCTTCATAAAAACTATCAAAATACAATGATCTTGAAGTAGAAATCTAAAAAAAAAATGAGGCACATAAATACATCAATAATTACAGTTGTAGTTGGTGTTCTCGAGTTGATTGGAAAAGGTTCCGACTGACTCATTGAAGGGTGGTTTTGGTAGCCACCATCTTAAAGAAATATAAAAGATTGTACTCACAATTACAGCTCACACATTATGAAGAGCTTTAGCTATGTAAAATGTGTGTTCTTAATTTTTTTAAATGAACAGTGGAAAATGTCATGAACACATTTCTGAATTTCGGTCTCTGGTTACGACCCTGTATCTAAATAATAATAATAATAATAATAATAATAATAATAATAATAAGAAGAAGAAGAAGAAGAAGAAGAAGAAGAAGAAGAAGAAGAAGAAGAAGAAGAAGAAGAAGGTGCAAAGCTGGATAAGTATCTGGACTTTGCAAAAAGAACTGGAGAAGGGGAATGTGACAGTAGTGCCAATTTGTTAAGAAGCACTGGGAAGAATCTTGAAAAAGGATTGGTGGGTCCAATTAAGCATCGAATTAAAACACCTAGGTAAAAGTATCAGTGAATATATTTTGGATATTAAACAGACTATTGAGGAGACTTGCTCTTATTTAATTTATAGTGCAGACCATCAGTTAGAACTTTGTGTCAACTTAATGAATGCAATAATAACAGTTAGAACAATAGTAGATTATCATGCTAGTCTTCATTATGAAAGAAAGTTCATGTATCTATCTGGAATCAAATAACAAGTCTTCATAATTATTCTAACAATGTCTTCTGTATTCTTACTCAGTTTCATAACTTTGTTTCAGTGAGAAAATGAAAGAAAGAAATGGGGAGAGAGAGAATCAGATTAAGCTGACAAAAACAGATACTACACTTGGTATCTACTTGACCCCTCAACTGAGTCAGGTTGTGAAACAAGGTCGGTTTTTAACGTGGGTCGAGGGAGGGGTATGCCCCGAGCGTTTCCACTCGGACCGGTGGTCTTGGCTGATCCTAGCTTGTCCAAGCCGGTGGGCGAAGCTGGTCATAGCTAGACGTAGCCGCGATACTACTAGCGCAGGGATGAATCCCTGTGCCAGGCATGTATCAGTGATCGAATCCCAGCCAAAGGCGATCAAGCGATTATCCGGGAACAGATACTACACTTTGATCTTAGCCAATAGTCCGAGACTGTATTTGAAATTTCTTTTTCCGCCCCACACTGGCGGGCGGTGCCATAAGGTCAGTTTTATGTGGGGAGACCGTGTGCGTGCACCCTGACCAGGTCCCAAACTAACACAGCCCAGACAACCGTCGGTTGCACAGGCATCGATATTATTACCGATCCCCCGTCTTTGATACAATGAGAGAGGGACTACGGTGGGCAACTGATTTCCCAGGCCGGACACCTCTCAGTAATATTTTCAGTTGTGTCTGAGTTGCGCTCAGTCCGAAGATAAAGACAAAAATCAGAGATGAAATTTAGTTTACCTGCGCGAGGGCAGATATTACGCTTTGATCACAACCAAAACGCCAGATGCCGACCGGAATAAAAGCGTCAATTTTTCAAATGCACAGTATCGAATGACGGAAGTCGAGTAAGGCAATCGCCAAATATCTGGTTACCATAAATAAAATAACAGTGACTGCGGAATTATTTTTTTAATTATTATTAAGAGAAATGTTCGGAAGACGGAAATTTAGCTAGTGCTAGTAGTAGTAGTAGTAGTAGTAGTAGTAGTAGTAGTAGTACACGCGCCGTTATAAAGTGACCTCCCATCGCCATTGGTGCCTATGTAGGAAGTATGAATATAAGATCGAACAGAAATTTACCGCCACAAACCAGAGCAGGTGATCCAAAGACGACCAAGTCAAAATCTCTGGGATTTCCATATTCAAACAGACCGGATCCTTGAGTTCACCAAACCCGATGTCACCGTCGTTAAAAAAAAAAATCGTTGATGTGGCATTTCTGGTGACCATAATATCATGATCAAATAAATTGAAAAGATTTAAAAGCACACTAACCTCCGGATATAAAGGCCACTATTTCCTCGTTGGCGTCTATACCATTGAACCTACATTTAGAAAATTGGAATAAGGACTCGTATTTCACGGCTTCAGTATCTGCGTTGCTTATCTTGACAGAGAACACCTATAATGCAAGTTATTCGGTTGAAAATGAAAATCTGTGAGGAAGAACAGAGGATAGCAATAAAAAAACTATCTGGAAACTATACTAGATTAAAATAGGAAGTGTTCAAATTGTATTCAGTGAAGAGAGTGGAAGTCAACCTCATTTGGAACCATAAGTACTGAACCTCCCTGAGTGTTTGGAAACGATGGGAGTGAATTGCAAAATTGGACACGTAAAGAAGACTGCGTTCACTAGGGCTGTTTGTTAACTTCAAATAGTTCTCAATTCAAAAAAATGGAAATAGCCCGCCTCAGTCCACTGGCCCCATTTCCAGTAAAATTTGCTTTCTTTGAAGAACAAAGAACAATAAAACAACAATAATAACATGTCGAAGAAGAATAAACGAAAAGACTGGTGTAAACCTTCCAATATATTTCAACAATGAGAAAAGAGAAAAGAAGAAATTGTTGAAAATTGTCAAAACACTGTCTATTTTCTTTTCTTAAATCGGTTTAATTGGAAAAGGTCCCAATAAACTTATTGAAGGGATCTTTGGTAGCCGATGCCTTATAGAAATGCAAAAAATCGTACTCATAAGTACAGCTCATGCATTACGAAGAGCTTTATCTATGTAAAATGTCCTGTGACCTTAGTTTTCTTGTTGTTTATACAAAAAGGGATCAGTGGAAAATATCAGGAAGCCAATTCTGGTCTCTGGTTGCAACCCGGAGGGAAATGTGCATACATCGGAAATCAAAGAAAATAATAATAATAATAATAATAATAATAATAATAATAATAATAATAATAATAATAATAATAATAAAACAACAATAATAATAATAATTAAAGATGAGTGCGATTTGAAAAAAGAAAAGAAAAAGCCGTGTTAACAATGTTCAACAATAATTCTTCCATTTATATTAAAAAATATTGTATGCAATTTTTAAACATGAAGAAGCCAGACATACTGTCGAAATATTGTTGTACGTTGTTAAATACTGCAAAAATCTTTTCTTTTTTTTTTCTTAAATCGCGTTCTTCTACAGTTGTTGAAAAATTTTGGAAGAGTTACTCCAATCATTTGTTGAAAAAGAAAAAGAAGATCTTTTCTTACCGTAAGTAATGGAGAGCATTAGGGATAGGTGTAGAGCAGATATTTTCAAATCTGAAGAATATAGTAGAGAAGACAACATAGGAGTGACACCTAGATATTTGGCAACAACCAAAATCAGTGACCGTCTGAGCAGACTGTGTCACCCAACATGAAGATATTTCTAACTAGGTCTCACCTGTAAGTTCGTACGGTGCTTTTATCAAAGTATGGCTGGGGTGCAAATGCAGACTGAGAATATATGTAACGTTAACATTATCGGTTTCTTTATAAGGAAATATTCTGCGTTCATTGACCAACGAGCCAGTGCTACTTAAGGTTTTTTTTTTTTAAATCTTTGTATTCAAGCAATGTTTTCAGGAAAATTCTTTACTTTTTTCTTTTTATGCGCCGTGTCCTTTCAGGACATTGGCGATCATATCTCTGCCAACTCCCCCAGACCACGTTCTGTTATCCATTTGCTTAAGCCCGCCAGGTATGTCATGCGTTGCTTTCTCTTGTCTCTTTTTCACTCTATTCGTGAGTATCAGATTCTCCAGGGTCTTCTTTTTTCATTACGTTTCCCAGAAATTCCATCTACCTCTTCCTTATGTTAAGCATAAGCTTCCTTCTTGTTTGCCTCCTTTCCAAGACCTCATCGTTGCTCACATGCTCCGTCAATGATATTCTCAGCATCCTTCTATAGAACCACATCTCCTCAGCTTAGAGTCTCTTCTTCATCTTTAAGGAAACCGTCCAACACCCGCTGCCGTATAGGACGACAGATGTCACGTGGCAGTTCAGTACTCTTTTCTTTGTCACCAAAAAATCCTCCTGCCTCGCAGTACTCTGCCTAGCTTTTGGAATGCATCCTTGGCCATTTCCATCCGTCTTCGGATCTCAAAATCTTGATTATTTTCTCTTCGAGTTACATGTGCTATCCATTTCAGATTATCTCTGCTAGTGAAAGTCCACAATAGTGTGGTTTGTTTTATTTGCTACCGTTCTAAGTTCTGATTGTGTAGCGCCAGTCGATGATGTCTGAACAAGGATGGCCCTTTTCAATCGAAGTATACTTGAGTGAGTGTTTTCTTAAGAAAACCTGCTATGATTTGATCTCTAACGCGACCCCGCCTCAGTTTTCACAGATGAGAAAACTCAAAAACAACTTTCAGGCAGACCCAGGCCACGAAACCAGAAACCACCGATGGGAAATAAAAATTATAAATAAATAAAATGCATCCTCATCCACTTGTCAACGGGATATAGATAGATACATTGATATATATATATATATATATATATATATATATATATATATATATATATGAACTGTGATAGATAGATAGATAGATAGATAGATAGATAGATACGAGCTGACTGAGATAGAGAGCAAGTGAGTACAGTTAATAACTGTGACAGAGAGGGAGAGAGAAAGAGTGCAAGAGTGACACAATAATAAGTGAGATAGATATGAACTGACAGATAGATAGATAGATAGATAGATAGATAGATAGATAGATAGATAGATAGATAGATAGATAGCCAAAGAGTGACAGATAATAACTGAGATACAATGTGGTCCGAAAATCTTGTCACTCCCACATAATATAATTTTCTATTTCAGATGACTGACACGATCTCCTAGAGTTTTGTAAAGAGGGTTAGGGTGACAAGACATATGAAAAGATATAGATAGATAGATAGATAGATAGATAGATAGATAGATAGATAGATATGAACAAGCTGAGTATAGATAGATAGATAGATAGATAGATAGATAGATAGATAGATAGATATGAACAAGCTGAGTATAGATAGATAGATAGATAGATAGATAGATAGATAGATAGATAGATAGATAGATAGATAGATAGATAGATAGATAGATAGATTCAGAATCTTGGTCTTCCTTGATCAACAACAGTACTGACCAAATACTACAGTAGTCAGTATGCTAATAAATTCCGATTATCCAGCCAAAATGAGAAAGTCATCCCTAAGGAAAATCACTCAAATACTAATGTGGCTGTTCATGTGCGACATTCAAGTCAAATTAATAGTGAATGTTCCTCCGGAATTTTTTTATGATACTCGGAATCACTGAAGCACTGGGAACAATGGCAGACACCTTAGAAAAGAAACTGAAAGATATAGAGATCTGGAGTAGAACTGGGAATTGGCAAATCAAAATTATAAGAGAACGATGGATATTTCAAGAATCTTGTTTTTATATGTATCAGAAAATATTAGTTTATGCAATAATAATAATAACAATGATGACGATGATGACAATCATAATGATAATAATAAGGATAATAATCAAGACAAATTAAAGATTAAACTTGCAATAATAATAATATGATGATAATAATAATAATGGCAATAATAATAATAATAATAATAATAATAATAATAATAATAATAATAATAAGAAGAAGAAGAAGAAGAAGAAGAAGAAGAAGAAGAAGAAGAAGAATTGCTGCCATCCTTTTGCGAGTGAATAATTTTTCAATATGTATGTTATTCCTTTTGAATTTATTTCCATTTTTTTAAATGTGAATTTTCCCGTCATCCAACACAGGTTAATAGAAAGATAAAAAAAAAAAAAAGATGATATATAGTATTTTTTTTCTGGTGTTGGCTATAAATAAATAAATAAATTGATAAATAAATAGATACGAATGAAAAGAAGAAAAAGCCCTCAGTCAGCTCGAATAAATTTACGATTTCTATTCTTCTTCACACGCAATAATGCATCTAATCCCTAGCAAGAAGAACGTCTGTGAGGGTGAAAGGATATTTCCCAGATTAATTAATAATATCTAAAATGAATAATTAATTAAAAAATTAAAAAAATTAATTAAATTTAGGGAAATATCTATATATATATATATACATATATATGTGTGTGTGTGTGTGTGTGTGTATAATGATTTAATAATTTATTATTTTTTGTAAATATTTGATCCTTTGAATAATTTCTTATTCATTACACTCACGTTTTATATGTTTATGAACATAGGTTGAGAGAAAGAAATAATACATCAAGTGATCACACACACGCACACGCGCGCATGCACGCACGCACACAAAAACACACACACACATACACAAATATATGGCAATAGGTAAATGAATCAGAGTTGTGATAATCGATATATATATATATATATATATATATATATTTATAATGAATCATGCAGAGTTATGATTATATATATATATATATATATATATATATACATATATATATATATATATATATATATATATATATATATATATATATATATATATATATATATAAATGTACATACATGGAAAAATGTAAAACGAATCGAGCAAAAAGTAAAATATCTGTCTATATATTCCTACACGTCTGTTTGTGCATACGCTGGTCTATAGATAGATAGATAGATAGATAGATAGATAGATAGATAGATAGATAGATAGATAGATAGATAGTGCTGTGTATCAGTTCGCGTATTTACTTTTTTGTTGTCGAATTTCGCTTAGAAAACAGTAAAAATGCTGTTCAATTATTGCAATCAGTTGCATTATACTGTATTTATGATATTTTCTGGTCTACATTATCTCTTATCAATAGGTTTCTCTGTCTAAAAAAATTATGAAAAGTGGAAAGCAGAAGACTGAACCACGAATGCACGTGTACGCAATTAAAATATACATCGGAATATGTTGTATGATAGATAGATAGATAGATAGATAGATAGATAGATAGATAGATAGATAGATAGATAGATAGATAGATAGATAGATGCAAAGAGACTCTGTTAAAGATAGATAGATAGATAGATAGATAGATAGATGTGAAGAGACTCTGTTAAAGATAGATAGATAGATAGATAGATAGATAGATAGATAGATAGATGTGAAGAGACACTGTTAAATATAGAGAGATAGATAGATAGATCGATAGATAGATAGATAGATAAATAGATAGATAGATATGAAGAGACTCTGTTGAATATAGATAGATAGATAGAGAGAGAGATAGAGAGATATGAAGAGACTGTTAAATATAGATAGATAGATAGATAGATAGATAGATATGAAGAGACTGTGTTAAATATAGATAGATAGATAGATAGAAGATATGAAGAGACTCTGTTAAATATAGATAGGTAGATAGATAGGTAGATAGATAGATAGATAGATAGATAGATAGATAGATAGATAGATAGATAGATATGAAGAGACTCTGTTAAATATAGATAGATAGATAGATGTGAAGAGACTCTATTTAATATAGATAGATAGATGAGAAGAGACTGTTAAATATAGATAGATAGATAGATGGATAGATATGAAGAGACTGTTAAAGATAGATAGATAGATAGATAGATAGATAGATAGATAGATAGATAAGACTAGACTTAAGTAGAAAGAAAGAAAGAGGACTATAAAGTATTAGGTAGAAAGCTTCTTTAAGAATGTCAAACCACCACAGTGTTTATATTGTTTTCTATCTTTATATACTCTCCTGAACTGTTTAGACTTTCTAAGCATCTATTCATTTTCTCAAATACTTCTTTCATTGTATTTTCCCTAAAATGTTTATATTATCCTTTTTCATTCGTTCGGAATCTATTTATCAAATATGTTTGCTAGAAACATTTCAGTTTGCCTCCTTTTTTCTTTTTCTTTATATTTAAAGAAAATAAACGACCCCTAATAATATGGCGAAAATTTCATGACCAATTATTAAATAAAATAGCATCATTTTTATATTCTTGATCGCTAAATGGACTCGTCAATTTGCACTCGTAATGCAGTTACTTTCTGTTATCGTCTGTCAACTCCGCGGAAACATCTACACATACATTCATAAATACATACATACACACACACATACATACTTACCTTGCATACATATGGTTGTGTGTTACTGATGCATGTATTTATTTAATGAAAAATCTCTATGTTTAATCTTTTCCATTACAAATATTTTAGCTGAAATAAAATTTTAAAAAAAAAACGAAATCTTTCTTCTCATCTTTAAGTCAAGGTTTGTTCACGTGAAAATATATATATCTCTGATATAACGAAAATTTATTTTAATTATTTTCTCTATATTTTATTCTTTCATACATATATATATATACATATATATATATATATATATATATATATATATATATATATATATATATATGTATATATATATATATATATAACTCTCCCACTGAGCACAGCTGCACAATGACAAAAATATTATTTTTGCACAATTGTGTGCGTGTGTTCGCCCGTGGGTGAGCATATTTTTCTGCGTGTTACTATATACACGTTCGTAAACGTGTTTGTCTGGGTATTGCAGGAATATGATCGAATACTTGATGTACTCCAAGGTTTCGTGCAAATTCGCATGTTAAAAATATTTTAAAACGAAAGAGCATAATCGATTCATTCTTTTTTTTTTTCATTCGGCTTCATATGTGCGATTAAAAAAACAAATTCATCAAATAAAAGACTGAAAAAAATCCACTTGATAAATCGGCATTTATTTAACTTAAACACTTCCTTAACAATCACACCGTCCTTTTTTTAAATTGATACAAATACAAATAAATAAAATATTGTACACGACAAATTGTAATATCAACAATGAGTCAATATATTGGACAAAGATAAATACGTTTTCCCTACAGTGCGGTTACAATACTCATAGCTAAAGACAGGGCGTCTTCATGTACTTGCGGTGTAAGGGAGGTAACTCTTTACTATTTTTTTTTCATAATGGCTGCCGATGCATACAAACTGAATAAATTTTCTAGTTCTTTATTGAAATTTTAATTTTCTTTTCTCTTGTTTTTTTTTCCCAGCTTTTCCTTTCTTCTTTTTTATTTATACATTTCTAGCTACTTTCTAAATTTCTAGTTTAAGATTCTATTAATTCAAACGCAGAGACAGACAAGCTACTGAAGCGTATAGAGCGAGAAATGAAATGTGAATATCCAAAATATCGTAGCAAATAATTAGGGCAACTTCAATGACATGGTCGTTTATCATGATTAACTACAATTTTACTTCTTTATCGATCTATCTTATTTATTTATTTATTCATTTATTTATTGGGGGTTACATTCATCTCTTCGGTTAGTTTAATATCTTTCGCACAGAGATAAGCAACATGGTAATGTTGCCCTTAAAATTGTGTTGCTTATTTTGTCGAAGTTAACTCCTCTTTAATTGTCCAGTAAGGGGCGCTCTCCCTAAAACTATAATTACTCGGCGACTTCTTGCCTCGTTCTCTTTTTGACTTTGCACTTCAGCGGACACATTTAAAAATGCGATCTCTCGCAGAGATCCGCGTTTTCGCCCACTTGTGGGAAAACGCCATGAAACACACATACACGTACGTACGAACTTTCACCAATATACAAACACACAAACACAAATGTTGATGTCTTTGTCACTTGTAAATTTGTTGTTTAATATATATATTTATTTGTTGATATATATATATATATATATATATATATATATATATATATATATATATATATATATATCGGTCTTGTTTGTTTTCTTTACCTCTTCGGTTGGTCTCAACTTGAGGCCGCTATTTTCTTGTAGTTGGACATTTATCTAGCAGGAATAACCGCACGTGTTTCTAATTTAACAACACGTAAACCCACACGGTCCTCTACAATTTTCAAAATAAATAAAATTAAATTAAATTTTATACATGTCTCAACTGAATATTTGTGTTCTTTGCGTATATGATAATTGGAAAATTGTATGTGCTACAAGCGGAAAATTTTTTACAGATTAAAAAGCTTCATGATATCTATTATCTCAATATATTATAGAAAATAAACATTATTTCCAACACAATTGTATATATGCTATATTAAAACACGCCCAAACTTTATTTTTTACCCAATAACAGACAATATTATAATTGTGGCAAAATGATTCCACAACGCAAACCATTTAAAATCAAAGTGACTATTGGTTAGAAATTTACATCACCATGTGAACAATTTGACTAAAAAGAGAAAACTAAAACCTTATTTTTCTCGAGCCAACTTTCGGGGAAAATATCTTATAAAAACCTGCAGATTTCGACTTTCATAAAACAAAGATGTGACTGTCTGCAAGCGGAAGTGAGGACGTAACCACATAGCTTTTTCATCTTCTCCCTAACCAGCGCGTTTTGAAAGAAACGTGTGTTTCAAACGCATCAGCTACAACAACAGCTTGGACGATCAGTGAATCTTCGCTGACGGTCTTATGGTGACTTCAAACGAACCATCTCCAACAACAACAAAGTGGTCAGTGAATTTTCGCTAACGATAAAAGTCTTTTCTAAAACTAAGTTTTTTCTGTATATCAACTACCAAAGATTTTTAACTGAATTAAAGACTATTTTATTTATTTTCTTCACTCTTTTGAAATCATGTACATATGAATGCAAATACAAATGATTTATTTAAAAAGTATAACTATTTTTGGTTTATTTTTATTTTATTAGTGTTTGGAATTCGGATGTTTGATATAAAAATCCTGGATGACTGAGTATAAAATATAACTAACAAGTTCATCTGTTCTTGGCGCAAAGATAAACGTAAATATAGTATATAATGATTAGTAATCTTATAAAAGTATGCATTTTTTAGCAAGTGTTGTATTATTCCACATTTTTTGTATCGAATAAAAGCAATTTACGTCATTTTTTAAAATACATTTTTTCCTGAAACCTTACAAATAGTCCGAACTATAGAAGAATCAAATAAAATATAAAAAAAACAACTTTCGGCAAAGTTTAACTTTCTTGCCCACAAAAAAAAAAAATCGGTGACTCATACGGACGTTTATTTCCTTGATATCATTATTTCTATATTAGATTGTTCGGTTACAAGAATTTTTTATAATTACAATAATATAAAAATATAGAAGGAAATATATATTATTTACCATTTTATAACGAAATAAATACGAAAAGAATTTCTTTTATTTATAAATTTATTAAAAAATGTCTGTGAACAAGAAAATTTCAATAAACACATAATGACGAATAACTAATTATAAATTTCTTTCATTTGTGCTAACCACATAATTTCACTTCTTGGTTATGACGATAAACTATATCCGGCAGCAAAGCTTCAGATCGGGAGGTTTTGAGAACGTGGAACTACCTCTTAATTGTTGCTGTTCGCAGGTCCACCCTAACTCGATGTGGTAGCACCTGTTAGGGTCCCAATTATGGGCAGATAGTTAACCCCCAAACTGGGGACAAAACACTACGAAGTATAAAAATACATTTTTATATAAAAATAAATTTTTCGTTGTAAAAAAGTTACCAGCAATATATTTTTGAAAAAGAAAAACAACTTACCAGCAATATATTTCTGTAAAAGAAATTATTAACGCAACCAAGAAAATTAAATTTCGGTATTAAATGACCCATAAGTAGTTGATATACCGCTAAATCACAAACTACACAATTTCAATAAAATAGATTTCATAGTTTTATATAAATTGGTAAATAATAGGTGTTGCATTCTGGTTGTTTTTTGCAATTTTTATAAATTTTTGCATATAATGATATTTTTTCGAAATTATTTCTTTATAAAATGTCAAATAATAATTTTTTTATAAATGGTAAATAAATATAGCATTGTACTTGGTTTATATATTTGTAAAATCTTATAAATGTTGACATGACAATCAATATTACACAGTAATGACGGTGTCAAGGGAATAACCTTCCTTTTGACACCGTTATTCCTTAGAAACGAAGGTTAAACATTGATAAACGTTCTTTGTTCATCAACCAAATTCTACTTTAATTAAACAATTTAGAGCAGGGCTTCGCAACATGGACGATATCCACCACCGGTGGGTGATTTCAACTGTTGGGTGGGCGATAGGCAACGGACGCTGGGCGATTGGAAATTTTGGTAAAGGATATAGGATTTTGAGTATTAAAAAGTTATTTCAACATATACCACAGGAAAAAATATATATATTCAACGGAGATAAGAAATGAACCTGTATATAAAAAAAATACAAGCAGCTAAATAGGAATAACTGGGTTACATTCCTAGATATAAATATCCCCGCAAACAAAGAATATTTTGGTATTTTCTATATAATTTACAAAGATCAAGTTTGCTTTCGTTTGATCTTTAATACGGAAATACAACAGTAGCAGCCGCCACATAAGTCGACGTTATTTTTTTTACTACACCATAAATTTAGTTTACGAACCAGTAAGAAACATTTACCAAACAATTTTTTAATATTTACTATAGCTGTGGGCGGTGAAAAGTTTTTCCATGTGAAAATGGGAGATGATGCAAAAAGGGTTGGGAGAACCTGATGTAGAGTAACTTCGCACAAGATCGTAAATTGCTACAGATTCAAAGCGTTAATCTTATACCACGAATCACATACTTAAATAGCATCGACAAATCGAGAATTTCATATAGATATTGTGCCATGCCACTAAATTTGTTCAGAAATATCTACTGTCTTACTAAACGCTTTCTTAGATTCAATGGTTAAAATGGCTTCGAGCGAATGCAACATGTAGCTCACAGCGAGGACCATCCTTCTTCGAACCTCATAAACTGGTGCTACAAAATTCACACAGAAAGAACGATGCCAAATAAAGGAAGCCCCGTCACATGAGGACTTTCGATAGCAGCAACAACTATAATGGATATCGCACAAAAGAGAAGACAATGATATAATCAAGATGTTAATGTTCCACACTACTAAAAGTTACGAAGGAAATCCCTATCAATAGTGGAAAATGTTATTTGGGATTGCGAAACCTATTTTCTGAAAAATTGTTTTAATAGAATGATTTTAAAAATTTCAACCGACGGTAACATTGGTCAGTGAATACCGAATGTTTCCTAATTACCAATACACATCTTATGATTTGTCCACAAACAAAAACTTAAAGTTAAATGCCTTACATAATTTACTCGAAACAAGATTCTAAAGTTGAAAATGTTGAAAGTGTGCTCGTCCCTTTTTTGGTGTACACTCAATGTTCTTTTGAAAAAAATTGGAAAAAATACGTTAGCTAACATTTTAAAATCGCTAAAATGGATAATTATAAATCATCTAGAAAAATTATTAAATCAGTTATGACATAAAAATTCAATTTGATTAAAAAGTTTTCTTTAATGATATATCACCTTTTCTAGCTAAGATAAGAGTTTAAATAATAATGCTAAAATAAATATGGGTTAATGGTTTTAAAATAGATATTGTAATAAATTTATAAAACGTATATAGTATATACCGTATATTTTCGCGTATTAGATGACTCTTAAATCCCAAAAATCACCCTCAAAAATTGAGAGCATCTTATACTACAATTCTAAAAAATAAACCTTAAATTCTGAGTGATGTTTCTTGATAGGCTCAACTCGGCCTCGGTGGGATAAACTATAACGTGCATGAAAAGTTTCACATTATCAAGTGAAATGATAATAAATGTAATAAATTCATTTCTACCTTATATATTACTGGCATAATTTCATAATAAATTGCCTATTCGAAGAATAATTCAATATCAATGTAACTGTATCCATACAAGCTCAGTTGAGAAAATGTAAATATCGAGTTATGATTGCGAATAAAAAAAATATTAAAAGTTGAATGCACTATTATCGTATTGCTATTAGCGGTATTTTGTGATTGTAGCTGACGTCCAAGTAAATGGACATTAGTACACCAGGCTGCTTGGAACTGTTTAAATATAGGAAAAGAAGAGGAAGAGAAGAATCATTATTCGCAAGAGATCACGCAGTGAAAAGTAAACAAAATGGTTTCTCTTTTAGGGGACGTGTATAGGAAAAACATGATATAGAATCAGTTTTGTTTTTGTTTATTTTTAATTTCTAAGGAAACAATAAGTAACAACATTTCCAATAAGATCATCTTTATATAATCAACAAACAGCCGTCTTATACTACAGGTATAGGGCAGATTCATGAAAATTTCCTATTTATATTTTTATTCCCTATTATCGCCTTATACACGGAAATATACGGTAATCATCAATTATATTTTCACGATAAATGACACTAAGGCTTAAAATAAGGAAGAGACAGATTAAATTTATAGCGCACATAATGAGGAAAGAGGGCTTGGAAAAATGATACTCACAAGACATATTGAAGGCAAGAGGAAAAAAAGCGCATAACCTAACTAGTGTGTTTGCGTAAATGAATCACGGAGCAAGGTTAAGGAGAGATAACAAAAAGACATCATTTCTTAAGAGTTACAAAGGAGAGTAAATTATGGAGGGCCATGATCACGATTGTCCTGAAGGATAAGGTACATAGTTGTAGCTGAAGAATTTATTCTGAAATGAGGTCCTCAACCAGAATCTAATTCAGCAGACTAGGTGTTTAGGTCCATTATACATGACTCTCCACATCTTTCTTTCATTTTAAAAGTATTTCTTAGCAAGCCAAGATTTGTATCGGAAATTAGTAGCAGCTTTCATCCGCCTTGTATATTTAGCTACAAATATGCCTTTAAAAGGAGGCGATTATGGCTCCCTTTAATGTTAATATCTGTATATGATTTTATTTTTCTTGGTAAGAGTAGGTATCCGTTGCCTTCTCTACAGTATTCAATTCAGAGCTATCATTCCCCCAGAATGGTTAACAACCAAGATTACAGAATCCAGTTTTATCTGCTCTTGAACGCATAGATCTGAGAACTGTATTCATGCCTTTCCCGAAGGTATTAGTGCGAAGTAAACGCAACTCCATGAGTCGAAGTTTGAACTCAAACATCGATTTTATTCTAATCCAATAACTTGAAACCGATTTTAAATGTGAGTTAAGTTTTTTTTAAGTTTTGTTCTTTTTATTTCAGATTTAACAACTTAAGTCTTTGGTAATATCACCCATGGAAAGATTAATGATCAAACAACGTGTTAAAGTTGTCCAAGCCTATTACGAAAACGTAACAGGAATGCAATGAGAAGTTACCACGTCGCATCATCTCTCGAAACAGCGAAGTCAACTGGCCACCACAATCGTTCGACTTGACAAGTTTAGATTTCTTTCTTTGGAGTCATCTCAAAAGGTCGATGCCAACAAGCCAACAAAAATTCAACAGCTCAAGGATGATATAATAAGGCATATTGGTGAGATCGAGGAGCAACTATGCAGAGACGCCATCAAACATTTTGACCATCGAGTGGAGGTGTGCCGCCGAAGCCTTGGCGGACAGCTGGGCGATATTATTTTTCACACATAATTGCCATGACTTAAATAGCATGATCCAATTGAGAAATAAATAAATTTTCACCAATAACACTGATTTATTTACTGCTGATTTTGATCCGTCTTAATGAAACTCCCTTTACTTGTCGATCACCATTAAGCCACCCAAACCCCAATTTCATACACCAGCAGATCCGAAATTTGATTATTAAATTAAAAGTATTATCTCACCCAATAAAGAAAAAATATACAGGTATGTGAGTGTATTGATTGAGGAAGATAAATGTTTCATTATGTCTACGCCAATCATATAAGTAGGGTTGATAGCAGGGAAGATAAAGGAATTTTATGTACTTTTTTTCGTTGAACATTTTTTAGGAATTCAGCTGGGTACCAAAACTCAATTTGGTACCCCGAGCACGCTATCATCATTCCTTACTCCAGTTACCCTACTGGTTTTGCATTTGAATCTATTTTTGGTGCGATATTCTCTATTCTTATCTAATTAAGGGTATTGCCACATACAGATTAATGATTTGTGTTTGTGAACCGATTCGTCTGAAAATGGTCACATTAGTGGGGCAATGTGGATCGAACTCTCTGGCAGTCGTCTAACATTCACTTTAAAACATGTCGTTTGCTTCAGTGGATGTATGAGTGCAAATATCGGAACATTGCAAATGTTTGTGTCCGATTGTCAATGTTAATGCACATTAGTCGACGGTATAATCTCTGATGTCAATTTATATAGATATGCAGATAGTTTTAAAGTTTTTTTTTCTTCACTAAAAACAAATTATAAGTATCTTCTTAAAGAGATTTTACTTAGATTTTTATTTTGAAAATGGTCACGTAAAAAATAATAAAAAATAAAAATCCAATTGCTTTTCGCATACTCAATTTTTGAACACGTATAAACACACACGCACAAACATACACACACACACACACACACACACACACACACACACACACACATATATATATATATATATATATATATATATATATATATATATATATATATATAACATAAATCATTAATACGAATAACAATTAATGAAGCTGATTATGGCAAGAATCACTCTCGCAAACAACATTTAATAATAAAATATAATCAACATCATATCCGTTACTGAATGGTACGATCCTTGTTTATAAATTCTGGTGTTGAGTGGTCTTATTTTTCTACTAGCCAGGGCTTTCAATCGAATCGTTCGATCATCAGGTAGTAAATTAGTTAAGTTTTTTAAATCCAGGTAATAATTAGACATCGAAAGTGTAAACCGAAAGAAGTCTTTTTTTTACAATTGTGATATTGTTAACAGTAAGAATAATTTTGGAGCGTGCAGACTCGACGCTGAGGTTGAATTTTGAATTTTGAAATTTTGCGTTCTCGTAGTATAGAAGTAGGCTCTTTTTTGTAGTAAAATATATAAAATAAAATATATATATATCAATATATATAAATATATATATATATATTAATACATATATTCGTTTAATTTTTCTAATGTTCTGCGAATGATCTCGAGTAATTGAAATTTTGTAACATTTTTCTTCCAAGTAACTCTAGTCATCTTGACACTGGTGTTTGTGTTGGTGTCGATTTTTGGTGTATTCTAGATTAAAACCGTGCGTCGTTCATTTACGAGTCAGACTTCGTTGAATGTTGATGTTTTGTCCACAAATGAATGTCTTAACAATGGAGGATGAAAAGTTGAACTTTCGCCATATTATGCATTATTAATTACGGAAGGAGGTAGGGTAGAGTAATGGATAGCGGCTCGGATTGGGGAATAGGGATCCGAGTTCGAATTCCAGTCGAATCCATTACATTCACTTACGTGCTAATATACTTGGGAAAAGTATGCATCCTCTTCTTCTCCCCCTAGCAATGGGTAAATATCAGGACAGATCGGGTTCTATAGCCTTGGATGGCAGCTGGTCTACCACAGAAAGAAATGGCAACCTACTGCTTCGTCAGTCATGTATCCAGAGATACATGATCACCTACGCGTGCACATGACTGACTGAATTTCGGAAAGGAGAAAGCATCGAAACCGCGACAAAAAACACTCATATGTGGATTGTGATCAGGCTATTCGAAAAGCCTTAGAAGCGGTTTGGAAGATTTCGTTAGGGTGATTTTAACCTAAAAGGTGAAACATGCTCCGACGTGGATAAAGACACCCTGCTTGCCATCGTGGAGAATAAACCGAAGATTTCGACAGAAAAGCTTGATCAGTGTGAAAATAGTTATCTCAACTGCCTCTCGCTAATATCTGTCTACATTTCTGAGATGAGGTATTATGTACACTATTTACATTATTCGGACTATTGTCTTCATCTTTTTTGGCATATTTATCACAACGTTTCAGCCGTTTTACGCTCTGGTCTTCTTCAGGTGGTTGGAATGTCGAACTTAACACTTTATTTCGCTCGCTGGAGTAGACTGTTCTAGTTCCAATTGTGCCATGTGTCTTCTTAAGGCAGTGGAGAACTTCGAGAGGTGAATTAACAGGAGATAACTGATAATTGACATCCATTAGACATGACACGTGGAACTAGAACAGTCTAACCCAACGAGCGAAATAAAGTTCGACATTCCAACCACCTGCCGCTCGCCATTTGAAATGACTAGTTCAAGATGACACCTTTTCGATTTTGGCAACTGGAAAAGGTGTCATTTTCCACTACGACAACGTAAGAATCTGTACAGTCAGTTGAAAAATACCGCACAACATTTTTCCAACAAAAAAAAACGAAGTTTCTACAAAAATGGCATCAAAAAGCATGTAGGACGATGAGAGGTTGTTGTTAAAAACAAGGAAAACAATGTACTTGACGAATAAATATTTGTATTTTATGATAATGTAGTATTTTGTTTTTTTAATTTTATAATCGAGAACAAACTTTTGCAATGATCTAATATCTAACATCCATTAGCTAGTAAAACAAAAATGTAAGTAGTGTGGCTCATACAAAAAAATAAAATTTGCTAACAATATCCAGAGAGGTGAGCTTTGAAAAACCGTGTCTCTACTGATGTAAATATGTACAAAACTTCCTTTAGTCTGGTGAGAGTCATATTAGTAGGACACCTGGTCAGGACTGAAATCCTTTACAGTGGTCTGCGAGGCTTGCTTACAAGAAAATTAGTCGATGGTAGAATCTATGATGTCAATTTATATAGATATGCAGATAGTTTTAAAGTTTTGTTTGACTAAAAACAAATTCTAAGTATCTCCTTATAGAGTTTTTTTTTTTAGTTTTTTATTTTGAAAATGATCACGTAAAATAGCAAGACATCAATATTTAATAAAAGAATTCAAAATCCACTTGATTTCCGCATGCATAATTTTTGAACACGCATACACACACACAGGCACAAAAATGCACACACACGCATGTATATATATATATATATATATATATATATATATACAGGGTGACCCAAAAAAACGGGAACTCTCTTACAATCCAATAAAACCAAGAGTGATGGAAGAAAAATATTTAATTCATAGTAATTGAAACCTTAAAACAAGCCATTTAAGAAACAATGATGGAATTTTCATTTTTTTTAAATTACGTCCTGTAGATGGCGTCCTCCTGTACGAATGCATTCTTGAAATCTGCTGTTGAGATTCCTCATTGACTGCTGCAACATCTCAGCTGGGATACTGTGAAATTAATTCTCGTTACTAAAATGGCGAAATGTTTACTTGCTCAAGGTCACTGTCTCGCAGTGTTGACACTTGCTCATGTCTGGCAATACGCACTTAAAAAATTCCCATTTTTTGGGGTCACCCTATATATAATATTATTATTATTATTATTATTATTATTATTATTATTATTATTGTTATTATTACATATATTCGTTTAATTTTGCTTTTGTTCTGCCAATGATCTCGAAGAATTTATCTTTTGTAACATTTTTCTTCCGAGTATCCCTAGACATCGTTTGAAACCGTTGTCTAAGGTCATTGAAACTTTACTTCACATTTGAAATAGAAAGCCAAGTAGATATGAATGAGCATGTTCAACGCCGTCTCTTTGCTTTTAATCACGTTCACAAAGCTGCTCGAGACATTAGTGCTGTGTACAGAGATGGAATGCTTCAAAACAACCAAACGGTCAATGCTAAACTGTATGTTGAACAAATGAACAGGCTCAAAGAGACATTTCGGGTGAATAGACCTGACCGGACCTAACCGGCGATATAGTGTGATGATTCATCATAAAATTACACGTTCGACAAGGATGTGGAGCTTAAAACGTGGATTGATGAATTTTTCGAGTTAAAACCTAGTGATTTCTATTGACGAGGTATTGAACAGCGGATCGTTGGCAATAGGTAGAAAACAATTAAGGGGAATACATTGTTGAATGATTTAACAGAACTATTAATAAATAATAAGTAATAAAATAAATTATAAAGAATGAACAAACGTACATACAAACATATATATATATATATATATATATATATATATATATATATATATATATATATATATATATATATAGGGTGTAACAGAAAAATTGTCCAAATCGTGTAACAGCATAATTATCCATCCCACAAAATGTTTAGCATCTTAAAAAAAAATATACTAGGCTGGGTTTCTTTTTTCCAGGTTTTCAGGTAAGACGTTTAGCCATCTTGAAACCATTTTTCGTAAAACTCACTGACAGACCCTTTAAGTTATTCCGATAAAAACAGAACAGGCTAAAATCGTTTTGTGTCAGACTCACTTCCCAACAGAGCAATTATGTGAGGAAAAACATTCGGTAATGGTACCAACGTTGATACTCTTGCTTCCATCTTCAAAGTCCATTCATGAACCATCAAGAGGACGGTTGAATAAGTTTAAAAAAGAAGGAACAGTAGAGAGGAAAACTGGATCAGGAGGTCAGAATAGAGGGATCATCATTTCATCCTAGAGCTAAAGAGATCAATTAGAAAATACTTGTTATTCCAGGATAGAGAATTAGAAGGGTAGAGAGGACGTGCCAATACCCTTGGGAAAGGTGTGAATCCTCTTCTTCTCCCTCCGGCTATGGGTAAATAACAGGACAGACTGGGTTCTATAGCCTTGATGGCAACTGATCTAGGAGGACAAGTCTGAATTCAAAACCTGCAGGGGGTCATTTGGGGACCCTGTGGCACGTAGTGCACCAGGTCTCTGTATTCGGCACTTCAAAAAGTGTGGATGGTCCTGTACGAAACCTTCACCACTATAATCAAATCTCATGTGCTGTTGTCGGGAGAGTTGAGTATATATATATATATATATATATATATATATATATATATATATATATATATATATATAAATATATATATATATATATATATATGAACTTTATTTCAATACTTCATGAGCACACAATCCTTAGCTATGATTAATTAATGATGAAAATGTCATTTTCGTTTATGATCGATTTCATCATGATACTTCTGTTAATCCCAGAGTGTAATTACACATTCTTATTGCTCAAAGTAGTGGCTAATAGAGTTATAAAAACCTCGGAGAATTCCAGTAAGATATCTTTAATCATTTCTAAGATACAAGTTTAAAGCTTAATGTAAGAAATAGAGAATTTTGCTGTTACACTCGATATATATATATATATATATATATATATATTATATATATATATATATATATATATATATATATATATATATGTATATATATATATGTATATATATATATATATATATATATATATATATATATATATATATATATATATATATATATATATATATATATGTATATATATATATGTATATATATATATATATATATATATATATATATGTATATATATATATATATATATATATATATATATATATATATATATATATATATATATATATATATAAAATGGCTGGTTGTACTTATTCTGAATAAAGCCATCTGCTTTATTGACCAGCTTTTCCTTTTTTCAGACACCTGTTCAGACACATTTGACTTCTTCAAAAACCCACAGAGCGAATATAGATATATATTAATATGTACTGTACTTATCATTTCTGGGAGAGACTGCTGAAACCATAATTGTTGGATGCGCAGTGAGGATCAACATCATTTCCAGAGGTCTCTGAGACCCGCTAATCAGACATTGCTTCATGGCAGGAGTTCTGTGTGTAATTGTTTTTCTAACAGATTTACAATGACGCCCGTCCTATCAGCTGAAAGCACAAGACCCAAAAAATATTATTGATTAAATTCCTCAATAACAACCAAACAACTTCTACGCCTTTCTCAAAATAGAATGATTGCGTGGAGCGCTAATGTGTGGGGCGGGTTGTTTGTGGACTTTTAGCGAGAATTAGCGATTGAGGAAACTGTTTTTTGACGTATTTATGAATTCAAGTTTAGGAATATATATATATATATATATATATATATATATATATAATATGGAGAAAACAACTGAAAAGTTGCAAATTAAAAGAAAAAAATTGAATGTTTTTTTGTGAAAGTATTTATTTATATGTTTTATATATATATATTTGATATTTCAGATCGCCTCGATCTTTCCTCAGAAATTAATTAAATTCTTCTCATTATGCTATATATATATATATATATATATATATATATATATATATATATATATATATATATATATAATTTATTCGAAAATTATAATATAAATATATTATAACACCACTACAAGAATAACCTTTTTCTTCCAACACTTCTGCTCTCTTATCGAGTGATGGTATTGAATGTAACACAATCACCAGAAGTGTTAAAACAAAATGGGTAATTTGTAGTGATTTTATAACATATTTATGTTATAATTTTCGAATAAATTATATTTGCTCTACTCAGTATTGAGTACTCTTTTAAGAATAGTTTTTTTTAATTATTGGAATTTATTCCGTTTACACAAGTACTATACTCATATATATATATATATATATAATATATATATATATATATATATATATATATATATATATATATATATATATATATATACACCGATTCTATAAATCATCATCATTACTAGCAGCAGTCCAGAGGCCAGTGATGTCTTAGGGTTATTGCACAACTGACCACCTGAGTATTTCCCTCCATATATCTAAATTGAAAAGCCGGAGAGGCATTCATTCATGCGTAGCCATGTAAACCTGGTGGAACCCGTCCTTCCACCGGTCAAACCACAGTCAATGACTTCCAGCTTGGAGGCTCGGTTTGGTAACAGTCGTATTACTATAGATTCCATCGGAAGAACCTTCCACCGTCATAGATATCATGATTGCACTCATGCATGTATAAGAGTGCCGACGGATCGCAAGAAAAATATTCAAGAAAACATTTTTCTTAGACGTGAGGTTCATTTGTAGTCCATGATTGCTGTTATATACCAGACCAAAAGTATTATATCGATATTTTCATAGCAAAGGTCTGACGGACTACATTAATTACTACCACCATTTGAGACCTTGACAAGGCCACATATACTGGGACTAATTATCTCTTTTCCCTCCGTAAGAAGAAAGTTTCACTTCTTCCCTAGAAACGCTCTTTTGTCGCAAAGACAACAGAGTGGGTGTTTTTCCTATCTCTCCAATCCTAATATATTTATACCTAGAATCAACTGTTATCTTTCCTACATATCCTCATAATATGTATTTCATTACTATTCCCGTTGCTATGTTCACACAACACACTTGAGGGACTCTTGTGCTTTGTACTATGTGAACAATTAGTAAAAAAAATGTTATTTATGGGAATTCATATTAAATATTGTAAGAATAGACTAGTTAAATTCTAAGTTGAATATCCTTCCTAGAAAATTAATTTAATCAGTGATTGATTGATTGATTTAATGTCATATCAACTCTCTGAAAAAAAAGAATCATTAAAAATATATGTTATTCTGCTTTCACAATTGAATACATGGTAAATGATACTCAGCATTTGTGCGCGTACATGTTTCTGCGGATACAATTATTAGAGATGATGATATATGTTTTATGCTGTTGTTTCGTTGAAGCTATATTTATATATATATATATATATATATATATATATATATATATATAGATAGATAGATAGATAGATAGATAGATAGATAGATAGATAGATAGATAGATAGATTGACAGATAGTAGTATAAAATTATCATCAAATATGAGAACATTTTAAGATTGTTGTTGTTAAAATGTCTGAAAGATAAATAATGTAGGAATAAATTGACTATTCTGACCTGCATCAATAGTAAAAGAAAATAATAACTGGTACATTTGATGAAGAATCGTTTACTCCAAAATCCATTGTAAAATATATACCGGGTTTAATAGCAAAATTGTCCAAATCTTGTCATTGTATAATTGTCCCTCCCGTAAAATGTTTAATATCTAAAAAAAAAACAAAAAACACTAAACTAATTGAGTTCCCTTTCTCCAGGTTTTCAGACAAGATGTTTGGCCATCTTGAAACGATTTTAAGTAAGAATCACTATAAAACATTTTGAGGTATTCAGCTAGAAAAAGAAAAAGTTAAAATTGTTTTGTGTCAGCTCCACTGTCTTCCGAATTGAGCAATTGTGAGAGGAAAAATATCTTTCAAGCCTTCAGTAATGGTACCAACGTTCATACTCCGGCTTCCATCTTAAAAGTGCATTTATGAACCATCAAGAGAACGGTTGAATAAGTTTGAAAAAGAAGGGAGATTAGAGAGGAAAACTGGATCAGGAGGTCACAACAGGAAGAGGGATCATCATTTCAACTTAGAGATAAAGAGATCAATTAGAAAAGATCAAACTCAATTCATAAGACGTTTGCCCCGTGAGAGATAAGTTTCAGCTATGGCAGTCAAAAGAGCAATGCAAAAAGACTTGAAAATTAAATCGTACGTAAAACCTGTGAGGAATCTTGCTACTCCAGGACAGAAAGTTAGAAGGGTAGAAAGGGCGAAGATCATCCTAAAATAGTTGAAAAATATCATTGAATATATATATATATATATATATATATATATATATATATATATATATATTAGGTTGGTGCAAAAATAATGTCGTTTTTTGACGTTCAAGATCATGTCAGAAAACCTAATATATATATATATATATATATATATATATATATATATATATATATATATATGTATATATATATATATATACATATATATATATATATATATATATATATATATATATATACATACATACATATATATATATATATATATATATATATACATACATACATATATATATATATATATATATATATATACATACATATATATATATATATATATATATATATATATAAACTTTATTTCAATCCTTCCTGTCCTTCTGAACCTTAGCTATGATTAATTAATGGTGAACATATCATTTTCGTCTATGATCGATTTCATCACGATACTTCTGTTAAGCTTAAAGAGTAATTATACATTCTTATTGCTCGAAGTAGGGTCCAGTAGTGTTATTAAAACCTAGGAGAATTCCAGTAAGTTATTTTTAATCATTTCTAAAATACAACGGTTCAAATCTTAGTCTAACAAATAGACAATTTCACTTTTACGCCCGGTATGTGAGTTTATGCGAATTCTAAACTCCTCATAGGGCCACCTTTGGGGGTAAGGTCGAAGACCAACCGCAAAGAACCCAACAGTTGAACAAGCGGATGATGATAACAGCAAGTCTCAACAGTTTAACCAGCTGACGAATAGGGCTACGCATAACGGACATTCTACAGAAGATGCCACACGATATTATAACAGAGTCAGTATCAGTCCGTTACAGTTTCGTAAATGGATTTTGCATGTCTCATTCCATATATGCATCAACGCCATCACCATAATGGAAGCGATCAGCAAAGAAGAAAATTATAGCGACAGCTATTAGGGAAATGTGATTAAATATACTTTAATGTTTAAAAAATTGTATTCAGTATTATTATGGTTTAGGTAATAAGCATTATAACATAGCACAAATAGCTATATTGTGGAAAAAGGAATTTTCGAAAATATGCGCATTATTTTACCTATTTATGGCTATTTTTTTAACTTTTATCAAAAACAACATGTAGTTATGGATAAGATTATACATTAATTACTAATTTTTTAATTAATAACTATTTGTGTTCAATACTTCAAATTAATAGCTATCTGTTGATGTGTTAAAATTTTGGAATAATGCAATAATGAAAATTTAAATTTCATCTCTCTGATAGATGTCGCAATCTGTAAATTCTTGGATAGAGATAAAGCCGACGGCGAGATAGATAGATAGATAGATAGATAGATAGATAGATAGATAAATAAATAAATAAATAAAAAAAAAAAATTGGCTATATTTTTAGGCGGTGTGTGCTCATTAACGGAGGTGGCATATTGATCTGACCGCGTAAACTATCTCAGCGTGTTGCCCTTTGGGGAATAGCTTCAAAGTCATACCACCGGTTTAGGAAAGCCTTGTAAGTGAAAAAAAATTGCCTACGTTTGTATGCCTTCGTACAAACACACACACATATATATATACTTGCTCACAGAGATGTATGAAAGAAAATTCCTGTGTGTGTCAACGTTGGGAAGTACGAAGAAATTCATCCCACACATGGATACAGGTTTTGTGATTAATACTGATGAGACAACATTGATCAGAAGCCGCCAAAGAGTTCAAAAGTATTGACCTTATCCATTCCTTACCCCGCCTTATTGCGCGCTCTCTTCGAGAAACCGTAACACCTGCTCAGCAGAGTTTCAGTTTAAACCATTTATTATTTGATCTGTGGGTTTTGTTTTTCGGCAATTTTTATGTGATTTTTTCTTTTGCAACAACTTTTTTTGTAGGATAACAATTTTTATAACTTGGAAATAAATTTGGGAATAATCCAAATTAATTGCAAAATCCAAAGAAAGCCACCCATGAAATAAAAATAATTGTTTGTACGGAAAGTAAGGACCTATGTACATCAAACTGTCTTTAAATTAAGTGGCGCCAGAAGAATTATGGTTGAATTTTTAAAAGGCAAGCTTAAATATTAATACAATACATAAATGCAGCGATCAAGTTTTAGTTCTTATATAGTTTATTGTTGCCTATACTCCTTCCTGACTATTTTGATGAAGGCCCAATCATTAGCCCTCCACAGGACCTAGCTTAAAAGACATATATATATATATATATATATATATATATATATATATATATATATATATATATATATAGGGGAGTCTAAATATAGAATCTGTGAAAAGTAGCTGTCTGCTTATTTTTTTTATTTATTTAATTGTTGACGCTTCGCTACAAGAAAAAGCTGAAACCTCTAAAATTTGTTATCATGGCACCTCTTCTGCGTGAAACGATGAATTGCCATTGTAACTAAAAAAACACGAATATCTGTTAAATAAAACGACATAAGTCCAGACCCTGCCATAAAGTCCTCTAAAATTTTGTATCACTGGAGAAATTGTTTATTGCAACTTTTAATATAACATTCTTTTTTATATGGCAATATCAAATGTCATATGAATGGCACACAGAATTTATATCAATAATAATATTATCAAAATGATTTAAGAATGCAGCATGTATGATTTTTAGAAGGCATTGCATTGGCTTCTACCATAAAATACATTTTATTGATATGACATTTTAATGACATTTTAAAAGTTATTCTTGTCCTTTATTGTAAAAGACAGTATTTTTGATATGAGGAAAATTGCAAAGCTTCTAAAATGTTGATGCTTATTTAATAAAAAAGCGATTACACTGTAACATGTCCACCATCATTTTATCTCTAATGGAAACCACTTAATTGAAGATATATATAAAATCCATTGCATTTTGGGACGCAGATTATTAATCTTTTTTTTTCCAACAGTAGACAAGATATCCATTTTTTAAAATTCTACCCTAATAATCATATTTCTATCTACCTGATTTTCCGCCATTTTTTAAATCTTGATTTTCGCAATTAATTAACGTCTTGTTGACTCCTACTATACTTTTTTCCGCAAGTCGTCGGGTACTATTATTCTCTGCGTTATTTTTAGAACAAGAAACATTGCCAAGGCGTGAAGGTATTTAAAATAATAACGGTGTCAATGGAAAAACTGTCTATTTGGCACTCAGATTTTTTTTCCGGCACGAAGGTCCATGTTTGAAGAAAAATTTATTCTCAGCGCATTTGTTGACTTTTTGGAAATATTCAAATTGACGAGTAATTTCTGACGTTTTTGTTTTGTTTTTTTAAAAACAGGAAACTTGTAAACAATTCTTATAAATCAAATTGATACTTCAACATAGACATGTTTTATTTGCATACATTTTAACATGGCGGACACAGAAAGAGAACTGCAGTAAAGTAATAAGTGGAAACGAGAAAGATGGTCTATCAATTGTAAGAAGCTTGAATGTGTGGTTATAAGAAAAAGGGATTGCGCAAGTTGCGAGCTACTGTATTCTCCCACCAGTAAAGTTAATTCACAGATTGTCCAAGAAAAATGAGTCTGTGATTTATAATCCATAACCGCTTGCGTTTCTCTAAAAATCTCCGAACAGAAAACATAGTTTACGAAATGTAAAATACATTTTTACCTATTTGTCTATCAGTGATTCTTCATGTATGTCTACTGCAAGCAACAAATTGAGACCGCCCTTCATTTTAAAAATACACACATTAAAATGAGATTTTTTGAATTTTTCTAAAGTAAAAGGTAAAATTTCACTAACTACGGTGTATTTGCTTTTATTTTTCAGTCTTTCGTCAAACACCTTTTACTTATAAAACTTTTGGATTTGGATTCGTCTGTCCACAATACATTTTGTTAAATTTTGAATACCTTGTATATAAAAAAATAATATTTTGCTTTCAACCTTTCTTCTCAGTAGACATTTTGGAGATTTTTTTCAGATTAAGAGAATCATAAAAAAGAACAATATCATTAGATTTTGCAAAGACATGCTATAACATCTGGTTTATACTGAGAAAAAATACACCTTTCAACAAGACAATAAAATATTTGTAGAAATTCCACTAACATATCGTTAAATATTTAGGATTAACGACTTTAACAAAATATCACATGAACAATCTTAAATATAAATGCTGTTCGTTATTTTAAGAAGTAAGGGGGTGCAAATGAAAAGAAAATTGAAATTGACAATTCTTCCCATTTCACTGAAATAGACTTTAACACGTGAGAATCTTATCGGCTTTTCTTTCTTTCTTTCTCAATTCATTTTCTCACTTAAACCAAGTAGCGTATTTGATATGTCTTTTTTCGCCTTGCCATTCGATCAAAACGGAATAGGTCATTATTCTTTCTTTCTTTCTTTCTTTCTTTCTTTCTTTCTTTCATATTTGCTTTTATTTTGCAGCCTTTCTCCAGGCTCCTCTTACTACCGAAAACTTAAAATTTGGTTTCGTCTGTTCACAATACATTTTGCTAAATTATGGGTATTTTGTATAAGAAACATTATATATATATACATATTACCATTAATCACTCAGTAGACTTTTGAGATTAGCAAAAGGGCTAGAGATTTGACTCAGATTAAGGAAATCATGAAAAAAGAACAATAACATTCGATTTTGCAAAGTTGTTCTATGCCATCTGATTTACGGATAATTGGAAAGAAATCACCTTTCAAGATGACAACGATTCAAAACACTCTTCTAAATTATGTCAAAAATACCTCGAATCAAATAAAAAAGGAACAAAACTTAACAAAACTTAAGAAATTATGACTTGGCGGCCTCAATTTCATGACCTCTCTCCCATAGAATTAGTATGGGATGAACTTGGTAGGAGAGTTCGAAGGGAATACCCCAAAAGCGAAAGTGAGCTTTATCAGTGCTTGAGGAATGCTTGGGAATGTCTGCCCTCGACTTTTTTTTTCAAAATCTGTTGGAAAGAAGATCAAGTAATTTAGTCAGGTGGCGGTTTTTGTTAATGAAAACAATATATGATGCTGCTGTATGACAATTTTTGTAGTTAAGTGTTTATTCTTCATCATTATAACGTTTATCTTTTACTATAAAAAATAAAAAATATCTCATTGTAAGAAAAGAATACCGGGCTGTTACGTGACATCTGTCCTTCTTTACGGCAGCGAATCTTGGACGATTTTCTCAAAGATGAAGAAGAGACTCGAGGCGACGAAGATGTGGTTCTACAGAAGGATGCTAAGGATATCATGGACCGATCGTGTGAACAACGATGAGACCTTAGAGAGGTTTCAAACAATGAAAAGGCTTATACTTAACATCAGGAAGGGGCAGCTGAAGATTCTGAAACACTTAATGAGGAAGGAGCGCCTGGAGGATCTGTTACTAACTGGCCGAATAGAGGGAAAGAGAGACAAGGGAAAACAACGCATGACATACCTAGCGACCTTAAACAAGTAGATGACAGAACGTTGTCTGGAGGGAGTGGCAGAGGGAAGGAACTTCTTGAGAGCTGCAATGGATAGAGGGAGGTGCAGAGCCATGATCGCCTACGTCCTGAAAGGACACGACATATAGAAAGAAAGGTGTATTTTTAATGAAATGCAGGGTGCCCTCAAACATTTAACATGTTATGTATGAATGTGCAATCAATTAAAACTAGTGGAGATAAAAGGAAACAAAAAGACACCTGATGTAATCTCTTTCTTCGGGGTTTAATCGGAGTTAATAGTCACAATTTTATTACTTTCCTGGATAAAATAACCAAAAGCAAACCAAAACAAGTGAATGTCATTACAGAGAGCTGTTATAGAGAACATGATTAACCGAACTAAAATAATTTATTTGTTCAAATTACTTTATAAGCAAGTCAGCAACATAAAACAAACACATATGAACACTAATTTCTTCAGCCATGCCGTCAACAAGCAAAAAATATAGGCTTAATTAACTTTAGCAAAATGACACAAGCAACCTTGGTGATACAAACAAAAGCAAAAATGAGAATATCATTAATTTATTCAACCGTAACCAGATGAATCCTAACAATAAACAAGATGAATAGCGCTTAAATATGTAGCCCACAGGTGTATATCATTAAAGATCGCAACAAACACCTTAGATTTATTATTTACTGGAATACGTTTAAAGGATTTAACTTAATCATAACCAATAATAAAACAAACACATTAAATTCTTACACTGGTCACATATCCACTACACTTTCTGGTAGGTTAACTTGTCACTATTCGAAATAGTTTACTTCGTGAACATATCGATCGCTACAAAACAAAAACCAACAGTAACTAACATAAGCCCAATAATAGCAGATTATACCAAAATACTACACAGTACGCACAAGGGCGAATACACACATTAAGTGTTGGAAAATCGGTGATGTACCTGCAATAACAGTTATTAATTTTTATGTTTTTATTTCAGAATTATAGATATCGCCATAGATTGTTAAAAATAAAAAGTTAAACAAGCTATAGTAAAGTTATTGAGTAATGCAGATTCAACGTTATTTTGTAAATCAAGGCAATAAAGCCACTAAGATGCAAGAGGTTACTTTGTGTGAAAAAATCTGAGAAAAAATTATTAAGGAGAGAGGACAATAAAATAACAGGAATTAATTAAGTAGACAGAAGATGACGATTGACATTGCATTTAAAATTTTGATGATCAAAGTTGATTAGGAAACAAGAATCCTGAAGAGAGACCCAGAAACTGTTAAAATAGAAGTTACAGTGACATCTAACAATTACATTGGCAATCTACGGGCAGTGGAATGTGAAATGTCTGTAGATTAAATAAAAGGTTCAGTTCAGAATTCCCTGTTGATTACCTAGATCGATATACACTTGAGGAAGGCTGGTGGACACAACGGCCGAAATATAGTAATAACAACAAAGATGAGGAGAATCGTCCGAACATAAATAATGTAAACAAATATTAAGGAAATGTGAATTTTCATTTAAATCGCAGAAAAGATTGTTAAATTCCATAACAATTCTCCTATATATCAGTGAATGCAGAACAATTTTCTCACAGACCTTATGCAACAGATATGTTGCTCTCCAGAAGGATGCTGAGAATATCATGGATTGAATAAGTGAGCAACTGAGAAGTATTAAAGAAAATGGAAGGAAACACGATAGTTACACATTTTTAAATTTTCCTTCTCAAGCAAGGCAACAGAGCCACTAAGACGCAAGAGAGAATATGAAAAATAGAAAACTTTATTAAGGAGAGAGAACAATAAAAGAACAGGAACTAAGAAAACAGGAGATAACGATTAACATTGCATATAAAATTTTTAAAGGACAAATTTAACTTGGAGGTACGAAGCCGGAAGTGAATTCCACAAGCGAGAGGGGCGAGAGAAGAAACTCTTAGCATAGAAATTACGGCTACGTCTAGCCATTTCAAATGTAAAATGATGAGACCTTGTCGACAAACTAGTACTGCGCTTAAATTCATAAAATCGAAGTAACCTAGAGGAAAGTTCATCCGAACAATT
>OZ038482.1:49876261-49878761 GCA_964036315.1 Acanthosepion esculentum | reverse complement strand
GAATGATCAGGTTAACAGAAAGTGCGACTCTGAAATCGGGAGGCACATTGGGATAGCGCAAGATACTTTCCAAAAGCTAAGCAAATATTAAAAACCAGGAAAATTTCGTTACAAAGTAAAGAGTACTGAACTATTGCGTAATATCAGTCCTTCTATATGACAGTAAATACCGGACAAGATATTTACAGATAAAGAGACTTGAGGAAACAGAAGAGTGGTTCTACAGGAGGATGCTAAGAATATCATGGACCGAACATGTGAGCAGCGACGAAGTTTTAACAGAAAATAGAAAAGCAAAAGATACTTATGCATAAGATCGGGAACAGACAGTTGCAATTTGTAGTAAAGATTGAAGGCAAGAGGGACAGAGGAAATCAACGTATAAATTATCTACCTAATAAGTGGATATCACAACAGGGTTTGGAGGAGATAAGAAGGTAAATTCTATTAAGAGTTACAAAGGTCAGGAAGTTGTGGAGAGGCAGGCTCGTCAACTTCCAGAAGGGAAGAGATGTTAATCGTCGCTTTACGGCAGGTTCCATACTTTTATATATTTGCAATCTGTTTATCTGTCTGTCTGTCTTCGTCAATGCAAACATATATATATATATATATATATATATATATATATATATATATATATATATATATATATATATATATATATATATATATATATATAAAATTAAGAAGGATTTAATGTTCACTGACCAGCTATTAAAGTTTCGTCGTTACCGACCTTTCACATTTTCCGAAAGGCTTACGGCCACATCACGTTGAAACACCAGTTCCTGTATGGTCACAGACGTTAAGCTAGGTCAAGCCTGGTCAGTACCTGGATGAGTGACCGTTCTGGAATACCAGGTGTTGTGAGCTAGGATTTACGGGGAGTGTAATGGAATATTTAATCGGAGCGCCGAGTTTCAATTCAATTTTTGTTCGTTATGTTTACTTATTTGCAAACACCCATAGGAAAGTTATGAATCCACCTCTTCTCTCCCCAGCTATGGGTTAATTAGTAAAACTTGTATCGCTAAACCATTAGGATCTAAAAGAAAAATGTTACATTCTAAAAATATTTCCTGGTTTTAAATAAGCTAAAAGCCGTAGAAAACGAATCAATAAAGAAAGCAATCTTTGTTCGAGAATAATTAATTAAATTGTGAGATGACAAAAAATGCATGTTTTTTATTCTAATTATTTACGTAAAATATATACTGAAACAAGTTTCTTTCAGACTGCTTTGAGGTGCTTCAATCGGAATGCTTTATGAATATCTACATCGTGATAGGATCTCTATTTTTTATTTATTTTATTTAATAACTCCTATTCTTTAATCCTGCCTACTGCTAGTTTCTCCTCCTGTATATATGACAATTACCAGATCCCACTTCATAGCTTTAAGCTTTTTCCTTAATTTTCCAATTTATAACAGGAGAGATATATTCATACCCTTTTTTAATTTTTCTCTTACGTCCTACACATATCTCAAAAGCGCATTCCTGGTTTTTTTTTTTATATTTACATGTCTTTATCGATTATGATTGTGGAGTTTTAATTTTAAATGTCTCTTCGTAGAACGAATATAAATTTTAACTTGAATGCATTCAAACTCAACGGACGCCTTATAAACCAGATTATCCTTCAAGCAATTCCCACTGAGGGGCCACAAATAATAGTTTTCTGTAATTACACATTTCATTTTGCATTTCGGATTCTCGAGTCGGAACCCTATTATGTTTTGTTTTTTCGGGGGTTTTTTTTCACTAATATGGTAATATTTGGCATACATCTATAACATTATTTAATATCATCTTTATTAAAAGCGCGATGCAAGGGAGATTTCTTACGGAAATATTTTTCTAGTTGCATGAAAGACTTTAAGCTAGTTTTTGTGTTCACGCCTAATTGAAGTTGTCGTAAACTAAATCACATTTAATTTTCTGTTGTTTTTTTTTTCATTTTCTGTTTATTTTTTTTTTCCATTTCTCTTTATTTTATTTTATTTTTCGTTTTCTCTGGCGTTCTTTTTTTCCCTATAATTTAAATTAGATTTATGATGCGCCAATACAAATGCTGCCCCGTCTTTGATTTTATTAGATATAATTTCGTTCGACTAGTCAGTTTATAACCTATACTCAATAAATAAGTCACTGTGTGTTTATCTAAAACTAAAAATAAATACGCTAAAATTCACCTTCATCCCGGCGGCTTAGTGGTAGAATTTCCGACTGACGCCAATTCAGTCGGGTTTCGATCCTAGCTAGAGGCAGCCGGACGTCTAGCCACACTGATGAGCTGTGATACAGCGAAACAGTCTGTCTGTGGATGACAATAATATATATATATATATATATGGAGAACCTACGCATTTTTTACAATCCAAATAAATGACACATTTTTTTCATTCCGTTTTGTTTACGCTAGATATTTTCATACCGTGTGTGTACGTATTGTTCTGTAGTTTTCGGATCAAGATTGCGGCATCTGTGTTACGTTT
>OZ038482.1:49868761-49871261 GCA_964036315.1 Acanthosepion esculentum | reverse complement strand
GTATATGTATATCATTGATAGTGGCGAGTGTCTCGAAACGAATTCGTTGTCGTTGCATTCACTTTTGTAAAAATATCCTTGGGAAGGTACGGATCCATCCAACTCTCTCTCCAGTTATCATTTTCCTAATGGAATAATAACGGGACCGATTCATTCTTTCCATCTTCTAAGTAATGGAGTATCTTAATGATTGATTTGTAGACATTTTTTTTAAATATCTCTTATTTGTCTTCACTTAATCAGCAATATATCATACGTGTTTTACTGTTTTTGTATGGTTCTTAATCCGTCAGTCCTAAGAAAAACTCTAAAGTACGAATTATGGCGTAGCTATAAAAATACGAATACCGTATATACTCGTATAACGCGCAATCTTTCATATGGTGCTACTCCCAAATTTTCACTTATAAAAACTGATTTCATCATGTATCTCGTGTATCGTGCGAGTTCCTATTTTGAGAGACCAAATTACAATAGACTAAACTCTTTTCCTCTATCTCTTTATGCCATCTTCTAGTTAAATAAGTTAAAGAAGCAAAAGGGAATGATACAATTATCGTTAGTAACGATATACTAGTTGCGTAAACCCGTACTGCCATAAACAACTGAGCGAGAAACAGCTAAACATCTTATAAACGTAAACAATAGAAAAGATGCATATTCTCTAGTTTGCACTTTATAATAAGATAGTAATATGTGAATATTACGTGCATCATTATTGGATACAGTTAGGTAAAACATAAGTTTTGTCAAAATCATGTTTATTTAAACACAGCTGTACATTTGACTACAGTAAATGGATATATAGTTTGGTCCACGGCGTAGCCAGGGCCACCAGTACATACGCTAATTTTATATCTCGTGTATGACGCGACCCCCTAAAAATTAGCTTCAAAATTAGGTTTTTAAAAATCGCGAGTATATACGATATCTCTTATATATTTGCCTGTCATAAGTAATTTCTGTATTTGAGAACTAATTGTAATGAATGTTTCAACCTAAATAGTAAATATCGGTAGCACTTATGAATATATTTGGTGTGCGTGGCAATGACAGCGTACACAGTGGATTAAATGGAAAATGTGGTCCACCTTCCCAACGCAAAATCCACCTAAAGCAAGAATAAGACGAGAAAACATTTTGTAATACACTTGATATTTTTATCCACCCGCCATTGAGTATCTGCCGTTCGATTAGTTGATGAACCAGAAATTTTACACATTTTACATGAAAATTGATATTGTTCATGGTTAAAGTTTTTTTAACCATATGCTATTGTTTAGACCATAACGGTGAATATAATCTCCTGCAGGTATGTCATCCTTTATTTCTTAATCAAATTAATGGATATCTATTCACACTGTCTTCTTTTACTGCATTAGCGATATTTTGTGATGGATACGTATTCTATTTTTTTTTATTGAGCATTCTTATTAGAGTTATTATATAAACGAAAGATATGTAAAATATTTTAGTGGGTGTTGTTGACTATCATTAATCTGGGTATTTTCTCGGGATGCAACCTAAATATTTTTATTTTAATTTTCTCTTTCAATAATGATTTATTAACAAGGCTTCATATATGAAGTAATTCCTATCTAAACATGACTGATTGCAATGAAATGTGTTATGAATAATAATCTGGTTAATACTATCCTTTCAACAATCTTTTAAAAAATCTCCATGTTGTTTTTCATCAAAGTATTTTGGTTTGAGGGTAAAACCTGATTTTGTTCTAATTTACCGAGACATTTGACTGAATTTCAATGCAATGGCATTCCCATTTATTAACCGTTAGAAATGTTATGTCTTTTCTTGTTTTGAGTAATATTTTACCCGTAGCCATGTAAGTTATCCTTACAACAGGGAGATAATAACCGACAAAAAGCAATTTTCTTTGAAACGGGTCACTTTCTTGTTTCGTAATCAGATCCTGAAAAATGCATATATTCGAAATAAATTCCTGAAAACATATCCATGTGATTTAAAAATTGTAGTAGTCACTATATTCTGAAGATGAATTCGAAAAACAAGTTCGGACCTCAAACGTCTATTACAAAACGCTTTTATGCTAAAAGATTTATCCAATGAAAACAAGATTCAAATGTTTGTTGAAAACTTTTTCGCATCAAAACCCAAAATGTATCGAAGTACCAGATAAGCGGCAACAAGTCATTGCAAATAATTGCTAATATGTAACCTAATAAAATTTCATTGTATTTTATTTTAAGAATAAAATTGATAATCAAAAACGGAAATTATTTATAACTCAGGCTCATATATATTATCAGTTTTATTCTCCACAAATTAAATATTATTCAATCATATATTACCCATTATTTGCGATGACTTATTGCTCCTGATATATATATATATATATATATATATATATATATATATATATGTTTGTGTGTGTGTGTGCGTGTACGTGTGCGTGTGTGTTTGCGCGTGTATGTGTTTACTGAGAGAGAAAGAGAAAGATTCATTGTATTTTAGTTTA
>OZ038482.1:49853761-49866261 GCA_964036315.1 Acanthosepion esculentum | reverse complement strand
ATGTGTGTGAGCATGTGTGTGTATGTGTGATTACGTGTGTGTGTGTGTGCGCGCACGCGCGTGTGTGTATGTGTGTGTGTGGATTTACTGAGAGAGAAAGAAAGAGATATGGATAGATATAACTTGCTTGAATATTTTTACTATAAACGTTATACTTAATAGATGCCCTTGTTTGAGTAGACTATGCTTGTGCGGTCCCTGTAACAAAGTGGACCAAAATTAAAAATTACGCATGAATATTAAGTCCTAAATTATTAATTATCCTAGAGATAGTTAATTTATTTAAAGGACCTTATAAAAACGGATAAATACTTAAATTCAATCAGCATAATAAACAAATATCAAGCAAAGAATTCTACCTTAATATTTGAGTAGATTTGGACACTCAGAGGTGGTGTAAAGGTTAACAAGCTTGTCTAGCTAGAACAATTACGAGTAATGAGTTCGATCCTCACTGGGTGCCCCATACTTTCGGCCTTGTGCAACATTTTAGCTACGCTTGGAAAATCCCTATTTGAGTAGATTTATCGGCCTCGATACAATAATGTTAATTGAAATTAATAATTAAAGGTAGTTCCCCAACTCGACATGAATATTAACATTGCCAAATGCTAAGATACTGGTTCCACTAGAAAACATGTAAGTATTTTATGAGGGGCTCGGTATTTGTTACTCTTGCTTCTAGATTGATCCGGCACTGAAATGGACTTCCAGGGATGTATACACAAGCTGGTGTACACACAAATATTAAATTTCTGTTAACAAGAAATAATGGTTGTTTTATTTGTTTGCTTAGCGGTATATCAACTCCTTATAGCTCATTTAATGACGAAATTTAATTTTATTGGGAGAATTTTTTTTTTTTCAAAAGTGCATTGCTAGTAATATTTTTTTTTTTTTTTACAAAAATGTGTTGCTGGTATTTTAATATATATATATATATTGCTGTTAATATATTTTAATTATTTTTACAAAATTGTATTGCTGGTAATTTTTTTACTATGAAAATGTGTTGATGTTATTTTCTATAAAAATGTATTTTTACGCTTTCATGGATTTGAAGGTTAAATATTTGCCCATAGCTGGGGCCTTAACAGGTGCTACCACACCGGATCAGGGTGGATTTGGGAACAACATCGCCCAAAAACCTCGCGATTACAGTTATTGCTACCGGACGTAGTTCCTCGACCTTTCCAGGACGAGGAAATAATGTCAAATCAATGAAATCTACTAATTACTTTCATATATGCATATATATATATATATATATATATATATATATATATACACATACATATGCATACACATATATATATAAATGTATATATATATGTATATATATGTATATATATATGTATATATATGTATATATATATGTATATATATGTATATATATATGTATATATATGTATATATATACTATATATATATATGTATATATATATATATTATATATATATATATATATATATATATATATATATATATATATATATATATAAATAGATAGATAGATATATATAGATAGAGAGAGAGAGATACAAGTAGCGTTCGTGTATGTAATTTATGTGTGTAAGTGTATCATAATCATAATTTATCTACAAGGGTTTCAGATGATTTTTTCGCAAACAGGGAGAAACATTCCCTCGATAAGACGGAATGTCAAAGGGACTTTTTAACAACCTTCATTCTTCGGCCATGTTTATTGCTTTAAAAATGTCTAAACCCATAAAAGTGAATTTATACATTTTCTTTTGTCTTGAGAATTGACAGCAAAAATAATAAACCTTATTTATTGTTTATTTACACTATTTCTTTATTAAATTATTTATTGGAATGATTGACAAAACACCGCCTTATGGTCAATTTATTCAAACTTTATAAAATGGTAAATAATAAGGATTTCCTTTTAGTTGGTTCACATATTCTAATAATTTAGTAAATGGTTATAAATTTAAGAATAAAAATATTTTCACATTTATTTATAAATTGGTAAATGATTAATATCTCATTGCATTAGCTCTAACTGTATTATGTTTTAGAATTTTGTAAATATAAAATTATTCTTGTAAATAAACAATCTAATAAATAGTGTTAATATTTTTGTTTGCCAATGCTCAAGAACAGAAATATACAAATTCACTATTGTATGTTTATGTCTTATTCCAATCCTAATTATCGCTTTTTAAAACAATAAACACTGCCGAAGAGTGAAAGTAGTCAAAGAAGTAGCGGTGTCATGGGTAAAACCGTCCGTTTGACACTACGTTTTATTGCCGGCACTTTTCTCCGTGCTTGCCTATATATTTTTTAATCGTTTCCCCCAAGCAAGGTGTCAATGCCACTAATACGCAGGAGAGTTGAAAGTGGGGGTGAAAATAACAGAGAATCAGCAGACTAAGAATGGGGAGGATTGAGGAAAGGACAAAAAAGAAACAGGTTTCAAGAAGTCAGAGGACGGAGATTGACGTTGCATTTAAGTTTTCGGAGATTGTAGTTATCAGGGAAGTTTAGAAATCGGATATGAGTTCCACAGGTGGGAAGGGCGATAGAAAAACCGTTAGAGTAGCAGTGTCGGTTTCATCGAGTTAGTTCAACCGTAAAAACGGTGATACCTGGATACCAATCTAGTAACGCGCTTAAATGCATGTAGACCTGATACCAGGGGAAAAAAACTCATCAGAGCAGTTGCCTTGAAAATATTTGTAGAAAGACAGAGGGAAGCCACGTCAGCTTACTGAGAAAGTAACTGATGTCAAAATGCCTGATCAGAATCGATTATATTACAAGCCCTTTAGATTTTGTCAGGAATCAAGAGTAGGAAAACTAGACTAGACATGACAGCAATACCTGGCTTTTGATCTGGGGACGTTTTTACCAATTAAAATCTTCAGGCTATTGCGTTCAAGAAGGAATCAGACTGTCGCCTCTTGGTTCTGACCACAGCGTCCTCTTTTACGATATTAAGAATTTTTCCCACAAAATGTAGCATGTCTCAAAACTATAATTCTATCATATATATATGAAACAGCCTGTCGCCTCTGAGTGTTGACTTCAGTGTTCACTTTTAAATTTATATTTACATACGCTCTATCTCTGATATTGAGCAAATTATCCCATAAATATAGCACACCTTAAAACTATATATATATATATATATATATATATATATATATATAATGATAATACATAATTATAAATAGTTTTGAACAGAAAAAATGCATTTTTCCCTAAAGGTAACATTTTTCTCCCAATATCTCATCCTGAGAATTATTAACGAGATTCGCGGAGTAATAAATAAACTGGGAGGAAACGAGGAAATACGAATGAAGTACAATTTACTATTAAAAAGGGAAAAAAAATTTCTTACCATTTTTTCTCCCATTTTAATATTAAATTGTATCTTAGTCGTAGTTCCTCGTTTCCACACAGTCTGTTTATTCTGTCTTCACGAACCTCATTAACCTTTTACGAAGTCGCCAAGGATTCTTCTGATGAGGCGTTTGCCGGAAAAGGTTACCTTTAGGGGAAAAATGCGATTTGTCTGTTCATATATATATATATATATATATATATATATATATATATATATATATATATATATATATATATATATTGCCAACATATACCCACTGTTTGGAATATAATAGTTTTTCATTAGTTGGACGTGTTTTAAAATTATGTTTTGCTTGATTTATTAAGTACGAGTTTGTTTACATATATTTGTTTTTTACCAGCATCTGATTAAAATAAAACCTAATGAATGTACAAAAATGGGTTAGGCCACAGTAAAGTATCACCATTTCCAAATAACTGCAACAATATCAATTCTTACAACGGAAGGCATTTTTAATGTCGTCGACGAAATTATCCATATTGTTCCATTGCGTTTGAATTATGAAGACTGCGTCTTTAGAGAATTAAGTGAATTTAAAATAATATTCAGATATTTGTAAATAGATAAGATACATTACCCACTTTTAATCTCCTGAGTCTATTTTATATCATGATAAAGTGATGTTATTTTGCAATTCATATCTTTGAACTGTTTTTTTTTATCATTGTATCCTAAGCAAGGCAATCAAGCCACTAAGACACAGTGTGGTTACATAGTGTGAAAGGATACGAGAAAAAAAAAACAATATCAAGGAGAGAGGACAATGAAAGATCATGAATTAAGCAGACAGAAAATAATGACTGACATTGCATTTAAATTTTTGAATATGAAACTTGTTGACTGGAAAGCAAGAAGCCTGAACAGATTTCCACAAATACGATATAAGAAATTGTTAGAATATAATTTACGGTTACAGTTCAGTTTTGCTATATCAAAAAATATTTCTAGCACGACACAGTTCAGTCTTCTTGCTTTCCAGTCAACTTACATCTTCAAAAATTGAAATCCAATGTCAGTCATTATTTTCTGTCTACTTAATTCATGATCTTTCATTGTCCTCTCTGCTTGATATTGTTTTTTTTTCTCATATTCTCTCACACTATGTAACCACATTGTGTCTTTGTGGCTTAGTGGCTTGATTACCTTGCTTGGGATCCAATGATTTAAAAACAACAGTTCAAAGATGTAATATCCATCAAATAGAAAAAATATAATTTAATAATCATAAATTGTCTGTTACCTTTAATAAAGTAAGTATATAAAAATGACTCACCTGAAGATTGCATGAACTGCATGAAACTTCGAGTAATGTTATCGACGTTGGATATTATGTATATTCACTAATATACACTTATAGCTCTGTTTCACAAAACTGAGCACTCTTTTATATGTGCAAGTATTTGTGCGTGTTGCAATTTTTTATCCTATCCAACCATATATATAAGACAAGTCCTGAAGAGTGAACATGTTATCTTGATGTGCTCACGAAACTATATAGTAGGCATGACTGGACCAACACAACTCAGCTAAGTAATAAACTTCTCCAAATTAATTCTATTAACGTTCTTTCCCAACTTTTCATATCGAGCACTTTATTACAAAACATGCCTGCCCAAAAAGATTTTTCACCCGGAAAAACAATCAGCAATACTGGTACTTAATATTATAGATAGATAGATAGATAGATAGATAGATAGATAGATAGATAGATAGATAGATAGATAGATAGATAGATAGATGGAAATATTGTGTATTTTGGGAGCAATTATTCTTTTATACAATTTTCCTTAAAATGACAGACAAGATACTGCGGCTAAGTTTGTTTTTTTATTTATTTATTTTAATATTTTCTATAAGAACACACGCAAAAGTAAATAAAAAACTTAAGTTCAGTAATCTGCCAGTCGTTTTTAACGAAAAATGCATACACACACACATAATTTTTCTGGCTTTTGGTTCATTAAATTTATCTAAATATTTTAAGTAAAATTCAAACTCAACATTTAGATATTTGTAAAAAGTATTTCACATAGTCCGCTAATTTTACCGTCTGAAGGCAACTTCACTATTCCGTGCTTCCAGATAGTGACATCTTTCTAAGTGATCAACTATTTTAAGAGCTTTTTACATCCTTGCAGAGAATTGAAATTTTTCTCGTTTAGAGAATTTTGTAACGACTGGAATAACTGATAATCCAAAGTTGCAGTGTCGGGCAAATACGGCAGGTGTAGCAGGACATTCCAGCTAAGGAGACCGGCTTTTGTATTGGTTAACGCTGACGCATTTCGTTTTAAACAGGATCCTTTTAAATCTATATTGTTGTAAACAACCCATTTTTCATTATCTACGATCGTTCATTTCAACATAAAATTGGCGTGTTTGTTGGCTTTGAGCAGAAAATCACGGATTGAAATGCAACTCAATAAACTTCTTTCGTTTAATCGTGAGTCACCCAAACATCGCAACGTTTCATGTATGCAAGTAATTTTGAAATTCCTTCCGACGCTCAAAGGAGATATGTGAAGTATCTCTGCGATATCCCGTGTTGTGTAAGCTAGATTATTTTAGTCAGCCTTGCTATTTGGTAATCATTAGCAACTGTAAGCCTGTTGGAATATTTTAGATCTTTCAGATCAAAATTTCCACTTTTCAACCTAGAGAAACATTTACAAACAATACTCTTAGCTCTGACATCATCTTCTTAAAAGACGGTTATTTTTATTTTTTGCTGCTTGTTCAGTCCTTGTTTCCTATCAGGAAATAAAAGAACATCAGAGAGGAAAATTTATTTTAGTTTCCACCAATTTAACTTTTAACATAATAATTAAAAAGTAATTAACATAAAACATCCACCAGTGAATCGTACAGCAAGAAACGTTAAAATGTCAAACACCTGAATATGTGTATATGTTATTAATTTCGGATCAAAAGGACGTGTTCAAGCGCCCCCTACACGTCCTTCACAGATGAAGAGGAAACTTGCAGCAACAGAAATGTGGGTATACAGAATAATACTGAGAATAGCTTGGATGGATTGCGTAAGTAAGGAGGAAGTTTTAAGGAAAATGCAAATAATTTACACTTAAAATCAGAAAGCGACAGTTGAAAGTTCTGTGACATATAATGAAAAAAGAAGGCTTGAAAAAATTAACAACCACAAGACGCATCGAAGCCAAGTGAAATACAGGGAATTAACGAGAAATCTACCCAATGATCTTGTATATAACTGGTGTTCAGTCTGAGTCAATAGATGTCCTAGAACAACGAATATCAATCTGAGGAGTTCCATAACGTTATGGTAAGGTGATGCCACCTACTCTTATCTTTTCATTCTGCTATCCCATGATTTTTGGCATACTAGTGTACATCAGCCCTAATCATTATCATGAGTTGAATTTTGCAGAGATTTGGACAATTCCTATAATACATGCACTCCCTCCATATCGGTTGAAAGAGACAAGTACATGTACCTTCGGCTTGCAGTAAAAATGTTATGGTTGAAAGCGACTTACGCACGAACGACTCCACTTGGTCAAATAGGAGTTTACGTGCCGTTGGTACATTACTGATGCCATGTAAATCAGTAATACCTTCCGCATGGTTGGTTTTATGCGACTAAGCTGGTTCCACCACCGAGATTTTCGGTAGGGAATGGTGGCTGAAAAATCCAGCCTGACTTATAAAAAGACCTGCCAAAGAGTGGACGGACCTTCTTCTGATTACTCTTTACTCTTCCCGTTCATTATTAACCTTTCTCTTCCTAATTCTTCTACACCCTGTAAACCCTTGTGTCTTAGTTGCTTTACAGCCTTGCATGCGGTGAAACAGTTTAAAATAGAACGAAGTGAATAGACAGAGTTTTAGACTGAATCCGAACTTGTTCATCGATTCCGATTTGCGCACCCATCGTTATTAAACCAATTTACGCCTACCGACCGCATTAATCAGCCTAGCATATATATTTGTTAACGCAGAAGAACATTGATGCTAGTAAATAAAAAGCTTTTCAAGAGCTACAAAGACATAGTTTAAGTCCAGTTATCTTTTCTTTTTTTTTAAAATCATTTCACCCCATCCAAGGTGGGAATGTCAGTAGTACGTAAGGACTTACAGGGAGTGAAAGTGAGTGAAAAGACTGGGAATAGAGTGGATTGAGGAAAGAACAAAAGTGAACTGGATTCAAGAAGATAGAAGAGGGCAACTGATGTTGCATTTAAATTTTGGAAGATTGTAGTTATCAGGGAAGTAAGTAAACGGAAGGGAATTCCACAGGAGGGGGTGAAAGAAAATAAATTTAATTATTTGAAAAGTAAATGGGTGGGACCTCCATATCAATCTAGTAGCACGCTTAAATTCATGCTGTCGGGGCACCAGGGAAAGAAAAAAAGCTCGTCAGTGCAGTTGCCATGAAAATATTTGAAGACAAAGATACGCCACGCCACGTTGGCGAGAGAGTTCTAAATGTTTATTTAAATATATGTAGGATTAAGCAAAACGAACTGCGACGTGAGAATGGAAATAAAGTTATAAATGTTTCCAATTTTTGTGTATCATCTTTATTCTTCAAAAAGAAAAATACCATTATTCAATTATAAGAGGACTGTCTGAAAAGTAACGGGACTGGGTGTGCTTTGTGGGTTATGGGCTAAAAAGGGACTGTGTTATTATCTAACATGATATCTTGGGAGTATTTAACTGTAAACTTAGCTTTCTGCAACCATTGCACATTCTTTTCACATGCTTTTGGTTTCACTTCTTCTTTTTCAGGTCCTTCAGCCGTGAGCACTGAGGAACGAACGATGAACACCGAGTAACTACTGATTCTGAAATTTGGGGCCGGATTGGGGAAGAATCCAGTAGAAGCACTTGAAATTTTACAGCAAGTATATGGAGATACGTGTTTTGAGGTTCAAAGAGAGGCGCCTGGAGATAGAAGATAACCCCAGAAGCGTTCGGCCTTTAAGATATACTCACCGTTATTTGTAATTGACTTGCTACCCCTTATCGAGCAGCACTTCGATAATATTTTAGCAAAATTCAGTAGGTGCTCACGAAAAAGCTTTCGCTGGACCTGATTGGTCCGGTGAATATGGCGCGTTGGGTAGGACAGACCGACCGAGTTCCATTTTCTTTTTCCCTGTGTTATTTCTGCTGCATGCGGCCTTGCAATTTCAATATTTTTTCTTTTAAACCACAGCGTACGCTGTTACTGTCGTGCTAAAACTAAATTTATTCTTAATGCTACTTATGATTAGTAATTAGATTACTATCTTCAAATTAACAACTTGTTCCTGAAAATGAAAATTCCTTGTGACGTAACTTAATATAATGATGATTTTGCAAAAAAGAAAATCAAGTCATTGTGTTATGTAAAATAGAGCGCAAGAGGGAATTCCTTATCCTTCAATTTTGAAGTCCATTTTGCTAACACAGCAAATGATAAGCTTCGGTTGATACAAGAAAAAACTGAACACAAAAAAAAAGCGGATTACACGTGACAAATATGGCGGTCGGTGTTTGTCACTTCGAATTGAAGCGTACTTGTGTAGACTGTTAATTCCTCCGAAATACGACACCTGTGAAATACATGTGGCTTATCATACGCTACATTGGTGCTTGGTCTAAAGCTGGAGCGGCATGTGTTATCCGGGATCAGCAGACCATGACGCACTTTTGTGTGGGTAGGAGAACAAGCTGGGGGGTCGGAGACAGATCTTGCGTACCCTAAGGTAAAAAATGAAAACGATGACAAATAGTATGAAACAGGTGGGATCAACATTTCACGGGTGAATGCTTCGGTGCTGGAAGCAAAAACCGTGAGGAATAGTGGGGGCGAGCTGCCAGGAGAGATGTCATGTTCATAACAAGAGAGGAGCCATATGGGGGGGAAATATTTGTGCGTGCTGGCACCATGTTTGCCTTTATGAGTGTTCGCATAACCACTAAATTAAAGGGAATATGTACCTTTACAATTGTGTGAGTGTGTGGTTATTTAATGAACTTAGAATATTTTGGTCCGAGACAATAACATAATAACACGATAATAAATTTATGAAATAGAAAAATAACACGATAATAAATTTGTGAAAAAAGGATATATGTATACAAAGGTAAATTTTCTTTTTTTTAAAATACTCACACACAAAAGACAAAAGAAAAACTTTTTATGCCAACACATTTTCTTCCTGAAGGAACTTTATCGAGGCAAGTGTGGAAGTTTTATTTAGTAAGCTGTATTTATTTAGTAATCGTAAGTTATAAAGTGTAATTTTAAAAATTAAACGTCTTTCTTGAAGCTTTTATATTTGTTTTAATTTCAAGCTAACAGATCTAATTTAATATTTCTAATAAGCCAAACACTTGGCTGTATTATAAATGAATTTTAATTGATTGGAATTAAAATTTTTAAACAGTAAAATTGGCTGATTTTAGACATATTCACAATTTTCTTCTTTCAAAAATAAAAATATACTAAACTGAAACTTTATTTGAGAAAGATTTCCTAATTTATAGTTCAATTAATCTAACTGGAAACAAATATTACTGTTAGTTTAAAATATTGCAGAAAATACGTAGGTGTGAGTTTTTATCTCAATATTCTTATGTTTGGGAATATTTTCCTACTGAGAAATTTTTGTAAAAATTATCTAAGTACTTTAGTTTTAAATTTACTATAATTACCGCTCTTGATTTCTGATTGCGTTGTGTATGGCCATCCGTATTTTAAAAGAGGTCACATTTATACACTTTTATATTTTAAATTCCTTTTAAAATACTGGTGATCACTGAATTGTAGTAAGCCTTTTCATTTATGATTAGTAAATATAGTTTTTACTTTATAACAATAATCACCTAAACGTTAAAAATTAATACAGAATTTTAAAAGATTTAAAACTTTATAAATTATTCTAATGAATTTTTATTTTAAATGAGAACAATTTTTGTAGAATTCATTACTCATTGATTTTGTTTTCTTTGAGTCTATAGAGTCCATAATATACCTTATTCATAAAAACAATTAAAAGTTTTTTTTCTAATTAAATAATATCTCTCTTTTTTTCATTTTTTAATTCACAATTCAGAGCAGATTTTTGGAAACTGGGAGAGTCTGAGTTACAAAAAAAATTTGATGATTTAAATTCTCCAAGGACTTTTGCTTATAACTCATATAAAAAATAAGCCATACAAAAATGAATTAAGTGTGTGTCTGTGTGTGTGTGTGGGGGGGGGGGTAACAGATGTGACAAGAAATTTCAGCAAGAATTTCAAAAACCGGAACATTTATAAAATTATTTCATTAAAATTGGAGAATTAATTGATTTTTGCAAGAATTTCCAAATCAATGTTTTTCATCGCAAAAGGACGCTAAAATTCCCTATACCACTTTATAGTCACCCACTGACGCAAAAAAAAATTTGAAAGTTCTAAAAAGGATTAAAAATATAATTTAATAATTAAAAACTCCATTGACTATTCGTGTTAAGATTAACATAAAAACATTTTGACGATAAAACTGTGTTTTTATTATCCAGTATGCTCATTTTCATCACCTATGGTCATTTTGTAGCGAATCTTTGTAAATATATATATATATATATATATATATATATATATATATATATAAAAATGAACAGAGAAGTCAACACTTAGAGGCAACAGTCTGTTTCATGCTAGATGCAATCGTCAGGCCTGACGATTGCATCTAGCATGAAACAGACTGTCGCCTCTAAGTGTTGACTTCTATGTTCACTTTTATATTTACACACGCTCTATCTCTGATATTGAGCACTTGATCCCATAAATATAGCACATTTTAAGACTATATTTATTCATATATATATATATATATATATATATATATATATATATATATATATATATAAATTTAGGTATTAATACATTTAACAGACAAGATCTGTCTGCTTATTATTGTATGTTTCCAATTTTTGGATAACGTATAGTATAGTAGGATATAAGTTTTTTATAAACTGTCCAAAGTTCATGTTTCTTCTGTTGGTTTATTCAAGTATTTTCGACCGTTTCACTCATTATCAAGAACTCTATGCTTTTATTCTTGCGGGCAAGTTTCCGCTGGAAAAGACTGTTATTTTGTTTTGTTTTTTCGTTGTTTTTTTTTTAATATCTCCAAATTGACAGCATATGTAACGCTTAAAGGGCGCAAGACCTTATTTGATTTTAGTATTTGATTTTTTCAATATATTTTATACAGACTTCACGGAATGACCACCTGTGATGAAAGATAGATTCTGATAAATCCTCAAGCAGAAATAAATAAACTTCCGATTTTATTGTGTTACCACATCTTAGTGGGGTCATGCCCGTAAATTGAAGTATGAACAATATACGTTCATTGATAATTAGTATTTCTGTGTAGTGAATATGTGTGCCATAAATTATCTATTAATATACGTATATCGATATAATGTATGTGTTGCATTGAGCAAATTGTTATTTTCCTGTATTTATATACAGACATAGACAATCAGATAATCATGTCATTAGTGCTGATTTCAGACAGAATAATGTTGAACTGCTTGCTAAGATCATTGCATTTTAAAGGCAGCAGTTTAAGGGCAAGTACGAATCTAGGAATTACAACATGGACCGCTGGGATTGGTTTACTGTAATAGGGACTTCACATATGCGCGTTTGTTGTCAGACGCCAACGACGTGCGTGTACATCCAATGATCTCGCACCAGAATCACTAAGTGTACTGAATGGTGAGCATTTATTAATAAGAGCATCGATTGATTTTCATGCAAGCGATGGTCGTTTGCATTTGCACCATTGTCTTGAAGAGCGACATGTTCTAGCGTTTGTTCATCTACAATGCACGAGATCAAAATCTGGCATCATGGTTTTTGTTGCCATAACTCTTGCTCAGCTTTGAACTTTTTTTGATGTACCTTCGAACAAGCACTGTTTACGTCCAGAACAACATTCTACTTATTCTACTGCCAATCACACCGACTTCCTTTTAAAAGTAGTCGTGATTTTCCAGCAGGATATCCGCCCACATGATCATCTTCATTTTTGTGCTTTCAGTATGGCTCTACAAAACTTCCTGTCCTTTGTTGATCT
>OZ038482.1:49791261-49848761 GCA_964036315.1 Acanthosepion esculentum | reverse complement strand
ATATATGTTTGTGTGTGTGTGTGTGTGTGTGTGTGTGCGTAATTAGGCAGCAATCCTTCTTTCATGCACATTTCATTGAATACGACAGACAAGGTTCTTTGATTTAGTTTTTATACAAATTCTCATATGATCTAATATTTCTTTTCTTTTCAGATGATAAATTATATAAAACCTACCCAAATGTTCTTTTTTCCGTGCGCTCTCGGCTATACATTTAACCATTTTCAACGATGAAATATTTTAACTGTTAAATAAGAAATAGTTTATTGCATTATGTATTTATATAAAGTTTTCATTTTCCAAACACGGTCAAGATATTATGTCCATGTTCATAGTTGATATTATTGAGTGTTGATTTTTTTGTTTTTTTAATAATAAGGCTTCCATTGTTATTAGCCTTTTTTGCATGTTATTATATTTTTGTTGTTAACAAGTATGTTACAAATAGGATCCGGTAGGTCTCCATGAGTATTTAAATGAGATCTAATTGAGCTACGATCAGAAAGTGAGTCTTCGTGTCAAACATGTTGCAGTGTGTCCTATATAATTATTTACGAATTTTGATTTTGGTGTTTGAGGAAAAAATCGCAGATGTTAATTTGGTTCATTAAATAATTTCCCTTCAATCATGAAGTACCCAAACATCGTAGTTTATAATTTTACTTTTAATATGTGCTACTAACAAGTAGGAATTGTTTGTCCTGTTGCTGGGCATACTGGCTGAAACTAGTCAAGGTCCTAATTGAAATAATAAAACAAAAAATATTAATATACAACCTAGTGTGTCTGAAAACTTTAATTTTTTAGTATTTTTTTGTTCAAAAAACGCATACACACACATACATATATATATATATATGCCATCGATTTTTATAAAATATAGAACGAATTCACGTATTTTGACGATATCTATTGAAAACCTCTACTCAACTTTGTTCTAACACTATATATATATATATATATATATATATATATATATATATATATATATATATATATATATATATATATATATATATATATATATATACATTTTTGCTCACTGGTAAAACGACTCGGTGTTTCATGCACAACGCAACCTCCAGGTGCTTAATTGAGACTGACCATTACATAATTTAAATTTTGTTAAATATATCGGGTTATTGCAATGGTGCATTAGTCTATGTTTTATACGGAAATTTTTTTTTTTTTTTCATTTTGTATTTAAAATAAATATAAATATAAGAGGAAAAATATGAATTTTCCATGTAAAATAAACAGAGAACAAAATATAATACACCATTATCATGACATCAATACTTTTTTCCCTTATATTTATATATCACGTTTATTTTAGATAGAATTTTTTTTTAAAAAAGCCCCGTATAAAATATGAACTGCTCCATCATTGAGATAATCCGATATATTTAACAAAATTTAAATTATTTAACGGTTTAGTCTCAATGCTCCAACCGAAGATTGCGTTGTGCATGTAACTCCGAGTTGTTCTACCAATAAGGAAAAATGTATATTCATTAATATATACGTAATGACTCTGTTATATTACATCGAGTACTATTTTATTAATACCAGCAATCAATGTGCGATAATATATGACGATTTTGTTCGTGATGCTAAAGAAACAAGATTTTGAATGCGTTGAAACTTTACCTAGTGAAGCTAAACTTTTAAATTGACTAAATGAGTTCTTATTCGTTTGTGATAAATTTTAAAACGACAAAAACCATGATAATATACAGTAGAAATCTTCATATCCGAACTTTAGAGTAGTTTGGATATGAGGACGGGTTCGAATATAATGTGGCATGTGTAACAAAACTATATCTTAACAAAACTCAAGAACTTATCGCAATATATGAAAAATTAAGTGTCTCACGAAAGTAAATATTAATTTGCAATGCTTAGTGCTAAATAAGACGGTGGAGTAATGGATAGCGGTTCGGAATGAAGAATCGGAGAGCCGAGTTCGAATTCCAGTCGAATCCATTACATTCACTTACTTGCTAATACCTTTGAAAGTTATGAATACTCTTCTTCCATCTCAGCTATGGGTGAATCGCAGGACAGATCTTGGATGCAACTGGTCTACTGCAGAAAGAAATAGCAACCTATTGCGAGAAAAAAATCTGCCTCGTTAGTCATGTATCGAAATAGATCGTCAAAGTATTTATCACATAACTGAAGCTTTATTTTCAATTGTCTCTATTATTTTTCTCTGCTTACTTTTTGTTGTTCCAGGTTTTTTAAAGTAAGATAATTCTGCAAATTACGTGCACTTGTATATTTTTGTAGTACCGAATAAAGATTTGATGACCTCATCAATAGTCCCAGTCTTCATCATCTTTCATATTTTCATAATTATCTGAAGAATTTGATTATTCCATTATTTCTTTGCAATCCAAATTATTTTGTATTGATTCTACCGTTGGATTCTTTAGTAATTCATTAACATCTTCATTTATCCATTCTTTTAAGTCATCCGAAGTGAAATTACTTGGTGGTTCTTCTTCAAGTGCCAGTTTTGTTCCTTTCAGATTCTGCAATCATTGTTTGGTAATTTGCAAATTCAACGAATTAGAAACTTCGTCCATTTTCTCAATAAGCTCTAATTTCTGATGTAACATGAAAGAGATTATTTTCCTTTTTCTTCCAGTTGAAATTTCTTCTGTGCCAGACATAATGGTTTGAGAAATTTCAAGTTACTAACAATTATCTGCAAAGAAAAGACAAATATCAGAATGTAGCATATTCCTACAACATCTAAATGGCAACACTGAGAAGTTCGGATATGAGGATGTTCGTATATGAGGATGTTCGGATATGAGGACGTTCAGACATGAGAATGTTCGGATATGAGGATGTTCGGATATGATGACGTTCGGATATGAGGAAGTTCGGATAGGAGGATGTTCGGATATGAGGACGTTCAGACATGAGGATGTTCGGATATGAGGGCATTCGGACATGAAGACGTTCGGACATGAGGATGTTCGGATATGAGGATTTTCGGATATGAGGACGTTCGGATATGAGGATGTTCGGATATGAGGATTTTCGGATATGAGGACGTTCGGACATGAGGATGTTCGGATATGAGGATTTTCGGATATGAGGACGTTCGGACATGAGGATGTTCGGATATGAGGATTTTCGGATATGAGGACGTTCGGACATGAGGATGTTCGGATATGAGGATTTTCGGATATGAGGACGTTCGGACATGAGGATGTTCGGATATGAGGATTTTCGGATATGAGGACGTTCGGACATGAGGATGTTCGGATATGAGGATTTTCGGATATGAGGACGTTCGGACATGAGGATGTTCGGATATGAGGATTTTCGGATATGAGGACGTTCGGACATGAGGATGTTCGGATATGAGGATTTTCGGATATGAGGACGTTCGGACATGAGGATGTTCGGATATGAGGATTTTCGGATATGAGGACGTTCGGACATGAGGATGTTCGGATATGAGGATTTTCGGATATGAGGACGTTCGGACATGAGGATGTTCGGATATGAGGATTTTCGGATATGAGGACGTTCGGACATGAGGATGTTCGGATATGAGGATTTTCGGATATGAGGACGTTCGGACATGAGGATGTTCGGATATGAGGATTTTCGGATATGAGGACGTTCGGACATGAGGATGTTCGGATATGAGGATTTTCGGATATGAGGACGTTCGGACATGAGGATGTTCGGATATGAGGATTTTCGGATATGAGGACGTTCGGACATGAGGATGTTCGGATATGAGGATTTTCGGATATGAGGACGTTCGGACATGAGGATGTTCGGATATGAGGATTTTCGGATATGAGGACGTTCGGACATGAGGATGTTCGGATATGAGGATTTTCGGATATGAGGACGTTCGGACATGAGGATGTTCGGATATGAGGATTTTCGGATATGAGGACGTTCGGACATGAGGATGTTCGGATATGAGGATTTTCGGATATGAGGACGTTCGGACATGAGGATGTTCGGATATGAGGATTTTCGGATATGAGGACGTTCGGACATGAGGATGTTCGGATATGAGGATTTTCGGATATGAGGACGTTCGGACATGAGGATGTTCGGATATGAGGATTTTCGGATATGAGGACGTTCGGATATGAGGATGTTCGGATATGAGGATTTTCGGATATGAGGACGTTCGGACATGAGGATGTTCGGATATGAGGATTTTCGGATATGAGGACGTTCGGACATGAGGATGTTCGGATATGAGGATTTTCGGATATGAGGACGTTCGGACATGAGGATGTTCGGATATGAGGGCATTCGGACATGAAGACGTTCCGACATGAGGATGTTCGGATATGAGGATTTTCGGATATGAGGACGTTCGGACATGAGGATGTTCGGATATGAGGATGTTCGGATATGAGGACGTTCGGACATGAGGATGTTCGGATATGAGGATTTTCGGATATGAGGACGTTCGGACATGAGGATGTTCGGATATGAGGATTTTCGGATATGAGGACGTTCGGACATGAGGATGTTCGGATATGAGGGCATTCGGACATGAAGACGTTCGGACATGAGGATGTTCGGATATGAGGATTTTCGGATATGAGGACGTTCGGACATGAGGATGTTCGGATATGAGGATTTTCGGATATGAGGACGTTCGGATATGAGGATGTTCGTATATGAGGACTTCTACTGTATTTGAAAAGAAATAGTATGAGAAATGCAAGAGATGTTAAATAAAGATGGTGGTAATATCGTCAAGTTAATATATTTTTAAAAAAATGAATGCAAACTGCTTGATTCTAACATTGAGCTGAACATCAATATCAGAAATTTTACAAGTAGAAACAAACATTTCAAAGCATCAAGGGCTATAAAATCTCATTCCTCCACATGTTAACGTTTCCGTAGCTGAACACCCGAAAAGCAAGAAATGTGGCAAATTTGATTGTCCCCCTTGTTTTACTCATCGTTTGCTCTTTCTGGATGAAAATTTGAATAAAATATAATTTTCATTTCTCCGATTCGAAGAGAGCTAACGGGGAGGGTGTAGTGAAATTCCGTCTATACTCGAAAACCGATAGGTGGTCACAGAGGAAGAAATGGAAGCTTGTGTCTTCTCACAAGGATGCTAGTTTGTGTGAATACGGCTGTTTGTCTACGCATATCCTTTGTGGAAAAATAGACTTCAGTTCTCGTTTGAATCAATGTTATCTTTTATTGAATGCGCTGTATAATGTTGATATGGACGTTTTGCTGAGTTTTTGCTAAGTTATGCACCAGAAAAATCTTCTGCATCTGAATAGCATTGTGTGATTGTCAGGCAATATTTGGATATATAGAAATTTAAAGCTAACACTATTCTATCCTTACATTACAACTGGGAACGAATGCCAGCGTTGTAATATATATTTGCCGTATATATACATATACCTGTATAAAGTTTCGATTTTGTATGCATTTTTTTCTGAAAACCTATCAATATACTCACATGCACACGGACGTGAATTCATTTTCAAAATCGATGGCTCACGCAACGTGATAGCATATTTCGAGGAACATCGCGTATTTTGCAAGTGTACGAATATACTGACTGTTGCTGATGACGGTCATGCCCAAATCTTAGAACTGCTGATAGATTTCTGCTTGGAAAATTGTTTTAGAGTTGCTGGAGGAAAACACGCGTAAGAGAAAAGGCAGCTTTATAATTACGATAACTGAATTCATTGAAGGATAAGACGCAAACCAGTTTGATGACCAGTAAGATACAGTCAGAACCATATGACCAACCCGCCAAGTAGTTTGGAAACGTTTATAAATCTAACATGTTTCGGTTTTATTAAAACTTCATCAGAGAATGAGAGAAGGAGAAGTAAATTTCTGGTATTTTTTAAATTTTTGCGCCGTTTGAATTTTATTGGTTGAGCAGACATCACATGCAATTGACTAGTCATATAGCGTACCAGTGTATACCTTATGTGTGTAAGCGTATCATAATTTTAGTCTGTCTATGTGAAATTCGGATGATAATGTATGTATGTATGTATGTATGTAAATATATATGTGAGTGTCTCTCTCGTAGGCATTATACACACGAAACATGTATTTAAATGAGCATATTTCCAATTTTTCCAATTTTAAAACTGGGAAATATACCCATTTAAATACGGACACCCTGAAGTGGTTGACACCACGACACTTCGAAATCGGGGATACAACAACTAAAAATGATTTTATATTTACAGATAAGTACATTTTAATATTATCAGTGGTCTATATTTTAATATTATTTTAATGTTTTAATATATAAACATATCTGCTTATGTTTTTATTTTTTAATTCTCACATATATAATTCGATTGAGCTCTCGGAGAAGAAGGGCTGAATTTATAAGCAGTGGCTGCCGCTGCTAATGCAATGCTCTTCAACGAGAATCGAACTCTCTTACCCATTGACGTCTTTCGTATAGTAAAAACGTTAAAATTTCCTTTTCTCTCTGCCGTGCGACAATAGCTTTTGCCTAGAATCTCTGACTGATGCCAAATCGGTCGGTTTTCGAGCCTGGCTTGAAACAATCGGATTTTGATGCTATCGGTTTCTTTTCTCGCACTTCTCGCTTATGGAACTCCCTGTTGGCTCCATGCCTTCAAGCCAACTTTAATCTGTCAATGTCAATTGCTATCTACTGTTTCTCTTCTCCCTTCCGATCAAGTTTATGTTCCTAATTATTCTACACCTTGCAACCCCTGGGCTTATTGCCATGCATGGGTTGATACCAATTAACATATATATATATATATATATATATATATATATATATATATATATATATATATATATATATATATATAGAGAGAGAGAGAGAGAGAGAGAGAGAGAGAGATAAAAATCTCTCTCTCTCTCTCTCTCTCTCTCTATATATATATATATATATATATATATAGATATATATATATACATACATAAAATACGTGGTGCAGTTCAATTTATATTACAATGAATAATTCATATAAAAAGTAAATTAGTAAAGTTAATGATATAAAATGGCGAAATCCCTTCGCTAACAAAATTTTAAAGATGCATTAACCTACCAATCACTCGATGAATGTCATGATCCTTGTTTTAAAAATTTATAAGCTGTATAAGGTCATTCTTTAATACGCAAGTAATTTCGACTGTACAATCAGTCATCTTCAGGCATGGGAATTATTTTGTTTTTGGTAAAATTCAGGAAGTATCCGAGACGAAAAATATAATGCGAATCGAAATATATTTTTATGAAATGTGTTACTGATAAATTATACAGCTTATAATTTCTTTTTTTTTAAATGTATCATAACATTCGTCGAGTTATTGGTAACACCTCTAAAATATTGTTAGCGAAGGGATTTCGCCATTTTATATCATTAACTTTACAAATTTACATTTTCTATGAATTATTAATTGTAATATATAAATATATATATATATATAGATAGATAGATAGATAGATAGATAGATAGATAGATAGATAGATAGACTGAGAGAAACAAAGAGAGTAAAAGACTAATTTTCACATGGCCAAAAAGAGAAATCATATGAGAAAGGAGAATGAGATAAATATAAATGAATTGATAAATTGGTTATATTTGTGACTTTCTTCGTGCTAAACTGTTTCTTTCTTTGTTTTTTGTTCACTTATTCGCTTTCCCCCTCTCTATATATATATATATGTATGAGTGAGGGCGTGCGCGCGGGCGTGTGTATTTGTATTCGCACATTGTGACAGATCATTCTGATCAAGAAACACTGACAACAGATATAATGAGAACTGGGTAAATGAAACTGTACATTGTATAATAATCATGTGCGAAATACCGTCTACTTCGCAGTTTTAACACGCGTACGTAATAATCACTCGCCGACAGTCCGAGACCTTCTGCCCAAGAATGAAACAAATTACTTAATGGTTGCTTTAAAGTACTCCCACCAAATTACCAATTTTAGTCGTCGTTACTGACATTAAATTGTCTTCTTTTCCTCTTCGCGGACAACCAGAGAAGTGATTAAGACATTAGTTTTGCAAAAGAACAGAAAGTAGCACAAACAAGTGTACCAAGTGCAAAGAGGATACCAATACTGAAAAGGAAAACAAGAATCAGTTATAAATTTTATTGCAATAAAATAAACTATATAATAATTATCAATGTGTACTTATTTACATATTTCTTGTTCAATCTGTAGTAGTAGGAAGGTAGGTAAATCAACTTCTTTTAATAATCTATACAAGTATTTATTTTTCTTTAGACAAATTTAGTTCCCGAGCAAAAAAAAACGTTTAATTAACTGCTATAATAATAACAATAATAACAATAATAATAATATTACATAGGAATAAATTGCCGCTGCCGACACTTGAGTTTGAACATAGACATGAGAAAACACAGGCGATCCCATTATTGAATTAAGTAGACCACGTGACCATAGAGGAAACGCATAAGTAGGAAGTCGCGTGACATCTAAACGATCGCTATTTCTAGTCTATCCTCTATACTATACGGACCGCTATTTTCTCTTCTCTTCTCAATACTATTCTCTGTTCAGATCAATACGGTGGTTTATTTTGACCGAGTATTATCGAGCAAGTACTATTAGTGCGAGTATTATTCGAAGACGTCTGACACCAGTATTGTTCAACGACATTACTATATTTGTATCTGCGATTGCAAAGTCTCTACTAAAACGAGCATTACGAAAGTCACAACGAGTATTCATTGACATTACAAAAGTGTCAAACGGGTGTTCGTTGACATCACAAAAATTATTATTATTATTCCATATAATAATTATCAATGTGTATCCTATTCTGTGGGAAAGGAAGTAAACAAACTCAAGTTAGTAAATTTACGAGTGATTACTTAGTCGTTTTATTAATCTATACAAATAATTCTTTTTATCTGCATTTACACCAAATTAGTTCCTAAGCAAAATGTGCCGTTTAATTAATCAGTTCCTTTGCTCCGACGTTTCTTAGATTTGTTCACGCTTTTCATGGGAAGCACTCAGATACATTTGTCTATGAAGTGATCGTCTTGCTTCAACTTGCTTCTTTGTCGTTCTGATGCTAATATTGTTCTTCCGAAAGATATTTCCATTTTCATTGTTATATTAAACGCATAATTTTATCGTGAAAAGATACTGAGAAAAACGCGATTTATGTAATAGCAGGAGTAATCACTGAATCAAAAAATAGCATTGAACGTCCAAAAAATATAAGGAGAATGGATTAATAAATCTGTCATTTCGCTTCTATTTCAGTTGTGAATTCTTTATCTCCACATTTCAAGACTTTCACTGCATCTCACTATTAAAACATTTAAAATATTGCCATCATTTTTGACGGCGCTGGTACTCTTGTGTTTTAATAAAAGCGGCAGTGTATCCAGTTTATCATTTACACAAGACTACAATTTGTTTACATGATGCATACTCTTCTATATAAATAAAGAAAATGCTATGAGTCTTTGCTTGTATTCAAAATGTACAGTTCTTCTTCGATGTGCAGCGACTTTTCAGGGAATGGGCGTTCATGACTCACCAGCATTTCTCATCATTTGTGGACCCTTGATTTTTTTTTCTTTTTGCTAAGACTACCGCTCCATGTTCGGTCATCGATTCACGCAAGCTCCTCAGGTTGACTTCCCCGATCTCTCTTGCCCTCAGTACGCCTTATAATGGTTAAGTTTTCCAAGCCTTCCGTCCTCATTATGTGTCCAAGAAATTTCCACTGCCTCTTCCTGATTCTGGGCATAGATCTTCTTGTTGCCATTTTCTTTTAAGTCTTTCTTGTTATTTAGTCACTCCGTCCATGGAATTCTCAGTATCCTTCTGTAGAAACATATTTCTGTTGCCTCCAGTTTTCTTCTCATCATTATCCAGCATTCACTGCCATATAAGAACATGAATATCACAATGTAATCCAGCTCTCTTTCTCTTTGTTTATAACGATTCTGTTCAGTTTCTATACCCTTTGCTTAACTTTTGGAATGCTTTTTTTGCGATAGTCCAATGCGTATTCAGAATTCGGTGTCGCATTTTCCATCTTCTGTCAAAACATTTCCCACGTATGTAAACTTCTGTGCTTTGCTTGATATTGACATTTCCAATTTGTAACTCGCACCTTTGAACATTTTCTCTTCTTGATTACTATACTTTCTGTCTTCTTGTTGATAATTACTTAACCTTAAATTTTGAAAAATAATATTAATCTAATCACGTTGCTAAATCTTAACTTTTATATTCTTTTTTTTCGGTTTAGTTATGTCGTACATGGCTGGAAGCGAAGCTGGACGCTGCCTGCGATTTCTCTTAAATAAACATGAAGAATGGAAGGAGGAAATGATGCCATTGGTTACCGCTATGAACATCCCCAAATAAATAAATGATACTTGTCTTTATAGGTTTAACTATTCTATTCTTGAATTGATAATTCTGGCGATCAATAATAAAACCAAATTTGTAAAAAGTAATTTTAATAAATAATACATTATTTTCATGTGAACTATGGTTTACATCTTTGTTGTTGCTATCAAAATGTTTCGACATTGTGCTGTCTTACCATCATCAGGTTTATATTGATCGAGGTAAACTATAGGGAATTTCGAACTGAACCCTTTATTTAATTCGAATAAATTAGTATGAAATTCCCTGTAGATCGAGATACATTTGATGAAGGCCGTAAGGTACAACAGCAGAAACGTCGTGATAACAACAACAAAGATGAGGACAATAGTCCTTATGTAATGATGTAAATAATGATAACTCTCAGAAATACAGACAGAAAATAATACACTCAATTTTTATAATATTTATTAATATTTTTAATATGGTTTTCTGGGTATATAATCTGGCCTATTTCATTTATACTCTTTTCTTTATGTCTCCATAAACGTAATTATTAGTTTAGTCTGATGACGTCCTAAAGCACGAAACGCGTGACACAAATCTTTTTCCAATTTTTTCTATTATATATATATATATATATATATATATATATATATATATATATATATATATATATATATATATATCCAACTGACGCCAATTCAGTCGGGTTTCGATCCTAGCTAGAGGCAACCGGACGTCTAGCCACACTGATGAGCTGTGATACAGCGAAACAGTCTGTCTGTGAATGACAATTATATATATATATATATATATATATATATATATATATATATATATATATATATATGATGGACTCTCCCGTCGAACTCGACGTATGAGGGCCAGACAGATCAGTTCCCAGAAACTGAAAGCCCGACACCCACACAGGATTTGATTATAGTGGTGAAGGCTTTGTGCAGGACCATCCACACTTTATATACATACATACATGCATACACAAACACACACACACACACACACACACACACACATATATATATATATAAATATATATATATATACATATATATATATATTTATATATATATATATATATGATTGCACCCTCTTGTCAGAAGAACACCATTAATTTATTGATAACAGCATCACAATGTGCACGTACATGACTCTTCAACTCAGCCTCAGTATTTCATGATCGTGTGCAGATGTGACACTTGAACTGTCCATCTTTCGAGGTCACCGACTGAAATACATCTTTCTATATCTTGGAATGCCTGGTCAATTTCCAGGTGACTTACATACTAAACCATATGTAGGACATTTATGCTGCGGTGGAACTGGTGGCAAAACTTCCTCGAAAGCTGCTTGATTCCTTTTTGATCGATGAGACTTCAGATGGTTTACCAAACGTGCCCTTGAGGGAATAAAGCGTCCACATACATTACACTGCAGTTCCTGCTGGACGTCTGAAGGGACCGTGTTTGTATATTATGTTCGGAGTGTAAGCATTAACGCAGAACGTTTCAACGGCTTCCATTTAAAACCACTACATCCATTCATGAAGAGCTTTCTCAAAGACACTTGGTTTAATCTTCCTAAGTGTCCGTATAAATCTACAGGGCTTAAAGTTTGCTTTTTACAACATTTTACAACTACTTCCTTGTTTTACGTTGCAGATTTTCTCTATAGTTATATAAAACTCAAATGTATTTTTTTTGTTCATTGTTTTAATCGAATTTAGCTCAAGCAAGGCAGTAAAGTCACTAAGACACAAGGGATTACTGGGTTTGAATAAATTAGAAAACAGAAAAATTACTAAAGAGCGAGAACAATAGAAGAGAAATCAGGAAGACATTATATAATATTACATTATAGATCCAAGTTAACTGGAAAGCATTGAACCGGAAGTGGTTTCCACAAGCGTGAAATGCTAGAAAAGAAACTGTTATCGATTCAAACTGTTAACTAATTAAATTTAAATCAAAGAAAAATACTTTTAAGTGGTGGTGAAAGAACAGCTTGATCGGATCCTTTGATGTGTATTTGGTGTAATTCTTTATTGAATGAATTAACGACATTTCAACATTGATATGACAATATGTATTGTAAGGTAATACCCACTGATTGGTGATTTCTTGCTGAACTTGACATCCATATTATCTCATTTTGATCTTGACGATGTAGCCACCATTTTCAGGCTATCTTCTTGTATATTTTAGACAGGAGTACTTCCCTTCTTCAAATTTAAATTTAATTTAAATAAAATGAAAAATAAAATCTTCAGGGGCGCGGGTTGTGCGCTCTCCGAAGACCGCTTTTCATCAAAATGAAATATACCTATTCAAGTAGTTTAAGAGTCATTCCCTTGTTCAAATTTTAATTTAATTTTAGTCAAAGGGCTAAAAATCAGTGTGGAGGGTTGTACCCTCCCCGCGGATCCCCAAGGATCAAAATCAAATATACTTATTCAAGTACCCTGGATTATGTAGTTTCAGAATATATATGGTTATAGGTGCCTATCTACTAAAACCTAGGAGGACTTCGATAACAAATAGACATAGGCTACAACTTTAGGTTGAGGCAATCGAATATCTAGCCACACTGATGAGCTGTGATACAGCGAAACAGTCTGCCTGTGGATGAATATATATATATATATATATATATATATATATATATATATATATATATATATATATATATTCATACATGTTTCATTAAATAATATAGACAAGTGTTGTCTATTTATTTTATGTAAATTATTTTCATACCGTCTGATAAGTTTAATAAAATTATCATTAAACGAAGAAAGAAAATCACAATATTGATACATATTTTTTTAATCCAATCTAAGCTTTCGGCTTGCATAAGCCATCATCAAAAATGACAATTAGAGTTCAATATATTAAGCAATACACGGACGAGAAATTGATGATAGTCTGTTTTTGTTTACATGGATGATTTCCAAGCAACGATAAACACGTGCATATAAGACGCTGGATATATATATATATATATATATATATATATATATATATATATATATATATATATATATATATATAAAGAGAGACAGAGACAGAGAGAGGCACTTATATATGCATGTATCATTACATATCAAGCTTTCTGGGTGCTCAGGTTATGGCGTATTGAACATGGTACATATTTAAATTTGAATTCCACTGTATATTCCTATCTCTTTAACCCTGTGTCCAACTCAATTATAAATATCACTCTAATTTTTAATATGTTTACTTATCTTTTCATAATTCATCTTCTTCGCCCGTTTAACATGAATCGATTTTTTTTCTTTTTTGTTTTCCTTCTTTTTTTTCTTTTCCTGTGACCCTATAGTTCTTCTAATCCCCTGGGTCTCCCTATTTTCTGATTACTTATTTAATGGTCCGTTTTGTTTACAAGATGCTTCCTACTTGTTTATATGTTTTTCTTCAGTCGCGTATTTGCGACCTTGTGCTATAAGTAAACGGGAAAGAGATGTTCTAACCGTATTCAGCAGCGACCAAAACAACCTTGCCGTCAACTTGAAACTTTGAATAACAAGAGGAATGTAATAAAAAAAATATGATTCACTCATTTGAGCTTCGGTTGAGTAACACACGATACTTGTTAAAATATATTTTACTACCGTCTCCATCGGCTAAAGACTCATATTTAAAAAAAAAATCAAGTGGGACCAATTATTTCTTACCATATTTAAATTATTCTTTTTAGTTTTTATTTTAAAGAAACAATTATTTCGATGGATGAGAAACAAAATAAGAAAGAATAAAAAGAATAAAAAATTTTGTTTTAAAAGAATAAAAAAAGTAAAAAAATGAATTAAAAAAAATAAACAAAGCTATAATTAGTGGATTTAATTGATTTCTTTGTGTCGGTCACGTTCAGTTTTCTTTGATTTCCTGTTTTCTAATCACTTTTTCAGTCTTCTGCATACTCTCTCTTTTTTCTCTCTTTCTCCCTCTCTCTGGTGTTTTCGTTCTTTCCTTCATTCCCTTTTTACTACCATCACCCCCTCACTTAATTTTCTCGGTGTCTTTGTAACAACTTTCACTCGCTTTCCTTGTTAATCTGTTTAATTCCATTTTACTTCATTTGCAACAGCCTGTCATTCTCATTCTCTTACTTTTTCTAAACACACAGAACGCCCCACTCTCCGTCTCGATTTCTCACTTGCTTGCCACTACACCGCCTTGAGGTGTCTTAATATTGATTTTCCAAGCGTAGCTTAGTTGTGGCACAAGGCCGAAAGTAGGGGGCACCAAGTGAGGATCGAACTCACTGCTAAGTCGTAATTGTTCTAGCGAGACAAGCTTGCTAATCATTACACCACCTCGAGGTGGCATAATGGTTAGTAAACTTTTATAAAGCAATGATTTTAATTTTAAGCTTTTATAAAGCAACGATTTTAATTTTCTAGATGTTATAACTTTTAAATAATTTCATAAACTGAAATGATATCAACCTGAGGAACACTTTTTTTTATTTGACTTTGCAGGAAGCAAATAATATTTTATTGACAAACAAAAGATAGTTATTCTAGTTTAGTTTAAGAATTTGCAACAAGTTTACTTCAAGCGATGTAAATGTCGCTAAAAATGTCAATTATAAAAAAGTATTTCAGACGAGTGTGAGCGAGTTGAAGATTAGTTTCGTCCGAGGGATTCACCATCATTTCATTAGCGTAATGCCCAAAAGGACATAATCAGTACCCTTTTTTTGTTGTTTCTAACGAAATCTTTCTGTTGTAATCGTATAATATTTATCCTCAGTTTCTGTTTCTACTTTTCTCACGTTTTACTACAAAGTTCGAATTCCAGTCGGGTTCGTTATATTCACTTACGCGTATATAACCTTAGGAAATGTATAAATCCGTCACGTACCCGCAGGTAGGATTTAAATGGGAGGAATTTTATCTGGAAAATAATTGTTATTCTCAAAGAATTGTTCAAGCAATAGTCACACGCAAAGACGTATTATTCTTACAATCCGGTTCCAATTTGAATAAACTACAAAGGTAACCACAAGTCGTAACCCCACCCCATCCAAAAATACAAATCAATCAACTGCTGAAGAAAAAAAAACTACTCCCGTGTATAGTTAATTCTTACTTATCTCGACTAGATCGGGTATTTTTTCTAGATTAGGTGATCTGTTTGACTACAGTGTAACCCGGATATAAGTGACCCGGATATAAGAGAAACCCGGATATAAGAGAGATTTTATTTGGTCCCAAATTAGAGCCATACTTACCTAAACAAAACAGACCAAATCCGGATATAAGAGAAACCCGGATATAAGATAATTCTTCTCCGGTCCCGACAACTCTCTTATATCCGGGTTACACTGTATTATCATTAGAAGTAATATTCCGTATGAGGAATTAATAAACCAGTCATTTAAGTGCCATACGTGATACAGGCTTGGGCGATAATGTCTCTTTCTTTCGATTCGTGACTGACTCGGTAGAATATTTTCCCGTGGTAAGTTGTTTTCTTCTGCGGTAGACTGGTTGCCACCGAAGGCTATAAGACCCAGTCTATCCTGCTGTTCAACCCATAACCGGGTGTGCACAATGCATTTATACCTTCCCCAAGTAGATTTGCACGTAAGTTAATATAAAGAACAGCGCTGAAATTCGAACTTGGCTCTCCGATTTTTCAATCAAAACCGTTAATAATTTAATTTAATTAATAAATATTAAAAAGGAAAACTTCAAATACCTCCTTGTATGGATCAGTTATAAAAATAAAATAGTATAAGATATAAGGAAACCGAATACTGAATGGGCTGCTCTAGGGATAGTTTCGCCCAACAGCGCAAGTTGCTACAAAACCAAATTATTAATCTAAAAACTCGAATCATATTCTTAAATAGCTTAGTCAAGCTAGTTTGTAAACTGCTCCCTCGAGTAGTTTGTAACGCATCTATTTATAATCTCTCAGTTGCGTCTCTGTCCTTAAGCAGATTGCACTCAGGAGCGACTCCGTCAGAGTCGCAACTGAGAAAAATTATACTGAGAGGTGCTCAGCCCTAGGGAACAGCTGCCCGAGGCCACGCCCTCTCATTGCACCAGAGAGGGGAATCGGTTCTCGCACCGAGGCCAGCGCAACCGACACTTGCGGGGGCTGCGGGCAATGTTTATTCCCTGCCCGGGTGTACACGCTCGGGTCCCCACCTTAAAATATACCTTGTGTCACAACTCGTCTTAAGTGGGGAGACAGAGTAAATACCTAGTTTAGTCAAATCGAGACTTTCATATGGCTGTCATGCATGGCACCAAACTCGTTCTGAAAATATCTAAACTGTCAGCTGTATACAGTCACTTTCTAAGATCATTCGTTAAAAATAGCTTTGTGTAAAGGAAGCCTGTGGGTTTTAGCAAGGCACAAACTTATTCGAACCTTGTGAACTGGCGCTACAGAATTACAAACAAAGAACTGTATCAAATAAATGAAGACACATAACTTGAGGACTCAGAACAGCAGCAAAAATTTAAAAGGGTTATCACATGGAACCGAAAAGAAAATAATGACAGAATCAAGATGTTGATTTACCATAATACTATAAATAAAAGGTAAAGAAAGAAGCCTCTATCAATATTGGAAAGCGCGATAACATTTAATGGACTTGAGAAGCCTAATTTTAATAAAATTTCTATCAATTTCAACCGACATCAGCACTAGCTGTTCGCTCAATGAATGCTAATTTTTCTCACACAAGGAAACGGCTAATATTAACATTACATTTAGTAGTATTGCTATTTTTTGTTTTCTCGGACACCCTTCCGATTCAATTGGCATAAAATCCCAGATCACTATTCTCGATGCTGACAAAAGAGGTCTCCAACTTATCTTTTCTTTACGCTTTCTCCTCTCCAAATTTCTTTGCGAGAATATTTTAGGCTGTTTCCTGTTCTATAATCCTTATAGTAATGGCGTTCACCTTAGAATTTCTGTTTTTTCGTCACTTTTTCTCTCTTAATCTTTTGCTGTCTTCTCTACTTCATTTTCATTTTGTCGTTTGATGGATCTGCCATTATTTGTCTTATATCCGTTTCTTTTTTTTATAACAACTCGTTCTTTTTTTACCTTGAAGTCTCCGTTCTTTCGGACATGTTTTTTTTTTAATTTTTTCAACCAAGATTCTTCAGAATTGTTTTAAACGCACCAAACATTTAGGTACATTTGTCACGTTTATTATTTATGTAGTAAATATCTTTTCGTTTTATTTCTCCTTTAAGGGCCCTTGAATTTTTCCGACTTTTCAATACTTTTTAATGTTATTATATAGTCTCTTTTAACAGCAACATCAAATATCCGATAGATCTTCTCTTTATTTACAATAAAAGTTGTTTTCTTTGTCTCAAGTGGGCGTTTCGTTTAATTTCAATACCTGGTTGAATTCTCCGTTTAATTCGAGGGATGTTTTATGTATATTATACCATTTTTACCATGTCCCAATTAGTTGCACACTTTCCAGTAGATATATTTTCCTTCCCAACCTTATTTCATTTTGAATTCCTTATTCTGAAAACCAGCTGTATTTACTGACGAACCGTTACATGTTTATCGTTGTACAGGCATCCACTAATATTTTATTGTTTTAATGCCCACTGTAACTTGTTTTAATATACGTCTTCCGGTTGTTGCCTTCATAGGGATTCTGTTTCTCTATTCAGTTTCTCTTTGCGCAAACACGACTTTGTCACTTCCTTTGTAACTAGCGTTGTTCGTCGCCTGAAATTGCCATAGAACTGTGCTTCCTTCCCATTCCTTTTCTTATGAAAGATTTTTCCTTTGTTTTGCTACAGCGTTTGTTGCCATAATTTGTCATTTCTTTATTATTATTATTATTATTATTATTATTATTATTATTATTATTATTATTATTAGTTGTAGTAGCTGTGGTTTGGTAGATTTTAATCTCAATATATCATTGAAATCATTAATAACTGCAATAGTAATATTATTTACTTTCATTTGCTTCATTATATTAATATTAGTAGTAGTAGCAGTAGTAGTGGTGGTGGTAGTGGTTGTAACTGAACATCTTGCTTCCTGTGTTTTTTTTTTCCTGCTGTAATTTACACACGTTTAGGTCCCAACATAAATATATCTACTTTTGCTCAGTTTTCCATTTGTTCGGAGCCTTTACTCCTGCAATGTTTCAACCTATTTAACGGTACAATTGGCTTTGCACAAACTCGCTCTTGTCACTTCCTTTGCAATTCCCGCTGTTTGTCGCCTGAATTCGCCATAATGCTGTTTTTCGTTCCCATTTTGGCCTCTTTCTTTTCTCATCCATGATGTGTCCTTTGTTATGCAACAGCGTTTGGTGCCATAATCAATTTGTAATTTCTTCTTCTTCATTATTGTTATTATTATTATTATTATTATTGTTATTATTATTATTATTATTATTATCATTATTATTATTATTATTATTATTATTATTTTGCAGTGTATTGGTTTTCATTTGGATGCACTTAGTATAATGTATTAATCGAAGGGGCCATGATTTAATTATTTTTTGTTTTTATTCTTTGTTGTTTAAGATTCACATTTTCAGTTATTCATATAATCTTTTATTTTTCATAATTTCTGCGCGCACCCTAAATATTCAGCATTCAACTTTTTTCTTTTCTCTCTCCTTCTCTCTCTCTCTCTCTCTCTCTCTTCCCTTCTCCATGGTTTCAATCTCTAATTTTATTTTAATGCTGTTAATGTTTTCCCGATGAAAGATCTGGATGTTTTAAACCATCTTTCCGAGATTTGGTTTTACGTCGAGCTTAATTAAAATAGAAGACTTGTTTTTATATACTCTGGGTAGATGCTACCGCGACCCCTATATCTTTTTACATCTCAACGTTTATTACGAAAAAAATTTAATATCACGCTAATATGTACTCTGTTTATTTAAATTATTATATATATTTTGATATTTGCAAGAGTTCTTCTGGGTTAATATTTAATGAGGTTCCTGCTGCATTTTCTGCATGTCGATTTAATGGGCTGGTTAGTAAAATTAGAAGAATAAAAAGCCAACAAATTGTGTAAAATATTTTTTTTCCAAATTAGAATACTGACATTGAAGTACCTTAATATATGAATACATCACACACACACACACACACACGCACACACACACACATATATATATATATAGTTTTTCCAGTGTTCATACATTTTTTTCCGTTTGATGGGAGTAAGGGAATGCAAAAATTGTCCGTACTGTTAATTGTCCCCAACGCTTTATATATATATATATATATATATATATATATATATATATATATATATATAAAGCGTTGGGGACAATTATATATATATATATATATATATATATATATATATATATATATATATATATATATATATATATATATATATATATATATATATATATATATATATATGTGTGTGTGTGTGTGTGTGTGTGTGTATTGTGTGGGTTTCGACTGCAGTGTAAGCAAGGCCTACATAACCATGTTGAAAATCACAACTGGACTGCAACATTGTCTTCATATAATCTAAAGAATTAATGTATTTTATTTTTTAATCCGAAACATTTTATATTTCAAACGTCATTTTTGTTCAAATACAGGTATCGACCATAAATGAAGTCTGAAGTAATATATATATATATAGTGTTTCCATGCGTCGCTTGGACGTGGCACAAGGCCGAAAGTAAGGGGCACCCAGTGAGCATCGAACTCACTACTCATTCGCAATTGTTCTAGCGAGACAAGCTTGCTAACCATGACACGACCTCAATGTGCCCAAAAATATGTTGTTCTTTACAGGTATATTCTAGCTGAAATTTTACAAACACTCACGAGAATTTTTAAAGTCTAAAAAATATGTTTTTGGTGTAAATTACCTTTATAATGTTTATGAGCCGTAAAAGACACATCAATCCCTCAAGCAATCAATCAATATATATATACACATATATATATATATATATATATATATATATATAGAGAGAGAGAGAGAGAGAGAGAGAGAGAAAGAGATCTGTGTGTGTGTGTGTGTGTGCGTGTGCGTGCGTGCGTGTGTGTACGTTGTATTTGCACAGCAATAATAGCTTTCAAACGTGTTTGGTAAAATGATATCGATAAGTTCTGCCTATCAAATTTGTTATTATTTCTTTTCAAATTTCCGAATTAGTTATTTCCTGTTCTCGATAAATTTGTCAACGTTCGTATTTATTTTTATTTTATATTATTTTTTTACCTAGTATTTTTGAATGTTGCTACATTGTTGTAAAATTTTCGGATAACATAAAACATATAATTCACAAATTTAAGAAGTTAATAAAATATTTGATAGATAGAACTTGTAGATATTATTTAACCAAACATACACACACACACGTGCACACACACACACACACACACACGTGCACACATACACACACACACACACATATATATATATATATATATATATATATATATATATATATATATGAGAGAGAGAGAGAGAGAGAGAGAGAGAGAGAGAAGGGCGAGTTAGAGAAAATAGGGGAGAGTACTATATCTAGATATAGATATATCTGGTATTATCTTTCGTCCTTTTATCTCCAATTATTTTTTCTCCACGAGTGAACACTGCTTTTAAAACTATTTTTTAATGATCCTCTTTCTATTCTTTTTACTTTTTCTTGCATCTTTTCATCTATTTTAAGTGATGAATATATTTTTTTTTCTGCTACTCGGTAAAAGGGGTGCATAATTTAGCATATCAGCAGTTTTTGACAAGGTCTCAGGGCATGCGCACTCGGCGCATGTAGAATAACGGTCACGTGATATTAAGGTAGGCAATTACGCAGCTGACGACGCAAGCGTAGTAGTCACGACCAGCGCTGCCATTGACGTTACCGTATCCCCTATGGCCGGCATCAGCAGCAGAAGACTTCACCAAAATAAACATTGAAAAAAAAACAAATAAAGAATTAAAAAAATATATAATCAGTGATTAAAATAAAGAGCAGGTGTAGGTGATTCGACATAAGGAGTGGATATTACCAATTATGGAGAATATCAGATGCAGATGGGCATAAGAAAGAAAGAAAGGAAGAAAGAAAGAAAGAAAGAAAGAAAGAAAGAAAGAAAGAAAGAAAGAAAGAAATATACTAAAACAGCAAAAAGAAAGAAAAAATATTAAATGGAGAAAGAAAAGAAGAAAAGTATAGCAAAAGAAATAAAAAAGAGAGAAAGAAAAATTACGATATAGACAGAGAGAAAGAAAAGAAAAATATTACAATATAGACAGAAAGAATGATTCTACAATGGAGACAGAAAGAAAGAAAGAAAGAAAGAAAGAAAGAAAGAAAGAAAGAAAGAAAGAAAGAAAAATATTATAATGGAGATGGAGAAAAAAGGAATAAAAGTATAGCAAAAGAAAGAAAGAATGAAAGAAAGAAGGAAAGAAAAATGCTACAATATTAAAAGAAAGAAAGAATGAATGAAAGGAAGTAAGAAAAAGGTTACAATGAAGAAGAAAAAGAATAAAATATAGCAAAAGAAAGAAAGAATGTATGAAAGAAAATACTACAATGGAAAAAGAAAGAATGAATCAAAGAAACGATTGCAAGGAAGAAAGAAAAGAATAAAAGTTTGAAAGTAAGGAAGAAAGAAAGAAAAATATTACAATAAAGAAAGGAATAAAAATATAGCAAAAGTACAAAAGAAAGAATAAGATTACAATGAAGAAAGAAGGAATAAAAATATAGCAAAAGAAAGAAGGAAAGAAAGAAAGAGAATGATGTGAGCAAGAATAAATACCTAAAAGAATAAAATCACAGACAACGAAAAAAGTGATCGGAAAAAAGAAATTCAATGAATATCTGCAAAGATTATTTAAAAATATTTAGGGGTATGGCGAATATGATGGACACAAAGAGAAGAGAAGAGACAATAAAAAGAAAATGCACAAAAAATGCAGTATTTTCTATTCGCCGTTGTGTGCGTACACCTATAAATATTTATTGATTATTTAAGTTTATATATATATATATATATATGTGTGTGTGTGTGTGTGTGTGTGTGTATAAAATCATCCACACATATATATATGTGTGTGTGTGCATGTATGTGCATGCGCCTTGTGTATATGTGTATGTACTGAGAAATCCGGACACATGACCATAGGTTGAAGTATGTTTCAACATAGTTGTTACTGACTTAAAATATTATTTTCTAGAAATGTCTTTAATCTAAACTATAGATCTTCGAAGATTCTGTTTAGTCTATCACAAGTAAGAGTTGGCCATTTAATTCATTTTGATCAATGACGTCATAAAAATAAACACCTGTCTCTGTATCTATTTTTCTATGCATGCCTAATTATATAACTGTCCAACAGTATATACTTTTTTTTTTACTAATTAATGGCTTTTTTCAAGTATACATATATATATATTTGCTTTTCATATCTATTTACATATATAATGGCCGGTTACTAGTCGTTTCCGAGAAAACCTGTTTGCCAGCGCCGCTAGCCAAACTCTTGTTACAGACGCGATTGCACTCTTGCTCTATTGCTTATACGGCAACTATACACATCAGACCTTAGTTGCAGTTTCTGGGAGAGAGCGTATAATCTGGCATGTTCAATTTTTGAAGAAGGCCGACACGCCCAAACTCTCGCGTTTACATGTATAACCTTGTAGTTGGAGTTTAGTTAAAAAATACTTTCAGGTTGGGGAACAAATTCCCCAACTTCCTTCTGTAGAACCACATCTCTGTGGCTTCAAATCTCTTCTTCCTCTGCGAGGAAACTGCCCAGAATTCACTGCCATATAGGAGCAATGATATCACGTAACAGTTCTGCACTATTTTCTTTGTTTATAACGATTTCTTTCTGTTATTATTATTTGTCCTTACTTTGTGTAGTACGAGTTACCCACTTCCATGTTTTCAACAAGACTTCAACACGTTTTTTGTATCAGAAGATGCAAACAGATGAGATGTGATGAAGTCAGAAAGATGAAAAATAATATAATTCTGATCAACGTATACAGAGAAATCTACGTGAGAAGTATCAATGGTAACAATGAGTATTGATCATGGAAGATATTACACTGTGTGTATGAATAAACAGCTTTGCACATACGATTTGGATAAGTTAAACCAATATTTATATAAAGATATTTATTTTTTTACTTTAGCTTAACGTAACTACTGGCATGAACAAACGGTGTAGATGAAGAGTAAGATAATGTAGCGTCAATTTTCAATGTAGACAAGGCCTGCATAACTAACTAGCAAATTCGGATTCAAGATCTTGATTTACACCTGAGCTTGGCATAAAAGAGGAAGTACCAAAAAAGTAATTGTTTCGTACTTTATATTATTATGCATAGTTAAAAAAAAAAGTTAGACATTATTTTTTATTAGAAATGTTATATATGACAAAAAAAGAAAGAAAATAATTCATGATAAAATTTTGCTCTCGTCAAAATAACTTGATCCTTGATTACTGCAGAACAAATTTTTGGCAGTTGTTCCAAAATCTCTCAAAGTATAAATTTAATATTTGATTCCATTTTTTCCAGTAACTCAAAGAACATTATTTAAATGTTTTCCTTCTGTCAAGTTCAACCCATGCTATTTCTGGGGATGACTTCAAACATTTGAACTGTAGTGTATATATATATATATATATATATATATATATATATATATATATATATATATATAGAGAGAGAGAGAGAGAGAGAGAGAGAGAGAGAAAATTTATATATATATATATAGAAAAAAATTTTCGCCTATTGTTTTTGGGGTCAAACTAATTTTTAATCTTACTAATATAAAGACCCCTTCCCGACCACCTAGTAAAAAAGTTTACTCACCCTAAGGCATTCTATTGATAATTATAATTTTGGATATAAATGAGATTTAGGAAAAAACTCTGTGCAAAAAAAGTGACTCACTTATTTCCTGCAACTAGTAATCAATAGAAACATAACCGAACAGCTTTAAATAAAGAATAATAGAGGTATAATTTATTTATAATAGGTAATATACATTCGAAATATCTAATAATCTATGGGTCCTCCTTTATTTTGAATAACCTTTTCAACCCTTTTTGGTATTGACTTGATTAGGTTCTGGCAAATCTCATCTCCAAGCATTGAATTTCATTCAGATATGAAATTCACAATCAAATCCTCTTTGTTGCTCAACTGCTTTCTCGAGAGCCTGTACTTTATAATGCTCCATAAGTTTTCTACGGGGTTGAGGTCAAGAGATTGGGGCGGCCATGCCATAACACTCACCTGCTTCTCATCAAAGTATTCCTTCATCAATTTTGATTTGTGACAGGGAGCATTATCCTGCATAAAAATGAGCTTGGTGGGGTCGATTTGTACCCTTTCAGCAGAAGGTAGCTGACAAGACTCTAAAATTCTCTTGTACTGCTCGCTCCTGAGGGCTTTCTTCAATAGGTTTTAAGAGACCAGTTGCATGAAAAGAAAAGAATCCCCAGAACATTATACTGAACGGATGCTTGACAGTACTTACTGCTAAATTCAAAGAGCTTTCAAAGCTTCTTCTTCGGATTTTAGATCGCTTATCCTTTGAATTTAGCTAAACTTTCGTTTCATCGGAGAAGAGAACATTTAGTAAAAAAAAATCAGTTGAGTCACTTTTATTGAACAGCACTATATATATATATATATATATATATATATATATATATATATATATATATATATATAGGCTGTGTCAAAAATAATTTTACCAACTTCGGGGCAGGTCCCTCACACCAAAACAAATGTCTATATAAACAAAAACAAAAGCCTGTATAAACATATGTCCACAAATACTTCCTTTTTGAGTTATTAAGTTTAAAGAAAGTTTACGGTCGATGGCACTGTATTGACAGAGAGACTAGATTACATTTGTCATTCGTGTACATTTGTCGCTATTCTGTTTCAACATTTAACGTGTATATTAGTGAGTCAACTGAGAAGTATTCCGTTTAACAATAGCGGGATTTTCATATCATAGCAGGTAGATATGATTTTTTTTCATACAACCGGAAGAATAGTAATGGACACGCGGCTAAGATGCTGTATCAGACTGTGTTTCCAGACCGAAAGCCGCCGAGTCATCCAACCGTTGTTGATGTTTATCATCGCGTTGCTGAGACAGGATCCGTGGAACCACAAACAATGGATCGAAGAGAGAGACCCGTTCGTACGCCTGACCACGAAGAACACATTCTCCATGGCATTTGAACATATGTTTATATGGACAGTTTACCTTGTTTTGATGTTAGGAACCCACCCCCAAAATTTTTAAAATTATTTTTGATACACTTATGTTTTTAAAGCATTTCACCTCAAGCAAAGGCGTGCCACTAGAACGCAAGGGATTACAGAGAGTGAAAGAATGAGAAAAGAGGGTGACTGGGAAAAGGATAAAAAGAAGAACGGGGATCAAGTTCAAGGCATTAGAAGAGGTCGATTAATATTACATTTAAATTTTTGAAGATTATATGAAAGAAAGTAAGAGGAAGGGAGTTCCACTGTCAGGAAGTGCGAGAGAAGAAGCTGTTGGAATAGAAGAGGCGGTTACATTTAACTGTTTCGACAGAAAAAGGGTGGGGCCGAGATGTCAACGAAACAGCACACTTAAATTCATGCAGTCGAGGCACTAGAGAAAATAACTCGTCAGAGCAGTTGACATGAAAACAATTGTAGAAAAGACAGAAGTAAGCTACATCATGTCTGTGAGAATGTGACTGGAGTCGAGATGCCAGGTCAGGTCCGATCACATTGCATATCCTTCTTTGGATTTTGTCGATAATCTCGAGATGAAGAGCAGGGGAACCAGACCAGATATGGCAACAGTATTAAATACATGGACGAATGGTAGGTTTGTAGATGTGAACGATGGACTCAGACAAGAAAAAAGCTTCTGGTGCGACACAGATAACTAACTTGCCTTGCGGTAGATGCAACTATTGATTCAATGTGGTTGTTCCACCTCAGGTCAGTGGAAAAGGTGAGACCAAGAAGGCGCAGTGAGTCGATCTCGTAAAGTTGAGCATCAACCATAATGATTGGAGGTAGGGATATATATATATATATATATATATATATATATATATATATATATATATATATATATCTTGGGGGTGGGAAGAGAGAAAAATGAATTCATCCTTTTCCCAAGTGTATTTTTACAAGGTCCTCAGTCAGAATTTTAATTCAGCGTTCTGACCCCATTTTTCGCGTCGGTAATCAATACGCTAGGTATTCTTCGTATATTCTTCAATTTCTTTCAATGGAGGCAGCCAAAATCCTCCTACATAGTCGCCATGCGTTGGTGTCGTGTCGATTTCGTTGATATTGCTGTATCATTGAACCTTTTTAATATTCGCTTGCCAATTTCTCCATTTTTTTGTATTCGGGCGTTGACATATTTTCTAAGGTTTATCTTTACTAATTCTGAAATTAATCACCATACCAAGTTTCAGCAGTTTCTTTTTTATTCATCTTTTTCATCTGGTGTGATCGTTATTTTCAACTGGTGGCATTGTAATTGCGACTGTTTCCAAAATTTAGTCTTCGAACATCTTAGCTAAGAGATTAATACCTTATGGCTGCTCGATTATTATGGAGTTATCCAAGATCGACAGGTGATGTAAGCTTGGGTGTGCTGGTGGTCAAATGGACAATGGTTCGGAATTGTTAAGTGGAAAGCTGAGTTCCAATTCCAGTCGGGTTCGCTATATTCATTTACGCGTAAGTACCCTTGAGAAAGGTAGGAATTCATCTCTTCTCCTCCTAACTATAGGTTAATTAGTAAGATTTGTATCGCTAAATCATTATTATATTTTAAAAGATAAAAGTGCTTACATTGTAAAAAAAATATTTTCTGGCTTTAAATAACCCGCAAAAGATTGATAAACTCTAGAAAACGAATCAACCTAACCAAACTTTAATAATAAGAGGACAGCGGTAGTTTTTTTTTTTTAGGAAAGGCGATATTTTGTATGAGTCCCGATATATATTTAGCGTACAGGATTCAGAAATATCTTTAATAAAAAGCTTACGGTCACCTCACGTTGAAACAGCTGTTCCTGTACTATCACGGAAGGTAAGCATCGTTAAGCCTGGTCAAAACCTAGATGGGTGACCGTTTGGGAATACCATGTTCTCTAAGCTTGGATGTGCGGGTGATTGATGTAATGGCTCGGTTTTGTTAATCTGAGTTCCGATTCCTGTAGAGTTCCTTATATTCACTTCCGTGCTTATATGAACCAACCTCTTCTTCCCAAAGATATATAGGATAATTATTAAGAATTGTATAAATCATCAATTATTATCTCGAAAAAATTCTTACAATCTGAAAAAAAAAAGATTTTTCTGGCTTTAAATAATCTGGTTGATAAGCCTTATAAAACAAATCAAGAAGGTGATGGGTCGAATAAAATATATGATACAAATTGAAAGGAAAGACTTAATCATTTTTATCTTTCTCAAATATATTTATACTTTAATTTTACATCTTGTTAACTGATGAGATTCAAGGAGTCCGCAACAGTTACCACCAACCGTTTTATAAAAGGTATTTATTTAGTGATTGGGGGACAATTTCCTCACAGATGAAAAGGAGATATGGCTCTACATATCAATGCGAAGAATACCATTTAAGCAACGAGGAGGTTTTTAGTAAAATAGAAACACAAAGGAAACATGTAAATAGAACCAGAAAGAGAGACTTGAAATTTATCTTATACATAACAAGGAAACAGCGTCTGAAGAATTCAACATTGATTGAACGTAAGGAAAGCAAGGACTGGACAGAGAAGAAACATCGAGTAACCTACCTGACGTGATGGCGGAACACATCCTGAAAGTTCACAGCATATAACGATAGAAAAGGAAATAGATTTAGATTCATTTTTTAATCACGTCACAAGGCAAGTCAGAGACAGAAGTGGTTAATGAGTGTGAAAGAATTAATAAAAGAGAAACATTATTAAGGAGCGAGATCAATAGAAGACTAATCAAGAAAACAGAAGATAACTGTTGACATTGCATTTAAATTTTTGGAGATCAAAGTTGGAAAGCATAGAAACGGGAAGAGAGTTTTACAAGCAAGAAGTGCGAGTAAAGAAACTGTTAGCATAGAACTTACGGTTACAATCAACCAATTCAACAATGAATTCCAGAGGCCTTGACACCAATTTAGTACTGCACTTAAATTCATAAACTCTAGGGACCATAGCGTAGAGTTCTTCCGAACAATTACCTTGAAAGTATTTTTCGAAAAGGCACAGGTCGGAAAGTGGCTGAAGCCGAGACACCACGTCAGGACCATCAATATTACTGATTTTTCTTTGGATTTTATCAAGAATCTCTAAATATGCAAAAGGAGTACCATATGTAGTGGCAATGTTCTAAGCATGGACGAATTGTCGACTTCTAAATATCTAAGATATATTCAGGAGAGAAAGACTTTCTAGAACGACACAGTAAACCAAGTTTCTTAGCAGCAGACATGGCAATCTATATCTATAATTCTGAAAATGTGTGTATGTATGTCTGTGTGTGCGATCGAATGTTGTTTATGCATTTCCACAGTTTTCATCCAATTTTGATGAATTATTTTGTTTGATAGATAATTCTTCAGTGCCGGTTATGAGTTCAAATTGCTGGCGACAATGGCTCTCCACTACTTCCTGTCCATTATAACTCTCAGCAACGTTTTACTACTTACTATCTGTTCTTGTATATATATCTTTCATAAAAACTTTAATAAAAATAGTTTAAATTATTACATTAATATTATTATTATACAGTTAAATTTATATAATTAATTATATCTATATCTATCATTCTCAAAATGTGTGTATGTGTGTGTGTGTGTGTGTGTGTGTGTGTGTGTGTGTGTGTGTGTGTGTGTGTGTGTGTGTGCTTGTGTGCGAGAGAGACAGAGTGATCGGATGTTGTTTATGCATTTCCACAATTTTCATCCGATTTTGATGAAATTTTTTTTATTCGATAGTTAATTCTTCAGTGCCGGTTTTGAGTCCTAATTGTTGGCGACAATGGCTCTCCACTATTTCCTGTCCACTATAACTCTCAACAAATTTTACTATTTACTATCTATTCTTGGATATATATCATTCATAAAAACTTTAATAAAAATGAATAGTTTAAATTATTAGAATAGTGCTATTTATTATTATACAGACCCCATTCAAATTGTTAACCCCCTCCCCCATTTTGGGATGTGCTTCAGTTGCAGCTAAATGTTGTTACTGATATTGATTTTCGGGTGGGCTGACTTTAAACTTAAACTGCTCTCATTGAAAGGCAAACATTCACAGTGATGTAAGACCCCGTCGAAGATGGGTTATTCTGCTAGTGTATTCAATATAATATTTCTATTTCATGTCAGCCGAGAATGTTATACTGGGAAGAGGCGACGTGTCACTCTCATGGAGGTTAGTATCAGCCATGCTAATGGGAAGCAGGAAGTGGTCATTCAGGTGACCTACAAAAAGATTCATGATGCATAAAAGGAAGAAAGAACTGGTTCTTTATTTCCTAGATAAAAATACCTGAAGTTAACGACGAAAAGAATCTGACTCCCGTCATTGATCTTGCTATATGTCATGTATGTTCGATATTATCTTTAGTTCATCTTATTAAATGTCGAGCGTCGAACATACGACTATCAATTGATTTCATAACAATCCATTGTATATAGAAACATGTTGTTCATTTTCTTTTTTAAGTTCATTGTCATGAAATTCAATACCGCCTCACGAATAAACTAATTCTATTGACCTGCATGGAAAAGTAATTATTTATTAAGTAAATAACTGTGAGTCTGGTATCATCTTTACAAAGATAAAAGATTGTTCATGACGGCAAATATATATGTCACACATAAACACGCACAAATACAATTAATCACACACAAACAAAGATACCAACGCACAGAAACACAAAATACTCTCAATAAACATCCTTGCATGGAACGATTATTGGGACTCAAGATCACTCTAGATCTCAACTTGAATAAGATATAAGATATATCTGGAAAGATGTCGAAAAGAATGATCTGTTCCTTGTTCTACATTAGATATTATCTGACTTCTTCTGCCGTGTTCTATGAAATAAAATTGCATACAAAATATTTAGATTTCAGCATTAAATAACCCATAGAGGTGTTGATATGCCGCTAAACAAAAATAACCAACCAACATATAGTTAAAAGATGGAAAGTTTTTGGAAATTTCAAAATCCATATGCTAACTGAAATATGCTAATTTTATGGATTTAGCTTCCTCAAGCTACGAATTAAATAGACAGACTAGAGTCCCTTAGTCTTGGTAAGAGCACTCCGTCTAAGAGAAAGACAGCTTTGAATTCAAAACCAGCCTGAAGAGAGTCTGGCCCATTAGGTTATCCAGCTTGCATCTACAAGTGTCGGGTCAGACCAAAAATGGTGCACTTCTGTCACATCTGGGCAGGAGCTACACAGTCTTCACTTTCCGACCTGGACAGTGTACAATGCCGTTTGTGATTAAATGTTTTCTATTCTACAGCCCGTTTATTATAGATGAAACATTACTAGTCACTCGCTACACTGTCGTTAGTTTCATGACGAAAGTTCGGGTGAAATACATCGAAATACACCAATAGAGACCCTAGAAGCCAGGAACTGCAAGGCAACGTTCACTAAGTTGACTCATCCTCATTCCTTTTATATTCCATTAGTATGGAGATAGTTCAATGTAGTTGGTAATATTGATATTGAGAAACAGCGCTAAAGGCGGTGGAGCTGCGTAAAATGACACTCGATGGGCCAACACAGACGACGTGGCGTTTCTTTGCATCCATGGGACTTAAGTAGAGATATCTGGCGTTGCTCGTTTTCGTCATGTCTAAGAAGCTGGCTATAGCCGAGAGACTTTCAGGTCCCATGTCATATTGGAAGTTACGCTGAAAATAAATTCGATGCGTATGGAAGAGAAATGAGATAGCTCTTGACATTATGCTTGCACGTCTTCCAATTTCTGTTCAGCAAAAGATTTGCCATCAAATGAATGACACGCGCGTCAACTATATATATATATGTGTGTGTGTGTGTGTGTGTGTGTGTGTGTGTGTGTGTGTGTGTGTGTGTGTGTGTGTGTTACGTAAACGGCATTTTTAGTGGTGCCCAAATATAGGTCTACGCAAATATGGGAATCCACAGAAAATAACGTCGAATAGAAGCTGTCGAATTAATAAAAGAAAATAAACCACTTCTTTAGAAAAAATACGTGTATATGTATATATATATATATATATATATATATATATATATATATATATATGTGTGTGTGTGTGTGTGTGTGTGTGTGTGTGTGTGCATGTGTGTGTGCGTGTGTGTGCGTGTGTGTGTAATATATGTATATAATATATAGGAGCAAAGTAAAAAATTAGCCGCACTATTGCCTAAAGATATGTTATGGCGAAAATGCGGATAATGTTTTTACTTACCCTCGTGTGTGGGGACCTAGGAGCAAAGAGGTTTAAAACGCTGAAATAATACATTTGCTTACATATATGTGTAAATATGTTGTGTGTGTGTGTGTATGTATATATATATATATATATATATATATATATATATATATATATATATGTATATGTGTATGTATAAACGTTTTATATTAGACAGTATATATTTTTATATTATAAAAAGATAATCATACAATGAATCAATTAGCAATATTAATATAAGTAGTGGCGATTTCTCTTCGCTAACAGACTTAATATAATCATTAAATTAATAACAATCCATTGGATAACGTGATCCTTATGTATAAAATTGTTGTCAGGTGTCTACAATACATTTATTTTGTCTTGGATTTTTGTTTCTAAATGAAAAAAAAATTATAGCCTGACGATGAGAACATGAAATTTTCGAAGTTACTTACTGCTCTAAAAATACACCAGATCTGATAACGATTTTAGATTGTTAGTAAGTTAATGATTCTATTAAGTTTGTTAGCGAAAAGAATTCGCCATTAATTATATTAATATCGCTAACTGATTCATTGTATGATTACCTCTTATATATATATATATATATATATATATATATATATATATATATATATATATATATATATATATATATATACAGTGAGTCCCCCGTATTTGCGGGTGTTCGGTATAGTTAGAATCCGCGAATACATGTAACCCTCCTAAAAGTGATTATAAGTACCTATTTTAATTGTTAAAACCCCATATGCCTTAAACTTTCATCGTGAACACTTTAGAAACATTTCAGACCCTTTTTGAAAGATTTTTGAGAAATAGTATTGGTGACTATACACTTAGCGTAAATTTTCTTTCATGCTAACCGTTTTTAATTACGCATAAATCCATACAACCATTGAAATTGCTTTATAAAATATGTGAAAGAAAGCATAAAATATAAAATTTAAAAGATTTTCTAAAATCAGAACAGTGATGATGCCCCTTAGACTTAGCATAAGCCACTTTTTAGACCCCAGCCGAAGCCTCTAACAAAGTACAAAGCCCAAGCACTATGCATTTTTTGCGTTTGTTTTTTTACAGTGATTTTTACCATAAAAATGGAATGTTGTATTATTTTAAGTCGCTTAGATAACAGGAAACTAATACAAGAATATTTTAAATATATTCTATCTAATAATTTGTACATATGTTCTTCAGAATAACACGCGAATATATGGGGTTTCCGCGAATAACAAGTACATAAGTTCTAAAGAAAAATCCGCGAATATGTGAAGTCGCAAATGTTGAAACGCGGATAGGTGGGGGCTCACTGTACGATAGCGGGGACATAGAAGTACCTGGATCAAACCACTGGGAAAGATAGTCCCCTTAGTTCTTGTTAGGATATCTCCCTAGGAAAAGGAAAATACATTTTTCGTCCGCGATGCGAAAGTTCACCATTATTAGTATAAATGTTATATTTCGTGGGTATACATCACATTTTTAAAAGAGTCATCTAAAAACTTACAGAGGAAAATGCCTCTTCAAGACAGGTGTACTTTAGCCTGCTCAGGCGCGAAAATCCCAAAGGTTATTTCCCTAATGTAACAGGGAATACAATTCGTATCCCTGCCGAATGTCACATTTTCTTATTAAGACTAAGTTAATAAGAAATGGTAAATCAGCTTAAACCCGTACACACACTAAATATAAAATTTATAATAGTGGGAATTAATGTAGGTTATGAAAAATCTATTAATTTCTTTAAAAGCTTACAATTACAACTACGTCTACAGAATATAACTTAGAACATGAACAGGAAAATGTGCTAACAATGAACACCATCAAAATGGCTAATGCATTAGCCGAAAGCGCTTAGGTCAATAATCAGTACGGACAGTTCTTACAATCTTCCAGACCACATAAAAATACTGTAAGGACATTAGAAAATAAGTATAAACGAAAGATGGTTGCCCAAATATACACTATATATATATATATATATATATATATATATATATATATATATATATATATATATATATATATATATATATATATATATATATATATATATAGTCAGACTGTTTCGCAGCTCATCAGTGTGGCTAGACGTCCGATTGCCTCTAGCTAGGATCGAAAGCCGACTGAATTTGCGTCAGTCCGAACTTCTCCCACTAAGCCGTCAGCGTACGGTATGGGATGAGGGTGAATTTTAGCGTGTTTATTTTTAGATTCAGATAAACACACAGTGACTGAGAGTGACTCAATTCTGTCGAAGAGTCATGCTAGATGCAATCATCAGGCTACGATGATTGCATCTAGCATGAAACAGACTGTCGCCTCTAAGTGTTGACTTCTATGTTCACTTTTATATTTATATTTATATATATATATATATATATATATATATGTGTGTGTGTGTGTGTGTATGTGTGTGTGTGTTTGCGTGCGCTATATTTAAGCATATGTAAGTAAATGTATCATTTCATGGTTTCAAACCTCTTTTCCCCCAAAATCTCCATCGATGATCACGCTTGACATTGAGAATGTGGGATCACAATTCTTTAGGGAATTACTGACGACAAACCTTTCACAACTTACATTTATCACTTCTGCTGACATGTTTATGACCCTAGATTTCTCCCTTTTTTTTTCTTCGCTCGAACGATCCATTTATCTTTGTTTTATTTGATGTAAATAAGCAACTAATTCTGAAATCAACGATGTGTTGTTTGAAGTGATTTGGCGATTCTACGCCAAGGATCTTGGTATGTTATTTTTTTTGTATCTGCTTCGCTGCGTTTTTCTTCTTCTACTGTTGGTGTTGCCGTCTATGCGGACAAATGTAACAATGGCCGGGGTCACATACTTTTTAATTATTCATTTATATCCCCTCTCTACTCGAGAGAATTAATCTGTAGACACCCACTTTATAACTGGAGTTCAGCAAAATTTGAAGACGAAATAATAAGATAGATAAATAGACAGAAACTTTAACATAAGGCCACCTAAGTAGGCCACCCACTGCGGATCGGGATAACTACCAGTGGACTGCGAGACAAGATCACTATCTTTCTATTCTAGACGCCTTATAAATATTTGCATATGCGCGCGTAGATACTTATTAGCCGCACGGATCTACGCGTGCTAAGCGATAATGATTTGAGTCGCAACTTGTTCTTTTTCGTGTCGTGTCCCATCAGGATTTGGGGATCATGGCTCTCCCCAATGTCCTGTCTTTTGTAGATCTTTTGTCCATTTGCCATCTTCCCCGAACCCTGCTCCGCCATCTACTCAACTAAGTTCGCCTGGTCTGTTTTGTGATACTTTCCTATCGATCACTTTTCCTTCAATCTGTCCTGTGAGTATCCGATTTTTCAAGCCCTCTTTCCTCATTATGTCCCTAGAAATTTCAACTCTCTCTTCCTGGTGTTAAATGTAAGTGCCCTTTTTCTTACCATTGTCCCCAAAACTTCGTCGTTATCTACATTTTCCGTCAATGGTATTATCAGCATCCGTCTGTATGACTTTAAAGTTTAAAAATCAGGAAGTCAATTAAAATACGAGAACACGGTTTCGACCTGGTGGTCTATCCGGGCGATACTTTTAAAATGACCACTTTAATGTTTTATTTAAAAAACAACAACAACAAAGAACCAACAGTTCATTCAAAAATACGCTTTTAAGTAGGCGCCCGAGGGGGTCGTCAGTGATGTTTTGACTTGGTTCATCAGGGAGTTTCGGGTCTTTCAACATCATACTCCCCATCACCAAATCGACCCAATCAGGGGAGATCTAACCCTGATTCCCCCTCACTTTTAAAACGCTAACAGTTACTCTGGCCTTTTTAAAGAATTCTACGAAGAAAGACCACGTATTCCGCACATCCGATTGGCTGTTTGTACAACCAATCAGCTGCGCGAACTATTTTTTTTTTTTAAATGGCCCGCAGTGGGGACTAGGTTTTTTTTTGGTGGATAGCAGCTTCAATGGATAACCAAGGAGGTAATCTTAATATAATTATCTTTCAAATAAATATCTTTCAAAAAAATAGCAGGCGTATGATGATTGAAAGACAGGACATTGGTTGTTTTCGGAAGGGAAGTGGAAAAGGAGGTGAAGGAAAGAACGCAAAGGGTCAGGAATGCAAGTGTATTGTAAATGTATACAGTAAAAGGGAAATCAAATATGTAACTCAATTGTTATGGAGGATAGGGGTCAGGGTGTCTAAAGGGTAACAGTGGGTCTTTTTTTAATTTAGATTTTTTTAACCGGCTTCATATTCACTTAATAAAAAGCAAGGGCTTAAAATTTCTGATTTTTGGTTTAAAAGATTTTTGGGGTCCGGGAATGTCATGATTGCTAATTTCTCATATTGGCATAGTTTGCAAATGTGGGTATAATTGTTACATATTTTTACCTTTTTAAAAATTGTTCACCTTAACTTACCTCTTGATTTTTAAACTTAAAAGCTTTATATGTTATTTTATTTTACTTATTTTTTCCTCACATGTATTGAGCACTTTTCAATACTACTGTTCCCTGCTCTGATTCTACTCTGACCATTACCGTTTATATATATATATATATATATATATATATATATATATATATATATATATATATATATATATATATATATATATAGGATGGGCCATAAGTTTCCATACGGATGGAATTTTGTGAATGGGCATTAATCAAAGTGAGCAAGAATGCAAATTTTTCAACTAAGATTTTGCTTAGTGATGAAGCAAATTTTTACGTCAGTGGAAGGGTTAATCGACAAAACCTACGTTATTGGTGTAATGAGAACGCTAACTGGCTGAGTCCAACAAAGATGTAAGGTGGCGGTAAATTGATGATGTGGGCCGAGATGTGGGGTGACAGAATTATTGGACCAATTTTTGTCAGTAAAAATCTTTATGCAAAAAGTAACTTAACATGTTGCAAGAGGAAATTCTCTCATCCCTTCTAAACGAAGAAGGTGACTACCCATTTTACTTCCAGCAAGATGTAGCTCCATCTCATTATGGTCATCAAGGGCGTCGGTATTTGGATCTGCAGTTTCCGGATGCTTGGATTGGTCGGCGTGATCCTGTGGAGTGGCCTCCAACATCCGCAGATCTATCCCCACCCTTGATTCCTAACTTTGGGGATACTTGAAGGCTATATCAGGTGAAGATACGAGACATAAATGATCTCAAGGAACGTATCACCACCGCCATTACAAACATCAACAATGGGAAACACGTATTAATATGTGTTTTCGAAACAATGGTAATCATATAGAGCATATTATATAAATAAAAACAGTTGTCCAATATAAAATGCTTATTTTTTCTATGCATGTATGTATTTTATACACACACTCACACACACACACACACACACACACACACACACACACATATATATATATATATATATGTGTGTGTGTCTGTATTTTATATACATACATACATATATATATATATATTCATATATATATATTCATATATATATATATATATATATATTCATATATATATATATATATATATATATATATATATATATATATATATATATATATATATATATATATATGTATATATGTATGTATGTATGTATATTCATGCACACTCAGGAAAACTTATATATATATATTAATTCACACTCAAGAAAACTTAAAGAAAATCCACCCACCTTTGTAAAAGTGAGTAAGGTCTCTTCTGTCTTACCAAAAATAATACATAGGGAATGCGCCTGAAATAGACTCTGGCAAGTAAGTCCAGCTTCAAGCCGGAGGATGCGCGTAGGCGGAAAACTGTCGCCTCATAACCAGCTGATTCGGGTAGATGGAGATCATCAGCCCATGAAGGTAGTCCATATAGAGGAAGGAAAACACTGATTCTAAACCCCCGCTGCCTTGCGATTATATGCAAAACACGGGAAAAGGCTATGGAAGTAAATCAAAACAGAAAACCCGGAGCGGAACCAATGAAGGCGGTTCGCTGTCAACATTGACAACTTTCCGGCAGCCAAGCCGTCCCCATATATAATGCCTTTTATTCCGTTGTATTTTGTCGATACGGTCGAGAGGTGAGTGACGTAGTCTGGACTCAGGTCTGTACCATGAACAGGTCATTCTAGTTTCACTACAAAAGCACTGATTCTGGACCATACAGGTCGCTACCTTTACCTAGATAAACGGATGCCTCCTACGTAGAGAATAAAAGTAATTCAATGTTGTGGACCTAAGAAGGCGGGTCTCCATCGTAAAGGTCTGAGCTGGTGATACTAAAGAATGGAAACTCGTCTGAACATTTGTTATGGAAGTTGCGATAGGTTTTTGATGTTGTGTCTATGGGAAAACTGATTGTAGGCTGGAAAATGCCTCCCACTAGGTTGCGTAAGAGATTTTCAATTTTATGACAACTGGAAAGTAAGGATTTGGTAGATCCAGATAAAATATGGCAGTAATACAACATTTTTATACGATTTACTCTTGTAAAGAAACAATGTTAATACTAAAAATGAAAATAAAAAACAAAAAGATAAAAATTAAAATAAAAAATTACTAGATTAAAACGTATAGGCATAGAACACCGGAGGCCACATTTTAAATTTAAACACTGAATATCTTCGTATATTTAAGGTTTCGATATAAAATGTAACAGGTGTTTGTATTTCTCGTTCCACCTTGCCATTCTCTTTTATAAGAAATATTGCTTCCATCCGTTATTAGTCTAAAGAATAAAAGGCATCATTAAGATGTTATTTTCCTATTTTATCATTCACTTACCATCGGCACGCCCACACACATTTTGGACTAAATTTTGCTATGTAGGTAGAACTGCACCTGCGCACGAGAAAGGTGTGCTTGAAATTTTAGATTTTATTTTTATAGTTTTTTTATCTAGCCGAATTCATTTGGAGATTTTTCTTTCTTTAGAACATTTCACCATTCTTGTTAGATCTTCTGATGTCACAGTGAGGAAAGTAAAAAGACTTAAAATGAATTCGGCTAGATAAAAAAAGTTCTAAAATTACCAGCACCCTCTCCATCTGCGCATATATATATATATATATATATATATATATATATATATATATATATATATATATATATATTTATATATATATATATATATATTTATATATATATATATATATATATATATATATATATATATATATAGATATATATATATTACGAAAATCTATGACAATGTAGTGAAAATTGTTTGTGTAAACGCACTTCTTCCTTTAGGAAACCATCAACGATTTTTACGCTGGTGTGGCTACACAAGAACACGATTTTTTTTTAAAAACTGTGTTTGTACATAGTCTAAGTAATTTCATTTAGTTTCTTTTTATTATTTTTTTTTTACTTTTTCTATTGTGATAAATAGATCTTCAAAAAATTGTTCTAATATATAAAAAATTATATTACATACATATATATATATATAAATATATATATATATATATATATATATATATGTATATATATATATACACACACACACACACACACATATATATATATATATATATATATATATATATATATATATATGTATATTTGTATGTATGTATGTATACGGAAAATGTCAGTTCGATGAAGTCCTAACCGATGAAACGCGTCACAAGTAAACTTTTTCCATTTCGTCTTACAATTTCCTCAATACTGTTCTCGATATATAAACATATATATCGTTATCTCATACATACATACATACATATATATGTATATATATATATATACATACATATATATATATATATATATATATATATATATATATATATATACACACACATATACATATATATATATACACACACATATACATATATATATATAAATTCTTCAAGGCTAGCATTTGTCCACACACGTAGCAAACACACACAGACACACACACACACACATATATATATATATATATATATATATGTGTGTGTGTGTGTGTGTGTGCGTGTGTGTGTGTGTGTATGTATATACTTGAAAACCCAGCAAGCCGACCAATAACCTCCTAGCAGCAGATGGACACTTATTATTCAAGCAACAATCCTGTTGCCGTGGTAACTGAAATTCCAGAAGTCATGGCGCATTTTAAGAGCTGGCTTAATTTCGGGGTCATGCGAATACATTAACCTGTCCGTCTGTTTCATATAATCTCAAGTCTGTCCCTTCGGGCACCATCGGTCACCTTCGGGCGCCTTCGACTGCCTCGTGCTGTTCGCTTCCTGGAAGCGCATTGCGTGATTGACAACGCCAAGCTGCTATCATGTGACGAGTAGACAATAGAGTTCTAGATATTTCGTGTTCAGCCTTGTAGCGACCGGAGCATCGGTACGCAACAAACAGCATGGTTATCGGGTAGTGCCTGGAATGTTGGTTTATCTAAGACACAGCAAAAAGGGTCGGGGAAGAATCTGTTGACGAGTGGAAAGATGTATTCGACCGGAAGCCTAAAAGTAGAACCAAACGCTTCAGGCGAGAATTTTAGAAAATTGTATAAAATAGCCAACGTGGAAGTAAAACGTATAAAGAAGAAGAGATTAGGAAGAGAGAAAATGAATAAGATGGAAAAAAAGAAGAAGCTAAAATCGTGTTAATAATTTTATCTGCATTATACGTCTTAGCATAAAAGCACTTGGTGAGAAAATGATAATAAGAGGAAGGACTAGGGGGAAAAATTATCGGTATTGGAAAGACTTAAGAATGGTCGCTTCTGCTACAGCCGATAAATAAAAGGTTGAGTTGACACTTCTAAATCCGCCTTTGTAGACGCCGATGTTACAGTGGCTGGGAATAATGATTTCTTCAAAGCAACATCCATATGTGCTCAAACAACAGAAGATAGAAACGGTTCTATTGGGACTGATGACTGGTACTGCTTCCGTTTCTATCTAATCGATAAAACCGCGCACAAAAGTTTAGCTTCGCCAGGAGTTTATTTATTTACTTAATTCTTTCGCTTTTAGATCTATGATTTCACTAGCGGGCTTAAAGGATTAATGTTGTCATGAGACTGGAAGATTTCCATATACAAATGAAACTTTCTTGGGGCATCATATGGGCATCTGGCACTGAAAGTGTGAATTACTCAGGGATGATCTCACACATTTCGGTCGTAATGATATATAAGGTTAGCTTGTTAACTAATACACCATAATAAGAGTCCCCGCCTATTCGCGTTTCAGCATTCGCGGTTTCACCCATTCGCGGATTTTTCTTTAGAACATATGTACTTGTTATTCGCGGAAACCCAGAATATTCGCGTATTTTTCTGAAGAATATATGTCCAAATTATTCGCTGAGAACTCCCACGATTCGCGTCTTTTTTTCGATAGAACATATTTTAAATATTCTTGTATTATTTTCCTGCCATTTTAGTGATTTAAACATATTACCGTCCATTTTCATGGTAGAAATTGGCAGAATTGTACATCATTTTAAAAAAGAACAAATGCAAAAACATGCATAGTGCTTGGGCTTTGTTTTTTGTTAGGGCCTACAAATGGGGTCTTACAAGTGTTTTATGCTAAGTCTGGGGGACATCATCGTAGGTTCTGTTTTTAGAAAATGTTTTAAACTTTATGTATTGTTGCACATATTTTATACGGTATTGTCAATGGCTGTATCGATCTAGGCGGAATTAAAAACGGTTATTGTACGGATGAAAGAAAAATTACGTTAAGTGTATAGTTACCAATACTATTTTGCTAAAATGCTTTTAAAAGGGTCTGAAATCTTTCTAAAATGTTTAGGATAAAAGTTTAAGGCATATGGGTTTTATAAATCAAAATAGGTATTGCAAGCACTTTTTTTTTGGTGGGGTGGAGATTACAAGTATTCGTGGATTCTAATTATTCTGGTTCATAACCACCGCGAATACGGGGGACTCACTACATATATATATATATATATATATATATATATATATATATATATATATATATATATATATATATATATATATATATATATATACATTTTTTAATTGGACATAGTCCGACAATTTATTAAAGACATTTTTGATATGTTTAACGTTCTTTTGATAGATACAAGTATTTAAGCAAATGCTCTGTTTATAATAATAAACAGTATTAAATAACATTTACCGGCCTGAATGTCCGAGAAATTTTCATAGAAAATTTCTCGGACATTTGCTTAAATACTTGTATCTATAAAAAGAACGTTAAACATATCAAAAATGCCTTTAATATATATATATATATATATATATATATATATATATATATATATATATATATATATATATATATAACGTTATTATAGTGGACACTTCCTATTTTAAATAGATGCTGGCCCGTTTATATTTATTAAGTACTAAGCATTGCGTCTATCTGCCTTGGGATTACATACAGCTCAAATATGGGCCAAAACAGACAGAATAAGATATAGAACATATGAAGAAATGGAGAAAAAAAACAAAGAAATTCTGTTATTTTTACTTTTGTAGTGTCTGATTGTCGTTGGTCAATCGTGTATCCGATGCATTCGACACTTTTAAACCAACCTTAGTAAAATTTATGGTGTTTCGAGTTCATCATGCTAAAAAACAAAAATAATATCTACTAAACACAGACACACGCACACACACACACTTACGAATATCTATTATCATCTGGTTCTCACAGAGAAAAACTAGATTTTTATTCATATTGTTGCATACACATAGCAATATTTACGTTTTTTTTAACTTGAAATTCGTTAATTTCTTGAAACTTCGAATGGAAGCGACATCTTCAAAAATTATAAATATAAAAATGAAACATGTTAGATTGCTAAACATTTGTTCTTTATCCTATTATATATATATATATATATATATATATATATATATATATATAGAGAGAGAGAGAGAGAGAGAGAGAGAGAGAGTGAGAGTGAGAGAAAGGTATGTATCAGTTATAAAAAATAAGAGAAAGTTCAGGATAATTATCAATGACCGAATTACATTTTCGCTCGTTAGACTGCAAACAAGAATATTATATCATTAGCAGAATCTCTCTCTCTCTCTCTCTCTCTCTCTCTCTCTCTCTCTCTCTCTCTCTCTCTATATATATATATATATATATATATATATATATATATATATATATATATATATATATATATATATATATATGACTGCCATAAATAGACAAAGTATGTTTTTATTACCACTAATGATAACAATTAAAAGGAGAAAAAAAACGAGCTAGCAAACCGGTTTCGAACCTCGCTCAAGAGAGCTAAATCGAGTTTAATAAAGCAAAAGTGTTCCGTATAAAACTATAAAGTATAAAAACAGTAAAGTATAGTAACCAGTAAGTTTATTTAATAAAATCGCCATTGGCTACAACCACGGCCTCCAGACGCCTTTGGAACTGTCTGACAGCCATGACTGGGTTCTCCTGCTTGTGTACCTTAGTGGAGAATCCTGTTGCCAGACATAGGTTTTTCCAGCAGCCACTCTCTTGACCCAGGACAGCACTAACTCCTCAAGGCACTTGATGTAGGCCCACGAACTGGGTCTGAAGCCCTCACCAACAAATTCGGAAGTTATTTTCTTATCTGAACAATCAGAGTGAGTTTTCCCAGCTGCCGTACCTTCGCAATCACCATGTGACTCATTAAACTCTTTCCGTATCCTCCGCACTGTCGACACCCAAACACACTGAAATATTCGTACTGGAACTTCCGGTGTGAATGCCAAGCAGTACAGTATGCTATTTCCAAATTTATGGCGGAGTGAATTGCGTCATGGTGCTCTTTGTCTCGCAGACGATACCCACCTGACCCTACTATAGAGTGCAGTAAACGAAATCAAAAACGAAAAACACGTCTGCGCGAAATTTAAATTATAAAATGGTAACAATTTATCCATTACTCCATTGGTGTGTGTGTGTGTGTGTGTGTGTGTGTGTGTGTGTGTGTGTGTGTGTGTGTGTGTGTGTGTGTGCGTGCGTGTGTGTGTGTGTGTGTGTGTGCGTGCGTGTGTGTGTGTGTATTCGGAGGACGAATATTTTCTATGAAAATTTCACGGAAATTCAAGCCGGTAAATGTTATTTAATACTGTTTATTATAAACAGAGCATTTACTTAAAATACTTGTATCTATAAAAAGAATGTTAAACATAAAAATGTCTTTAAATAATTGTCGGACTTTGTCCATTTCATAATGTGTGACGTCATTTGTTTACATTTGATACGCCATGAGCAGTTATGAATGTATGTGAGAGATTCATGGAAGATTGAAGTTTATAAGCAGTAAATTCGACCTTGCCAATCGAATGATCCTCAGTGGCCGAAACGATTAAGGCACGTCAGGCTATATGACTGTTCCGTATAGGATACAGGTTCGAATCCTGTCGGAGGACGAATATTTTATATGAAAATTTCTCGGACATTCAGGCCGGTAAATGTTATTTAATACTGTTTATTATAAACAGAGCATTTACTTAAAAATACTTGTATCTATAAAAAGAATGTTAACCATAAAACTGTCTTTATATATATATATTTGTTTTTATATCGCCATGGAAATGTTAAAGCAATTTCCTAGTATGGGATCTTCACTTTGAACTAATAACCTCGGAAAATTCATGCATATATTTCTTCTTGTCCCATCAATGGATTAAATAACAGTCTTGACTGGAGTCTCTCGTCCTGGATAGCAGCAAGTCTTGGTAAATGGAATCTCTGAATTCAAATCATCGTAATCGGGGACATTGGTCCTCTTAGTCTTTTTTGTGAAAACAACCCTAGAAGAACCATTCTGAATTCAAGACAAGCTCGAAGAGTCCTGACTATCTTTTCCTCGAGATTCCTATTACTTATCCATCTGCGATACATATTGTGTTGTCTGGACCCAATTAGATTACAGCACTAGTGATTGTGGCCGTTACTGTGAACACATGAATGGCCTGTATACACTTCTTCCCACGATCTGATTCATTGCCAGATGTTTTGATAAAATCTTTCGTTACGGTGATGTTACGATAGTTGATGTAGAAGAGTGTGGATGAGTGAGCACCATTCTACCATAAGGGTCTTACCTGCTTCGGCATGCTAAATGGATAAGTATTACAACCTCATTCGAGAACCACAAAAAGTATGGACCGTTAAAGTGAATATATTAATATTATCATTGTTTGATAGAAGCACGCCAGCAATGTGACAAATCAAACCCAAGGTACCGATTATGACACAGAGTCTGATAATGGTACACCAGGCACATACATCACAGCTAAATTTGCGCGATATACTGAGAGGTGTTGATAAAAGCAGCGCATAACCTTGCGGCTTGGACCCAGTTATAAATAACTTCTGGTCACGTAACTCAGTCCGCTCAGATCTAGAGTGTTCTTAATATATAGATGTAGCTCCGATGACGTCTTGAGTGCCTCATCTTTCAGACGAAAAGAGTAACTCTCTCGTCACCTGGGCATGAAGCTCTATCATTACCCCCTGCTTATGAACAGAGATGCAGCCCCTAGGAGACATGCCCCACTAGTTAAGAGAAGCAAATCTGAAAATACTGAATGTGATACTTACTGTAGCCCATTTTAATTCAGTAAGAAAAATAATGTACATGCTAACACCTCTATTAAATTAAGATATTAAACTATGTGAGCTATGCCTTGTGTAATATCAGGACATGGATTTTTATTATCATTATTTTTGTTATTGTTAGTGTTCCTATTGTTCTGTGTTAAAGCACGCCAACACAGTGATGCTGAGGCGCCAATTTCGAATCCCAATATGTCTACCATAAAACTTAGTGTGTATACCACACACATGCAGCACATACAAATATGACAGGTTTTGACTAAAACAGCGCAGGACATTGCAGCTGTAAATACCTTCTGGTCGGTCAACACAATCAAATCGTCTTGGCGGCTTCATCTTTCAGACTGAAAAATAGCAACTCCCGGCTCTGATGTCCCACTCTTCTAACTCATGATCATAGATGCACAGTGCTTCATCCTCATTGGGGACCTACCCAACTAGTTCAAGTCAGGCAAATCTGTGTAACTGAACATATTTACTGTGGAGAAAAACCATGCGTTCGTTAACACGTCTCATCAATTAAGATCAGAATCCATGTGAGCCATGCCTTGTGCAATTTCTTGTTGTTGTTCTTCTTCTTCTTCTTCTGAATTTTATTATTAATATTATTATTATTACCAGTAGTAGTAGTAGTAGTATTACTAAGCGAAAAACAGTCTTGCAAGCAGTTTTATTAATAAATTAATTTATAAGTAAGGGTGTACAAGTGAAAAGATTTGAAATTGACAACTTTTCCACAACACTTCTATCGCCACTACTTTCTTTTTTTCTTTCTTTCTTTTTTTCTTTCTTTCTTTCATTTTCTCTCAGAAACTAAGTAGCGCCTCCGTTTTGCAGGGTCTGAGACTCACAGGACAGATTGAGGGCAAGAGGGACTGAGGGAAGCATGACATGCTGAATGATCTCAGTGAATGGTAGAACGGGATTTAGGTGAAGTAGCGAAAAGACAACATTTATTGATAACTACAAGGGACAGGATATTATGGGGAGCCTACGTCCTGAAAGGACACGGCACATGAAGAAGAACCAGAGAAATCCATCTAAACTGACACACGTCATAATTCACGCTCACACACACACACACACACACATATATATATATATATATATATATATATATATATATATATATATATATATATATATATATATATATATATACACACACAGTGCTGTTCGATAAAAGTGACTCACCTGATTTTTTTTTTTACTTAAAATTTTTTTTCGCCTATTGTTTTTGGGGTTTAAACTAATTTTTAATCTTACTAATATAAAGACCCCTTCACTCACGACCATCTGGTAAAAAAGTTTACTCACCCTAAGGTATTCTACTGATAATTATAATTTTGGATATAAATGAGATTTAGGGAAAAACTCTGTGCAAAAAAAGTGACTCGCTTATTTCCTGCAACGAGTAATCAGTAGAAACATAACCGAACAGCTTTAAATAAAGAATAATAGAGGTATAATTTATTTATAATAGGTAATATAGTTCGAAATATTTAATAATCTATGGGTCCTCCTTTATTTTGAATAATCTTTTCAACCCTTTTTGGTATTGACTTGATTAGGTTCTGGCAAATCTCATCTCCAAGCATTGAATTTCATTCAGATATGAAATTCACAATCAAATCCTCTTTGTTGTTCAACTGCTTTCTCGAGAGCCTGTACTTTATAATGCTCCATAAGTTTTCTATGGGGTTGAGGTCAGGAGATTGGAGCAGCCATGTCATAACACTCACCTGCTTCTCATCAAAGTATTCCTTCATCAATGTGACAGGGAGCATTATTCTGCATAAAAATGAACTTCAACAGAAAAGAGCAGACAAGACTAAAATTCTCTTGTACTTCTCGCTCCTGAGGGTCTTTTCAATAGTTTTTAAGAAACCAGTTCGATGAAAATAAAATCATCCCCAGAACATTATACTGAACGGATGCTTGACAGTACTTACTGCTAAATTCAAAGAGCTTTCAAAGCTTCTTCTTCGGATTTTAGATCGCGTATCCTTTGAATTTAGCTCAACTTTCGTTTCATCGGAGAAGAGAACATTTAGTAAAAAAAATCAGTTGAGTCACTTTTATCGAACAGCACTGTATATATATATATCGGTAAAAATCCGGGGCTAAGTAATCCAAGTGAATCCTAATAATATAAAATATTAAAACTGATCCACAAAAGAGAGCTCAATGCACTCATTACAGAGCATATAAATGAATTACATATAAATGAAATTAAGTTGTATCACATTCCGGTGTCCATTTCGCTCCTCGAGAAAATTATCTCCTCGAGAAATTACCTGAAGCTTCTCAATACTAAAAGGTTTGATAAAAAAATGGCCATCTAAATGGGGCACAATTGAATTGAATTTATATGTAATTCATATATATATATATATATATATATATATATATATATATATATATATATATATATATATATATATATATATATTCAATTAATAGCAAATAAGTGTATTATATGTATTTTAAATAAAAAATTTAATAAATTAACTGAATAAAAATAAATAAACGAGAAAGAAAGACAGAAATAAGGTGACGTCATTGATACATAATATTGCTGAGAGATGGGAACGATTGAAAGTTCTGTGGTGTCATTTGAGCAATGATTATTGTGTCATTTTTGCAATGGATAAAGATAATAATGTTAACGGTGAGATTAGCTGTTTCCTTATAAGTAAACCTTTGTCATTCATTGATCGAACTGTTGATGTTACTGGCGGTTGAAATATATATCTTTCACTTAAAGCAATGTTTTGGGAAAATATATTTCTCAATCTACGAAATATTGTGTAGCTTCCTAGAAAATTATAATCCATCTTGAGGATATTAAAGATATTACAGATAAACGGAAACATAGTCTGGTGCTTTAAAATTCGTTATTTGCGAAAATATTTACTTTTAAGATAAGACAGTACTTCAAATAAAGTCTCTCTTTCTCTTTCTTTCTTTCAGTTTCTATCTTTATACCACTTTGCTTCTTTCCCTCTTTTCAAACTATCGTTCTTTCTTTCTTGCTTTCTTTCTTTCTTTGACTTTTTATTTTCCCTCGTCTTACTTTTTCCTCTCTTTTCTCTTTCTTTCTTTCTTTCTTTCTTTCTTGCTTTCTTGCTTTCTTTGACTCTTCATTTTCCCCTCTTTATTTCTCTTCCAATCTTTGCCTTTTTCTTTCTTTCTTTCTTTCTTTCTTTCTTTCTTTCTTTCTTTCTTTCTTTCTTTCTTTCACACTGTTTTTCTCCATCTTCATTTCTCTTACTTTCATTCCCTCTTTTCACACTCTCTATTTTCTTTCTTTCTTTCTTTCTTTCTTTCTTTATTTATTTATTTCACACTTTGTTTCTTATTCTGACTTTATGTAGCTACCACTTTATTTTGCTTACTTTCACAATTTTGTCGCCCCCTCACTCTTTCTTTCTTTCTTCCTTTCTTTCTATCTATCTATCTATCTATCTTTATCTCTCCCTCTCGATATATATATATATATATATATATATATATATATATATATATATATATATATATATATATGTATATATATATATGTACATATATATATAATTCATCTTCTCCTTTCTTTCCTGATGTAACAGCTTCCGGTGGTGGTAGCGTTTGCAATGTTTAAATATAATCCCGTTAGAAAATAAAATGACTTTAAGCTAACAAAGAAATGATTTATGTTTATTAATGAATTAACTTTGATATATTTATAATCCTATGTTTTATCATCGGTCTTCTATAGAATCTATTGTACGATTGATTTAAAACACAACGGCAGATTTTCTTTCCTCTTCCCATTATTTATTATCATCTTATCCAATATACACAGTAAAGATGATCAAAATGATGTAAATAGTGAACGCTGTCTATGGTCACCAGTCATTAAAACGGTTTATGTTTATTTATATAATAACATTTGTGCCCCTCTGGATGCTAATTCAGAATTTTCAATTTGACGTAAAATTATTTTGCACTTTGTTTTTCTTTTATAGAAATACTTGCTTGTAAATTACAAAGAGTAAACTCCCTGGGAACTGTTAATATTGATATATTCACAATTTATCGTCGATTAGGACCCAAACTCACCTCAGCATTTGTCGAACTCGTATATACATTAACCATCATTTAAGATGCTTGAAAAATGTCCGGTTCCTTGTACCGCTCCAGTAAATACCTGACTCCTTCCGCCATGCTCTATATTTACAAGAGGCAGATCAGATGAAAAATAGAATATTGTTATTATGTCGGGGCTGGAGTTACCCAGCCCTCACTTTCAAGACTTGACAGTGTTCGAAAGCGTCTACGTGGCCTTGTGGGTTATTAACTGTTTTCCATACTAGAATCACTTTCTCGCATACGAAAATTGCCCATGATATCTCTCTACTGTATCCCTATTTTTATGGTAAGCGTTCAGACGTGCTAAATCGCTTAGTTCCACGAGATTATACATCCACAACCAGTAACCGCCGTGCTACATACACGAATTTGATACATCGTCATTCTCTTCATCTTACCTTCTTAAGACGGTAGTTCGAATCAAAGTGCTTCTTCCTCAAAACAGTTACTTTGTGGATAAAAACTCCCGAGAGGTTGCTTCCCTGATCACTACGAACTTAACATTTTCAAGTCCAGTGTAAACAGTTTGCTATCCTACACATACTCATAAAATGCATTTCTTGGTTTCTCTCTTTACGCCTTTACAACAACCTCATTCAGTAACCCTCTACCTTGAGTGGCTTTTGGGGCCTTGTATCAGGTGAGCAATAATATAAAAATATGGCTTGAAAGCTTTAAAGCAGATAAATTCAGCTTGAGGTACATGTCATAGAAAGATCATCTTATTGAATTTAACGATGGTTTCTTTTAGTTGAACTCGAGAGATATAATAATGGCTGAAAAATTAAAACTATAAGGTAGATATCGGAGTGGTACTATAGCGTGAGATCTACCTCACTATGTCGTCTACCCCTCACATGGCCATCAGCCAAATGCGAAGAGTTGGAAGTCAACTGTTCCAGTCACATCTTTTTTGTTCGAAGATGATGAGAAAAAATTCCAATGATCCATTCGTGTCACTCCGAAAAGATATTAGAAGTGTTTATCGCTAAAATAAATATATGTATTTTATTTGATAGCGTGTTTATTTTTTCCTCTCTGCCTTTAATATAAATATAAATAGTAAATAAATATATAAATGTTAATATAAGCTTTAAATAAATATGTATACACATCCAATATTGCATTATAGTTCGATGCTGCGGTAGACCTCACGCTATAGACGAAACAAGGTGTAGACCTCACGCTATAGACGAAACGAGGTGTAGACCTCACGCTATAGACGAAACGGGAGGTAGACTTCACGCTATATTGAGGTAGACCTCACGCTATAGTAGCACCGATATTGGTCGGTTGTAAACCCGAATCTGCTTATACCTATGTTCCTAAAAAGTATATGTTATACCTATCTTCAGAAATAGCAGTGAATGATAGGCAATTTCACTATGGATAAACAGATTCCAGACAACAAAGATATGCTTCTACAAAGTGATCCTGAGACTACCACGGTCAGAGCATGTGAGAAAGGAGGAAGTTTTACAGAAAATGGTAAATAAAAGAATACTCAATCCCTAGGACACATAATGAGAAATGAGTACTTCATACTCACATGACATTAAAAGAAGGGACGTTAGAGGCCAGCAGCATGTAGCATAGGTAAGGAGTTTCTGTGAATGGGTGGTAGAGTAGCAGATTAAGAGGAACGATAAACTGTCAAACGCAGCTTAAAGCTACAGCGGAAAGGAAGTTGTGGTGAACCATTATCGCTCACGCATTGAAGGAACGGGCACATAAAAGAAAAAGACGATATTGTTTACGAGCAATTTGTCTTGGAGGATCTCCAAGACAAATTGCTCGTAAACAATATCTTCTTTGTCGTGCCTACTGATCAATACTTATCAATATTTGTTCGAAATGAACTTTAATCTGAAAAATAGCAAGTTAACATATGTGACACCACGGACAAAATCATGACAGGGATACAGTCTCCTCCGGATTTTAAACTTAGTTCACTGACTTCATTTTCCGAACTGATGACTCTGTATTTTTCAAATTGAATACGCTCCATTTCTGGGCGGGGATGTAACGTGACAGTTGCACAAATAAATAAATAACACACACACACACACACATATATATATATATATATGTGTGTGTGTGTGTGTGTGTGTGTGTATATATATATACATATATATATATATATATATATATATATATATATATATATATATATATATATATATATATATATATATATATATATATATGTATGTGTGTATATATATATATATATATATATATATATATATATATATATATATATATAAACAAAAGCGACAAACCGAAACATATACAAGAAGACATATCTACGTAGTCCGACAAGTATAAAAGTTTGATAAACGTACAATTTATATGAAATTGATTTTTATGTCAAAACGATACATCGTCTGCATTGCCAATTTTATTTGTTTACTGTTGCTAATCAATAAATATTGATCGTCTAGACAATGGTCTCCCATTTTTGCAGATATTCCCTCGTAAATCTAGACATGTTTCTTCACTTAGACGAAGAACATTTTTCTTTTCGTTTTGATATTTTCGCTTATTTAAAATTTCAAAACTAGGCAGGAAATGTTTGAATATATATATGTATTATTTAAATCTCAAATTTTAACAAAAAGTTTTATAATTTGGATTTTATCTTACTATTTTTATGTTTTAAACCAATTTTCTAAAGATGTTTTAGTATTCCATAATAATTATATTAATAATAATAATAATAATGTGTGATCAAAGACCACAAAATTTGAAATGTGCTTTGTTATTGACATGATAGTCCCTTCAGATTGTAATGTATCTTTGAAGATCTTCAAAAAAACTATCATAATACAAGGATCTTGAAGTGGAAATCTCAAAAATGTGGCACATGAGGACATCAATAATTCCCGTTGTAGTTGAAGCCCTCGGACCGATTGGAAAATGTTCTGATAGGCTCACTGAAGGATTCCTGGTAGTTCATGCCTATACAAAAATACAAAAATCTGTGCTCACAAATACAGCTCGCACATTACGAAGAGATTTATCTATGTAGAACGTGTGTGATCTCAGGTTTTGTGTTTGTTTTGTACAAAAATTATCAGTGGAAATGTCATGCAGCCATTTCTGATCTTAGGTCTCTGGTTGGAACCCGGAAGAAAATGTGTATACAACAGAAATCAAAAGAAATAATAGTAATAATAATGATGACGACGATGATGATGATGACGACGACGACGAACAAGATGATTATCAGCAAAATACAGCAAACTGTTAGCAGCACAAAAATGATAGAAACTGGTCATCAATACGACCACTGGAAAGGTGTACATCCAACTGTTTAACTATGGACGAACAGAGATCTCATCAGAGAGAAACAGTTCCTAAAATGTCATAGACCTTAAGGGAGGTCGATGCTCAACAACGATATCTTCTTCTATGTCGGCTGGGGCTGTAGAACACGCCGAATGGACCTCTACAGAAGAGTAAGAAGCACACCCAATAAGGCACGAGAAGACTATTTGAAAATACCTAAACCGTCAACGTAATGTCCGACTTTAAAGAAATAGATTTATTCCAAAACATACGATAGGTCATCTGCAATCTATATATCTATAAAGCAGGGGTAGGCAAACTTTTTAGTACAAGGGCCGCATTCTAAAAATTTATAGTATAGTATATATAAACCAAAATAATTGATATTTAAAATTGGCAAAATAAAGGGCTTTTCAACGAAAAATATAGTTTTAATAAATAACATTTTAAAGCGGGCCGCACGAAATCGTTTGGCGGGCCGCATGTGGCCCGTGTGCCGTAGTTTGCTCACCCCTGCTATAAAGCATACCTTTATCCTGAAAGTATAAAATTATGTACAAAATATCTGTTGTAAAAGGTGTAAAATTGCACTCAAAATATTTGAATTTCGGCATTAAATCCCCCACAAATATTTATATGCCAATAAACAACTAAACCAAATCTTTATCTATGTACCGTGCTCCTTCTGGACATTGTCCTTCATAGCTCTTCAAAATTTCTCGTCGTTTCTAGGTCTTAATAAATGTTGTCTTTTTACCATCACTCCCCAACGCTGCTCTGTCATCCATTCACCCAAGTAGGTTATGCTTAGCGTTCCTCTGTCTCACTTATGTTCAATCTGTCAAGTTAGTATCAAATTTTTCAAGACCACTTTCCCCATTTTGTGCACTAGAAATTTCAACTATGATTTTATATTTACTTTTAACTGAATGTATGTATTGTTTATTTTATTTTTAAAATAGTCAAAAGCACTCGGATATGCAGAACATTCGAACAATTTTTAGAAAATTTATGACCATAAATGCTAAAAGTCCATAAGAAGAAAGAAAAGTTTGATTAAAAACTTAACCGCAGTACCTTGCCAGTCGTATTTTTATGGAAACTTGTATAAAAGAGGGATTGCTACCAAAATACGCAATATATATATATATATATATATATATATATATATATTTCAAGAAGGAAAATTAAAAGGAAATAAGAAGCAGCTATCTCTTTAAACAAAGGACATGCAATGAGAGAACATTCATTTACAAACATTTACAATGATGGCGGTTTGGAATAACATTGAATCATGGGAATTTTTCTTTAAATGGTTATTACAATAAATATGGACGTGAAACAACGACGTGGTTGGATGCTGGAAATCCATTATTAATTCAACGAAAATCCCCACGAGCTTATCTAATATGCACAGCAGAAAAATGTAAATATATTTATATACGATACGAACATGTACACGCGTCAGTTATTTATGTGCGCACGCACATTCGCGCAAAATTACAGACACGTGTAAATTATCATCATTTAAACTCAAAGCATCACGTACACATATTTACAAACAGATTTCACATATAAATATTTAGATATGCACACAACTTACATGCATATATATACACACACACACGTCAGATAATGAAAATATATAAAGGCTGAGTATATATATATATATATATATATATATATATAGTCAGCCTATACACACACACACACACACACACACACACACATATATATATATATATATATATATATATATATATATATATTTATGTTTGTGTGTGTGTGCGTGTGTGAGAGTGCATCTTGGCAAAGTGTAATTGTTATCAAGTTTCTCTCGCTGGATCATTACGTCCGCGTCGTGAGTATTGGGTACTTTGTACTTTCGACCTTGTGCCACATCTAAATTACGCTGTATCTCTCTCTCTCTCTCTCTCTCTCTCTCTATATATATATATATATATATATATATATATATATATATATATATATATGTGTGTATGTGTGTGTGTCTGCATGTATAGGTACGGATATGACAGCACACATGTACGCACACACACGCAAATATATAGAGAGAGTTATACAACCACTTTAGACAGTGAATATATAGAGACTACTTACAAAAAGCCCAGAATGCATATATATATATATATATATATATATATATATATATATATATATATATACGTATGCATAAATGTGCAAGCATGTATGTATATATAAAGTGCGAGTACATGTATGTGGATATGCACACTTGAGTACGTTTTTGGAATTGAACGACCAAAGTACTATAGGAAATATTGATATATAACATAATTACTGTACACACACACACACACACACACACACACACACACACACACACACACATCGTCAGGTACGATTGAAAACTGACCGTTGTAAACAAAATGTATATTTCTTTCTATTATTTTGTTAGTGTGTGTGTGTGTGTGTAAGCGTGTGTGTGTGTGTGTGTACTAAGAATAAATATATATTTGTTCCTCACCATTATTTAACATCGAGCAATGTTTTATTATTACCAGCATCACTCATTGAACGTTATTTTATATTAGATAGATAGATAGATAAATGCTGAGATACATCGATATGAATAGGCTAAGATAGATAGATAGATAGATAGATAGATAGATTTTTGTTTTTTTATAGAGTAAACAATATCCATTTACAATTCATGAATTCGCAGAAGCATGAAAATGGCTTTTATCTCTGCGATTTCATCCCTATTGCCAATGACTGGCGCTCAAAGCAAAGTAGAAGACAGTATCTCATGAGTGGATTGCATCCCCCCTCTTAGAAAAGTGACGTAAAATTATCTTTCCACGTAAAAAGTCATGAAAACATAAATCGTGATGAAAACATTTAAATATACACGACATCTACACAAAGTTTTTGTTTAAATAACAACAAGAAATATGAACATTATCTATACCTACATCGATTTATATATCACTCTCTCTATTTATTCCTCTGTATGTCCATTTATCTATTTCCACCTCTCTCTCTCTCTCTCCGTTTCTCCCTCTCTTTATTTCACTTTCAGCATGTCTCTTTCGCTATTTCCATCTCTCTCTCTCTACACACACACACACACACACACACACACACACACACATATCTATATATATATGTATGTATGTATGTATGTATGTATTGCTTTGAGGATCTGTATGCCCCTTTCTCTATTGCCCACATCTGTCTCTCTCTCTCTCTCTCTTTCGGTATGTCCATTACTTATTTCCATTTTTCCCTCTCTCTCTCTCTCTCACACACACACACACACACACACACACACACACACACACACACACACTTACGATCACATCACGTTGAAACACCAGTTCCCGCACGATCACCGAAGTTAAGCAACGTCGAGCCTGATAAGTACCTGCAGGGGTGACCGTTTGGCAATGCCAGGTGCGGTAAGCTTGAATGTGCGGATGATTATAATGGCTGGAAATTTTCAGTCGGAGAGTCGAGTTCCAATTCCCGTAGGGTGCGTTATATTCATTTATGCGCAAATAATCTTGATTAGTAAGAATTGTATTACTAAACCATCATTATCTTTCTCACAGCCACCACCCACCAACTCTTTCCATCTAAAACTTTTCTGGCTTTAAATAGCCTTAAAATGGTTAATAAGCCGGAGAAAATGAATCAATAAACAATCTCTCTCTCTCTTTCTCTCTCTCTCTCTCTATCTCTCTCTCTATCTATCTCTTTCTCTCTCTCTCCATATATATATATATATTTATATATATATATATATATATAGAGAGGGAGAGAGAGACAGAGAGAGACAGAGAGAGGGGGAGAAACGTGTAATCTTTGCCTTTTTGATAAAAATCTTAACATCCTACAAAATACATAAACCGAATATATTGCATAAAAGAAATGAATTAATGGTTACATGTAGACACAGAAATAAATATCTATTGAAAAATGTTGAATCTAACTAACTTTGATAAATACCACCCAACTCTATTATAAGATTTTGTTTTTATTTACCTTCATTTCTATTTTAAATTTTATTTTTATTTTTTGTTTCTATTTTTTTATCTATTCATTTACTTTTCCCAAATGAAAATGGACAACTTGCCGGTAGCCTACATTTAAAGTAAACGTTAAGTTGAACAGTTTTAATTTTGTTGTCTGGTGATTATTATATGCATGAAATAATTATTTTTAGCATATATATATATATATATATATATATATATATATATATATATATATATATATATATATATATATATAGATATATATGTAGATAGATTGAGAGTGTGTGTGTGTGTGTGTGTGTGTGTGTGTGTGTGTGTGTGTGTGTGTGTGAAAGAGAGATAGATAGAGATAGGATTAATGAAAATATAAAATTTGTTATGTTATATTCAGCACCCCTGCTCCAGAGTTTCGTAGACGAAAATGTTTGTAATCTTTCAGTTCACTCCGCAGGAGCTTTCAGCAAATGACTGTCGATTTTTTTCATTATCGTCATTTTTATATTTAATTATAAAAATAATTTAAGCGCTATTTATTGGTGTTACGTTGTTTTTCCTTTTGTGTGTGTGTTTGTGGGGGGG
>OZ038482.1:49763761-49786261 GCA_964036315.1 Acanthosepion esculentum | reverse complement strand
ATATATATATATATATATGTGTGTGTGTATACGCGTGTGTGCGTGTAAATCCTACACACACACACACAGATATATATATATCTATATATATATATATATATATATATATATATATATATATATATATATATATATATATATAAGGAATATTAAGGAATTAACGAGATAACACTTTGAACATTTATATATATATATATATATATATATATATATATATATATATATATAAATGTTCAAAGTGTTATCTCGTTAATTCCTTAATTATTTATTATTTATTTCATATATTATTGTCGCTGTCGTAATCTACTGAGCACATAGTAAATAAAAATTCTACTGAACTTCTGTAGTAATTAGGCCTCAGTGAATTGTGTTATACAAGGTGCAGCAAAAGTAAGCACCTTTTTTTCTTTATTAACTTTTATTAAGCAAATATCAATTACTGTGGTTTAAGAAAATTTACAAGTATTGTCGCATCAAAATAACATGATTTTTTTTATGATTAACAAACTGTTTAACATTTGCTTCCCGTCATGTTCAGTACAACGCTGAACCCTATCAGCAACACTTCTGCAAATCCTTTGACACATTTCTACATTAATACCAGACAATTTATATGAAACTGTTCTAATTCAGGAATTGTTTTTCGTTTGAGCCTGTAAACAAGACCATTTACTAGACCACTCAAGAAAATATGGTGGTGTTATCTCTGATCATAGTGTTGGTCATACAGTTGATCCATTTCATTCGTTCTATCCACATCAGCTGAAAAAAGGGGCGTTACTTTTCCCATACCCTATATATATATATATATATATATATATATATATATATATATATTTGTGTATATAGGCAGCAATCCTTCTTTCAAGCACATTTCATTAAAAACGACTCCACTAACATAATAGCATCATCCACTTGCAAAAAAAGGCTAAAAATAATGGAAGCCTTACTAATAAAAATAAACAAACCAATACTTAATAATATTAACTTTGAACATGGACATAATATCTTGACCGTGTTTTGAAACAAAAAAATGAATCACTTTATAAAACATACACATAACAAACTATTTCTAATTCTAACAGTTGAAATATAATCCTTGATAATGGCTAAATGTATAGCCGAAAGCGCTCGGAAAAAAAGAACATTCGGACAATTTTTATATAATTTATCCTCTGAAAAGAAAAACTTTATTAGATCGCACGAGAAATTATATAAAAAACTAAATAAAAGCACCTTGTCAGTCGTTTTATATATATATATATATATATATATATATATATATATATATATATATATATATATATATATATATATATATATGTATATATAAAAGAGAGAGAGGAAGAGGCAGAGTGAGAGAGGCCGAGTGAGAGAATGATATATATATATATATACATATATATATATATATATATATATATATATATATATATATATATATATATATGCATTCATGTAAATGAATAAATACATACATATGTATGTATGCATGTATGTATATAAATAAATAGTGCTACAAAGGCATGCAAAAACACAGTAATTAAGACACACACATATTGCACGTCTTTCTGTCTATGAGTGTGTGAGCGGGCGCGTTAGCGTCTCTTTCTCTCCCTGTGTGTGTGTGTGTGTGTGTGTGTGTGTGTGTGTGTGTGTGTGTGTGTGTGTGTGTGTGTGTGTGCAACACTGCGTATTAATCTTATTTCCTAAGTGCTGTTGTTATGTTTTGTCTCTCTCGACAGATTTTTAAATTAATTGTTCCCGACTCTTCAATCTCTCTTATATATGCCGACGAATAATCTTGCATACACACGATCAAACAACTGTGCACCTGAGGCATATTAACGCTTCTGTAGATAATGAGACACGAGTAAAGGGACCGCTAATTTTAAGAAAAAAAAAAGAAAAGAAATTTTGTCTATTCTCCTTCTTTCCTTTGCCCTTCTTTCTCCGGAGTAAGTAGATTCCACCTGGCCGCAGCGCGTTTGAACGTTTGTGGAGTTAAGCTCCTTCGCATCGGAGACACTCGACCTATCTTCATCAAAGGAAACACTGAAGAAAACACCCGATTAAAATCTGGTGGGTATATTAGGAAGGAGTTAAAGGGTAGATCGGGTAGGCAGCTGTAGCTGCGGTGAAAACAAAGATGAAGCTTTTTTGTTGTTGTTGTTTTTTTTTTCTTAATGGGGGTTCTCTCTGAAATAATACTTTCGCTGGGGCAAAGAGTGTTCTCAGTGCGAACGAAATGTGACCCGAGTTTTGTGATGTTTAAGCATTTGTATTCGTTTGGACCCACGTGTACGTTTTGCTATGAATTAAAAGGATACGTGTTTGCTCTGCGTCACTACCAGCATTCTATAAATGGCATGTTTAAACATTTTAATGACATAGATAGATAGATAGATAGATAGATAGATAGATAGATAGATAGATAGATAGATAGATAGATAGATTTTAATCGAGTTCAAACCAAGCTGCAGTAAAGCCGATAAAACACAAGGAGTGTGGAAGAATTAGAAAACAGAAACATTGCCAAGGAGCAAGAACAATAGAAGAGTAATCAGGAAGACAGTACACTATTTACATTGTCCGGACTATCATCCTCATCTTTGTTGCCATATTTATCACAACGTTTCGACCGTTGTACGCCCCGGCCTTCTTCAGGTGGTTGGAATGTCGAACTGAACCCTTTATTTCGCTTGCTGGAGTAAACTGTTATAGTTCCACGTGCCATGTCTAATGGATGTCACATCAGTTATCTCCTGTTAATTCCCCTCCACGAGTTCTCCACCGCCTTAACTAGGTATTGAACTCACACTTTTGGGGTCCTGTCTCTGGATCTTACTAACGCCTTTTCCACTGTGCCATATGTCAATGAGGATGATAGTCCTAACAATGTAAATAGTGTACATAATACCTCATCTCAGAAATATAAACAGATACTAAAAGAAGACAGTAGCTAACAACTGCCATTGCATTTAAATTTTTGAAAAGTAAAGTTGAATGGAGACCATGGAAACTTCCACAAGCGAGAAGTGCGAGAAAAGAAACTGCTAGAATAGGACTTACGGTTACATCAAGCCAACTCAGCATTAAATTGATGAGACCTTACTGACAATCTAATACTGCGCTTAAATTCATAAAGTCTAGATACTATAAAATAAAGTTCATCAAAAAAATTGTCATGATGGTATTCATAGAAAAAAACACAGGGAGGCAACATTACGGTGGTGGAAAAGTATCTGGAGCCTATATGCCAGGTCAGAACCAATAATATTGCTGATTCTTCTTTGGATTTTAATCAAGAATCTCTAAATATAAAGCAGGAGCACCGGACCATATATAGCAGCAATATTCTAAGCATGGACGAATGGTAGACTTATAGATATGTAAGATTATGTCTAGAAAAATTGTCTAGCATGTCACAGGGAACCAACTTTCTTAGCAACTGACCTAGCAATATATTCAATATAATCTTTCCATTTCATGACAACCGATAATTTTAGCCCAATATGGCGCAACGTACCACTCACCTGGAGGTTAGCATCCGCCATGGTGATGCAAGGCAGAAAGGGGTATCTTAGATGATTAACAGATGGCAGTTTTGTTTTGGAGACATTCAAATTAACAAGCTATTCTTTGTCCCAGTTAACGATACACTGAAGGTTGTTTTTGACATCGGTCGCCAATTCGACCTTATCGAATTGATCCGACTTTCTATTGAGACAGGTGTAAATGAAAAGCTCTTGAGCAAATATCCAGAAAGCTTTGAAAGACAGATGGATCTATTGTTCCAGTTCTTCTTCTTGCATGTGTCGCGTTCCTTCAGGACGTGGACGATCATGTCTCTCCACATTTTCCTGTTCTTTGTATCTCTTCGTAAATGTTTGTGTGTTTGCTATCTCTCCTAAACATTGTTCTGCCAACCGGACTATCATCCTTATCTTTGTTGCCATATTTATCACAACGTTTCGGCCGTTGTACGCTACGGCCTTCTTCAGGTGGTTGGAATGTCGAACTGAACCCTTTATTTCGCTTGCTGGGGTAGACTGTTATAGTTCCACGTGCCATGTCTAATGGATATCACATCAGTTATCTCCTGTTAAGCTCGCAAGATAGGTTATGCGCTGTTTTCCTCTCTCTCCTCTTGCCTTCAACCTATCCTGTGAGTATCAGATTTTCTAAGCCCTAGAAATTTCAACCGTTTTTCAACTTTTTTTTTTCTACTCGGAGATTTTCACACTTTTCTAGCTGCATGAATGACATATTTATTTTTCATTTTTCTCAAAGGTTTTCGTTAATCCATGAATGTGACCATTTCAAAATGTAACTGATTAAATCTGGAGTTGATGGTTTTTAACTGGAAAAATTATGAAAATGTTTCAAACCATTTACAACCCTAGGAACTGCCCGAATTGATGATTTAAACATTTTTAAAAGTATCTCTCAGTTTTTTTTATTTTTGTATTTTTATTTGACAGCAGTGAAGTTGAAATCATATTGGCAGTTTCACATGTTCCTGCAGCCTCAGTAAAACATCAAACATTTAGTTATATCTGTACGAGATATATATATACTCGATTCTATTTGCAACCAGGAAAGACAATCTTTGAATCTGCCAGGATTCTGATCAGTGGCATATCAAAAAATGTTTTTTATCAACCTCTATAATAAAAGGCTGACGGGTGTGAGTAGAATACCTGACAATGACCTTATCATTATACATATTCTTTTGGGATTCTGTTTGTATAATATCACTCTAAGTGTTATTTATTTGATATTTCCCCACCTGATCGATGTCACTTCTGTTTTATATCCGAGGTGTATTGAAATAGCAAAATATGCCTCTCGAAAGCTAAGCAAAGAACTAAGAAATAGCAAAATTTCATCAAAAACAAAACAGAAAGTGCTGAACTGCGATGTACTATCAATCTTATTATATGGAAATGAATGCTGAACATTTTCCTCACAGATGAAGAGGTGAAAGGGCAAAAAACATGTGCTTCCCATGAACTGATCATGTGATTAAGTAGGAGGTCTTAAAGAAAAATAGAGATATAAAGGGCTATTATATTTGGAATCAGAAAGTAACAATTGGAATTTCTAGGAAACATAATCAAGAAGTGGGCTGCTGGAGAATTTGTCACTTGGAGAATACAGTCAGTTATGTGCCATGCGTGATACACGCTTAGGCGATCATGTATCTTTCAAAACATGACTAACGAGGCGGATTTTTTCCGCAGTAAGTTGCCATCCAAGAACCCGGTCTGTCCTGCAATTTACCCATAGCTGGGAGGAGAAAAAGAAGATTCGTACCGTTTCCTTTCTTCCCGTAAGTGAATGTAACGGATTCGACTGGAATTCAAACTTGCCTCTCCGATTCCTCAGTCAGAGCCGCTATCCATTACTCCACCGTGCCTCCTTTGAGGATACACTGTATGAAAAAGGATTCAGCGAGAAATGGCGAGTAACCTTCCTAACGAGCTTGTGTAAATGGCTGAACAGAGTATAGGAGAAATAGCGAAAAGACAAAACTTAGTAAGAGCTAAAAAGGACAGGAACTTGTGGAGAGCCAAGATAGACAAGGTCATTAAAAGACAGAAGATGACTGTATATCCTTTACATCTGTATACATTCTGTTTCTTGCATCATTTGACTACAAAAGCTAAGCATGGAAACCAACTCTTGTTTTGCCAGCAACCTCAACGTTAGAGATTTCATTCTTTATCCTAAACGTACGTTCGAAAAGAATTATTCGAAAAACATTTATTCGAAGTGTAAATTCTTCAAATGAAACTTAATCGAAAGGAAAATTATACTAAATGGTAATTACTGGAAATACCTATGTTTGAAATACGTATGTGATCTTGCTTTGAAAGAGTCGATGCTGATTTACCTAGAACTCATAACGCCCTTAAAGGATGGCATAGAGCATTTTTTGCTGCGTCATCCCATCAACCCACAAAATGGAAATTGTTTGACGCTCTTAAAAGAGAACAGGACTTGCAAGAATTTCATATTGCAAAAATAAGAGCATGTTGCCAAAATATCAAGAGCGCCAACAAATACCGTGACGTAAATAGAAACCTTAAAAAATTAGTAGCATCCTTAACGAGTACTTTTCAGTAGTTGACTGTTTGCATACAGTATCATATAACTTAAGGAAAAACTTCCTGATGTTCACATAATTATCCTAAAGATTGCTTCCGCGTCTTCTACCGTAGCGGCTATCTATGTGGGCGGTAACACTGTGGACTATCAAAGGTGTAGTCATTATTTAGGGACGTTAAAAGGGGCACAATAATTTTAACACAAGTGAAAAGATTTAACACTTTCATTCATGATTAAAGTAAAAAAATATATATCTGCATTGGTTCATTTTTTTTTATCCATATATCTATATTTGTGGACATATTTATTTTTTTAAACGTTTTACCACAGGCAAAGTGATAATGTCACTAAGATGCAAGGGGTTACAGGGAGTGAAAGAAAATTTTAGGAGGAACCAGAAACAGAATCCTAAACAGGAAACAAGGGATACAATTCTGCTCCTTTACAAAAGATGGGGAAGTAGTGGGAACTGAGTGATAGAAAACTGCAATTACCATACGTGTATGGAGCAAAAAACCTGCAAGTTAATGTCCGACAGATTCTATGGTCTGAACCCGTAAACACCGTTTCGCTGTTTCCGCCACCGCTTACTTCCGGTGATTGATGCTGCAATAATGCAACAAAACGTAAACACGTGACATTAAGCTTGTTGCATTAACACTGCTTCGTTTATCAGCACTTTCTTTATTTAAACTGGGGGGGGGGCAGCGAATGTAAATATTTGGAACGGGGCAATGGGTTTAGAAAATGGTAGAAACCAGTTTGTAATATATTTGATATTTCATTTTCTTTAGGATTTAATGAACAAATAAGTGTTTATCACGAGTGTATTTCAGAGTTTATTTAACATCACTGTGAGTCGTATTTCGCTTAACTGCTATAACTCATTAAGTAATGATGATTGATTCAATTTGATGTCAGGATAAATGGCAAATCACAACGATTTTTTTGTTTTTGTTTTAGTTATTTACTGATTAAATATTTGCTTCTTTCAAATTTTATAAGTAAAATTGGGAGATTGACCCAAAACACACACATCACAATTCACGAGAAGATCGTAAATCATCTTTTCATCATATTTTTTCAGTGATGCTGATCAGTAATTGATATGGAATACCTCCAGTTAATGAATAAAGGCAAAAGGAAAACTTATTTTAGCCGTTTTGTTTCATCATTTGATGGGCTTCATCAAGGCAAATGTAAGCATTTATTTTGCAAGAAGTATTTATAAAAAATAAAATAAAATGTTAGTTTTTCAAAATTTTTGCATTTAAGAAACGCTCATTTTTATCAGGCTCGTTTACAGCATCGATGTAGAATTTGGTTTCATCGACTTCTCGTTTTAGTAACGATATACTTCATTTTTTCGTAAACTTATTTTTCATTCTCGCTAAATATGCGAGTTTCAGGAGACTGATCAAGAAATAATTCAATTATTTGAACTCTAAAATGAGTGTTATATCACTTATAAAAAAAACTTTCATTAGAAAGATGAATGAGTTTTACCATCGCTAAGCTAATATTTTATTCACATTTGGCAATATTGTATCGATCACTTATGGAGTCTCCCACCCATTTCAATGTAGAAGGACCAGATGAGAACACACATCTTTGTCTTTTCGCTATATCTCTGTTATTTGATTGTTTCTATATTTTATTAATTTATTTGTTTTGTATATTTTCCTTGGCTCTAAATTCCAATATTTTAAATGAATTTCATAAGATTTAGTCTATAGGTTTTTAGAACTAGCAAGACAAGTAGTGACACGTGGTCTGAAGATTGCTTAATGCGTGAAAATGACAATCACCATGCAGCGTTGATCGCTGTTTACATTATTTCTATTTATGTACATACTTGTCTGTCTGTCTGTCTGTCTGTCTCTCTCTCTCTCTCTTTCTCTTTGTGTGTGCTGAGATGGATATAAAGAAAACAGATAAGAAAAACTGAAAGAAAAAGAAAGAATAACAAAAAGAGTGAAACGGTATCAAGAAAGAAAAAAAAGAAAATAAGGAAAGCGATATACCTATTCATTGAATTACTTTTTAATGCTTTTCGGTGACATTGTCTTGCTAAATATAGAACGAGAGGAGTTATCTCCCTTGTATCCAACAGAACGCTTATCTCTCAATATGGAATTGAGACTTTATCATTCGCATCTTGAATACACCGACACATTCATCTTTTTTACTTTTATATTTATACTTCTTTATTTACTCTAGTAAAAACTTAAATGGGGTGCTGGTTGAATTAGATATTTGATGCTTATGCACTTTTCGAAGGCAGAAGAGATAAATAAAAATACTGACTGGTTACAGGATTTAAGTTTTTTTTTAATCAATGCACTAAAGCTACTTAGAGGCAAGGGGTTCTTGAGTGTAAAAGAATAAGAGAAAAATGAAAAATATTATTAAAGAGAGAAAACAATAAAAGAACTGGAATTAAAAAGAAAGAAGATAACGACTGACATTGTATTTAAGTTTTTGAAGATCAGAGTTGGCTGGAAAGCGAGAAACCGGAGAGCAAGAAGTACGAGAAAAGAAGCCGCCTCAAGAAAAGACTTTAAGCTACAAAAGACTTAGAGCTACAAAGGAGAGGAAGTTGTAGAGAACCATATTCCCTCACGTCCTGAACGGACACTGCGAATAAAACAAGATTACCATTTTATATAAAACAATAAACTATAAATTAATATATATATACGAGGGTGGGATGAAATGTGCGTATGATGATTTGTTTGTTTGTTTGTTTCCTTGTTTAGCAGCATATCAACATCTTATGGGTCATTTAATGTTGAAATTTATTTATATTAGAAGCATCAGTAATTTCTGTTACAAAAATGTATTGCTGGCGTTTATTATTATTATTATTATTATTATTATTATTATTATTATTATTATTATCATACAGACTAACAATTAAAAAATCAACTCATACCATTTGGCCAGTTGTATCCTTGAAACTTATTCAGGTTTCTGTCAAAATTTGTAAACTTATAAAATGTCGAAACGAACCTTGTATATCCATCTTAATTCATGCTCTAATTAATCTATCTATCTATCTATCTATCTATCTATCTATTCACATCTGTCTATCTTAGTTTATTCATATCTATCACGGTCTGTTCATATCTATCTATCTAAATTCACGCTCCCATCTATCTACCTATCTACGCAAATTCATGTTTTCATCTATCTATCTTCATGTTCAAATCAATCTCAATTTATCTATCTCAGTTTAAGTACGTTTATATCTATCTATATCTCTTCATTATCTCTCTATCTCTCGAGATATATATATATATATATATATATGAAGAAATATAGTCTTAAAGTGTGCTATATTTATGGGATAAAGTGCTCAATATCAGAGATAGAGCGTGTGTAAATATAAAAGTGGAAATGGAAGTCAGCACTTAGAGGCGACAGTCTGTTTCATTCTAGTGCAATCGTCAGGCCTGACGATTGCACTAGAATGAAACAGACTGTCGCCTCTAAGTGCTGACTTCCATGTACACTTATATATATATATATATATATATATATATATATATATATATATATATATATATATATATTCAATCATTAAGATAGCTATGTATAGACTGGATTTCCTCGATGTTTTCGTTATCTATCTATCTATCAATCAATCTATCTATCTATCTATCTAAGTTCATATTTTAATCTATCTCAATTTATCTATCTCCGTTTAAGTACGTTTATATCTATCTATCTCTATTTATCTCCCTTCAATTTCTTCTTTAGAATAGGTATCTCTGTTTGTCCGGATATGCAAAAATATAGTTAAAAATTGGAAAAGTACAATACAAAATTAAACAAACAGACCATGTACGTTTAAAATGAATACAACGCGTTTAAACACACACACACACACACACATAATTTTCTGCGTGTGTAAATGTGTACGTGGGAGGGTGTCTATCTGAGATGTCAGCACCACTGTTAAAGATTCTTTTCCTCTTCAGATGTTTTGTCAAGCATTTTACAATATCACGCTGTGGCTTTCACCTCGTTTTCGAACCTAGTCACCCTTGAACGGATTCACGCACACGCAAGCTTACGTTCAGTGACACACACACACACATAGACATTCTAAGGGAACGCCGGTCAATATTTTGCCATCTGTTACCAACTTCTCCCTTATCTCCTACGTAGCATGCGCGGGATGGGGGGTGGGAATCATAATCAGTCACCCATTCTGGATAAGATAGGTTGTACCGTGGTGTGCGATTACCAGGAAAGACTTGTACGGTAACAGCAGTTTAAAGAAACAAATAAAAACGATGCACCATATGTGATAGCGAAAAACTGTGCCCATAAATTGCTGGAAATAGGTAACGGGAATGGATACTCAGAGACGACGAGGAGATAGTCCAGAAAAGAAAAAAAAAGAAAAGGAAAAATGATGAACTCTTTGAAAAGAACAAGATGCGATAGAAATATTAATATTCACCTAGTAGGTCACAATGCCGTTCATTGTCGATCGGTTACACACGGTTTCATTTCCATTCTTTTTTTATTTGTTACGTTGATTTTATTTTTTATGCATTTGATCTTATAGCACTATTAAAATATTAACACAACAGACCAGTTATCAAACTATAGATCTTCTTCATTGAGATAGAGAGGTCATGTCCTACGGCGCCAGTTGTCGGTGCGAAGACCTCATGAGAGATAGGATTTCAAAGAGAGTTTTTCAATCACTCATCGATATCAAGATTTTAAGCATATTACAGACTTGCAGCCACTAGTGTAGGTCAACCAGTGCTAACGATACTTACTGTTGTACTAATACGTAACTAAGTATTAATATTCAGCCATACACCTGTCATATCTCGAGAGTACTTGATAGTTACTGTATGAATATCAATATATATAAATATGGTGCAGTGTAGTATCGGGTAGCGGGTCGGATTGAGGAATCCAATTCTAGTCGAGTTAATTACAATCACTTACGTGTAAATGCCTGTGGGAAAATTATGAAGTCATTACTTCACTCCTAGCTATGGGTTAAAGAGCAGGACCGGTCTAGGAGAGGGACAATTGTGAATTAAAGAAAAAACAACTATAGGTTAAATAACTTCACCAACCTGAAATTGGCCGAGAGAAGATAGGGTCAATCAGGGAGGGGTTCTTCAAATAGGGGCTTGAAGCGCTGGATTTGGATATGTAATTATTAATTTTTCGTTCAATTTGTTCTGTGAGTATCAAATGTCTCAAGCCCCTTTTCCTCATTTTGATATTAATTACGTGTCCTTTTCTTTTTCCGTTTTCTCTAAAACCTACATGTTCGGATCATTCCGTTCGCAGCATTCCTTTTGTAGAAGCACATTTCTGTTGCTTGAAATCTCTTGAGGACACTGACCAGGATTCACTGCCATATATGATGACTGATATTACATAACAATCCAGTACCCTTTCTTCCCATAATGTTCAATTTACTTTTGAAAGCTTCTCTCACAAAAAGAACAAACTGTTATTAAATTCCTCATTGTTCAAACTCCTGAATTTTATGTAACGATAATGCATGATGAAAATGCCTTTGTAACTGTATTACTCTAAGTTATGTCTAAAAAGTCCTTAGATATAATCACTTTACATAATCTGTATTAAACTTTTGTGATAGAATCTTGTAGCCTAGAAAAGGTTACTGAATTACGATTAATCAAAACAAGGGATGAAAATGAAATGGTAATGTTTATAACATCAATAAAATACAATACTCGCCAGCGGCGTGAAGTAGGTAAACCACTGCTAGTGCTGAACTACTTATACAGCATATAAACCCCACTTACAATAGTGTCCAACGTATCTATGAGGATTGTGACATACCCATTAGTGTTCATAGGTACGGTATATAACAAAACTTGAGTTTGTCAATTATATAATTTAATTTGGGTGATGTTAGTGATCAGCAACATGGAAGATTCCGCAAGGACATTAAACTTATGGAAGAACGGTATCAAGGAAGATAGAAAAAAAGAATATTGGCTGATTCTATTAAGGATTACCGAAAAAGCAAATCAACGAAAATTCTTGCCAGACATGACTAACAATTTCTCTAAATATTCGAATTTTAATCACTTATTGTGTTATGACTTTTTCGTATTTCAGATGTGTTTCATTTCACACTAAGATTGTGTTTAAGTTCCTAATAAACATGTATTTTTGTCTTCATTTTTACAGAAACCTTATCAAATCATGACCAATTTGATGTAAGTATTTAGTATTTTGGACCTGAAAAAGTTAATGGTCGGATATGGATGTTATTTGTTGGATTCAGCATTTCAAAATTGTTCAAAATTTTCACAAATACGCCATGTATCATTTCAAAATATGTTATTACTATCAAATCATTATTTTATTTTATAAACGTTATTTCAATGAATATCCGAGTTTAACAGGACATTCCTGTTTCTTTTAAACAGTGAAATTAATGTCTACCTGCCTAGAGAGCAGAAAGTCTTATTAAAGAAAATGCGCCTTTCGACACGGATCGAGCCTATATTCCCTTTATTCAAGAATCTAGCTTTTAGCTAGGCGTGATTTGTCTTTCGGCTACCGAGTTCTTTACATTAATGCAAGACTCACTCGCACCTTTTTTCTGAAATGAGCATCTCTCGATGGGATTTTCGATGTTTAAAATCTTTCAATATATATATATATATATATATATATATATATATATATATATATATATATATATATATATATATATATGTTGAAAGAATTTAAACTTTAATTGTATAAAAACAACTTTGTCGGACATTAGAAGAACTTGATAAAAAAATATTTAAAAAATAAAAATATTTTAATTTAAAATTATAAGTATTTACTCTAAAATCTGTTACATGAATAAGAAAAGAATATTTTAAAAACGATGTTGAAAAAGGTGATAATATTGGAACTTGTGATGACAGACGTCATCCAAACTGATTAAATGTTTTTGATGTACTACGATACAGGTTGAAAAAATATTTGAAATTAAGTCGCGCGTAAAAAAAACTCCCATACCAATAAATAAATAAATATCAATACATTGTTGCTATTTTTTGTTTTGTTTTGTATTTGTTTTGTCTAAATAAAAACGCTGAAAGACAATGCAACAAAACTGTCTATATTTTGACTGAGCTCATCTAGAATTGTATTAATAGATAGCTATGAAAAATGAAAAATGCGAAAGTGTAATTGTAACCAACACAATTTCACACTTGAATAAGCAAAGCAATACATTTCAACAACATATGCACATCAATATACGCACATGTTCATCTTAACGATCAATTTGTTATTTCTTTTTTTTCTTTATTCTATTTTTTGCGGGTTTTATTGGAGATTAAGAATTGCATAGTCTTAAATTGTGTGAATTTTGAACTTGATAAAGCCTTCACATTATTAATGTTTTAGAAGATTTTTCATTTATTTACATATTAATCATTTTTATCACAATACCCAGGTTTATTTTACGACAGCTCTTTTTAAATATGTTATGGCCATTTTCTAAATGTACATTAGATGTAACACAAGGCTGATAGTATGGGGCACCCAATGAGGATCGAACTCACAACCCAATGGCAATTGTCCTAGAGAGAAAAGCTTTCTAACCACTACACAACGTCGAGGTACCCCAGTTCAATATGTAATGATTGGAAATTCTTGTTCTATATTTTCAGATCCATATGTGTTTAGCTAAAAGACATAAAATGCAATAATAAAAATATATCAATATATGTAATACACAACGAATATAAATATTTAGAAAATTTTCGAGGATAATTTAACCTTAGTAAAACCTTAGCAATATCTGGTTACGGTGGTGGAGGACCTGGAGAGGGGAATCAACAGGTGATAACTGATAACTGACATCTATTAAACATGGCACGTGGAACTAGAACAGTGTAATTCAGTGAGCGAAATAAAGGGTTTAGTTCGACATTCCAACCACCTGAAGAAGGCCGGAGCGTACAACGGCCGAAACGTTGTAATAAATATGGCAACAAAGATGAGGATGATAGTCCGGACAATATAAATAGTGTACATAATACCTCATCTCAGAAATATAGACAGATAGTAAAAACGAATCTCTATTCTGAAAACTAGAAACAATAACTGCAAAAGGCAGTCGAAAATATAATACAATTTCTATCATTCTATCTGAGAGATGAAATTGACCAGATATTTGTCAGCTGTTTGCATTGTGGTTTGACTAGAATGATTTCATGAGTCGATTTTTTAATGTTTAATTTTTTAATGAAAATTAGAAAATAAAAAATATGAATAACTTTTGTAGAGAAAATAAGAATATTTTACTATTTTATTTTTTTTCATCTAGGACCAGAACAAGTTTAATATATTTATTTAATATAGATGTAAATATTAAGTCTTTCTGAATTTGTGCATTTTTATCATTAGAGGTTTTTGACGTGGGGGAAAGTGTGAGGGGTAATACACTCTGCTTAGTTTCCTGAACGCCAACAACTTCTGGAGTGCCACAGTTTATATTCAGCGCTTTATGAATGTATATTTTCATAGAAAACAAGTAACTGACTCACGTCTACGATCCCCGATCATCCACACATGCACCGACACACAGACACACAATTCCTGTGCAGCGATGGAATCATATTTTTATATAAGTAAATTTATAATATTTATAGCTCTGTACGTTTGCATTGAGCACTGTTTTGTAAAAATGAAAATATTAATAAGAACACCGGATTATATATCTTACTGTTCTTTCTTTTATTAGAAAATATATATAGACATATATATGTGTGTGTGTGTGTGTGTGAGTGTGTGTGTGTGCGCGCGTGTGCGTGCGCGCGTTTGCGTGTGTGTGTGTGTATTAGTGTTTGCTAGCAATAGTGGTGTGTGTGTGTGTGTGTGTGTGTGTGTGTGTGTGTGTGTGAATTAATGAGGAAGTAATAGTGTGTGTGTGTGTGTGTGTGTGTGAGTGTGTGTGTGTGTGTGAGTGAGAGAGAGAGAGAGAGAGAGAGAGAGAGAGAGAGAGAGAGAGAGAGAGAGAGAGAGTTAGTGAGGGAGTAATAATGTGTGTGCGTGCTTATCTGCATGCGCGTGTGTTTGGTTCTGTGTGTGTGTGTGTGTGGGTGGGTGGTTATGTGGCGTATGCGTGTTTTCCATATTTTGCCTTTCCTAAAGGAATTACTACTTTCCTAATCCAACATACACAACAAATTTGTTGAAAAATTGCTAAATCCATCATTTCAACTTCTGGAGATATATAATACAAACGTCCATATTTCAATCCGAGAAACTTTTTCTTCTTTATTCTTTCTTTTTTTTCTTTTATTTTTCTTTTTCTTTTCTTATGTCTTTCTTCCTTTTTTTTTTTGCGAGATGACGTAATGAACATTTCAGTTGTTATTAAGAGATTTTAAATTTAAGAATTTCTTTTCAAAGATGCTATATGACGTAATCTAGGATCTAACGTCATATAGCATCTTTGAAAAGAAATTTTTAAACGTCTAAATCTTTTCAATTAACTAACTGAATATTTAAGAGCGTTCTTAAATTTGTAAATTTTGAGTATCTGTCAAATAATTTAACTGTTGCAAAAAAAAAACCATCACAATTGCTTTGATAAATGATGAAAGGCATCGAATAAAATAAGTATAGCTTTCCAATTGTCTTTTCATTCATATATATATATATATATATATATATATATATATATATATATATATATATATATATATATAAACACGCATATACACATATTTATTTGTGTGTAAGTGAAAGCATGTAATTCTCCTTAAATAAATGTTAATCTAATGGGAAATTATGTTCGACTCGACATGGCATTTCATTTACACACTGAGAGAAACATCCGTGTCATAGGATATGTATGCGTGTGTGTGTGTGTGTCTCTGTGTGTATGCGCATGTGTGTAAAATATTTAGATAAGATATGTGTGAAAGAACAGTATGAATAAAGACAAAAAACTCATCTTTCCTCTTCTGAAGGACTTTAACCACATAACGTGCGTCGGCTAAGATAATTTTTCCTTTTGTCTTAATTCATACACGCACACACACATTATATATATATATATATATATATATATATATATATATATATATATATATATATATACATATATATATAATATAATATATTTTTTGTTTATACTTTATTTTTATATAGATATAATGATTTAATTAAATGTTGTTTTTTTTTTCATTAAACAGTATTAATTACATTTACCGAACATTCAGTCCTGTAAATGTAATTAATACTGTTTAATTAAAAACTGAGTATTTACTTAAATAAATTATTTCTATAAAAATAACGTATAAACAGAAAATATATTAAATAACTGTCGGACTTAATCCATTTCTTTACACACACACACACACACGTATATATATATATATATATATATATATATATATATATATATATATATATATATATATATATATATATATATTGATCTGAGAATTTAACTATATATATATATATATATACATATATATATATATATATAATGAACGAAATGAATTAGAATAATAGAGAGGAAATGATTTATATTAATTATGTATCAATAAGATTGCACACACGTCTATCTATCTATCTATATATTTTAAGACATTTTTATGTTTATACATTCGTTTTATAGATACAAATATTTAAGTAAAGGCTTTGTTTTTATAAGAAACAGTATTAAACAACATTTACCGGCCTGAATGTCCGAGAAATTTTCATAGGAAATTTTTGTCCTCCGACAGGAATCGAACCTGTATCCTATACGGAACCGTCATATAGCCTGACGTGCTTTAAGAGTTCGGTTAGCAAGGTCGATTTTACTGTCTTTAAACTTTAATCTTCCATGAATCTCTCACGTACATTCATATCTGCTCAAGGCGTATCAAATGTAAACAAATGACGTCACACATTATGAAATGGACAAAGTCCTACAATTATTTAAAATATTTAAAATATTTGTATCTATAAAAAGAATGTATAAACATAAAAATATCTTAAAATAATTGTCGGACTTTGTCCATTTAATAACACACACACACACACACACACACACACACATATATATATATATATATATATTTATATATATATATATATATATATATATAAATATCCTAAAAAACACATTTTCCATGGGTAAACTTTATTTACTATATAATATATATAGATATGGGTAAAGATTATTCACTAGATATTTAAGATATAAACAGTGTTGCCATAGAAATTTACACTGCTTACAAACAAATAAACAACCCCACAACAGATATATATATATATATATATATATATATATATATATATATATATATACATGGCATTATTTATAAAAATTTTCATAAATTTGAATGGGTGCCTGTGGCTTTTCATTTTACTTCGTTTTTGATTTTCTAATTTCTTTTCTCTTCACACAATAGGATACGAAAATAATATTACCTCATATGTCCTTCCTATCTGAATGAGAAGGTGTATAATCATTAAAAGGGTAACTGAAATTTTGGGGGCTGTGTAGCTACCTGCGGCCAAGTGGTCTAAAGCGCACCGATCGGACTGTGATCTCTCCTTATAAACGGGACGCAGGTCAAGACCCTGCTATATGGAATATCATCTTCATTTAGACTCTCAAATGTAGACATCATTCCCACCAGCACATATGATTTAATTATAGTGGTGAAGGCTTTATGCAGAACCAACTACACTTTTTAAAGTGCCGAATACAGAGACTACGTGCCACATGTGTGTGTGTGTGTGTGTGTGTGTGTGTGTGTGTGTGTGTGTGTGTGTGTGTGTGTGTGTGTGTGTGTGTGCATAGGTGCCAACACTTCGCTGCGACAGTCTGTTCTATGTTTGAATGCAATCTTCAGGCCAACATTGCGTCCAAACATGAAACTAACTGTCGCCGCTCGGTGTTGACATCATTGTCCATTTTTATATTTACATATGGTCTATCTTTGATATTGAACACTTTTACCAATAACTATATCTGCAAACTATATTTCCATTAATATATTATATTGTCATTATTATATGTGACGCTAAAACCGATTCTACCACCATCTAATGTTTACTTCTAACTCCCAACCGTAAACAACATAAACGTCCATGACATCTAATTTTTGGTTAACTGCAGAAACCGCTATTACCCAAATTCATAGACAAATCCAACTGGGATTTCTTCGGATTTAAGCGAATAAATATGGACAATTCTGTTTTTTTACGCATAAATTTTTCATAAACTTGCATGCACACACATTAACAGTCACACACACACATACAGAAATTAACAGTCACACGCATGCATAAGCACACATACATGCATTCATATATATATATATATATATATATATATATATATGTGTGTGTGTGTGTGTGTGTGTGTGTGTGTGTGTGTGTGTGTGTGTGTGTGTGTGTGTGTGTGTGTGTACTTTATTTTAGTATATTACATCGAATATGTCATGTGTACCGATTTTGACATGTTTTCCGAGGTAATATCCTACAATAAAGAATATAGAATATTGCTCTGCTTTATATTGAGCACACTTTTAAATTAAATGTTACGAACGTTGGAATTGGACTCTATTCGTTCTCATCTTACCTGGATACAAACACACACACATACACACACACACACACACACACACACACACATATATATATATACATACATACATACATACATACATATATACAATATATGTTAATATTCTCAGAATAAATCTGTAGAGAAGACAAATTGAATAAAATAACTTGACTGTATCACTTTTGCGTGTGAATACTATTTTCTATTTTGTGAATTTTTAATTTGTTACTCTTTTATAGTTGCCTTGATTTACAATATATTATCTTGTCTCGTATTATCTTATCCTGTTTTTCCTCCTCTTTTTGTTATTGTGAATTTATACGCTTAATAATGTCTGTCGAATGTTAAAACGTCTCAGAATATTAGACACAATTACGGCAAGTTCATTTACAAGTTTCCACCGGCATCAAATAAGTTTTCCCCCTTCTCGGATTATGTTTAATTTCCTTTTTTCCCTTTTGAATTATTGGCTTTATTTTTATTTTTATTTTTTATTTTTTTGTCCATTTATATATATATATAACTTTCTTCGCTCTCACATCCACGTTTTGCTATAGAATATGAAAGATATTCTTTTTGTTTTGTTTTGTTTAAGATTTTTCACTTGTGAAATATTCGTTTTCTAATGTTTAACTATATCATTCTGAGAGTCGCTGAATATAATGACACCATTAGTCTGTGTATTTATATTTAATAGCAGTTTAATTTGTTCATTATATGTTTGGGGGAGCCAAAGACAGATTTTAATTATAAAGTCTGTTTCACTGACAGTTATATTGGCGAATTTGGGCACGGTATATATCATTATTTGATTTATTGGTTTGAGGAAAATAGGATTAAGTCGTACTTGGATTTTCTGGTATATTTAGTGAGTACGTATATGTATAATAATGTGTTAAAAAAACTACTCTCAAGAAAATTATATATATATATATATATATATATATATATATATATATATATATATATATATATATATATATATATATATATATATATATATATATGTATAGCATAATGAGAGGCCATGTATACTTTCTTGATATGTATATAATATCTGGATAAAATAAATGAAACAAAATTGGGTGTTTTTTTTATGAAAGTATTTATTTCTGTGTTTTTGTATATATTTATTTATTTAATATTTCAGACCACCTAGGTCTTTCCTCAGAAATCAAATGAGATACTTTTGTAAACAAACACACAAACACAGTATCTCATTTGATTTCTGAGGAAAGACCTAGGTGGTCTGAAATATTAAATAAATAAATATATACAAAAACACAGAAATAAATACTTTCATAAAAAAAACACCCAATTTTGTTTCATTTATATATATATATATATATATATATATATATATATATATATATCTGTCTTATTGAAATATTTTATTATTATAGATTAAAATAAAAAAAGATTTTATTTTACATCGCTACACGAAAACTTTCGTAACTATAAACTATAACTGTGGATTCTAACTCCATTTGTTCTTTCTCTTTCTTAAGACATATATATATATATATATATATATATATATATATATATATATATGTATGTATGTATATATATATATATATATATATATTTACCTACATTTATTGGACTTCAACCAAAAGTGAGAAATTACCACACAGATACACACAATATGTTTTATGTGTGTCTGCATGTGTGTTTGTGTACGAGTGAATATGTATGGCGTTGCATAGATGTGAAGAATTTTATCGTCTAAGGGAGATTACAAATAATATGTATTAGGTAAATTATTTTAAAATAATTTAACACGACTTTTTGGAAAAAAAGAGATTTTTTTAAAACTTTCAATAAAGTTGCGTCCCTTCTATCAAGGGAAGCTACTTAGTTGGATTAGAGTTATCTCCCTTTCATCAGGAAAATATACAAACTTTTACGAAATTGTCTCCCTTAGACATGTAATAGTACAGAGATCAAAATTTCGTATTCGAATTCACCGAATATTCATTAACTGATTTATTTATTGATACGCGTTATAGTTAAACAGTTTTTGTTATAAAATATACTATAGTAATGAAACGTCAATAAAATCTTACTATAACTTAATGAAGATGTACTTTGTATATTTTTGTTCATGGAGTTGTCGTACTCGCCTTATATGTTGAATGTTCTGTTTCAGAACTTCCAAACATGTTTATAATTTAGACTGATTTTTATTGAAAACATCTTTGAAAATTTACAGAAAATTCTTTCAGAAGAACTGACTCAAAGCAAATGTCAATTCAAAAATTATAAATCGTATATAGCAATGCAACCCAAGGCACGTGATAACTTCTTAAATCTCCAGTTTTATAAAGTCCCCAAAGAAGATATTTGTTGAAAAATCGGTTACTCTTTGTATCCAGCGCGTGGCCGTCTGTGTCGGACTAGTTGCTGATAGAAATGTGTTTTTGGGATATTGTTTTTCCAAATACATAATAATTCTTTTACTTTTAAAGTTAAAACTTTCCATGAAACTATTTGTACATAATTTGCCAATTTGGTATAATTTTTCTAAAAGGTTTGTGTCATTAGAGTATTATATAGTAAAATTTTCGAATACAATAATAAATCACGAAAACATAGAATTTGTTCAGGAAGAAATTCTTATGCATATATATTTTCCTTATTTGATTGACAATGACATCTTTTTTTATTTGACTGTTTTACTTGACTTTGGTCTTTTGTGTATAAAGATATTACTTAATTCCCTATTAACTAATTTTCATCAGCGGATCTTTTTAAATATCTACCGAAAACTCGACAATCTAAACGAAAATTTTAAATGTAGGAACAAAATATTAAAATTCTTTTTGGAAGTAATGAAAACGATTAATAAAACCAATAATTGCCAAATTAATTAACGTAATTATTATTACGATAAACGTTTTTTTATATTAAAATAAATAATAATTGTCATTGTTATTCTGCTGCTTTCATCGGAAATACTATAAAATAATTTTTGCAAATACATCTAGAGTTATCTCCCGTTGAAATATTGCATTGAAAAGTAGTCTCCCTTAGATTTGTTGGCTTGAGTTTACAATTATTGATTCTGATCAGTCCACAATGTTAATATCTACACACGGATTAATAAATTACGTGAAGCTACAATTAAGTGAAACATTATCTGTGATACATAAAATACTGTAAATGATTTTCATACACTTAGTATGTTATTTTTAGTCAGCCCATCTTCAGAACATAGGCATTAGGATGCATTTATTACATTTCCCTTACTTTTCAGCTATCTGTAGCATATTACTTCTCTCCTAGTATTGCTAGTAATTATATAAAAATATATGGATGTAAAATCTTAATTGCTTAATTCAACTTCTTATTTTCTCATTCTTAAACATTTGTGATTATAACCATTATATCTTGTATACCCAATACACAATCATTTTTGATCGATCACGTGTGTATATATATATATATATATATATATATATATATATATATATATATATATATATATATATATATGATGAAATGGATTTAGTCCGACAATTGCTTAATATATATTTTCATATTTAATATATTTTCTGTTTATACGTTACTTTCAATAGATACAATTTATAAAGTTAATGGTACTTTTTTCTTTAATAAACAAGATTAATTTCATTTACCCGTCTGAGCATTCAGGCCCGTAAATGTAATTAATACTGTTTATTTAAAAAACAGGGATCGTTTATTTAAATTAATTGTATCTATTAAAAATAACGTATGAACAGAATATATATATATATATATATATATATACATATATATAT
>OZ038482.1:49743761-49758761 GCA_964036315.1 Acanthosepion esculentum | reverse complement strand
ATGCATATATGCATACTTCTCAATTTTCATGATTATTTTTCCTTTTCATCATTTCCTTGTCTTCTTACACTCTCTCCCGATTCTTTTTTCTCTTTCGGCTTTGGCTGTCAAAGTATAATATTTAACCACCTGAACAGTTTTCACTCCTTGCGCAAGTCAAGATACATTTTGATTCTTGGCCACACTTGAATTAAGGCAAACGGCAAGGTCAAAGACTGCAGTCAGGTCACCTCTACACATGGTCCAATATGACGGATTTTGGTTCCATATAGCGGCCTGAGGATCAGAATTGATTAGCTATTTCTGAAGTAAAAAAAACAAAAACAGCCTAGGAGTTAAATCATACGCAACACTTGCTTTGAAGTGAAGGCCTCTACAGAAAAATGAGAACGAGAAATTTGAAATTGGTGTGACAACTGCACGTAGAATTATTTTTAGAATTTTGTTCAGCGTTTCTTCACATGGTGCTCAGTGGTGAACTGAACGAAAAATGCGTTAGTAACAGCAGGGAGATGGTTGATGAGTATCAAAACTATCCCTCACCCTCCCTATCGTTAAGACCTTCGTACCTGTGAATTTATTGGTTGTGCCCCAACCTGGAGGGGAACCTCAGGGGCAGTTGTTTTAAAGATAATGAGAAGATGAAAGAAGCTCGTCACAGTTAGAGAACATACCAAAAAATCACACACTTTTTATGACCAGCCAGGATTAATGGCTAGGATGTGCAACATGTCAATTAGGATATATAGCGAAATACTTCAGGAGTGACATCTAGCTCTTATAGACAGCGAGCTTATAGCAAGAACAGTATAAGAGACCTATTTGAAAATGTCGATGCGGATGACCTACTATTCTTAATAAAAGAAGAGCGTCTTTATCCAAAAATAAGGTCTGAGTAAACATTTGTTATTTCATTAGATATATACATAGAAAGCATTAAAAGATATGAAAATCTTCTTGATAGTAATTAATAAGTTAACATTATTACCCTTTGTCCATGTGAGGTATTTAGTTACGGATTTTAAAAAATAAATATTCGACATTGAATGGCTCAGCAGTGGTTGATATGTCGTTAAATACCAAACTACTCTGGATTTATATATATATATATATATATATATATATATATATATATATATATATATATATATATATATATATATATGTAAGCAATTCATCAGGTAAGGCGGAAGAGTCACTAGTACGCAAAGGGATACAGAGAGTGTAAGGGAAAAGACTGTGTATAATGGGGGGTTGAGGAAAGTATAAAAAGAAAAACGGAGGAAGAAAAAAAGAAAAACGGGGAACAAGGCAAGAAGTGATGTCGATCGACATCACATTTAAATTTTTGAAGATTATAGTTATCAGGGAAACAAGTAAGAACCTTTCGATTTACAGTTTACAAAAAAGCTCTCATATTACGTAATGCATTTTTTCCTTGAGATGCATCGCATGTGCCTTATACGCAGTGGCGGATTTACCTATAGGCGTAGCAGGCTGAAGCGTAGGGACTCAAAATTTAGGGGCCAGCCAACCAAGGTGGAAAATATTTTTGACACTGTCATAGGCCTTTCTTACACAGACTGTCATAACGCATTGTAAACTATTCAATAGCTCTTCAATAATTTTAAACACCCGTCATCACTCTACTCGTGAGAATGAGGAATTTGGAAGGAATCCACAAGTGGAATAGACTAGGGCCTCTCTTCATCTAAATCTGGCCCTGCTTATTCGATAAAAATATTATTATATTATTCCCCACAAATATTGTTATTCTATTATACACTAAAATATTAGTTATAATAAAACTTTAGTACAGAATTTCGATTTTGATATGGAGCATTTTTGTTGTAATGTAATGTCCCACATTCCCTATCGCCTATGTGGACTGACTATATCATTAGCTATATATAGTGAGCACATGATATACTGGGGGCTTGCTTCGGGAATTACTAGCCTGCCACCCGATTCCCTGTCTTTCAGTAGTGTATTCTCTTTTATAATAAACCTCTCTTCTTTCATCTACGCGCGTATTGCTGTTCCTTCACTCGAGTACCACCTTTGTCTGTTTGTAACGTCTTTAAGGATACAGCAAATTTTATAGATTCGCAAAGGCGTGGGGGAAATTTTATTTCCCTTTTTTTTCTTTTTTAAATCACAGTGTTCCAGCTGCTACATTTTTCGTCTTTCCCCAAGTGTAGGCTTCGTTCTCTAGCAGCTGTTGTCCGGTACATTCTATCCCCACTCAACAACAGGAATACATTTCACAGATCTATGTAATCCCGTATAGATTTGAGAAAACACGCGAACACACAAATGCACACACACACACCCACACACACACAAATGCACACACACCCACACACACACAAATGCACACACACACACACACACACAAATGCACACACACACACACACACACACACACACACAAAAACAACAAACTGAACTTGACAACATTCATTACACTAACAAAGAAGAGATATGAATTATTAACACAAATAATTAGTGAAATGGTAGGTTTTTAAAATGCTTTTAAAATGTATGTTTGTTGTTTTTTTACATCATAGTATTTTCATGTTCTTTGGCAATAACGTTCATCGTTCATTGTTTCAGAAAGTAAAAATTGAAAGTAGATAACTCGAAATAAAAATGATTTGGGAATACGTTCTGAAAGGCCTCATTAAAATCCGGCAATTGTTTGATTTTTGCAAGAATTTCCAAATCATTGTTTTGTACTGCAAAAAGACGCTAAAAGATGCTATACTAATCTATAGTACAACGTTGCACCGGAGAAATAAGTTATTTAACCAAAATTTAGAACGTTGTAAAAAGGATATAAAAAATAATTTTTTACATAAGAAAATCTTTTGCTCTTTCTTCTTAATAATAACGTAAACGTTTTGACGATAAAATTTTGTTTTTATTAATCTGGGGGCATTATTTTCATCATGTATGCTCATTTTTATCAAATGAGTGATAGTTGAGGGAGTGAGGAATGACTTTGAACTGTAAATGTTTTTAATAATCACATTTTGCATGAGTTTATTTCTCGAGCATATCATATTTTTGTATCATATAAACCTCCAAGCGAAAAATGACAGTAAACAACGAACATGAAATTCCTAGCTTCTGATTTGTTAAACAAACAACTAATTCTCAGAAACACGGCGGATTTTCTGATGACATCGTAAAAATTCTTGTCTTGGAATGATTTTAATAAGTTACAGTTGTAATCGATAACAAAGGAACAATATTTTTGTTGCAATTAGAATTATTTTATTGCGACTAAGAAAAAAGAACTTTTGAAAAAGCAACTCTTTCATTGTGTCTTTCTGGTTTTTTTTTTTGGTTTTTTTTTTTTTTTTTTTTTTGGTCCAGCATTCTAATCAATTTTAATTGTTCATATTTCACAAGGAAGAGAATTGTAAAACTGACATATAATGGTTGATATTATCAATCGTATTTGGTAGAAATAACGATTTTATAATTACCGGAAAAGAAAAAGAATAAGCAGATATAAAGAATTAAGAATAAGTCTGAAACATTTATTTTAAGCAACAAAATTATAAATACAAACCTTTCAGTCTTTGAATATTCCTTCTTTTTTTTTTTTCTTTTTTTTTTTTTTTTGGCCCGGTGTGTGTGTGTGCATGTGTATATTTTTTCCATGTTTTTTTTTTTTTAATATTTTCTGGGTAACATTTTTTTTGTATATACATCTTATCGTTTTAAAAGAAGTAATGTTTACTCACCTGAACACTGCCTCATATCGATTGCTTCCATCTTTTTTAATCCCTGCAAAGTAAAATAAAAAGGCGTGTTTTATTGCTAAATCGTTTAGTTTACGTACGAGTTATCACCCCTACACTGCAAGTTAATGATGTTTATTTCCATATAAACACCGATACAAAAACATGAACAAACGATGTATTGCGTTGGCGATAAAGTGGGATCGTTTTATTATTTAAATTTTCTACTTAATAACAGGACGAAGTTTTTGGCCAAAACAATATAAAGACAAATTAATTGTTTCATGGGAAAAATCAGCTACTATTGAAGTGTTCTTAATATTCAATATTCGCAAGGAAACATAATAAAAATAAGTGATAATATTTTAAAGTTTTGTACAATTTCTACAATCATTTATTCCAGAAAAGGAAATAATTGTTCGCATCCAAACAAAAATAATAAAAATGTACTTTGTTAGTCTTGTTGACAAAACATAGTTCCGACATGTTGTTTCATACATGAAACATCAGGGTAGGTAGAGTTCAATAAATTTTTCAAATGCTGTAACAACGCTATTTTTTAAATAAGCTGTTAGAAGAGTGATGAAGTCGCACAGAGCACATTTTGTGATCTATAGTAGTATAAAACAAATGAATGGTTTGGCGTAGACAAAGATGGTCGCGACGTAAGCTAGGGGTGGCGTTTGATTTTGAAAATAGATATACATTTAAGGATGCGAACTGCTATGTTATAATTGTTTTTATTTATAACTTTTTGTTGTTCTATAAATTTGCTTTAATGAACATATGTGTCTACTATAGTAATATATATATATATATATATATATATATATATATATATATATATATATATTTATAAATAAATGACAATAAGAAAACAGTAACTACTGACGCGTTTCGTCCAATGCGGACTTTTTCAAAGCAAAAAAGCATGGGCGTAGATTAATATTTGGGTATTGTTCGATGGCGGCACTCTCTAGAATTTTCCTTCTGAGTGAGTTATGTTCTTTTTTTATAAGTATAGAATTTTTAAAAACTAAATTATGGTTGAATTTATTCCTATGTATTACTAATTCACTCAGAAGGAAAATTCTAGGGAGTGCCGCCATCGAACAATACCCAAATATTAATCTACGCCCAGGCTTTTTCCCTATTTCACCTTTTCTAACAAAATTACTGCTCTCACAAACAAATGTACACAAAAATATATTAAAATCAAAAGAAAATGGTTGAATCCATCAACACAGATTAATGAAATATTCTCCACGCGTGACATTAACTGACGTCATTTTCAGTTAACAATATGAAAATAGCGTTTCCTACATTCCAGTTGCTAAGAACACTCTGTTTTTTGTTTTTATTAATTTTCTTTGTTTAATTAAATTCATTTCGTTTCTTGCTTTGAAAAAGTCCGCATTGGACGAAACGCGTCAGCAGTTACTGTTTTCTTATTGTCATTTATTTATAAATATTGTCTTCTCTAAAAGTTAACTTTGAGAAATTGTCATATATATATATATATATATATATATATATATATATATATATATATATATATATATAATTTATTCGAAAATTATAACATAAATGTGTTATAAAATCACTACAAAAATAGCCATTTTGTTTCAACACTTCTAGTGTCTTATCAAGTGATGGTGTTGAATGCAAAATAAAGTGTTTTAAAAGGTTCAAATCGACCAAACACCCATCGCTAGGGGGAACGCTGTTACATAAGATGCAATGATCATTCAAAATACTTGTCGTTGGCGCACGGCAAGGATGAAAGCGAATTTAAACGTATTTATTTTTAGATAAACGCACAATTACTGAGATAACTCGATTCGCTTTACCGAAGAATCTTGCATATATATATATATATATATATATATATATATATATATATATATATATATATAGAGAGAGAGAGAGAGAGAGAGAGAGAGAGAGAGAGAGAGAGAGAGAGAGAAAGAGAGAGAGAGATACGTACTTTTAGTGATTTCATTTAACAGCCAAGAAAGAGGCAGATTGAAGTTAAAATATATTTTCAAAATAAAATCACACATTAAAGGGTCAAACAGGGAATTGTGTTGACTCAGAAAATATTTTTCTACAGGGTGTCCTCTAACCAACAACAAGAACATTCTTCGGGAAAGTGAGTCCCACATTGTTTATACCTCGTCTCGTTGAAAAAGGACACAGGCGTGTCTGAAAATTTCGACATTTTCTCTTCGTGCTACAATTTAGTCAAAATGATAATGTATAATAATTATCATCAATCTTATCGCCAATACTGTTATCATTTTGTTGTCTTTTATTCCACAAATTTCATTAACCGACCAATTTCCTTAACCGACAGGAATCGAAATATTTGTCGGATTTAATCCACTTTATCTCATATATATATATATATATATATATATATATATATATATATATATATATATATATATATTAAAGAAAAACTGATCAGTGAAAATCTTTAGTCCAAATTCTCTCCTACTCGAAGCTCTACACTAAACAAACGTTTTTTCAGATCATCGTATAATTGTGTATTCACTGCATCGATATACAAACAAGCACCTGGGCTTTTCATTAAACTGACGTTCAATTAGTTGTACTTAATCTTCATAGATCGCTGCAGTACGAACCAGTGCAAGTCGTCGGTCGTCTAAAAGGGCTTAAATACAGAGGACGCAAATAGATCGTGGAAAATGCGAATTCATATTTGAATGAGCGGCCGTTTCTAGTCAGAGACCTTTCCCAAACATTCCGTGATGAACGTCACCACTATTCACCGTTTTTCCATCCCAGCAAGTCCCTCTATTTCATCTCTCCATCTGTTTTTTTTTTCCAACAAAGTTTTCGACCTTCATTCAAGCAACCTTTGGCTTCATCTGTTACCCTTTGTTTTTGTTATATGTTCCGCCCGTCTAACTTCATCTTTGTCGTTTAATCACTTCATATTTCTCATCGTTGATTCTTCTTTGCTTCCTGTTGACCACTTTCTTCTCCAGTTATGACCACTTGTCTTTCCTTTTTTTTTAGCATAAATGCCCGTTCGACAAGATCAATTACTCCTAGCGGTTATAGTCGGAAGGAACACCGTCTACTGCCTTCTCCTATATGCTTTTTGTGTGGAACAAAATAAACGGCTAATTCTGCATTGCATTTGGGCGATTTTTTTTTTTTGCCATCGTTTCTTTTTGGCGAACGATATATATATATATATATATATATATATATATATATATATATATATATATATATATATATATGTATGTATGTATGTATGTATCCAGGTAAAATGAGAACAATTGGAGTATAATTCCACTGTACGTAACATTTAATTTAAAAGAGGGTTCAATACAGAATAGAGCTAATTATTTATTTTTGTATATTAATACATGTTAAAGATCGCTACATAATGTCAATTACGTTTCAACACTACATATGATTATACTTGGGCAATGTTAACCTACTGGCGAGTGAAAGACTAATTTAATTTCAAAAGCTGAGTATTTTTTTAAAAATTGGCTTGTGGGTTTTGCCGTGATTATCCAATTAAATGTGACCTATGCTAAATTCAAATTCACCGGGATCTTTTTTCTTAATATAAATCATGACACGAAGTTGTCTGGATATAAATTCTGAACAATTCCCTTTTGGGCAGATACAGGTTGCTACATTATTTTGTATGATGTATCGAAGTCTGACGTTCAAAACAATGTCCTGTGTGTGTGTGGGTTGCGGTCAGACGTAGGAGGCGGAATGTTTGCCGTGCTGGTTTTCCAAAGCGAGTCTGCTCCGAGCTATGGTTTGTATAACCGTTTTACTAAATGGGGTGGTGTTCGCAGGTCTGCTACCTTATTACATAAGGCATACCTTCCCTCCCTTATCCATTTTTCCTTTCCAAGATGAACTTATGAGAACAGAGACGTTCCGTGAGCTCTCTTCTCACATCATACATAACTGATTCCTGTTTGGATTTGGGTATCAAGATAGGCAGTGTTTCGCAACACTTCCTGTACCGGACCGGTTTCTAGCTACCCTTAGAATATATATATATATATATATATATATATATATATATATATATATATATATATATATATATATATATATATATATATATATATTATTCTAAAGCACTCTGTTTCCTCTTGCGAATGTTGATTAACGTTTTGAATTACTTTTAACGTTTTTTTATATATGTAAATCACCAATGTGGACATCGTAGAAGATCGTGGTAGATGCTGACCGAAAGCTCAGAAAAGCAATCAGAAACTTAAAAATTCCGCTCGAAACAAAAAACAAAGCATATTGAACTGTTATGTAACATCAGTCCTCTTCTATGACAGTAATTGCTGGGCAATTTCCTCTCAGATGAAAAAGAGACCTGAGGCAACAGAAATGTGTTTCTGACATGTTGAGAATACCATTGACTGAACATATGAGTAACGAGGAAGTTTTAAGAAAAATGGCAACAAAAAAGGACGCTTAGAATCAGAAAGAGACTGTTGATATTTCTAAGTCGCACAATGAGGAAAAGGGATTCGGAGAATTTGACACTCACAGTACAAATCGAATGCTGTAACCTAAGAAGCTTGTGTAAATGAATGTCAGAATAGGGGGTGGGGCTATAGTAAAAAGATAAACCACACTAAGAGCTTCACAGGATAGGAAGTTGCGGAGAGGCAAGACCATCCATGTGCTGAAGGGACACAGTATATACAAGAAGCAGCAGTTGGTAAATATCATACCATAGTAGAAAATGAATAGAAGATATCATACGATAGTAGAAAATGGATGGTAGATATAGTAACACTGGACTTGAAGGTTCTGTCTCACTTTCTTTATTCACTAGACACGTTTTCTGTTGATCAACAATGTTACCGGGGATTTAATGCATATACGCGACACCAGGTGTACCTAATTCTAGATGCCTCTAAACTCCAGTTTTTTTTAAATTTAATATGTATTTTATTTTATTTTTTATTGCGGATTACTGAGAAATTTGCGTCGATTCCAATAATCAGAAACACGATACATGACTGACGAGGCAGATTTTTTCCTTCAGTAGGTTGCCATTTCTTTCTGCGGTAGACCAGTTGCCATCAAAGGCTATAGAACCGGATCTGTCCTGCTATTTACCCATAGCTGGGAGGAGAAGAAGAGGATGCATACCTTTCCCAAGGTATTAGCACGTAAGTGAACGTAATGGATTCGACTGGAATGTATTACATTACTGGAATCCATAGCATGACGAGTCCTAATTCTGAATTGGTGGAACTAAGGAATGTAGCTCGTCTGAAGATTTACTACGAAAATAGCAATAGGATAGCAAGAATCTAGCAACATTTTAGCTGTTGGGGATGTAGTAGCAGAGTGGGGAGTAATTCATCACACACAAGGCCTCATAATCTTTTTGGGACACTTTGACAGTGAGGAAGGGACAGCTGTGGTCCAGTTATGGCAACAATAGTTCACCTTTGGTCTGATTTGAGTTTTGTAAAGATGGAACATGGTACTAAGAGTCAGGTACTTTTTGGTGCCATACAATGAACGGGCCATCTTTCCAGCATTTTTAAGGATGGCATGAATATGCGAGTTCCACCTGAGACGTGGGGTGAGTTTTAATCCCAAAAGGAACCTCATTTAGAGTACAACCGTTCACCACTACAGGTGTAAATTTGTAGTTTGCACGTTGGTGATAAGACATTACTAGCCTAGCTTTGGAGGTACTGAATGATATATGCTCGTCTTTCCCCATTGAGTTATAAGAGCTCGGTCAGCAGAAAGATCTGCTGACAGGATCTGGTCATGTAGAATTTTGCAGGTTCACTCGTAAACCGCTATAACTGAAAAAAAAACTGGTTATGTTATTCTAAAGATTATTTGGAACTTAGTGAATTCTCTTTTTGTTTCGTAATTGCTGATGTCGGTATATTTTTGCCGCCGTGAGGATTTTTGTAATTTTAGAAAATTACAGAGTCTTAGCTTAGCATTCCAAGACAGATTCTTTGTCTAGAAACACAAATATTTCAAAGGATATTCGGCACGAATTCTTTGCAATGTAAATAAAGCTATTGCATTGAAGCATTTATTTTATTCACTGTTCAACTTCTCACTAGTCCTGGGTATTACGATGAACTACACCCGGCAGCAAGGCCTCTGATGTGGAGCCTGGCAGTTTCGAGGAGCAAGGAGCTATCTCTTAATTGCTTTTGTTCATAGTTCTACCCTGACCCGGGGTGGTTTCACCTGCTATGTTCCCAGCTATGGGCAAATAGTGAACCCCAAAACAAAAACAAAACACTATAAAAGTATAAAAATACATTTTTATAGTAAAAATACCAGTAATACATTTTTATATAAAAAAAATTACCAACATTACATATTTATAGTAAAATGGCTAACAATACTTTTTAAAGAAATACATTTTATTATAAAATTACCAACAATACATTTTATAGGAATATGAACAACAATACATTTTATCTGTAGTTGAAGGCATATAGCTGCTTAAAAAATAAATTTAGCTGACGCCATAAAAATATGTTCAAAATTGTTAGATTTCGGCATTAAATAACCCATAGAGGTTGATATGGCGGCTAAACAAAATCAACCAAATGAAAGTCACGTGTTAGTTGACGTCACTATTAAAAACCGAAGGAATAATTAAAAATAAAATATAAAACTTAAAATAGTAGCATCTAGGGTTTCATACAACCTCATCTATTATTGAGATCTCTATAGCATTTTACAAATGGCGGGTAAAGTGTCCACCCCTGCCTTTCACAACTCCAAAATAACCTGCTTAGGATAGGCTTAAATCACAATGCTTAGATTTTGGCACACTAACATAAGATACGAAGATTACTCTGTGCTGATCGCCGACACAAGGAAAACTGCAAAACTTAGAATAGGTCGCAAAGGAAGTAAAGAAGAAAGAACTAACCATAAACTATAAGAAGTTTGTCAGCAAGGGGAACAACGAAGTGTTTCAGTTTCGAATTGGAGAGATCAGAATCTAGCAGGTGCAGAAGTTTTGATATCCGGATGCTGTAGCAACAAACGACGGCCAATGTGACACAGAAATCCGAAAAAAGAATCGGAATAGCGAAAGATGCTTTCCAGAAGCTAAGCTAAGTACTAAGAAATAAGAAAAATAAACTGCTATGTCATATATGTCCTCCTAAATGGCAGTGAATGTTGCACAATTTCTTTACATTTGAAGAAACTGGATGCGACAGAGATGCGGTTCTAATGACGGATGCTGGGAATATTATGGACAGAACATGTGAACAACGAGAAAGTTCTAAAGAAAATAGGATCTAATGCATTATGAGAAAGGACGGCTTGGAAAAATTAATACTCAAAGGATGTGTTGAGTAAAGGTAGCAAAGAAAAGCAAGAAGAAAGGACTAAACATTATCTATATGTATCTGTCTATATTTCTGTGATGAGGTATTATGTACACTATTTACATTATTCGAACTATTGTCCTCAGCTTTGTTGCCTTATTTATCCCAACGTTTCGGACGTTGTACGCTCCGGCCTTCTTCAGGTGCCCTTAAGGACACATGGCACAGTGGATAAATGCGTTAGTTAGATCAAGTGACAGGACCCAAACAGTTGTGAGTTCAATACCTGGTTAAGGCAGTGGAGAACTTGGAGAGGTGAATTAACAGGAGATAATTGATAACTGACATCCATTAGACATGGCACGTGGAACTAGAAGAGTCTATCCCAGCGAGCGAAATAAAGAGTTCAGTTCGACATTCCAACCACCTGAAGAAGGCCGGAGCGTACAACGGCCGAAACGTTGTGATAAATATGGCAACAAAGATGAGAACAATAGTCCGAATAATGTAAATAATTAACTATAAGAAGACCGAACGTATGGTCGTCCGCATTTACTACCAAATGTGTGAACTCTGTACTTCGTAATCAAAGGACGTATTGAAGAAATGCAGCAAAGAAAAGCAAGAATAAATAAATAACCATTAAATATAAGAAAACAGTATGTGTGGTTATCAATAAAAGAAGCGGTCAAAGGTTTGAGGATAAAATTGTAGACATCAGAATAAAAAAGTACAGGGATTTAAATATCTGGGTTGTGTAGGAATAGACGCCGGAAAATGTGACACAATTATTCGATGGCGTATCGAAATAGCGAAAATGACTTTCAGAAACTAACAAAAGTAATAAGACATAGGATACATTTGGTAAACACAAAGTAAAGAATGCTGATCCACGGTGCCATAACTATCCTCCTGTATCACAGTGAATATTGGACAATTTCCTTACAAGGGTCCGGAAATTTCACTGGCACTTTTAACAATCTTAACACAAAAGTTGATATTAATCCACTACTCCAGATTCCCCTTTTACTCATTTTTCCGCCAACTGTGTTACATGATCATGTACAGCTTCCTCTACTGCTCGTCAACGAATGACTCATCTAAACTGCGTCTCAACAAAGCGAAAATTAGAACATGTCCTGATGAACTCCAGCACAGATTCATTTTTCCAGCGACACGCTGCAGTCATTCAGGGAATTAAATTGTCACACGTCATTTTTAGATGTTTTGAACGTTTTGAAATAACTATTTCGCAAATACTGTTTGTGATATCAAAGGTTACTTGTCTATACCCGTATCATGAGTCATTATTCGCTGTTGCTGATTCATTCAGCCTGGTTTATATGTGCAAATTTTACAGGTTTTTTGTGTGTGTTAACCGATGCATTTTACAGTCATTGAATTGAAAAAAGTTGCTATAGCGACTTTAGCGATTTTGCAACGAAAGAGAAATGACAAGGTTGTGTTTCCTAGGTTGAAATGAATGCAAAGTAATTATCCATGTAGCTAATTAAGATCGCCAACTTTCCCATGCATCGGAGCAAATTTCAAATGTGTACGTACCTGCACGTGTCACCAAGGGCGGCATTCCTAAATACGAAATTAACCAACTAGTTTCATAGAGTTGAGTAAGCAGTCGCCGACCTTCCTGTATCGGGCAAGCAATCCAAGTAACGAGAACAATAGCCGCTAATTATTTATATACCGTCATTTGATATCCCGAGAGAATCTTGACCGAAGATGTCATCCCCTTCCGCTTTGCTCGAGCCGGGAAAAACAAACCAATGGCTTAAAATAATCTCGATATCAACCTATGTTTGCATGAGTGAACACTGTGGAGGCATTCGTTGTATTTCTTTGTCATTTCTTCTTTTCTTTTCTTAATTTTATTCTATTTTTAATTAGATGCAATGAAGTGTCCCTTCTTTTTCTTTCTTTTTTTTAATATTATTTACATGGAAATTCAAAATTGTCCCGGGAGACAACTGAAAATGGAGGCAGTTGAAAGTACAAAAACGATTACGCTTTTAGAGAATTTTGACTGGGACTTTAAAATTCACATTAACCTAATCTAATTCTTTTATTCGCGAAAGGACGATAAAAATCTATTCAAGAGTAAAAGATGCCAAAACAAAGTCGTTTTGCTAAACGCAACACTGCTTTATTCCCCCATATTTTGACTGTATCTTTCATGAATGTACCTATCGAATGTGGAAAAGATTTAAATTAGCACAACATATATTTTTCCTTTTATGAATGTGGTCTTCTTGGTCAACCACCAACGAGCGTGTAGCTGGGGTGTACAGCCCCTTCCTAGAACTTCGTTCGTTCGCGAAACCAAGTATATATATATATATATATATATATATATATATATATATATATATATATATAGGGAGAGAGAAAGAAAGGGAGAGAGAGAGGAGATAAACAGAGAGAGAGAGAGAGGCGGGAAGTGAGGGAGATAATTATATTGCTAAAAATTTGGTGTGAGTGCTCAGTGTCAGAGATACGTTTTTGTGGACAGAAAGGCATAATCACGGCACGATGAAAGGGAGTTACACGCTTTAATATGCCAGCATGATGTGTTGATTTATATGCTCGCATTATATATATATATATATATATATATATATATATATATATATATATATATGTTGAAACTTGACTAATGCATGGAATAATAATGCAAACACAAAATGTAGTTAGAATAAAATGTATTGAAACAAGAAAGTGTATACAATATTTACATATAGTCTTTTGTATATTCCTGGGAAGACCGTTCCTGGAGAATGTGTTGACTAAGTCGCAGTCGGGCAGAGTCTCTAGTTGGATCTCTTGATTTGCCTCCCTGTCTTCCGGTACCAACCATATTTATATCGTCGGTACTCCACTATGCAAATTAGGTGGATCCTACCATAACAATATATATATATATATATATATATATATATATATATATATATATATATATATATATATATATATATATATATATGATTAATGCAAATATAATATTTGTCATTTATTTGATTGCTGTTATATTCAGAACCTCTACTCCAGAGTTTTATAGGCAAACCTTCGTTTAATTGTTCAGGCCACTCGTCAGGAGATATCAGCAAATGTCTGTTAATTTTCTCGTTTACGTTTTTTATATATAAAGTAAAAAAATCATTCATGCACTTTTTATTGGTATTAGGTTATTTTTTTCTTAATTATGTGCATGTATATCTGTGTTCGTATGCGTATGTGGGTGTACACCTGTACGTGCGCGAATGTGCACACGTGAAGGATGTCATGGTTATTACTTCTTCTCAAAGTTTTCTTGCCTCCTTATATTTTCTCGATATACACACGCAACACATGCACGCACGCACACAAACAAACACACACACACACATATATATATATATATGCACATATTATTATTTTTTTATTATTGATATTATCATCATTATTATTATTAATTCTTTAAACATTATTTTTAATGGATACCCATATTTGAAATAGAGGCCACATTTTTTATTTTAAAGTGTGTGTTTAACGTCTATCGTTTTGTGTAGACGATATATATATATATATACATATATATATATATATATATATATATATATATATATATATATATATATATATTAATACATGTTTCATTAAATAATATAGATAAGTGTTGTCTATATATTTTATGTAAGTTTTTTTCATATAGTCTGATAATCTTAATAACATTATCATTAAACAATGAAAGAAAATCACAATATTGATACATACTTTTTTTTTTTTTTTAATCCAATCTAAGCTTTCGGCTTACATAAGCCACTATCAAAGATGACAATTACATATTTATTTGTATATATATATATATATGTGTGTGTGTGTGTGTGTGT
>OZ038482.1:49723761-49738761 GCA_964036315.1 Acanthosepion esculentum | reverse complement strand
CCGCCTATGGGTAAATAACAAACAGACTGGGATAACAGGATACTGGATTCGTTGGCAACCAGTTCTAGGGGAAGGAAAACTCCCAGGGCCCTAAAGGGTACCGCACTCGTGATATGTACTTTCGTGTATCTTCACGCGTTTGTGAGCATCAATGTAGGCATATTTAGCGGCATATATAAGGAGAGGAAACAAGAGAAAGTCGGCTTTGTGCGTATGTAAGCTTGAAAGCTAATCAACTTGAGTGTATATCAAAATGTCTCCATGCATAAATTTCATATATTCCTCTGTGTGTACAGCAATTTTCGAAAACACACTCACACACACACACATATTGTGTCTTTAGGCAGCAACCCTTCATTTATTCACGTTTCATTAAAAACGACAGACAAGGTACCATGTTTAAGCTTTTTATTTAATTTTTCTTGTGTTCGAACAAGTTTTTTTTCGCGTTTTTTCTCGTGTTTTCTTTTCTTATAGCTTCTACACAATCTGTGTGCAAAAAAGAAAACACTTGTTCAAACACAAGAAAAATTAAATAAAAAGCTTAATCGTAGTACCTTGTCTGTTGTTTTTAATGAAACATGCACACGCACAGACACACAGACACACACGCACACGCACAGACACACAGACACACACACATACACACACACACACACATATATATTATATGCACCTAAAATGCGATATATAAGGTTTAAAGGCATTTAAATAATTCAAAATCTTTCTTGCGGCTTTTATTTTAATATTAATTACAAGCTAATAGATTAAATTTAATAGTTACAATTAGCAAAATACTTTGTTGTTTGTCTAACCGAATTTAAATTGATTGAATATTTTTTAAATCGCTAAAGTCGGCCATATTATCATATCTGTCAACATAACATAAATATGTTTAGAAAAAATATTTCAAAAATAAAGTATACTTTTCTGAAACTTTATTTGGAGAAAATTATCTTATTTAAAGTTTAATTAATCTGAATTAAAATAATAATTAATTTTATTTTAAAATATCACAGAATGTTTTTTTTAAACACGGAGGCGATGTCTTTATGTGGTGTTGACAGATTTATCAATAGCTAAATGCTTGGGATTTTTAAGTAAAGGGTAAATAACTGTAAAAATTACGATACGAATACAATGGGTACGTCTTTTTAATATATTAACTACCCAGTAATCTTAAAAATTAGAAATATATTCTAAGTAATCTAATATTTTATTTAATTTCAAGTACTTTGGCTTTATAGTCTTACTTACGAAAATACTTGTTAGGAAATTACCAATAAATTTTAAATTTACTTTAGTTACCGCTCTTTGTGATAATGCCGTGTATGAACGTCTGTATTTTAAAAATACGGCGCGTTTATACATACACACACAAAAAAAAAAAAATTCAAAATTCATTTAAAATACTTGGAGTTGCTGAATTCTAGTAAGCTTTCCCATTTATTATTAGCAAATATAATTTATACTTAATAACAATATTAATAAAGACTAGAAATGTATACAGAATTTAAAAGAATGTAAACAATTATAAATTATTATAATTAATTTTTTTTTAAATGAAGTAAATTATTGCAAAAATTCTTTACGAAAATAGTGTCCATAATATATGTTTTTTTATGAGGAATGCCCTCTTGGTTTGGCCCAGAACTTTTCACCAAACTCTTCTATAAACATTTTTCAGACGAAATTATTTTCTTGACTTTTTTTCACCCGCTATTTTTTCTTTTTTTTTATTCTATTACTCTTCGCTCATGTCATTGTATAATGCGTAATTCTGGCGGGACATTCGTCGATTATATTTTTTATTTTCCCTTTTTGTTCACTGTAAAGTAAATTACTTTCTCACCTGGCACCTGTGTAAACGTGGTACTCAAGGCCCGCCCGCAGAGGCTTTCAGTTTGCTTGTGGACTGACACGAGGGTGAGGGGTGAAATGTATAGTGAGGGATTGACAAGGGTGATATTTTGGCTATTCATGTGTGCCTTGGTGCTTTTCAGAGAGATTACGTCTATCATTCTCGCACCTATGGAGCTATCATCATTTCTCTCTCTCTCTCTCTCTCTCTCTCCACAGATTGACGTATTTATAGTTAAATATAGAGAAAATGGTTGATAAAACCTGCCCCCAAATACCCGAGTTTGGATTAGAAAAAATGTAGTACTTTTTGCTGGGAAATTATTTCTATTTATATAAAGACGGATATTCTACTTTTATATATACCAATATCTTATATTATCTTATCTATCTATCTATCTATCTATTCATTTTCTTTGAATTTTGTCAAGAATCTCGAGACATATAGTAGGAATACCAGATCAAATATGCCAGCAGTATTTAATGCACGGGCGAATTATCGACTTATAAATGTGCAAGAAGGATTCTGGTGAGTAAAAAAAGATGTCTGGCACAACACAGCAAATGAACTTTCTTAGCAGTAGACCTAGCAATTGAATTGATTCTATCTATCTATCTATCTATCTATCTATCTATCTATCTATCTCTCTCTCTCTCTCTCTCTCTCTCTATATATATATATATATATATATATATATATATATATATATATATATATATTGTTTTTTATTTTTCATTTTTTTAGTCATTCCACCCCCAACTATGACGATAATACCACCTAAGATGCAGGGGGTTCCAGGGACAGAAAGAGAAAACTTTAGTGAGGAGAAGCTAGGAAAAGGACAATAAAGAATAGGATTCCAGAAGAAACAAGATCGTGATGGACATTACATATAAATTTTGGGGAATTGTAGAAAACATGGAAGCAATAAAGTAAAAGGGAATTCCACAGGAGTTTGTCTCTAACTAGTTAAACAGTAAAACAATGAGACCTATTTGCCAATGTAGTAACACCTTTAAATTCATGCAGTTGTGACAGTAAGGAAAATAGCTTATTAGAACAATTGCAGGAAATTCGAGATGCCAGTCCAGAATAGATTATATTCTTCTTTTATGTGCCGTGACCTTTGAGGACGTAGACGATAATGGCTCTCCACCTCCTGCTGTCCCTTGTAGCTCGCAATAATTTTTGTCTTTTTGTTATTTCTCCCAGACCCTGTTCTGCCATCCACTTGCTTAAGCCCGTTAAGTATGTCACGCGTTGTTTTTCTTTGTCCCTCTTTGCCTGTATTCACCTTGTGAGTATCAGATTTTCAAGGCCCTCCTTTCTCATTTCTCATTACGTGTCCCAGAAACTTCAACTACCTCTTCCTGATGTTATATATAAGTATCCTCTTTGTTTGCATCTTCTCCAAAACCTCATCCTTACTCACATGTTCGGTCCATGTTACCCTTAGCATCCTTCTCTTGAACCACACCTCTGTGGCCTTGAGTCATTTCTTCATCCTTGAGGAGACCGTTCAACCGTAAAGGAGGATAGATATCACGAAGCAGTTCATAATGCAGACCATTATTTGAGTTTTGCCAAGAATCTCCAAATATAAAACTGGAGCACCAGACCAGATATGGAAGCAGTATTCAATGCCCGGACGAATGGTAGATTTATAAATGTGCAACAAGGATCATGACCAGAATTGCCTGGCACAATATTCCTAGTAGCAGATCTAGCAATTGAATCTATCTATCTATCTATCTATCTATCTATCTATCTATCTATCTATCTATCTATCTATACCCGTGTGAGTATGTGTATGTGCAAAATTCAGATATAACTAAAAAAATATTTGTAAAAAGAAAATATGAATAAATACAAAAGGAAAATGTATCTTAGCCAATGCGTTTCGTCCTCTAATGGATTTAATCAATGGAAACTTGGAATATGTGAGAATGATCAATTACTGTTAAAGATATGTAATACATATATATATATATATATATATATATATATATATATATATATATATATATATATATATATATATATATATATATATATATATATATATAAACAGAGTGAGAGACATGCATGAAAAATCATTTTTTATGTAGTTACCCATTTCATGTTTCAGACTCAACAATTTTTCAAAATGGGTGTTTGTTTATTTTAGACACTTATGTACGATGCATCGTTCTTTTCACAATTTTGAAATTTATATCGAGAAAACTGTTTGCCACCATGTATAATATTTGACGGCTATAAGTTCATTAGATTCCTATAGTAAAACGGTTTTTAATTCTCTTTCAGATTTTACACTATTGTGTTGGCCAAAATGTTCGCTCAGTTTAGAAATAAATACTCTACATAATAAAGCGAAATACCCCAATAGATTTCCACCTTTTTTCTTTTGTGTTCTATATGTAAGAAGGAAGTTCCGCCCAGATAGTTTTTTCTACGAACTGTTACTTTGTATAACAGATTCTAACATATGTGCTTCCCTGAAAGCCTTAATACTGACCTCTTCAAATCAGTCGTTATCGATCCTTTTTTCCTCATAATCTCTACCTCCTACCACCGTCTCTTTCATTCATATCACATGGTATTTCACCACCATTTTGATTATAACCCTAAACCTTGGTTGATTAACTAAACAGTACCTAGTTTGCAATGTAAACATCTACTTCAATAATTCCAGATCTCAGTTGATAATCATAGATCCATTGCTAAACATGCTGGCGAGATATTTGGCTGATTTTATTGCAGTAAGAAATACCTTGTTCCTTCGATCAAGCTTTATCTTCACAAGAGGCAGATTTTTTTAAAGCGTTTCACCCCAAGCAAGGCGGGAAGCCACTAGCACGCAAGGGGTTACAGAGAGTTGGAGTGAGAGCAAAGAGGAGTGATAGAGGAAAGGATGAAGAGAAGGATAGGCAATAGATCAAGGCATCTGGAGACGTCGATTGACATTACATTCGAATAGTTGGAGATTTCTAGCTATCAGGGAAATAAGAAAAGGGGAGGGAGTTCCACAGGCGAGAGGTGCGAGACATGAAGCTATTGGAGTAGAAGGGACGGCTACATTTAACAGTTTCGACTGTGAAAGGGTGAGAGCGTGATGCCAGCCTAGTTGAACGCTTAAATTCATGAAGTCTGGGAATCAGCGAAAGCAGCTCATCGGTCAGTTACCGTGAAAGTATTTGTAAAAAAGACAGAGGGAGGCGACGGCACGTCTGGGAAAAAGCGACTGCAGACGAGATGCCAGATCAGCGCCAATTACATTGCATATCCGCCTTTGGACTTTATCAAGGACTTTGAGACAAACAGAAGGGTCTCCAGACCATATATGGCAGCAATACTCTATAGGCTAAAAATGAAATATTGCTTCCATATATGATCTGGAACTACTAAATTCTCACATTCCAGCTTTGACAGGTTTCAAAATCTTTTTCACAGGCTTATGGGGTGTGACTTATTCTACATTCTACACTGTTTCCCACAGACGCAACGTCATCAGCCTGTCACTAATCTTTCGTTATTTCCATAGCAAATGTTCAGATGAGCACTTTGCCTTAGTTCCATCAAACCAGACATTTACAGATAGCTCATTTCCTGAACTTCTACAAAGTCGAATCACTATTTTTTCCAAATATTCCAAAAGCAAGTATAAATATAAATTACAAATGTAAGTATATATATGTATATAAAGATATTTCAAATGTAAGTATAAATTTCTACTCAAACAGCATTTGTCCAAAAACTGCTATTTTGTGGAGTACTTTACTGAGAGGATGCTTTCGTGAATACTACAATCTTAATTTCGTCAAGCCAGGAGTTGATTTTTATCTGTCCTCTTCATCGTCACTTCCTACCACGTCCTCTTTCATTCATATCGCGTACTCCATTCATCATAATATTAACGTTAACCCTCTTACATGAATGGTCTCGAGGCTTTTGTCGGGTTAAGATTAAATTAAAAGATTATTTGATAAACCAAATCGCCATAAAATTAGTTACTTTTGATCACTTCGCCGTATTGTAATGGCTAGCTATCTTGCCTCGCTAGATCACTTACAATTGAATATTGAGTTGGATCCGTAATTGGGTGCTCTATACTTTCGGCCTTGTGCCACATCTAAACTACGCTTAGTAAATCACCATTAAATTAGTTGGAGAAACAAATGGTTAACTGATCGGCTAGACAAATGCCATTTTGGTAAATAGAACAGGTTTCTGACTATCTGTGGTTACAAGCAGATTCAAAAGACACGAAGGGAGGGAAACTTAAACGAAAGTATTTTCGTCCTTAAGACATGATCATAAGTACAATAGTATGAATCATAAAGAGACATTCGAAAATAAAGTTTAACCTAAGGTCTGAGGAAAAACACATGCGAGGCGATGCGTACGCCTGTGCCCTCTTTTCAGACGTTTTCTTTTTATGAGGAATGCAAGAAATGACAAAAGGAACAAGCTTGACAAAGAATTGAACGAACACAGAATGTCGTCAATAGGGAAATAAAAGAGTGAAGAAGAAGAAGAAGAAGGGGAAGAAGAAGAAGGGGAAGAAGAAGAGGAGGAGATGAAAGACAACAGAATTAAGAATGCACGAAGTAAAGAAAAGGAAAGTGAAGGAAATACGTTGGAAGGACTTTAAAAAGAAGGGTGAATTTAAATGCCAAAATCGCGATGGAAAACATGAAAATGTTTAAACATTTAGAAATAAGAAGTTTAAAATGATGACAAGATCGAAGGAAGAAGCTAGAAATACTTCAAACAAGGAAGAAAAGAAAGAGGATATAGAATTCAATGGGTGAAATGATAAAAGGACTAGTGAAAATGAATCACTAATTACGCTAAAAGACACGAGAAAACACTACGATCGTGAAAGGAAAGAAAATTAATAGAAAGGGGGGGAAAAGTGTAAAGAAAGAATAAAGAAAATAAATAAAAAGGGAGAAAACAAAGAAAACGGAGAAAGAAAGAAAGAAAGTTAATAGAAAAGGGAAAAACCAAAAAAAGTGGAAAGAAAGAAAATTAATAGAAAGAAAGAAAGAAAATTAATAGAAAGAAAGAAAGAAAATTAATAGAAAGAAAGAAAGAAAATTAATAGACAGGGAAAAGAAAGAAAATTAATAGACAGGGAAAAGAAAGAAAGAAAGAAAGAAAGAAATTAATAGGCAGGGTAAAGAAAGAAAGAAAGAAAATTAATAGACAGGGAAAAGAAAGAAAAAAGAAAATTAATAGACAGGGTAAAGAAAGAAAGAAAGAAAATTAATAGAACGGGGAGAAAAATGAGGAAAGAAAGAAAGAAAAAATAAATTAGAAATGGAAAAAAAGACAAACGTGAAAAGAAAGAAAGAAAGACAAAGAAAGCGAAAAAGATAGGAAATTAATAGAACAAAAACCTGAAAAAAAAGGAAGAAAAAATTAATAGAAATGAAAAAGTGAAAAGAAAGAAAAAGGAAAGAAAGAAGTGGAAAGGAAAGAAGAGAAGACAAAACGTAAACAAAAAAAAGAACTAATAAACGGCAGAAGCATGTCAGAATAAAAAAAAATAATGACAAAAAAAACGTAGAGTCTATAAGAGCCATTTTATCGGAAACATGAAAAATGAAAGACCATCTTTACCAAATAAAGAAACGTCTGGAAAGCAAAGAAAATAAGACGTCGAAAGAGAAGACCAGAGAGAGAAGAATAAAAATACAAGAAACAAGAGAATAAAAGAAAAGATAAAATGTCACTAAAAGGAAACGAGAAGAGAACGATGGAGAATAGGAACGGCAGACATTGTCGAAGAATCTTGATGGAAATCTAAAGAAAATCGTCTTGCTTTAATTTTGCATTGCCCTATTCATATGCCAATCTGTCGGAGGTGGCATTGATGCCAGCCTTTCTTGTAAGGCCGAGCGTACAATGGCCGTTTTTCTGGTGCCACTTCTTGTGTGCATCATAGATCCACAATGGACTTCCCTCTGACCATTGTAGTGACGGCCAGGCTTATCTGGACTATTGTTTCGCTAGGGATACCTACAGGCGGGGCTCGACGCGGCCAGCCACGTGTAAAGCGGGGGGCTCAATTTCCTCAGCGCCCTCTGTCGACTGTGCACACAAATATCATAGTGACAATCGAAAAGAAGTGAGTGCATAACGTTGATAATGACGTATGGTAATGATGATGATTATGATAGTAGTCGTAGTGGTGGTTAGTGGGGGTGGGGACAGAACAGAATATTAAGGACGAATGAGAATGCGGAGCTATGGAGGCAGACATTTGGGAATAAGCGGGGAAAGTAAAAGTCAATAGATTGTGCTTATGGGAAGCGGGGAGAGAGAGAGAGAGAAAAAAAGAATGAGAGGGTTAGGGAATGAATTTGGTAGGTGCTTCAAATAATGACAGTGTTAGAAAGACGAATATTAAATGGCGGTAACAAATTCTATTATGAGTGAGAACCAGAGCGATAAAGATTTAAAACAGAATTTGGGTCTCGACATTAGCTTTGCTTAGCACAAGGACAAACAGGAAAATAATAGGGTTAAGAAGATTGTGTTGCAACAATCTTTCAAGAAAAGTGGACTTCCCTGCTTTAAAAAGGATCAACATGTGTAATTTTAGATTTTACTTAGAATCCATCACCAAACTCTTGTCTCAGCGGGGATTGCACATTTATCTCATATACACGACGGGGCTAAATTATTAATTTAAGCTTAACAGGAGGTCAACTTATAAGGACCTCTAGCGGGAAATCGAGCGATTAGGTGAGGAAGACGAGCTTGCAATTTACAGGTAGACGTTCAGAGAATATGTAATTATTTATTTATATAATTTTTATTTAATGGTTAGCTTGATCTCTTGGGGGAAAGAAAGACTGAAATAAGAGCTGTGGAACTACTTAATCTGAGTGGTCCGCTCGTAAACATTAGGGAAAAAAATAGAGCTAAGTATTTTTGTAGATTTTTCTACAATTGATGTTATTTTGAAATATATATGTATATTAAGTGTAAGTATTTTGGAAACTTCTTTTACTTTTCTTTTTCGGGGGCTTGTCTTCGGAGTCCATTGCACAAATTTTGTAGCATAATAATTATTTATTTTAAATGCCGAAGAAAAGGTTATATACATTTATTGATTTATTGCTTAGTTAAAATATTTTCTTAAAATAAAACACATAAGAATGTATATATCCGCTCGTTTTTTATTTTAAATAATTTTAAAAAAAGAGCATATTCATAAAAAAATGTAAAACAACATCAATCGTACAAATGTATTAAGGACCCAAACAAATTTCAAACTTGACATTTCTAAATAACAACTAAGTATAAAGAACTTTTTAAGAAGTCGGGGATCAATTTGACACTGTATTTATATTATGAACTAAACACGCTCCTTCTAAATTGATTTAAAAAAAAACAAGATTTTTCGATATCGAAAAATGTCGTAGTTTGAAGAAGGTATAATGAGCGTTAATCTGCAAAAATTATTCCTTCAAATGTTTCCCTATTTTTATGACCAGACGAGTCACTTCAAGTCGTGCCGGAGTTAAAACGTTAAAAGTAACGAGAGAGATTTATAATTCTACACCAAAATGAGAAAAAATTAATTCCGCAATTAAATAGTTAATTATTAAATAAATCACAAATGTAATTTTTTAAATAGGAGGAGAGTTTTATCCCTTGTTTCGCTTTTAGAATTGAGTTTCTAGTTTCTATACTTCTGACGTCTCCGCCTGAAATCTAAAATTATATTCAGTGTTTATTATTTTTTGCTCTTCCAACAAAAATAGATAGGCTTGCCTATCGTCGGTTCACACCCCTTCCCGGTGTTTTGAACAAGAGCAGAGGGTTATCACTTGTTTTCTGTTTAGGGTTGGGTTTCTGGTTCATTCTAAACTCTATACTGCTAATGCCTCTGAATTTTTTTTTTTTTCATTATTCATTTTAATTATTTTTCTCCTGCTCCAATAGCAGTAGATAGGTTCAACTATCGTCCGGTTCATACACTTCTCCTGTTTTTTAACAGGAGTAGATGGTTATCCTTTATTTCCCGTTTAGCATTGGGTTTCCAGTTCCTACTAAAGTCTACTTCAAATCTATACTTTTCCGCCCTTTCTAGTCCACATCATCACTTTTAACGTCTCCGCCTGAACTCTGAAATTTAATTCATTAATTATATCGTGACCTCTTTAAATCTAGAATTATCTGATATCTTTCATGCACAGCCTCAAGAACTATACTGCTTGCGCTTTCTTTGACTCATACAACTCTACACAGTAAGCTGCTATATTGAGTAGCTCTCAGGCCTTGTATTGTGTGAACATTAGCAAGAAATAACTGATTAATGACAGGGTAGATGTGCAAATGTATTTTTCTAAATGCCATATGCTTCCAATATTTTGACAGTTATGGCTCTCCACGCATTCCCACTCTTTATAATCTACCTATTGCTATGACATTCTGGGAATGATAGTGAAATGAAGTTATTTCCTCCACGGTTTTGAATTCAATGTTATGTTTATCATTTATGTTATAGCTCCGGGGTTTAGATGAATGATACCTTTCCGAAAAGTCTTAGTGCAAAAATAAACGAAACAGACTAGAATTTGAACCCAACTCGCCAATTCCATTTTATGCGCCAAGAACTCTTCCGCACAGATAACGTGCAAATAAATACCAACCCAGAAAAGTGTTTAAAGTCTATTTTTAAATGAACAGGCAAGTAAAGAGAGGAGCGGTTATCTGAAAATTTAATCGAACGTTAGCTTAATGGAATAAGTGTTTCCAAAAGAACTGGTAAGACTGAATTTCAATCTTTTGTTGTACAAGAAGCACAGCCGTGTTAAGACAAAACTCTCTTTTATTAATTCGATACGTCATTCAAACTGATATCCGCTAAAACCGGCTGCTTTGAAACGCCGGTTTTCGTAGAATTACAGAAGTTAAGTAACGTCGATCCTGGTCAGTACTTAGATGGGTGACCACTTCGGAATGTCAGGTGCTGTAAGTTTAAATTTACGGCGGTGTAATATATAATGGCTCGGAATTTTTAATCGGAGAGCCGAGTTCTAGTTTCACTTAGGTTCGTTAGATTAATTTACTTTTGTGAATGGTATGAATCCACCTCTTCTCCCCCCAACTATGGGTTAATGAATAAGACTTGTATCACTAAATCATTATTATCTAAAAAACAACAACAAATACTTACTATCTAAAAATATTTTCTGGTTTTAAATAATCTGTAAAGTGATGATAAGCTGTAAAAATGAATCAATCTACTAAAACTCAACCCATACTATCAAATTGGAAACTATTTTAATTTATTAACATTGGAATTGGAATAAATCAGTGATGGTAGCTACTTTGAATGCATCATAAAAATTTAGAAATATGAAACAAATAAATACTAAATATGTATAATACCTCAGTTATAACCAATTTACTCTGGTAGATAATGAAACTGAACGTAGCATACACTACGTTACGGGTAGCTTCGCCGAGTACCGCAAATTACTACAAAACTAAAACACTAACTTAAAAATTCGAATCATGTTCTTAAAAGGCCTGATCGGATTGAGACATGAATGCCAAGCATGGCACAAACAAGTAAGAAATGACTAAACTACCAGCTGCATACAACCACTTTTTCAGATCAATGGTAAGACATGCCTGAAACATATATCTATTAGAGCGAGCAATCCTTCTATGAAACTCGTTGGTTGATTTTACTTAACGGCATTTATGGGTATTTAATGTCATTTAATGCCAAAATCTAAATAATTTGTACGCAAATGCATGCCTTCAACTACAAATAAAATATATTGTTGATCATTTTGCTATAAAATTTATTATTGGTTATTCTACTATAAAATTTATTGCTAGTCATTTTACTATAAAAATATATTTTTATACGTTCATGGTATTATTTTTTTGGCGGGGCCACTATTTGCTGGGACCTTAACTGGTGCTATCACCGAGGATCAGGGTGGACCAGTGAAGAACTACAATTTAGAGGTGGTTCCACGCTCCTCAAAAACTCCAATTACTTGATCACAGGCCTTGCTGCCGAATGCAGTTTATCGTCATACCCAGAACATCGAAATTTGTGGACTGGCACTACACAATCACAAACGAATAACAGAAACCACATCATTTGAGAATATATCTACTATTCGTCTGTGCATTGAATACTGTTGCCATATCCGACCTGGTGCTCCTGCTATACATCTTGAAACTTTAGACAAATTTCAAAAAAGGGTTTACAATGTAATCGATCCTCACCAGGCATCTCGGCTTCAGTTACTTTCTCACCGACGTGACGTGTCATCTCTCTGTCCTTCCTACAAATATTTTTTAGACAATTTTTCTGATTAGCTTTTTTTTCCCTGGTGCTCCGACCACATGAATTTGAGCTTAAGACTAGTTTGCAACTAGGTCTCTTTTACTGTTGAACCGCCACCTCTACTCCAACAAATTCTTTTCTCGTACTATGGAATTCCCTTTCAATTTCTTGCTTCCCTGATAAATACAATCTTCAAGAATTTAAATGCAACATCAATCACCAACGTTTGTCTTCTTGAACCCTGTTCATTTTTCATCTTTTCCTTAATCATCCTCATCTTTTCATACTCTTTCACTTTCACTTTCAGATTCACGCCCTGCATTCTAGTGACTTTATCGACTTGCTTGGTGTGAAACGATTAAAAACAAACTTTTAGCAGCAGTCACAATTAAAATGGATATCACGTATATCTCGAAGAGAGAATGACCGCGAAATACTGATGTTCCACACTACTTTAAACTAAAGGCAAGGAAAAAACCCTATCACGACTGGACAGGCCGATAACAATGGACGTGAGAAACCTTTTTTCCTGATTTTTTTTAATAGAGAGATTTTATAAATTTAAACCGACGGTACCACTGGCTGCTCGGTCACTGACTGTCGATTGTTTCCTTATAAGGAAATTGCTAGTATTACCATTACCTTTATCCTATCATTTTTTAACATCACCCTTGACTAAGTATTGAGAACTTCCTTCGAGACATATCATCATTTAGTTTTTACTATATCACCAAGTAGATATCCTGCAAAAAAGTTGAACGATATTGACTATGCGGATGACCTTGCTATCACTGCAGACATCATCGGAAAATGCAGCTAATGACGTTGGACTCAATGTCAAAGCCTATAAAACTGAATTCATAAGCTTCAACCAGCAAGGCTCAATATGAACTTTTTTCAAGTGAATCAATAAAATATGTCGTACCATTTACATACCTAGGAAAGGAAATAAATTCTACTGAATCGCTAAAATCTGGGCCGCTTTGAATAAAATGGATGTAATCTGGAAATCTGATCTACCAAACAACCTCAAACGGAGCTTGTTTCGCGCCACTATAAAGACGGTTCTAATGTACAGTGTCACTGCCTGGACATTAACTAAAAGCCTAAAGCCTAAGCATGATGGCACCTATACTCAGATGCTGAAGAGACAACATCCAACAAAATCACAGCTCTATGGATTCATCCCTGATATTTCTAAAATCTTATGCGAACAAAGAATGCGCTTTGCAAGACACACCTGCCGAGCAAAACAAGAACTTGCAAGTGATCTACTGCTCTGGACACCTAGCCATGGCACAAGACGGGCTGGTGCTTTAACTGTTCTTTAAATATATCATATCAGGTGATGAAAATTGAGTTATATGCGACAATGCCCATCGCCAAAGGCAGTTAATTAGCAAGGATAAATCTCTAAAAGCAACTTCTAAAAGATAATCTCGATATAAGGTAATATTTGTCTATATGCCTTTATCCACTAGGCCATGTGTCCTTGAGGATAACTGCGTATGAATTTTGGAACTTATAAACCTAATGACTCAATAACCATTTTTACCAGAGCTCATATTGCAATTTTTGCTATTATTATTATCATTATTATTATTATTATTATTATTATTATTATTATTATTCTCTAACATTCCGTATAACTGCTTCCCATAATGTATTCATTTCTATGTTTAGCCAGCTTAGGAGATTTTTCTGATCTAGCATATTCGCTGATTCCTTAAGTTTTTTTTTATTTTCCAGTGATGCTCTCTATTATTTAAAACCCACTCCACCGGAGGCGCTGATCTCTCTTGTCGCCAGCTACGCCTGCTTTTTCTATTTTCCCGCGTGTTATGGCTTCACGGTGGTCTTGCTGTCTTAAGAGGACAGCCTATTTCTCGTTTACATTTTTTTTTTTGCCACAGCTGCATGGGATGGATTACATACAGTCCTTAATCATGTTCTCTTGTATGGAAGGTCTTACACGGAAGAGGTGCCTGCGAAGTGTGGAACCACACTTGAAGGTCGTTCTGAAGTTATATGGACCACGTATCTTTTGTATTTTTCCGATAATCCCTTGACATAAGGTAGGCAGACCAAGTTACATTTCTACGTTCAGCAGCTGCAACGTGTCCATAAATGTTTGGCCGAAATCCGCTCTCTATTCGTCAATAGAAAAAAAATGTTGTTAACCAATGCAAAGTCGCGTACATTTAAATTTTTGAAGATTATAGTTATCAGGGAAGCAAGTAAGAGGAAAGGAGTTCCACTGTCGGGAATTGCGAGAGAAGTTCTTAGAGTAAAAGAGACGGTTACATTTAACTGTTTCGATAGTAAACGGGTGAGATCGAGATGCCAACCTAGCACTCTTAAATTCATGCAGTTGGAGTACCAATGAAAATAGTTCGTCAGAGTAGATGTCATGAAAATATTTGTAGGAAAGACAAAGGGAAGCCACGTCTCTGAAAAAGTGACTGAAGTTGTGATGTCAGGTTAAGATCTGTCACACTGCATATCGGTTTTGGGATTTTGTCGGCAACCTAGAGATGAACAGCGGGGACACCAGAGCATATATGGCAACAGTATTCCATGCATGAACAAAATGTAGATTTGAGACGAACAAGGCGCAGAGAGAGGGTCTCGTGTACGCTTAGAAAATCCCCAAGGGACATTGACGTGGTGCAATGAATAGCAAGCTTGTCTCGCTTGATCGAATACTGAGTTCGATACCTACTAATGCTCCATACTTTCGGCCTTGTGCAACATTTATGTCGCACTTATAAAAATCACCATTTCTTCTCCATCATATAGTTGTGGGTTA
>OZ038482.1:49698761-49718761 GCA_964036315.1 Acanthosepion esculentum | reverse complement strand
TCACTAATTATATATTTATTTTTTTCTCTCCCGATAAGAGTGGATACGGTTACCAACCATCCGGTTCACACTCCTCCCAGGTCTTTTCAACACGAATAGATGTTTATCCCTTGTTTCTGTTTAGGATTGCGTTTCCGGTTCCTTATAATGTCTGCTTCCACTCTATACTTCTAACGTCTCCGACTGAGCTCTGAAATTTTATTCAGTAATTATATATCTATTTATTTAAATATCGACTTCTATTGGGAGAGAAGAAAATATTCACATACCATCCGGTTCACAATTCTCCTGGTCTTTTCAACAGGAAGAGAAGTTTATCCTTTGCTTCCTGTTTATGACTGGATTCCCGGTTCCTTTTAAAGTCTATTTTCATTCTATATTTCTAAGGTACCCGACTTTATTCACAAATTAAATCTTGGCCTCTTTTGCAAGTATCAATTCAATTTCAATTTTGAAGTTTTCAAGTACAATTCAATTTCAATTTTGTCCTTTTAAAAGTAGAATTTAATTTTAATATTTACGTTTTACAAGTACACTTCCGTTGAAAATTACTCTTTATTTATCTGTGCTCTAAAAACATTTATAACGTGAATAAGGCTTTGTTATTGTTAAGTTTAACATAATATAAAATTCTATTTCCTCTAAGTCATAAAAATGATGCCAGTACTTATGTTTTGATACATTTCAATTAAAGAATTTATCTCAATTTATTTGCATGCTATATATATATATATATATATATATATATATATATATATATATATATATATATGATAAAATAGGGTTTAAGTCGGTACCTCAACTAGATACCTACTTAGGTACCTAATAAGGTGTAAAATGATTTTTTTTTAAATGAAAAAGCTTTGTTCAAGCTCTCATTTTAGCTTTAATTGAAAGTTAAAGAATTTAAAATTTACTATTTCTAGTAAGCAAAATTTTCTGTGATGTATTTCAAACAAGTTATAATGATCGGAATCAAAGTTTTTCAGTAAAAACGATAAAAACCGGTCATTTTTGACACATTTGGGAACGATGGTTAATTCTCGGTTAAAAAAAACTTGCAAAAATAAAATGTATATTTCTAAACTTTTATTTGAGGAAAATTATCAAATTTAAAGTTAAATTAATCTGGTTTGAAGGAAATATTTCTTGTTTATAGCATAAAATGTTGTATACAAACATTTTTTTAATTATGGTGTCTTGTTTTTCTGACGTGTTAATCGATTTATTGACACCGGAACTTATTCATCGTTAAGTATGCTGGAGCAGACGATAAAGTTTATAACTTAAAACACGTAACTTTTAATGATAGATTTATCGGTACTTCAGAAATTCTGCACGTAATCACACATACAAAAACAAATCGAAATTCTTTTAAAAATATTCACGGCCTTTAGATTGTAATAAGCTTTACAATATATGATTAGTAAATATAGTTTTACTTATTAGCAATATTTCCTGAGAATTATCACATTGAAAATGTATTTTAAAAGATTTAAAAACTTTATAAATTAATCAATTTAAAATTTTAAAAAATGAAAACAAATATAGCAAAAATTCATTTTTCATCGAAATTTTTTTCCTTGACAATTTTGTCTTTAATATATGTATTATTCATAAAAAGAAATAAAAGCTTCTCTAATTAAATAATGTCTTAGTTTTATTGCGTTTTTTTTTTCGATTAATAAAAAAAATTTCAGTCACACGGTGCCCGATTTTGAAAAAATCTTCGATGATTTCAATTCTTCAAAGAATTCTGCTTTTAACAAATATAGTCAATAAAAATTATCAAGTAGAATTTCTCAAGTTTTCATAAAATTAAATAAGGGGATGAAACACATGTAAAAAATACATTTTTTGCAAGATTTTTTAGTAAAAAATTACAAAATAATTTAATTCATTTGTGAATAAGTCCTGAAAACTTGATTAAAATCTAACAATTATTTGATTTTTGCAAGAATTTTCAACTTAATGTCTCTATCACCGCAAATAAAAAGCTAAAATTTGCTATGCTGAAAGTTAGTACAACCGCTGACACAAGAAAAAAAGTTATTAATCAAAATTTCGAATGTTCCAAAAAGGAATAAAACATTCAATTAAATAATCAAAATATACTTTGATCCTTTCTCTTAATAATAGCATAGTGATTGTGACGGTAAAACTGTGTTTTCATTACGTTTGGAACATGTTTCCATCACGATATGCTGATTTTTTAGCGTTTTCATGGAGGTACCTTTCTTAAGTTATGCAATATTTATGAAATAAAAGTGCTCAATTTCCACGATAGAAAGTGTGTAGATATAAGAAATATACACACTGATACCAAAACTGAGTGGCGACAGTCTGTTTCATGCTTGAACCCAATCTTCAGACAGAAAGAAAGAAAGAAAGAAAGAAAGAAAGAATGATTGTAGCATTTTTTAATCAAGCTTCCTAAGGACTGGATTAATTTCCACGAAACTCACAACATAGACAAAGTAAGTGAACATTTATTTGTATTTGTAAATATTAATAAGTCTTACGGCCATATCACGTTGAAATAGCGGTTCTCGTCCGATCTAAAAAGTTAAGAATTTTCGAGCCTGGTGTTCAGCTAGATGGGTGACTCCTTGGGAATATCAAGTGCAGTATGCTTCGATGTGCAGGTGGTGTAATGTTTAAAGGGTCAGAATGAGAAATCGGAGAGTTGAGTTCAAATTTCACTATGGTTCATTATATTCACGCGCAAATACCCTGAGGCGATCATGAATTGAAAAGAAACATAACTGCCCAGACGTATCACATTTGCCTCCGACTAACACGTACTAACGTCGTAGTGGCCCATTACTCCCCATGAATATAAGGAAGGCATACATCCAACAAAGAACCTTGACAAGCTGAAAAGAATGCTTTATCTCTTAATATCGAATTTTGCAAAAAGTGCTTACTTGCCTTAAAAACATCTTTCACAAAATACCCTGGTCAATCGTTTATTTTTACTTTTTTAAAATTATTTTGTTTTTTTTAAATACAATTTTGGTTATTGTCTGATATATATATATATATATATATATATATATATATATATATATATATATATATATATATATATATATGTATATGTATATATATGTATATATATATATATATATATATATATATATATATATATATATCTCGGGGGTATGTATGTGTGTGCGTGGCTGGGTGGGTAGAGAGAGATGTATGTATCTATAAGTGGACACTGAAGTCAATTCCCAGTGAAGATAGTGTATTTCAAGCAAGAAACAGACTATCGCCAATTGGTATTGGCTCATCTATTTATACGCCCTCCGTGCCTGTTATTGACCACTTTTACCCATGAATATACCATACTTTAAAAATATTTAAATTTAATAATAGCTTGGTTCCTCATTATTTCCATATGACGATTGTTATCACGTGATAAGCAGATGAGAAGCAGATTTTGACATCATTGAATTTCTAATATTTTATTTACGCTCTGCCGACTTTGGTATTTTGCCCTCTGTTTATTTTATATTTTGAAATTTTAGCTTTTAATCTTAATATTTTTGTACACACACACACACACACACACACACACACACACACACACACACATATATATATATATATATATATATATATATATATATATATATATATATATATATAAATATAAATATAAATAATTACTTAAGTGTTATTTTTAGTGGATATCCATATTTGAGTAGGGATTCAAACACTATATTTATTTATTTTCGTCTACCGGCCTGAATTAATGTTATTAACGAGAAATATGCGCTTTCCTGCAAGATTCGAACCTGTGTCCGTAGTTGTTACTATTCCGAGTGTTTTCGGCTAGTTCTATAGTCATTCTCAACAATGTTCTTTCTGTATGGTTTTTATATATATATATATATATATATATATATATATATATATATATATATATATATATATATATATATATATATATATATATATATATATATATATATATATATATATATATATATATATATATATATATATGCCTTAGGAGTAAATAGGTTGCTCATCAGTCTTTTGAGCAGGATGAGATGCTTATGCCGTGTTTCCTGTTCAGGATTTGGTTTCCGGTTCCTTTTAAGACTGCAACTTTTCAAGTCTAGAATTGACTGTTACCTTTCCTGCATAGTTCCAAGAACTTTTTGCTTTTTATTACGCTAATAAAACTTCACACAGTGACCCACTTCATTGGGAGGCTCTTGAGGCGCGTATTGGGTAATACCGACATCTATATTTTATATTGTGATTCTGTCTTAATTTTATATTATTTTTTAATGTTTATATGTAAATATCTCAAATGCCTATTTCCATACATGTATAAGTAATTAATTTCTGATTTTCACTCACATGATTTGGATTACTAAAAGATTTTAATTTGGTTCAATGTCAGTGACATCGTTTGCGTGTACCGAACGTCAAAGGGAAACACACAAAAAAGTAACTTCTAAGATTTGTTTAATGTAAAAAGTAAAAAAAAAAGATTCACGTTTAAAATTTACAAGGCAGAAACTTTCATTCATGTTAAGAATCGAAATTTTTAAAAATTCAAACACTTTATTGAATTTATAATAACTAGATCCAGGGCGATATGTCGGCTAAAATACACGATGAGTTTCCGTCAAGGATGTAAACAGAGAGCTATCACTTCTGACACAGAATGAATATCGGAACAAAATAGGAAAAAATATGATAAACGCCCGGCTGAGTTCTCTCCACTCTTGCACGGTTTGCCCAATAAATGCTCCTGTCACAATCAGTAAGTTAGAGACAAAAGATTTTGGTGTACAATGGCCAAGACTCGGTCGGCTGTCCGGCAAACAATACAAGATTTGTCTAGTCACGGGGACATTTACTTTAGAAATCAATACATTACAACAGTGAGTACTGTGAATATGAACTCATCATTTGGCCAGCAAAACGCTGGCGACAGACAACGGTAATATTATAAGAATGTAATAGCACAATGGAAGATGGAGTGAATAAAAGAGAAAGAGTGTGTGTTGTGTGTGTGGAAGAATGAATGAGTGAGGGATGCAAAGGGGTTGGGCAAAGGAGGATATTTCTGTATTCAGTTGCTGCTCAATGAAAAGTCGGCAATTTAGTACGGTATCAAAAGAGAAACGTTAGGTGGTAGTAGAAATCTGAAAGGGCATGACAATGGGAATGCCGACGGGTCGAGAAATGATACAGACAGATTGGCGGTATCCGACAGGAGAGAAAAAAATAAGAGTTGGTGTCGTTAGATAATATAAAAATGTGTGCGTGCTTTCGTATGTATACATGTTTACGGCAGTGTGCGTGCGTGTTCTAGTGTTCTGAGATATCTACATTTTTTTCTATATTACGTATACAAAATTTACATACGATGAAATACACACATACACACACAGACAAATATATTGAAAATTCTGACCCTGCCAAAAAGGGATTGTTTCGAAAATCTAATAGTTAAGAATTGGAGAAATGCACAGCCAATTTATATATATATATATATATATATATATATATATATATATATGTATATATATGTGTGTGTGTGTGTGTGTGTGTGTGTGTGTGTGTGTGTGTGTGTGTGTGTGTGTGTGTGTGTGTGTGTGTATTACTATCAACGTTATTTTAATAGATAAACGAAATTGAGTAGACATCACAATTATTTTAAACATTGAAATTTTTCAACTGGTCCAGATTTCGATTAATTTCACCGTTTCAAACAACATTGACGTCTATTCAAATACGTGTACCCACTAAATTACCGTTTATTTTAATAATGAGGTCGGATAAGCTTTATTATATATATATATATATATATATATATATATATATATATATATATACAAATAAAATTAAATATTCACTTATCTGTTCCTACAATGGGTTTTGTGAAGATAACATACACTCGTCAGAAGACGTGATTATAAAAGTGAATATATTTGCAGAAATCATTATTATTATCGAATGATAATAAATATTATTTCTGCTCATAAATTCAGTTTTAAAATCAAATCCCCTAGAGAATGAATGTAAGAATACGGAAAAATGAATGAACATTTAACTTTCTTTGTTGCTATCAATGCTCTGTCTCTTGATATTGAGCACTTTGATTATAAAGAATGCTTGTCTTAAAAGAGTTATTTTCCAGGTATGACAGTTTTTTTCTTCTTTTTTTATTTTTATTTCGAAATACACCCTGTGTTTGTTATTGTTAGTTAGATAGAATGATAGACAGACAGATATACAGATAGATAAATAAATAGTTTCTGTAATACATCGAGAAGCAAGTATAAATACCCAATTCGTAGAAATGTATTAGATGAAGGTTTCTTATCTTAAAATGTGCAAAATTTGTATATTTTTGCATTCAGCGTTTGTAAATGTAATACCACCAGTTCAAGAAAGAAAACAGTCTTTTGAACCTGGTAGTGCCAGGTGGCAGTTACTTTATAATGACAATAGTGAACTTTTCGAATGAATAAGAAAAAGAAAAGATTATCCACGTGAAAATCAAAACCTAAGGATGACCCCAACCAAAAGCGATCGGTGGAACGCATACATAATAAATCGGAAATATATATATATATATATATATATATATATATATATATATATATATATATATATATATATATATATATATATATACAAGGGGTGCTGATATGTTCTAGGCTCGTCAAAGAAGGAATTAAAAATATCTGGGGTGTGGTCATTTGGTCAAATTTAGCATGAATGTGTCGCGAGTCGAATTAGCTAAGTGTAGGATAGTCGGTGTTGATCAGCTTTTCCCTATTTCCTCTTCAGCATTGTGCTACGTGAACATGTATAAATGTAAAAATTTAATGTAAGAAATAAACGCACATCAATTTTATTTAATATCGCTTGTTTTATATATTTTTCTTTTGTATTGTAATGGCTTCTAGAATTTTGAGTCTTTCTGTGCAATTAGTCCTGTATTGCAGAGAAAGACTGAATTCAACACCTTCTTACAGAAGGACCCCATAATGCACATTGTCATTCTATTTATACTAGCAGTGACGGGTTTAGGGTTGTTGGCACGCCGGGAAAACTGAACTATAGCTCCCTGACATATATTGTTTTTTTAAATTCACAAGGAGAAAAACTGAAAATATAGAATAACAAATTTAATAGAATATCCAACTTAATACAAGCTAAAGAAAAGATTCATTATCCTAGCTAAAGCATTTTTCTAGCCTTTAGATCTGAAAATCTTTTCATGGTAATTTCTACACCCATCGTTACAAGATCATTTTCTATTGTTTAAATAGCGAAAGAATTTTATCTGCCTTGAGCTATGGGCTGCCGCAAGTAAGTTTTTATAAGCTTTAGTTTTAGAAGATCCCAAACACATGACATGGCTGCATGATGGGACGTTCGTCTATGATTACACCCAGGGCGACTGCCCGAGTTGCCAGTATCGTGAGCCGACCCTGTCCACTAGATAACGAGAATGCTCCTCCGCGCCTTGGCTTTTAGACTTGTTAACGATCGCCTATTTTATTTTCTCTATGTCTTTTTTCGTTCCATATTTCTCGTCGCTATACAGGCATAACTAATAATCCTAAAAAAAAACAAAAAACAACAAAAGATAAAGTACTCTCCTCAATTTTAAGTCTCTCACTAAGGTTCTTAGAACTTGACTGTTGCTGCTGCTACTGTCATGCTTGACCTCCTTCGCCGCCGCTTCTCTTCTGATTTCTGTGCTGAGGCTTTGCTGTCGTTTCTACAGCAGTAAGAAAAAGGAGGTGCTGGCTAAGGAAGTCACGCTTGACAGTATCGACAGCAGCAGGCAAGCAACAAGGACATTAGTGTTAAGGGTCCAAATTCTAGGTACAGGATTGCCCCGCAGGACGTAGCTTTTTGGATAAAAACATTAGTTCATGAATTTGATAACATAGTAATTGTGTCTGTCTATATTTCTGAGATGAGGTATTGTGTACACTATTCACATTATTCGGACTATCGTCCCCGTCTTTGTGGCCATATTTATCCCAAAGTTTCGGCCGTTGTACGCTCCGGCCTTCTTCAGGTGGTTGGAATGTCGAACTGAACCCTTTATTTCGCTCGCTGGGGTAGACTGTTCTAGTTCCATGTGTCATGTCTAATGGATGTCAGTTATCTCCTGTTAATTCACCTCTCCACGTTCTCCACGTGGCACAGTGGTTAAAGGTAATTGTGTGTTCAATCGCTGGGGCGCGTAGTACAGACTTAGAATCAGTGAAAACATGACGAATAATGACTGAGTTATACTAAAAGAGAAATATAGTATATAGCTGGAAAGTGGGGAGAGCTATATAGCCGTAGGCGATGATGGTTCTTGACAATTTATTGTCTTTCGTAACTCTTAATAAATTTTGTCTTTTTGTTATTTATCCGAAACCTTGTTTCGCTATCCATGTAATCAAGCCCACTAGGTTATGCGTTGTTTTCCTTTGTCGTCCTCAATCTGTCCTTTGAGTATCAGATTTTCCGAACCATCTTTCCTCATTATAAACCCCATAAATTTCAACTCTCTCTTCCTGATGTTAAGTATAAGTTTCATTTTTCGTTTCCATTTTCTCTAAAAACTCTCTTGTTTCTCACATGTTCATTTCATGGTATCCACAGCATCCTTCTGTAGAACGACATTTCTGCTCCGTCAAATCTCCTCTTCATCTGTGAGGAAATTTTCCAGCATTCACTGCCATGCAGGAAGACTCATTTTACGTGAAAATTCAATATTATTTTCTTTGTTTCTAACGAAATCTTTTTTATGGATACAGCAGCGGGAAACCACTCCACTATCAATTCAATTTAGCATTCCATATATAGCATTTAACAAAAAATGAGCGTATTAGTTCGAATTAAAATAATTGTAATTCCTCATCCGCGACATTCAGACGGAAAAGAACACGTAAATCTTTGCTAGAAGTGATTTTATCGAGCTTCAAATGGCTTTAACAAAGTGACAATATTTCATTTTAACATATCTATATATCTGAGATGTGGTATTTATTTTGTTCGGACTGTTGTCCTCATCTTTATTGTCGTATTCACGACGTTTCGGGCGTCTTACGCTCCGGCCTTCTTCAACATATATCACCTGAAGAAGGCCGGAGCGTACAACGGCCGAAACGTCGTGAATATCGCAATAAAGATGGAGACAAAAGTTCGAATAACGTATATCACCTGAAGGCTCTGGATCTGTAAGTGTAATGGGATCGCTTATTTTGACAATATGAAATAATATATTTATCAAATGCTTCTTCTAATATATTTGATTAGAAACTCTCAAAACGCATTAAAAGAAAAATCAACTCCTTTAATTCAGTGTCTTCATGTGCCAAAGAAAGAATGTCTAGTAATAAATAGGGTGTGGAATTTTTTTTTAAGTCATAAACGGTGGATAATAAACGAAGTTTGAAAAAAAAAATCTGACAAACAAGGGTCAGTCAGTTAAACACTAAACAGTCATGTATCGAAAGATACATGATCGCCTAAGATCATGTATCTTTCGATACATGGCTGACGAGGCAGATTTGTTTCCCTGCAGTAGGTTGCCATTTCTTTCAGCGGTAGACTATTTGTCATCCAAGGCTATAGAATCTGGTCTGTCCTGCTATTTACCCATAACTGGGGGTGGGGAGAGGAAGAGGATTCATAACTTTCCCAAGGGTATTAGTACGTAAGTGAATGTAATGGATTCGACTAAAATTCCTCAGTCCGAGCCGCTATCCATTACTCCACCGTGCCTCCTCTAAGAAGGGTGGGGAAGATAATAAATAGAGTGGTTGGGAAATGATTATAAACAAGTCTTTAAAAAAAGAAGAATGACCTCGAAGAAACGAAACTAAAAATAAAAGTCCACCAATTTCTTAAAATAAACGCTTTAACAAAAATCGAAAATATTTCCGCGAAGTCTTGCCAACGTTACCATATAAATAAATGTCCAGCACTGTCCAACACATAAATAATATATTCAGAAATGTCCCAAAATAATATCTAAAAACGCATTGATGAAATCGAAAATATTCCCATAATGTTTATTTCGCTCTCCTCATCCCCACCCACTTAATCACTTCACACTCCTTAATAAGTTGGATGTATCTATAAGCTCCAACGGGGTGAAAAATTCAAGAATTACCAGGCGTTGAGGCGCTTATTTGGCAACCAGGAGTCTTTTCGATATTCATGAAAGTAGCAAAATTAAGAATCTTTCACGACTTTTAATCTTTCTTTATTAATTATTTGAGGAGGTACGATAGAGTGATGGGCAGTGGTTTGGATTGAATAACCGGAGAGTCGAGTTCAAATTCCATTCTCTTCCTTTGGGAAAAAGTATGAATCTCTCTCTTCTCCTCTCCCCATCTATGGGTAAATAGCAGGACAAACTGGGTCCTACAGGCTTGTGTAGTGATCGGTCTAAGAGAAGGAAAAACTCAGAATTCAAAACCAACCTGGAAAGGGGTGGGCGCTGTCAGACTATCTTGCTCATGAAACATCACTACTAATGCGGCTGCAGTACATATGATGTCCCCTCATGGATATGAGTCTCGTGATCGTGGTTAATTATTGAATTACTACACTGCCTATAATAATTAAATAATAATTAAATAAATAAATTATGATCGATCATTAACCAAACAAATATGTAGACACATATATAGTGTTTTATAAAACAGAGGGGAGAAAGTTTGCTTTCCGGGTTCGAATCTCACCATAATCAATTTAGCAGAGAAGTCCATTTTTGAAGTTATTGGCCTAGGGAGGCGACCTCAAAGTGTAGCAAAAGTTGGAAAGTGTCGGCAAAACCAAACCATGAACTGACCCAAACCTTGTGAGTTATATTGGGGACTGTACAGAAGCCGTCGATGACACTGTCAGCACGATTTAATAAGTCATCGTGACCGAGACTGGGAGTGTACTGGCTTTTTCAAACCGTTGATTGCACCAGATTATGCACACTCTTCCCAGAAATTATAACTAATGTCCGCGCAGCATAGTTGGAGTATAAACCACAGGTGGGCTCTGTGATTTTTACACAAAGGGAAATGTTCCTGAGCAGATGTCCGCAAACAGAGATTCGCTAGCCGTCTTAGAAGTCTGGTGTGCTCGCAAACAAGCATCCATCGATTAATTTGTTACTATTTACACTATTTACATTGTTCGGTCTGTCTTCACCATTTTCATTGCCATATTCACGACGTTTCGGCTGTTGTACGCTCCGACTTTCTTCAGGTGATATACGTCGGGGCGTACAAAGGCCGAAACGTCGTGAATATGATAAATAAAGATGAGGACAACAGTCCGAATTATGTAAATACTATAAACAGTTAAATTACCTCATTTCAGAAATATAGATTGACAATTAATTTGATTTTTTTTTAACACTTTGGCTCCCACACGACCCACCGGAGACTCGTGGTGGTATGTCTGCAAGGCCCACACGACCATCCGGTGTATCCTTTTCCAATTTCTTTTCTATGAGCATCATTGGGAGTGTGAGGCTATGATTGATTGCTTATGAGATCATCGTACACCAGAACCACATTTTTTTCCAAGAAATTTAAATATTTTTTAATATAGAAAATGAGTGTTAGTGTAAATTTAATGCATGTATATTGGGAATTTTCCAATGACCCATCGTGTGGGACTCAGGGACCGAACGACATATCGGTGGGTCGTTGGTAATAAATACTACCTATGATATCCTTGCCTCATATCTCAAACAATGTTAAAACGAAGTCGCTTGTAATTAATTAAGATATAGTTTTGGGACCCCGTGTTAACAAGGGAAATAAGGCTTGCGAGTCGACGTGTTAACAGGGTCGTAAAAAGTGAAAAAGTAACGGTGATACTGAGACACAGGTCACTTACAAGAAATGCATTCGAAAAAAACGAGCGAATGTCAGGCGTTATACATTTCTAATTCCTCTTTTTGTGCAATGTCCCATAGAGACGTAGGCGATCATGGCTCTCCACAACTGCCTGTTCCTTGTAGCTCTTAATTAATTTTGTCTTTTTGTCATTTCTCCTAAACTTAAAACTCAACAAAATGTGTGTAAATAAGATTTCAAGTTTGTTTTATGTTTTTTTTTTTTAAATGAGGAATCATAATCCGTACACCAGCAGTCGCATGGAATCTGTGTTCTTAAATAGAAGTAATGCTAATTATATATTCTTAACAGTGCCAAAATTTCTCTATCTTTGGCACATGGCTCATCAATAAATCAACTGTATTTAGAAAGATGAAAGTTCGTGTCTGTGAAAGAAGGTTTCATTAACGGATCGAATAAACGGCTAAATTCAATATGATATTTAGAAAGATCGATTTGTCAGGAAAATCCGAAACAATAAGAATCATTAAATGAAATCGATTTTACTTTAAAGGCGTTGGGTAATGTTTAGCGAGACAGGTTAGTTAAACAATATTACTGAGTATCGCGTTCGATTCTCAACCAATTCTCATACTTGTGCTCTTTTATCAAACTATGCTAATCATAATATTCTTGGGTGCCTGAAGTGGGGAAAGGGTTAGAAATTTAGTTTGATCAACCATGTTAGTCGTTAGTGTGTTCCCCACTGAGTGCCATATATTTGTAATGTTGTCCGAAACTAAGCTGATCTTGTCAGAGTTCAAAAGAATTGACGCGAACTTGCGGGTGATGAATTATTTTATACCCGTCAGCCCCTTTTCCACAGACGGAACTTTGCTAGCTTCTCGCCGTTCTATCGCTAGTGGTCAGATAAGCTATATATATATATATATATATATATATATATATATATATATATATATATATATATATAGATATATATATATATATATATAGAGAGAGAGAGATGGATATATATATATATATATATATATATATATATATATATATATATATATATATAGATATATATATATATATAGAGAGAGAGAGAGAGATGGATATATATATATATATATATATATATATATATATATATATATATATATATATATATATATATATATACAGTAGCGGGCATAATATAAGGAACGGAAACAACAAAGACATAAATATGTGTATTACTTAAAAAGTAATGCATGATTAGCACTGAAATTTTTACCGAATAAAGATTAGGGTGTAATGCATAAATATTATACAAAGTTACAAAATTTACATAATAGTTTTTTTTTTAAAATAAAGATTAAATGGAACAAAGGAAATAAGCTACTGGACAAAAGTTAAAGAATGATGTTAATAATTTGCATAAACTTTTAATTTACATTGTTAAAAAAACTCGATGGAGCGTTTCAACAATAAGTGAAAGTTCATTTATCATTAGGACTTTATTTTTAAGCAATATGGCAAATTCTACACGCAAAACGCTCTCTTTTGAAGAAAAAAAAAACTCATTATCGCTATCAAGAAAAAAAGACAATTTCAAAAATTTCTGATATTGTTCATAAATCTAAAATTGTCGTTCATCGTGTAATTAGCAGGTATAAAACCGATAAAACGTTAGATGCAAAACCAAAAACCGGCAGACCTCCAAAAACATCGCAAAGAGAAGATCGAAGAATTGTTAGAATATCTACAAAAAACCGTTTTGAAACTGCTACATCAATTGCCCGTAAATTTAATGAAGAGACAGATAATAAGATCTCAAGGAAAACGGTTGCTCGCAGGTTAAAAAATGCAGGATTGCATGCCCGTATTCCAGCTTCGAAGCCTCTCATTTCAAAGCGAAACCAAAGGGAACGCCTGGAGTATGCGAGAGAACATGTTGTTTGGACTGACGCACAATGGGATACAGTTCATTTCAGTGACGAGTCCAAGTTTACTATATTTTGTTCTGAGGGCAAAACTTACGTACGCCGTAGAACAGGTGAAAGACTGTCTTCTCAATGTGTCAAGAAAACCGTTAAGTTTGGTGTCGGTAGTGTGATGGTGTGGGGAATGATTTCATGTGCAGGAGTTGACCCTATCATCCACGTACATGGCAATATCAATGTTGAGATTTACAAAAGGCTTCTTCAACAGCATGTGGTACCAAGATTACACCATAATCTTCATGAATCTCCTATTTTCATGCAGGTCAATGCGCCTTGCCACAAGGCTCCGAAGGTTATGGCTTTATTTGAAGAAGAAGGAATCGCCCTAATGAAGTGGCCAGCCCATGTTAATCGTCATATTATTTTTTCTTAATGACTGTTCTTTCATTGTGCTCTCTCTTTTATGATGTTTTCTTCCTCATGTACTTTCACACTCAGTAAGCCCTTGCTTCTCAGAGGCTTTAATGACTTGTTTGGGGTGGAATGATTCAAAAAGAAAAAATAAGCATTTTAACATGGTCGTGGCGATCAGCCAAATTTCATTTCATTAGTATAGGAAAGAAAAATGGTTTAATTTTCATTGCTCTCTTTGGGCTAATATCCTCCTTGGAATTATCCCTACCAAATACAAATACATATATATATATATATATATATATATATATATATATATATATATATATATATATATATATATATATATATATATATATAATAGGCTCAAACATTAATATTCCATGGTTATAATTTATTACATTGGAATCGTAATCACGATCCAATTCGTTAGACCTACAAATTCAAACCTGGATTCTATCCTTTTGTATATATATATATATATATATATATATATATATATATATATATATATATATATAAAATATTAAATATACAAATAGAAAAAATACCATAAGAATTTTTGCCGTTAGAAAAAAACCCAGGTGACATGAATTTAGCGGATGTCAGAATTTGTTAAAAGATACATCCCTACCCATCCCTAATCATAACCCCGCTTTCAAATGTAACTATTAACTGATACAACGAAAATTAAAAATTGAACCCTCTACCACCCCTTGTCTAGATGAATGGATTTATCGGTAACCTTGGAAACCCTCAATTATGAATCTTTCCAGTGCCGTTAACAACCGTAAATTTTTAAAAGTAAGTTACTCCAAAATTCGCTTGATGAGGAAATGGAACTAATGTCTTTGGTTTAATAACAAAATTAAATTCAGGGGCTTTAGCTTCCATTTCTGAAACATGGTTATCACCTCGTAGCGGTAAAACCATATTTTGAATCTATTAATTTATAATATATATATATATATATATATATATATATATATATATATATATATATATATATATATATATATATATATATATGATTTTGTCGCAAAAATAAAATCTGAGACGTTCAAATGGGGATCGAACAGACATTATCGTTGAATGATTTTCAAGGAATTCATGATAACTACAGCTTTATTGCAGTCTGTGTTTCTGTTTGTGTCTCGTCCTTTCTCTTTCTATAGAGCCCATGGATTATTAAAGTACAAAAAGCATTTTCTAAACAAAAAAGACTCGGACAATAATATAACTTACATAAAATATTGCCGATATAGTGTCTATAATTGTTTTGTTTTTTTCATTTTTAATGAAACATTTTATGAAGTGCACAACACTTTCTGTTATGCACAATTAAAAAGCAACAACAAAGAAATAAGCGATTTATTGTTCATAGTTTATTAAAATAAACTGTCTCTCACTGAATCTGCGCATAAGCTTGAAATAAAAGTTATTTTAAATGTTTATTTTCAATATATCCTCACCAGTTTTAACCTATGGACATAAGTATAGACCTGACCAGTATTTACCTAATATAAACATAATTTATAGACATAAATATAAACACCCCCACCAGTGTTTACCATTAGACTTGAATAGGAACAACTCGACACGTTCTACCTATATACGCAAGCACAAACAACTCGATAAATATTTACATAAAGATTCAAGAAGAAATAACTCGATCGGAGTTTATCTATAAATTCAAGCATAAACTTACAACCTATAGTTATGTGCAGACTCATGTATAAAACTTTACCAATTTTCCTATAGACTCAAGTATAAACTCCTGACAGATATTTGCATAAAGACTTATGCATAAACCAGACCAATGTTCACCTATATCCGAATCTCGACCACTGTTTATCTACAGACCTGAGTATAAACAACCAGACCAATGTTTGCCCATAAACTCAAGAATAAACAGATTGCTCACTGATTACTTTTAGATTCAAGTATAAAATATCCGACCAATTTTGCATATAGTCTCAAATCTCAGTTGATACATCGTAAATGACAACGACCTAAGCAACCCTAAACAGACCTTCTCATTTCGCCAATTTCAAGAATATATATATATATATATATATATATATATGTGTGTGTGTGTGTGTGTGTGTGTGTGTGTGTGTGTGTGTGTGTGTGTGTGTGTGTGTGTGTGTGTGTATATATATATATATATATATATATATATATATATATATATATATATATATATATATATATATATATATGCCTGGGTATCTATGTGTTTTTAGCATTATTCATCTAGATAAAAAATGTAACAGTTTAGGTAGGTAGATTGATATGAACAGATAGATAGATAGATAGATAGATAGATAGATAGATAGATAGATAGATAGATTTAACACCACTGAGGAAATTGCTGATATGTATGTAAAATGTAAAAGCGTGAATGGATATCAGGTATCATAAATAAATATGAGTGAAATAGTTTATAAACAAAATAAAAATATCGACTACATTTTAATACGTTTCGAAAATCCCTTTTAATCTCAAATTTTACGTTTTAATGGATTACAAAAAAAAAATTCCAAATATACGAATCTCAGTCTATGTTTTACTTTCCCTCTATTCATATCATCCACATTTTGCCTCTGCCCTTATCAATTTTCGTCTCTGCACGCAATCCTTGGGCACTATGCAAATAAAATTTCACCAGGACTTTTTTTTTTCAAAGTCAATGGAACTTGGATGCTTCAAGTACAGATCTTTATATTATTTCTAAATTATCATCAAACCACTTTTTTCCCGAGCCTTTTCCTATAAACAGCATTTTCTGCACGTAATATACATTATATGCATTTATAATGACATATTTTTGCTTCATGATTGCATATAAGATTCTAATATTGGAATAAGGGTTGAACTAGTATATTTTCAAATAAAATAACGAAAACACTGACGTCAATAAATAATTATATAAACTGATTAACATAATAACAACTGTATAATCTAATATCAGGGAAATAAATATTAAATTTAATAAGTATTTGAAAATTGTCGATATGCAGAATGATCACTTTAAAAAAACAAATAATACTGAAAGAGAAACACAAAACAATGGATATAAAGAGAATTATAATAATTACAAAAGGATTGTAATTGTATTAATAGCGATGTATTTAAGAAATTATTAAAATTATAGGAACAGTAATTGTGTCAACGACAGAGGAAAGAACACCACATCAGTTATCACAACTATTATTAAGAACAACTGAGTCGGGCGTCTATACACGACGGACGCCAGAAATGATATATTTTAACACTAAAAAATTCGCGTCCCTACATCTGCAATGGTTTCCCTTCGGTGCATAATAAATAACCGACGTTTACGTCTATATTTTCGCCTTTCCCTTTAATATATCGAGTTCCATCAATAAGAACTTTACTTTAGTCTGATGAAGTCCTTTATCCATGATTGAAAAAGTAACAAGTTTTTAAAAAAATGTAGCAGGAGTGTCATTCAAAGAAGAAAAAGAATGAATTAGGAGGGGAAGGAAAAAGGGATAAAGTGACACAACAGTAATGAAAACTGAAAGAAGAAGAAGAAGAAGAAGAAGAAGAAGAAGAAGAAGAAGAAGAAGAAGAAGAAGAAGAAGAAGAAGAAGAAGAAGAAGAAGAAGAATGAAATGAGACAAAATGGAAAATAAAAGGTGGTAAAGAAGAAGAAGAAGAAGGAGGAGGAGGAGGAGGAGGAGGAGGAGGAGGAGGACGCCGACGACGACGAAAGAGAAGACGTTAAAGGAAGATTTCAAAGAAGAAAGAGGAAGAGGAGGAGGTAAAGAATATTGGGAAGAGGCCAGAGAAAATCAAACCGAAAATGGATGAATGAAATAAACGGATTGCAGAAAGAAAACTGAAAGAAGAAAGAACAGAAAACGACTAGAAAGAAAAGACAAGAAGAAAAATATTTGTTTGTTTGTTTTTTTAAAAAAAAGATCACAGTAAAAAGAAAGAGAAATCAAAAGTCTTTTAGTAACGATACAAAATGTCAATTAAAAAAGTCAACAATAATAACAACAATAATATTTTTCAATAAAAAAAGATACTCATAAAAATATTCATATTAATAACAGCAACGGAGCTAGTATTAACCAAACTTAAATGAATTGTAAAATATGTGCAATACATTTATGACAACGTGTCTTCAGAAAATATAGGCCTGTATGCAAGTTTGCTTTTTTTTCAGTAATGAATAGAAGAAAAACTCGGCTAACCCAGTTCGGATTTCGGTCGAGATCGTTACAACCACATGCATATAACTAGCTTCGGGAAAGATATAAATCCATCTCTTCCTTCAAACCCTTCCTCTCAGCCATAGTTTAAATACCAACGCAGTGGTTAGCAACCAATAAAGACAAATCTGAATTCAAATCCGTGCGTGACCCTTACAAAGTACGTAAATGAACACGAAGTTCCGATTAGGATAGTTGCAGTATAAGCCACAGTGTTGAAGAAGTACAAATGGGCCAGAGCAGATAGGATGTCTCGAAAACGTGCAGCGATGCTGAAAATGGGAAATCATCAATGATTTCCATTGTGCCTTCAAGTCGAAACAATTCTGAGGTTGAATGTGTTTCTTTTATGGTGTGACATTTTATTCTTTGAATTTTCATTTCTTTCTTTATATACGTGAATATGTATCGGAATCGACCGAAGTCAGGACCATCGCATCAATGCGAACGATCCTTTACTGAGCTGCAGAGTTTCTGCTTTGCCAGGGCTACAAACAGTTTTGAATTTTACCTTCCCCTAGACCAGTTGTTACCCAAGGCTATATAGCCCAGTCTGTTCTACTATTTACACATATGCATAATGTATATATCAACGCTTACATTCTTCTTCACATGAATATAGGCTTTTTATACCCGAAAAAATCCTATATTTAAATTACCATGGCGTGGCTACACACACACACACACACACACACACACACACACACACACACAATCACAAACAAAGACACACAAACACAGACACACACACGCGCGCGCACAAACACGCACACACGCACAAGCACACACACACACGCACACACACACGCACGCACACACACAAACATACGTCGGGTTTGAGCATACAAGCCGATTCTGTTATATGCATAATAAATTCATACATTAGGCTGTATACAGTGAAAGCACATATTTGATCTGAAGTTTACAGCAAATATATTTAGTATTCACCACATGATTAAGGGCATTCCCAAATGAGGGGATTATGTCATAAAACAATTTTGTATAAAATAAATGCTTCTTCATGACGCTATGGTTCTCTCTCTCCGTCCACTCTTTCTTTCTTTCTCTCTCTGTCTTTCTCTTCATATATATATATATATATATATATATATATATATATATATATATATATATATATATATGTAAAGACATAAATATATGAGTTGCACGTAAAGTGTTGATGTTATTGAAACAGTGCTTGATGTTATATAACAGATATATATATATATATATATATATATATATATATATATATATATATATATATATATTATAAAGAATTAATGGATTTATTTTTAACCCAATTTTTTCATTATTTCAAACGTTACTTTTAGTGGATACCCATGTCTGAAATAGACGACCCGTTTTTTTTTATTATTTTAAACTGTGTGTATTACGTCCATTTGATTCGGCGTGTTTTCGTCCCTTTTTAAGATCCGGCGCTTGGGAATCACTGTCGTAAGATGTGGGCAATCTAAGTCATTGCTTTTTATTTGCACAATAAATCAAAGTAACGAACATTACCCCATCATACCAATGAAGGTGTGTAAATGAAAAAAAGGCTTATAGCT
>OZ038482.1:49673761-49688761 GCA_964036315.1 Acanthosepion esculentum | reverse complement strand
GTGTAATGGAAAATGTCATGATGCCATTTTTGATCTTAGGTATCTGGTTGGGACCCTGAAGGAAATGAGTATAGAAAAAAATAACAACAACAACAACAACAATAACAACAACAATAACAACAACAACAACAACAACAATAATAATAATAATAATAATAATAAACAAAATAACTGACATAACTTTTCGAAAATTTTTCAACACTTAGAGAAAAGCGTGATTTAAGAATAGAAAAAGAAAAGAAAAGACAGTATTTGACACTATTCAAAAATATTTCGATTATATCTTTGTCTTCTTCAGATTATGATTAATTTTTTTTTTCAAGTATATTTAAATTTACAAAAATTTATTTGTAGAAAAAATTGTAATTGTCAAACACTTTTCTTAAATCGCGCTCTGCTCTTAAGTGGTTTAATAATAATAATAATAATAATAATAATAATAATAATAATAATAATAATAATAATGCTATATTTATAGCAATGGTTCTCCACATTTTCTGCCAAATGCACCCTTTTTACCATAAGTCAGAATATCATTCCCTAATTCCAATATTGTCCGTCTTAAAACGTACGTTCGAAATAGTATGCGTATATTATTGAAAATCTTCATTCTCATCAATATTAGTACATACATATACAATGAAAATTTTTTATGGATTATTTTTATAGAGAAATTTATCAAATTTAACACCAGTAAAAAATGTAGATGGATTTTTAAACTTGAGTACATGTACAGAATATTGTTTTAATTCATAACTAATTATTAATTAAACTGAAGCCTTCTTCAATAAACAAAATGTTCAATAGAACGCAAAGGAATTGTAATTCAATAAGTAAAAAAAGTTCTATAAATGGTCAAGGTATTTAAATCAATTTTATTCTGATAAAGATTACAGTCAATGAGAGACTTGTGAAAAATAAAAGATCCCTCACTCTGAAAGCCTGAAGTTACTCACTGGTGAGAATTCCCCCTGGTTAAGAACCCCTGATCTATAACAGTTAGAATTCTGGGTATGATCAAGAAACCTACCGATAAGAACATGCCTGTTAACCCTTGTTGATAAGTGATTTAAAATATTTCACTTGTAGAAGTGCTCATCTAGACAGGGGAGTATAAATTTTATAGATGGCAGCTCTGTAAAAACAGAGACGTGCTGAAAGCAGTAGATACATTATTATTGACTAAGCCTTGTTTATCCCAGTATAAGGCTACAAGATGCTTAAAGGACTAAATCTTCCTGAAAAAAACTTTTTAAATGTGTGTCAGTTACAGAGAAAAGTGCGACTTATCTAACGATTCAGAGTACGAATTCATTGAATCGACGCGACGGGTTCAAATTCTAATGGAGACAATTTCTCTGGCACTCGATAAAAGCCGGAACCCATTTTTCGTTTCCAAATTACGACTAAAACAACAAAATATATTGTCAACCAATCTAGATGAACAAATCTGAATTTAAAAAAAGCATTGTAAATGCAACTGGAAACCACTCGACTCTCTTTCCCCGAGGACAATCATGGCAATGCACAGTGAACAGATATTTAAGAAAAGGTGTGGAAAGTTATGATCACCTATAAAATGTAAGGACGTGGTACTTCAAAAGGACGAGAAGAGGATATCACAAATGCCAAACCATTATCCAGGTTTTTTATTCTTTTGTTTTTATAGCATGGCGAGTGAAAGAGTTAACTTCTTAATAGGACTGACTAAAACACTGTGTCCTTTTATTGAGTTCATTTTATTTAATCCTTTTCAACTTAGCCTCAAAATGACAAGTTTCGGGATCTTTCTGAGGTTCGAATTTATTGTTTCAATGTACCATATGAATAAACCAGTCACTCAACAGAACACACGAGTTTAGTCAAAAATAAAGCTTTTCTAGATGACTGCGTAGCACCAGATTTCTGGGCGGCAAGGAACTGAATATTTATTGTGAAATTAATTATTTGAAATTTTCCTTAAATCAAAGGATGGGGTAAATAGATAATTATCTTTCTATTAATATCCTTGATTTTTGTGGGGGCTTCGGAAATGTTTTAATGAGAAAAAAGTATGTGTACATGCGTATAACTTTATGCATACACACGAAGAACAAAGATAAATAGATCAGTATTAGAAAGAAGCACGGTTTTACTTTTCAAAAAAAGGTTTTGTTTATTTGCTTTGCGACGTATATATTCGTACGAGTGGCGTGTGCTTTGGTGTGTGTCGATATTTATTGAACATAGTTTGACACAGAATCGTAATAGTAGGGTAGCCATAGTTTAGTAAGCTTTAGCCCAAAGCTACAATCGAGAAGAACTCATTATACACACAGAACAGATTCGAGAGATGAGGTTGTCTATATAACGATTTACTTGATGAAAATATAGTTATTTAATAAGACTGGTACCTCGACCGGATGAATTTAAACGTGCTTCGAGAGTGGCAAAAAGATATCATCTTTTTACTGTTAAAATAGTTAAATGCAAATGTTTAATTCTATTCTAATAGTTCTTTTCTCGCTTGTGAAACTCTCTTCCTATTTCTTACTTCCCTGTCACCTCGGATCTTCAGAACTTTAAATAAAACCTCAATTGCCATCTTCTGTATTCCCGAAGCTTTCTCTTTTGTTGTAATTTCTCATTTTCGTAAAGTCTTCTTATTTTTTTTTCACTCTCAGTAAACCCTATCTTCTTACTGGTACTATCACCTTAGTAGTTTTATCACCTTTCTTGGGTTTAAATTATTTAGACAAAATGCTTAGGTTCAAATAACAATGAGAACCCAATGAAGATCGAATACATTACCCTAACGAATAGTATTGATTTACCAAGCGTAGCTTAGATGTGGCACAAGGCCGAAATTAGGGGGCACACAGTGAGGATCGAACTCATATCATATCATAGTCATATTGGTTTTAGCGAGCCAAGTTTGCTAACCATTACACGGCCTCGAGGTGCCCAGCCCTAAGGAAAGGTATGTGAAATTCGCTTACATTTTTCTAACTCAAAGATTTAATATATATATGGGGGTCTCTTTGCTTTGATTTTCTCCTCCGGTACCAGATGTAAATTTTCGAGTAATGATAGAACCCAGAATTTCTCAAGGTAACAGTAATCGTAATTATTAAATTAGCCATTTTAATTCATAAAACATTCGGTGTTCCTTGACCGAACAATTAGTATTATTGCCAGTTGAAATGTTAAAAATATTTTATTAAAACATTTTTTTTTAGTAAATTAGACATTTCAAGTTCTCTAAATGTTATAGCTCTTTCTATTACTGGTGGTATTTTTCTTCCATTATTTTTGCTTTTGCTAGTGTGGAAAGTAAATAGCTTGATTACAGGTTGCCGCCGTTGGTAATGTTCAAGTGATGTATTTTTAACAATTGCTCTGTGAATGTTGACGGTTTAAGGCTTGAAGCCGCTCCCAACTTAGGAGATTGGTGCAATTAAATTGCCCTACAACCTATTTCACCCCTTTTAGCACTGTGCTGAATTAATTTAAGCTTACTAAAGCCATACATACGTAAATACGTATATACAGATCGCAACTTTGCTCCTGCTTGGCGCACACTGCTAACGGAGCGGCGATGTTTATACTGTAAAAGCAGCAAGAAAACTGGCGCGATCAAGCTCAAACTAAGATCACGTTACCACAATAATACCACCCATAAGCATGCGTTAGCAGGACGCAGTGTAAAAAACCTAAAGATATTTTATAGCGAAAGTGCGGATAAATTTCGATTTACCGTCACATATATATGAAGGGATATGGATGTTTATAAACTTTTACCATCGAATTGTTAAGATATCAGTAGTTGTTTATGAATATAATGTTAATTTCTTGGGGGCGTGATTGAATTTGAAAACCGTCTGAAACTTTTAAATTTGCTACAAACATGTCTCGACCATTTTGCTATCCTTTAATTGATAAATATCTGGTTGTAATTTATACCGGGATAAGCTAACGGAATTGTGTAGGTTGGTCTTTTCAACACCATGTGCATGAATAAGTATGTATTTATATAATCGAATCTATGATAGGAACACATCTGTCCAAGGGAGAAAATTCTGATTTTATTGAATAAAATGTGACAGTCTTCCAAGAAATTCAAAAATTTGATAAGTTACACTCTGTTCCTCAATGACTTAAGAATTAAAAAAAAAACACTCTTTAATATTACTTAAGCAAATGATTTGTTAAAGATCGGGGTAAAGATAAACGTAATTTTTCAGTGCTTACGTTGGAGATTTAATATTGTCTAAAAACTGTTTGTTCTGTTGGACAAGTGATTTGCGCTTGTTTGAGAATTTGTTTCTTTCACTTGACACCTTCCAGGGTTTCTGTTTTTATTATTATTATTATTATTATTATTATTATTATTATTATTATTAAAATACAGCAAAATAAAGCAAAATAAGTCGAAATATGGCACAACTTGCAGAATTAATATCATTATTTCTGTATTTCTTTATAAGAAGTTTGTTGGCGAGTTTGATTCCTTCATTTGAATACTTCCAGAATTGTTTTCTTTTTTAAACAAAGAAAAAATAAAGCAAATAATGCAATATAAGGTAAATAAGGCAAAACTTAAAGAATTAATATCATTATCATAATTAATATCATTAATTAATATCATTACAAGAAGAATGTTTATATACTCAAATTTGAATAAGTTGAAGGAATTATATTGGCTTTTATGTATGTGTATTTGAAATGATTATATATTGTGTATTATTATGTGCAACTCATACACACAAATACAAACACAGACACACGCATACACACACACAAAATACTACATTCACGAGAGAGTGCTGAAAATTTCTCAACCTGACCAAATAACCAGAGCTTTTTCTTTTGGAATGACTTCTTGGTCGGACCGTGAACTTTTCAGGAGCGCTTCTTAAAGCAACACATCTGCGTGTTTATAGTTGTTTATCTTTATAATTTCTTTTGGGATGAAACATTTTCCTTGCATTTGAAACCAGGTATATATTTATGCTTAATCGATCGATTTGTATGCATGTCAATTCTAAGGTAGTTGATTTTCCCAGCGGCATACGACAGCATTATAGGTACAGAAGTAGATCTCATGTTTCTAACAAAAGTAATAAAGATTCCCGTTATATATGTAGGTTCATCAAAAGGCTCATAACATACTTATGAAAACGAATGCATTTATCTTACTTTCCTACTTTCCAATATAATTTGCTTTTCAATGTACTTTTTCAGAAAAATATTACACCACAAGCAACGCAACAGGGTCACTAAGGCGCGGGGGTGGGGCGGTTAGTGTGAAAGAATATAATAAAAAGAAAATATTAAGGAGCAAGTACAATAAAAGATCAAGAGTTAAAAAGACCGAAAATAATTACTGACTTAACCAAACTTTTCAACTTGTTCGAAACTTTTAGATCAAACTACAGTTAATGATTGTACTAGGCTGTGTACTTATTGATCCGCTTTCGTATGTCTGCTGATGTGTTGATGAAAACAAAGAAAGAGAAATGGAGAGAAAGAGGGAGACTATTATTTAGTACCGCTGCATTTATAAAAAAAATCACTTCATATTATTTCGTTTTACGTTATTTATCAAAAACTAGTTTTTCTTGCATTCATCTGTTATATATATATATATATATATATATATATATATATATATATATATATATATATATATATATATATATATATATATATATGAGCTTCTAAACGCAAATAACCTTCAAAAGTTAGTAAAATAAATATATTGACAATTACAATTTTTCCTACAAATAAATTTCTGTAAATTTAAATATGCTTTTACTTGAAAAAGAATATTAAGCATAATCTGAAGAAGACAAAGATAACGTCGAAATATTTTTGAATAGTGTCAAATACTGTCTTTTGTTTTCTTTTTCTATAAAATCTTTCGGTCGATAAAAACTAAGTTATTTACAACGGTGTATCACCCGAATTTATTTGCTCAGTACAAAATTTCAGACACTCAAAATATCTATGTAAAATCAATGGAAACGTACAAATGAAAAATTTAAAAAATGCCCCCAAAATTAAAAAAAAATGGTTTGACGTGACAAATAAACTGAAATATGCATGTAGCCATATATGAAGTTTAGCCTTAGGGTACACAAGGAAAAGAATTGCGAGCAATAGTTTACAAGCAGGATATATATATATATATATATATATATATATATATATATATATATATATATATATATATATATATATATATATATATATATATATATATATATTACATCAAACTTAGTATAAGGATAAAGAAAAATAAGAATAAATGTGTAGCCATTCGTTGAAATCACCTGAAAATTGGAATAAACAATTGCAGAAACTTCATATATGAAACTCTAGAGTAGAGGTGCTGTATGTAAGATCAATCCCTAAGTGATAATTTTTATTTGTATTAATTATATATATATATATATATATATATATATATATATATATATATATATATATATATATATATATATAAGTATAGTTATTAATTTGGGCAGCAATCCCCACTATAACATTGGATATAACTGACAAGGTACTTTGTGTATCATTCACACATCATTTACTGTCGTAGTGTATCAAAAACCCTAGAAAATGACTAATAGTTTAGTTGAAGGCGCTCGGAATCAAAAAACCTTTATACAATTCTGGCATTCATTATGTCCATATAAGAAAACACACGCAAAAATATATAATAAAAACAAAAAACATATCTTCAGTAGTGTTTAACGAACTTAATTCCAATTGTAAAGAAAATTTGCTCTGTTTAATGAAAATAAACACTGAGCGGTTTTTTTGTGAGTCAGTTTTAAAATATTTCAAATTCTATGTTGGGCTAATAGGATACTATATATATATACATGATAAAACTATAGTTTTAAAATATGGTACAAGTACTCAATATCAGAGATATAGCGTATGTAAATATAAAAGTGGACATATTTATATATATATATATATATATATAGATAGATAGATAGATATATATATATATATATATATATATATAGATAGATAGATAGATAGATCAATGAATCTTTAATAATAAAGGTAAAACATGTTAGATTTATCAACGTTCTCTATTTGTTCTTTGTCCTATCATTCTGTCGGATTTCGATCCATATTTGATTCCATACAAACACTCACAAACGTACATACACGCACACACACACAGACATATATATATGTGTGTGTGTGTGTGTGTGTGTGTGTGTGTGTGTGTGTGTGTGTGTGTGTGTGATGGCTGGTCCCTCGTATTCCAGGATACCCGTCTACGATGGCTATCAAATCCCTATTGCAGACGCTTGCTCAGGCAAATTTTGTGTTTGTTCTCTCTCTCTTTCTCTCTCTCTCCACACACACACACACACACACACACACACATACATATATATATATATATATATATATATATATATATATATATATATATATATCTATATATATATATATATATATATATATATCCATATCCATATGCGTATGTATGGATATACTTGCATGTTTGCGTTTTTATAAATGTCCATATCTAAGACGAACATAAAGAAATTTCTAGTTTATCTATTTAGTGGGTTAGATTGGTGTGTATTTCCAATTGTCCTAGCGATCGATGTTCGAACCCACCTCAGGAACAAAAGGATCCCAGGCTGATTTTAAGAGGGGCAAATCTACGTCACTTCTACGTTAATAAAAGTTATACTTCTCTATTAAATTGTGCCACACCTCACTGTGATTGATGAATATTAAAACTTATGGATGATTCTTGGAGACTTTGGTTATATATGTTTAGAAATATAAGTATCTATAAAAGTCAGAAAACATGATATGCCAAAATCACACTTCTTTTTCTTCTTGTGTTCCATGTCTCTTCAGTTTGTACGCGATCATTGCTTTTCATAACATTTGCTCTACTGACCAATGTCTTTTTAATATCCCTCCAACTCTCCGTTCTGCTATCCGTGTACACAAAATCATTAGGTAGCTTACTCGATGTATGCATCTGCCTCTCACTTTTTATAGAATTGATTTAGAGATTCAAATCGCAAATTTCTTCCAGATCAAATCTCGGCTTCAATCACTTTCCCATCGCTGTAACGTAGCTTCCCTGTGCCTTTTCTAGAAATACAACGCATGGTAATTGTTCTGTTGAACTTTCATCTATGGTAACTAAACTTAAGCTCAATACTAGGGCAAGGTCCCCTCATTATTTTAATGTTGAAATGGCTAGATGTAACCTTATGTTCTATGCTAACAGTTTTCTTTTATCTTACTTCTCGCTTACGCCAAAATGGCTTTATTGTTTCACTTCGGGTGAAATGATTAAAAGATGATAATCGACTTGCACAACTTAGGAAATATACAACCAGCACAACAACAACAACAACCACAACAGCAACAACAACAATAATGACAACTTAGGAAACAGTTATCCTATGCTCATTTTTATTTTTTATAAATATTTTCATGATAATTTTTCTGATGGACTTTCTTTTTTTGGTATATATACTTTATGAATTTAAGAGCAGTAATAGATTGTAGGCAAAATTTCATAATTTTACAGTCGAAATAGCTAGATATAACCGTAAGTTCTATGCTAACAGTTTCTTCTATCGCACTTCTTGTCCTCTTCGGCTTCTTGCTTTCTACTCAAAAATCTTCAAAAATTTAAATGCAATATCAATCGTTATATTCTGTCTTCTTAATTCGTGTTCTTCTATTCTCCTTAATAATGTTTTTTTTCTCATATTCTCTAACACTCAGTAGCTCCTTTACGTCGTCGTGGCTTTATTGCCTTGTTTATGATTATTTTTTTTTTATTTTAATTTGATCTGGATAATTTAGCAAAAAATTTATATAGTCTTCAAAATTTTCACTGTTTAAAAAATACATATCATTTTTTTTTACTTGCTGAGAGTTTTCTTTAATGCGTCATCGAAGTATATTTTTGAATTTGGAAATGGTTCTTTGCAAGAATAGAACACTTTTAAAATCTCTTGTGTTACTCCTTTTTGCTAGGACAAATTCTCATTTTAAAACTTTAGTCGTAACTCGCTATTTTTCTTCGACTTTACATGAACTTAGCCTTTTCGAAATAAATCTTAATTAATTACTCCGTAAATTACTTAAACAAACTTCAGTATAAGCATATAGCGACTAAGAAGTCAGAAACATTATTAAAATATTTCCTCTTCTAAACACCTGGGAGAAGGAAAAATTAACTTTACAAATAATCATAAGAGTTTCTTTTTTATTTAAGAAATCGAAAAATTTTGTGTAAATATCTATTTTCAATTTCACAATGAAAAAAGTCAGTTTTTGACAACATGCAATTAAGAAAAAAACTCGTTTCTAAGTTAAAAGATGATAATAGTAATGGGAAATATCTTGCTGTTGCTGAAAGTCCTCAAGGGATAGGGTTTCTGTTATTTTATACAGTTGTTCGTTTGTGATTCTGTAGCGCCAGTTCACGAAGATCGAAGCAAGGTAGTCCTCGCTAAGACCTAAAGTCTTCATTTGCTCGAAACCATGTTTAATTATTTGGTCTTAGAAAACCGTTGCATAGAGCAGACAGTTCAAATATTTCTGAACGTATTTTCAACAACGCACGTTATCCATATGAAAGTCTCGATCTAACGATACGATTTATGGTGATTTTCCAAGCAGAGCTTAAATGTGGCACAGGGCCAAAAGGAACCCAGTGAGGATCGAACTCACTAGTCAGTCGTAATTGCTCTAGGGAGAAAAGCACGCTAACCATTATATCACGTCGAGGTGCCCTAACGAGACTATTTATGAAAATGACTAGATTTTGAAGAAACTTGCATTATTGAGCAAAACTTCAGCCATCTCAGCCTATTCTTTTGATCAGTTTCTTTATCTGCCAGACTAAATTTGTAATCAGTGATCCATACTCCGAGATATTTTAAGTGTTTAGTATTTGCTGAATTTGTATGGTTGATTATGGGTATATATAACTTTATTGCTTTCATTTCCATTCCAGGTTATATTTTTTGGTAAGTTTGTTCCAGATCATAGTTTCCGTCTTGATACTATTTCAATTAATGCAAGTGAAAGCAAAATAGTTTCAAAATAAAATATATCAATGTATATAATAAATTCATATGTCAGTGTCTTACACTTGTTCAACTTTACTCCTAGAGGCAGTAGCCCAACATATCATACCATTTTGGAATCAGGCCGACTCTGTGAGCAAATTAAAAACATTCCGGGCCGGGTCCGGACCGGCAATCCTGAAATTTCGAATTCCAAAGTTTTCATAACTGCGATAGTTTGGGGCGATTTTTTACCCGATTTTTTGCGACGAAAATTTTGTATGATAATAATTTTTATAACTTGGAAATAATTTTGGGAATAATCAAAATTAATTGAGAAATCCAGCGAAAATCACCCATGAAATAAAAACAATTGTTTGCACGGAAGGTAAGGACCTACTTACATCAAATTGTCTTTAAATTAAAGTGGCGGCAGAAGAATTATCGTTGAACTTTTAAAAGGTAAGCTTAAATAATAATGCAATGCTTAAATGCAGTGATACATTTTGAGTTCTTCTCTAGTTTATTGTTACATATCGCGTCTACTCCTTCCTACATATTGTGACGAAGGCCCAATAAAGAGCCCTCCGCAGGAGCTATTTTAAATGTCGCCACATAGGATGGCTTTTAAACTAGTGTTTTATAAATGTATGATCCTTTGGGGCGTAAGGACATTGCTTGTCTTTATACCTCAAATGATCATAACAATTGATTGCTCATAAAGAACAATCTTTCCAAAACTAGAACTTAATGCTTCACGCCATTCACAGGAATATATGTTGAGGGCGGTTGATAATAACACCCATGTTTTTCTTTTGGTGACAATGTAGTACATCTTATTTCTGTTAAATATGCTAGGAGGGAAAACTGTTTGCAGCAATTCTATCAAGCGGCAAAATCTGCAAGTGTGAGTTTGAATTAACAGTGTATCCTATCATTTTCGGAAGAAAATCACTTGTTGATTTGACTCATTATTATGGAAATGATCAAGGGAAACGTTATCTCCGAAAACGCTAGATTAGTTTGATTCACGACACACGCCTTTCGGGAATATAAGTTTTATTCAATAAAACAACACAAGCCTTAATTAGCGTTCACAAAATCATAACAAAGCAACACTCAGAAGAGAAAATATTTTGAAAAATACTTACCAATAAGGCAGTGTGTTTTCATCTGATGAAACAATAATTACAAAGGTAAAATCCGCAAAAGTATACAAATGCCAACAGGTAGGTAATAATCCAGGAAAGTTGTTGAACAAATTTTAAAGAATTCCCGTGAACTGAATCTTTCTGCTGGAATATACAGTTTTTCACTTTTTTCTTTTTTTCTTCTTCTTTTTTCTTTTTTCTTTTTTTCTTTATCATTTTCTTTTTTCTTTTTTTCCTTTTTAATATTTTCTTTTTTCTTTTGCATTTTTTAAATTTTTTCAGCAAAATCTTAAATAAATTTAATTTTTGCTGTATTTTAATTTCATCTTTTTTTAATTTTTTTCTCAAAATTATCAAAAAAAAAGAAAAATATTTTCATTCGATTTTTAATGATTTTTTTATTAACTTTTTTGTAATTTTTCTCTAAAAAACAAAACAAAAATAAAAAAAACTTTAAATTTGAATACATATATATAAATATATGTGTGTGTGTGTGTGCGCGCGCGTGTGTGTTTCTCTCTGTGTGCGGTGTGTGTTTCAATGTATGTATGGTGTGTGCGTGAGCGCGCGCGTGCGTGTATGTGCGTGCACCATTTTGGTAAACATATCAGGTAAACATTTTTTACCAGCCACAAAAATGCGTGTATATGTATATACGTGCTTAGGTGAAATGGATAGTGTGCATGTGTATATATTCTTATATTTGAATGCATGTGTACATGAAAGACTGAATAGAAACATTCGGTGAGTGTATGTCTATTTCTCGAATTTAAATCTGGAAACAACAAACTAAAATCTTAAAAATCCTTAAACACAATTTCTATATATTCGTGCACTCACACTCGCACACACACACGCACGCACACATACACTAAGTGTACAGATACGCATATATTCATAGTTACATGCACACAAGTATGAAGGCAGGCACACATGTATTCACGGGAGTCAAAACTGCCACAACTAAAACAGAAACTAGCGTCAGCCTCAAGTGCCTTAAAAGAGAAAATGCTTCGTCAGAATAAAGAAAGAAAGAAAGAAAGAAAGAAAGAAAGAGAGAAAGAAAGAAAAAAGAAAGAAAGGAAGGAAGGAAGGGGGAAATCAGTAACGAACAGAAGAAGGAAAGAAACAATGAAAAAAGAACGAAAGAAAGGAAGAAACAATAAAACAAACAAGGGGAAAGTTAGTAAAAAGAGTACAAAGAAAGAAAGAAAGAAAGAAAGAAAGAAAGAAAGAAAGAAAAAGAAAGGAAAGAGGGGAAATCAATAAAAATAGAAAGAAAGAAAGAAAGAAGGGGAATGAAGTAAAAGAGAAAAAAGAAAGGAAGAAGGAGAAAATCAGTAACGAAGAAAGAAAGAAAGAAAGAAAGAAAGAAGGCGTAATGCAGTGAAGAAAAAATAATGCAAGAAATGAATTAAAAAAAGAAAGAAAGGGTAATTCAATAAAGAGCGCAATCAGAAAGAAAGGATAATGCTGAAAAGAAAGAAAGAAAGACAGAAAGAAAGAAAGACAGAAAGAAAGAAGGTTGACAACAAAAATAACAAAGCAGATCAACAGGGTAGAAACAAAAAATATCTTGGTAATAGGCACGATTTTCTGAGACGTTCTGATTACCGGAAATGTTAAAAGTGAAATGAGAAGAAATAACGAATATTGGGACGGACGGACGGACGGACGGACGGACGAGCTGTCGGTCCTCAGAGAAGGCGGGGCGTAAAGATCGAGATGGAAAGCATTTAAGGATTAAGCTGATAAAGAAACATCCAGTTAATCCCATGCGAAGAATTCAGTGCTTGCCTCTAATCAGTGTTTCCTTCACTCCCTCTCCCCCTCTCTCTTTGTCTTTATACTGCCCCCTCGCTCTCTTTCCTTCGTGCATGTATGTGTCTATCATCTATCTGTTTATTTATTGATTTCTCTATCTCTTCATAATCGTTTGGAAGCTGATCAAACTAAATGCAATAAACCGCGCGAAGCCAAAACCTCTGATCTAATCGCGCGAATGTGTAAAGTGCGCGCTTGTGCGTGTGTACGCGTACGAATGCGGTAAAGCGTCGACGATATCGTCTTCCAAAATTAAATCAAAGAGAAAAAAACAAAAAACAAAAATAAAATGATAAGTATAAAAGTGAAGCCAAAGCTCCCAAAAGCTAATACTTACTATAAGCATTAATAATTACATGATGCAAGGTGACATTTCTTGATGTTTTTGTTATTTTGCACGTGATTCCGCGAGGCACAAGCAAAAGCAATGAAAGCAGACGACATCAAACAATAATGATAATAACGATGAAGACGAAAAAACAAAAAGAAAAGGAGAAGAAATAGAATAGTAAAAGAAGCACGAAAAGAAAGTGAAAGAGAAAAGAGGCACAACAACAAGAAGAGAATAAAAAGCAAAAGAAAGCAAAAGAAAGAGGAGTAGAAGAAAAAAGAAGAAAGGGAAGAAGCAACAGAAGTAAAAAAAAAAAAAAAGAGAGAAAAGCAAGCGAAAGATAATAAAAAAATCAGAAAATGACGAAAAAAGTGAGAAAGAAGAAAACGGAAAAGAAGAAGAAAAAACAGAAGGAAATTGATGGAAAAAAGAAAGCATGAAAAAAGAAGACAACAAGAGAAGAATAACAAGAGGAATGGACAGAAATAGAACAAGTAGAAAATGAAGAAAAAAGAAGAAGAAGAAGAAGAAGAAGAAGAAGAAGAAAACAGCAACAACAACAACAACAACAATGAGAAAAATAAAACAAGGAGAAAAACAAGAGGAAGAAAAAGAAAATGAAGAAGACGAGACTAAAATATCAACAACAAGAAATAATACCATTCAGAACACACGCTATCAAACATGACAACACTGCAATAACAACAATGAATTAAAAAAAGATAGAAACGTTGAAGGAGAACAACAATAAAAGCCATCAAGAAGAAGAAGAAGAAAAAGAAGAAGAAGAAGAAGAAATATAATGACTGATAATAACTTTTTAACAACAGCGACAAAGCACGACTAACAGCAACAATAACAAGGCGAGGAAAAGAAAGATTAGACAAACAAACTGAGCGAAACAGACAAAAATAACAATGAAGGCGATGATTGGGGCGGTGTTGATTATCAAGAAGAGAAATAAGAAAGATGGTATTACTACTAATCACTACAACAGAGGCGCAACAACAGGCAGAAGCACCGGCTGTTGTCTGAAGAAGAAGAAAAAGAGGAGGAAAAAAAAGGAGGTTAACCAGAAGATAGCGAAAAAGGTGTGCTTAAGAATGAATGAAAACAACGATGAATGAATGAAAGAGTAAAAACGAGATACGAAGAGCAAAGCTGAAAACTAAAGAAACAAAAATAAAAACAAGAGCAAGTAAAAAGGATTAAAACAACATATATATGCCGACAATGTATTTTTGATTTCATATATATATATATATATATATATATATATATATGTATGGAGAGAAATAGAGAGTTATGTATATATATATATATATATGAAGATAGATAGATATGTATGTGTGTATATGAAGATTATTTTAAATTCCTTGGTTCATTTCTAGGTTCAGTCGTTTTTGATAGAGGTTATGTAGGCTTATTCCTAACGAAAAAAAATGAGAGACAAAATTCATCAAGACTATAATAATAATAATAATAAGAAGAAGAAGAAGAAGAAGAAGGAGGAGGAGAAGAAGAAGAAGAAGAAGAAGAAGAAGAAGAAGAAGAAGAAGAAGAAGAAGAAGAAGAAGTTGTTTTTGGAGCTCTGGGTACAGTCCCGATGAAGCTGGAGGAATTGGAAAATCGG
>OZ038482.1:49558761-49666261 GCA_964036315.1 Acanthosepion esculentum | reverse complement strand
ACGTCTAGGTACCATAGCGTAAAGCTCATCCGAACAATTATCATGAAAGTATTTAGAGAAAAGACACAGGAAGGCAACTTTAAGCGATGAGAAAAGGGACTGAAGTCGAACCGCCAGATCAAGACCAATAATATTGCTGATCCTTCTATGGATATTTATCAAGGAGCTCTAGATTAATAGGAGGAGCACAGGACTATCTGTTTTAGCAATATTCTAAGCATGGACGAATGGTGGACATATAGATATGTAGGATAGATTCTGGAGAGAAAAAATCTCTCGCACGGCACAGTGAACCAACATTCTTAGCGGTTGATTTAGCAATTGATTCAATATAGTCTTACAACTTCATGTCAACCGGAAACATTTACCCAAGAAGACGCAACGAGACACTTAGCATCAGCCATGGAAGGCAAATAAATGTTTCTCGGTTCATTAATGGAAAGCGGCTTTGGAAAGTGTTAAAATTAACAAGACATCTTTTACCTCAGTTAACAAAAGACTGAAAGTCGTTTTCGTCATCGGTTGCCATTTTGACCTTCGAACGAATCAGTCTTACTATCGAGACAGGAGTAGATGGTTGTGTCATCAGCGTAGATTGTCAAATTGAAAAGTGATGCCATCGGGATGGTCATTAATGAAAATTAAAAGCAAAGTAGGATCAAGGATGGAGCCCCCGGGGGACAACTGCATTAGTACGAAAGGATCTAGTAGAGTAGTCGTTCAAGATAATTTTCATTTTCAGGATTTTCAAAAATTTGCCCGGAGACACCATAATTTTTCAGCTTGTGGAGAAGCCCTGTATTAGATCTGCAAAAGGCAACGAGACATTTATTATAGAGTTTAGAGAGAACAGGAGCCAGTTCGGGAGCACTCATCTTAATGACTATCATAAGGATACTATGAGGTTCACATACTTTGTGGGCATCAAGGTTAGAGATGATAGCAGAAACCATAGGTGGGGTTTATATGCATATCACTTAACAGAGACTCAGTTCTACGTGGGAAGTTAGGCAGGGATATTGCAGATGACTCAAGAGTAGAGCTGAAAGAGAATTTCCGGGAGAAGCATTCAGTTTTATCAGCAGATGTTAACACCTCAAATTGATTGAAGATGAGAGGAATAAAGACTTTAGATTTATTTAATAAACTGTTACAGAGCCACCAGTAATCACGATTCTCTCAGCAAACAGCGACTTAGCTCCTTCGAGGAGTCGTTTAAATTTATGAAGAGCAGCAACGAATAAAAGTATGTTGTGACTGGAGATGTCACGCTGGTAGAGCCGAAAATAGTGGTTCCTGTGTCCTACAGCGGACGAACATGTTGGTGTGAACCAAGGAGAAGATTGATATTTCATCTCTTATTTCCGAGAAGGAATAAATGCTTTCATGTAAACCTTGACCCAAGAGGAAACCTCAATGGCGCAACTCTCAGTTTGAAGGTTAAAGATGTCAATCCAAAGGGTATTACCCAAAAATCATAGATTGAGTCCCAATCAGCATACTGGTAACAGAAAGATGTTTATAAATTGGGGACTCCTTGTTTAATAGATGATTGGAACGAAATATAGATACTACTGAATAATATGAGTTTCCAAAGAGGGCAATGTTGTGAAGGTCGGCAAGGGCGAGGAGAGGTGGTAATAAATAAATCAAGTAGAGTAGAATTTTGCTCGGTTTTGCTAGGGAAACGTTTAGGGAAATCCACAATTTGAGTAAGGGATTGGGCAGTGGAAAAAATTAATGTATGAATATAGCAGCATCAGTACCTTTAGAACGTTTAAGCCACGTGTCATATTAAATCAACAGATTATTAAAATCAACAGAGACAAAGATGTTCGCAGATGTACGGATCCCCACAAAACCTTTACGTCGAATCCGGAAAGAATCAATGTTGCAAACATCCTAAATGCCCCATACCTTCGTAATCAACATCAGACTCATCCAACTCTTTCTGAATTCTGTGTAATGTCTTGACGCTCGAACAATCTGAAATTTTCGTATTGGACCTTTCCGTGCGAAATTTAAGCAGTACAGGATGTTTCCAATTTTATAGCGGAAAATTGTTCTTTTTCTCACAGACGGTGCCCAACTGACCCTACTCTACAGGTTAGATGTGGCACCCAGTGACGATTGAACTCACTACTCAGTCATAATTGTTCTGGTGAGACGAGCATGCTAACCATTACACCACGTTGAGATGCCCTGACCCACTATACTGTGCAGTCGACAAAATAAAAAACAAACAACGTGCATGTGCGAAAATAAAATATAAAATGGCCCAAATTTACCCATCGCATCCTATATATATATATATATATATATATATATATATATATATATATATAGACAATATTAGTGGTGAAGATACACATACATATGCAATTATATATGCACATACACATATATGTATAAAAATAATTCCAGGAGGATATGATCCAGGTAGAACTCGATGTCCAGGACAGAGTAAGGATATAATAAAAAGACTTAAACACTAATATTCCATGGTCATAATTTATTCCATTGGAATCGTAAAAACGACCCAATTCATCAGACCTACAGATTCAAAATGAAAACGGAAAAACGACTCCGGGAGAAATTGGTCCTGGAGTCGTTTTTCCGTTTTCATTTTGAATCTGTAGGTCTGATGAATTGGGTCGTTTTTACGATTCCAATGGAATAAATTATGACCATGGAATATTAGTGTTTAAGTCTTTTTATTATATATATATATATATATATATATATATATATATATATATATATATATATATATATATATATATATCAAGGTAAGATGAGAAGGAATAGAGTACAAAAAAGAGGTTGTATTTTGCTTTTGAAACCAAATTAATTGTTCTCTAGTCAGTAATTTACAATCGCCTGAGGAGAGGCATCGTTATGCGTCAAAACACGACTGCATTTGTGTAGCGATTTTACATGTTGTTTTAATATCCTAAAATTATATATATATATATATATATATATATATATATATATATATATATATATATGTATGTATGTATGTATATATGTCAGCGATTTTTAATGTAAGGAGAATTTAGGAGATTGGTTCTCCTCAGATTTGTTGAAGTAAGATTTTTCATTTTCCTAAATTGCTGCCATCCAAGGCAACAGAACCCTGTATATTTTGCTATTTAAGATATAATTTGAGGCAAGGAATGGTGATCTCAATCCATTCCAATGACAGCTGTGTGAAAGACAAAGACACGTGGTCTGATAGCATTTTCAAAATAATTCAGAAAAGGAATTATTAAAAAAAAGGAGACTTTATTTACTTATTCATTTATTTATTTATTTATTTTGTCTTTTAATAAAACAATGCGTGATCATCAAAAAGAGACAGAATGAAAGAAAGGCCGAGAGAAGAGAGGAAGAACAGAAAAACTAAGAGAAACTGATAAATATCGCTGAAGATTGATTGCGCGAAAGAAAATGTGTTAATTGCATGTGAAGTTGCGAAGTCCATTTTCTTTTTTATCTCACTCGGATCATTCCGAATCTGATATTTCGATTCGTCGCTTCATATATTTTGAAAATTATTACGTTATTCATCTGGAAGTTGTTTGTGGCGCGATCAAAGGTTCGGATGTGCGTGAGTCTGAACATTGATCTGTGTTTATCTCATATGAGATTTTCTTAAATAGGAATGCTTGTATCAAAATAAAGATATCCATTATCTGTTGCCGTACACACACGCAGACACACAAACACACACACAAACACACACACACACACACACACACACACACACATATGTGTGTGTGAGTTTGTGTGTACAATTTTACACACACAACAAAATTAGCAAACAAAATTTGGCGCGATTTAGTTGATACAAAAAACATTTCGCAATCGTCGGATATATGCTTCAGTTAGTTATTGGCTTCAACCAACACCCTGTATATGTGTATGTATATTATTTCGATTATTTAGGGGGATGGCCACAAGTACCCATGTTGTTTTATTGATTTATTGTTGATGTGTTTTACTGTTGTTTTTTTCGTTTTTTTTTTTGTATTTTTATTTCTTTTTTTACTTCCTCTTATTGCCATGAGAAAAATAAGTTGGGAAGTTGGGCGGAAGAGTACCTTTTAGGTAAGACTCAGCTTCCGTTGAAAGTCTGTGTAAATTTATTATTTCAAATCTGATATCAATTAATGACTGTTTATTATCATTATTATCATTATATATATATGTATATATATGTATATATATATATATATATGTATATATATACATATATATATATATGTGTGTGTGTGTGTGTATATGTATATATATATATATATATATATATATAAATATATATATATATATATATGTGTGTGTGTGTGTGTGTGTGTGTGTGTGTGTGTGTGTGTGTGTGTGTGTGTGTGTGTGTAATAATTTTATTTCATGAGAGCTACAAAAAATCAGTTCTCAATCTTTGAGACCTACGATCAAATCCCAAATGAAATGGAAAAAACACTCCGGTTTAAAATCAAGAGACATTGCTATCTTATTTAGAGAGTGGGAAAAGACATAGTGTTGAGCTATTTTCATATACTGATCCCAGATTTAACATTAGTATGTCATTTCAGGAAGGTGGAAGTGAATAAAGTGTAGTTAGTTCAGTGTGGATTGGAAACAATCCTGTCTGGTTCTGTCAATGTGTGTGTGTGTGTGTGTGTGTGTGTGTGTGTGTGTGTGTGTGTGTGTGTGGAAAACGTACCGGGGAATAATGGCCGATTACAACGAAACTTCATGCGTTTTCAAGCAATCATCACTTATCAGGCAGCAATTTTTTTGTGTGTTTTATTTTTGTGAAAATGGGAAATTTATACCACCTCGGATAACCGAAAATTTTACAACGTTAGTGGCTGATATTTACATATGCACATACCAATTAACCTCATCGTGGAGGGCTAGTCATACAGCAAAGATAGAAAGGATGAAAATTACCATTACTTGCGGGAATTAAATCAATTTTAATCAAATCTCTCTATATATTATATGCGCGGTACTTATTGGAGAGCTCTCAATATCGGTGATAGAGCTAACATACTTAGTTATATTGATGTCAGATTATGACACTGGGTTTCACGCCCTTATTACAGGTTTCATCAAATGCCGTTCACAAGGAATGTTAGGGTCTTTAATCAAATTTGTATTAATGATGGGTCGCAGACACACGCGCACATGTGAATGAAGCATTAATACGTTTTTGATGTGAAGCAAAACAAAACAAAATGGCCCTCCTCTGTGGAGGACAAATATTCCTCTTGATATATTTGCACCTGATAAATTATAAATGCTATAATGTCAAATATATCTATTTAAAATACTTGTATAATTTAATCATGGCCGCATCAACCTGTGAAGGTTTTCAAGTGTTTATATTTTCATGAAAGTAGTGACATCTGTCCTCCTATATGGCAGCGAATGTTCGACGGCATCCTCAAGGATGAAGAAGAGACTCGAGGCGGCGGAGATGTGGTTCTACAGAAGGATGCTGAGGATATCATGGACCGACCATGTGAGCGACAATGAGGTTTTGGAGAGGATGCAAACAAGGAGGAAGCTTATGCTTAACCTAAGGAAGACGCAGATGAAATTTCTGGGACATGTGATGAGAAAGGAGGACCTGGAGAATCTGATACTCACGGGACGAATAGAGGAGAAAAGAGACAGGGGAAAGAAGCGCATGACATACGTCGCGGGCTTGGGAAGGTGGATGCCGGAGCGTGGTCTGGGAGAGGTGGCAGAAACACTAAATCTGTTGAGAGCCACGAGGGATAGGGTGAAGTGGAGGGCCATGATCGCTTACGTTCTGAAAGGACACGGTATATAAATAAAATTTTCATGTATCATAATGGGCGAGTATATGATGTATAATTAAAAAAGTGAATGATGAATTAAGGCAGGGCCAGCGCAAGGGTCTCGCTCTGCCCACGCCGAATCTATGATACACCTCGTATGTATGATACGGAACCCCCCACCCTACTACATTTCAATTTTCCTATGATTATATTCCCATAAAATATGAATTAAATGACCTAACTTTCACAATAATGGATCATATGCAATGTAGGAGAACATTTCAACTAGAAAAATTGAAAATAAATACAATGTATTTAAATACAAATTAGAGACATGTCATAATAGATCATTCCATCTTAAATAATTAGAGACATGTCATAATAGATCATTCCATCTTAAATAATTAGAGACATGTCATAATAGATCATTCCATCTTAAATAATTAGAGACATGTCATAATAGATCATTCCATCTTAAATAATTAGAGACATGTCATAATAGATCATTCCATCTTAAATAAATCAACAATATTTTGCGGCAATTTTTAACATCAATTTATGATTTTTCTTATTAAAATGTTCAATAATTTTAACACATTCAAGATTGTAGATAAAAAATAATGGATTTTATATATTATTTTCTCGAGGCTTACGATGAGCAAAACAAATTCACTCATTTGGACAAAAAAAGACTCCAGAATGACATCGAAATCCGCGAAAGTCCTGTGATGCTTTAATAGTCAGTTGTGCTTAGTTTAATTAGTAAAAAAAAGCAAATGTTGATAAGATAGAGAGGGTCGCAAAGCACTGTCCCGACCCAATCACGCTTCTCCCCGGTCAGGGGTTCGGAGGAGTACTCACCGCTCTTGGGTTGAGGACCAAATAGGAAACGTTTATAAACATGTTTCTCTTTTATTAAAGATTCATCAGTAGAGTGAGATATGAAGAAAAAGAAAGAAATAGAAACCATTCTGGTATTTTTAATTTTTGCATTGTTTTTCCCTTGATTAAGCAGATTTCATGTACATCTGTCTTGTCAAGTAGCATTTATGTGTATAATTTACGTCTGTAAGTGCATCAAAATCTAGTTTGTCTTTGCGATATTCGGATGATAATGCATGTGTGTGTGTGTGTGAGAGAGAGAGAGAGAGAGAGAGAGTGCACGCGCGCATGGGCGTGTCTAGTAGGCATTTTTAATCATGTTTGGTGGTTATACACATGTTGATTTGACGATGACTAGTGTGAGGTTCCAAAAATTTACGTAACACCGGTTATAATATTAGTAATTAGATATTTATTTTTAAATCAGTTTACTCTAAGCAAGGTAATAAATCCACTAAAACACAATGGAGTTACTGAGTATGAAAGAATAATAGGGAGAGAGAACAATAAAAAAAGTGGAATCAAGATGGCAGTAGTTAAAGATTGACACTTCATTTACATTTTTGAAAATCAATGTTGGCCGGAAGACAGGAATCCGGAAGAATGTTCTACAAGCAAGCAGTGCGAGAAGAGAAAATTTTAGCAAAGAACTTACGGCTGCATCTAGCCAATATCTTAGATTATTCAAGTATGGATTTTATAAATGTTGATGCAATATAATGTGTTAGGCATGTGTTTATAAATGATAAAATATTTATCAGAATTCTCTCAAATTGCTTCCTGCGTAAAAAAATTGATTACCAGTTTTGTTCCTGTGTATTACGAGTGTGTTTAAAGGGTTTTCCTAACGTAAGTCTCCCTTATATTTGTAGATGCAGGGTTTTAGATTCCTAGATGTCTGGCTAATGTAAGATAATTTTTATTTACAATGATGTTCACTCTATACAAAGCAAAAGAGGTCTTCGATGTAGAGGGTTACAGAGGAAGAGGCATAGTTTATGCGGATAGGAAGGACAGAAAACTGCTAACCCTAGACTTGAAGAGGTTAATAATGTAGTGAATGGGAGACATCCTCTTGCGAGTGGGTTACACAGAGCAATGGTTCGAGTGGAACATACATCTCTGCAATGTAAAACGAAGGGAATGAGGGTAGTTCACTACAATGTGCGTAACATAGCGGGTCTTAGCCGAGAAGGTTAGAAATGGCGGAACTAAGTAATGTACATCGTCTGAACACTTTCCATGGAAATAGCAATAGATATTTCGCCTTTGAGAATGGAATCACCTCTTTATTGCTGTTGTTTCTATGACTACCCTAACCCAGGGTGGTAGCACCTGTTAGGGTCCCAACTATGGGAAAATAGTTAACTCTCCCACAAACTGGGGTCAAGACACTATGATAGTATAAAACATACATTTTCATAGTAAAAATACCAGCAATACATTTTTGAAGAAAAATAATACCAGCAATACATTTTTAAAAGGAAATAATACCAGCAATACATTTTTAAAGAAAATAATACCAGCAATACATTTTTAAAGAAAAATAATACCAGCAATACATTTTTAAAGAAAATAATACCAGCAATACATTTTTAAAGAAAATAATACCAGCAATACATTTTTAAAGAAAATAATACCAGCAATACATTTTTAAAGAATAATAATACCAGCAATACATTTTTAAAGAAAAATAATACCAGCAATACATTTTTAAAGATAATAATACCAGCAATACATTTTTAAAGAAAAACAATACCAGCAATACATTTTTAAAGAAAATAATACCAGCAATACATTTTTAAAGAAAAATAATACCAGCAATACATTTTTAAAAGGAAATAATACCAGCAATACATTTTTAAAGAAAATAATATCAGCAATAAATTTTTAAAGAAAATAATACCAGCAATACATTTTTAAAGAAAAATAATACCAGCAATACATTTTTAAAGAAAAATAATACCAGCAATACATTTTTAAAGAAAATAATACCAGCAATACATTTTTAAAGAAAATAATACCAGCAATACATTTTTAAAGAAAATAATACCAGCAATACATTTTTAAAGAAAAATAATTCCAGCAATACATTTTTAAAAGGAAATAATACCAGCAATACATTTTTAAAGAAAATAATACCAGCAATACATTTTTAAAGAAAATAATACCAGCAATACATTTTTAAAGAAAATAATACCAGCAATACATTTTTAAAGAAAAATAATACCAGCAATACATTTTTAAAGAAAATAATACCAGCAATACATTTTTAAAGAAAAATAATACCAGCAATACATTTTTAAAGAAAAATAATACCAGCAATACATTTTTAAAGAAAATAATACCAGCAATACATTTTTAAAGAAAAATAATACCAGCAATACATTTTTAAAAGGAAATAATACCAGCAATACATTTTTAAAGAAAAATAATACCAGCAATACATTTTTAAAGAAAAATAATACCAGCAATACATTTTTAAAGAAAAATAATACCAGCAATACATTTTTAAAGAAAATAATACCAGCAATACATTTTTAAAAGGAAATTACTAATGCACATAAGAGAATTAAATTTCGGCATTAAATGGCCCATGAAGAATTGATATGCTGCTAAAGAAACAAACCTTTCTCGTCTTTGAGGAGGTTGTGAGGTGGAAAATAATCTGTCACCCACAAAGACGCGGGGACGCTTTCGGATTCTATCGAAATTGGAAAGTGAAGACTGGTCAGCTCCTGCCCATATACGGCAGCAGTACTTTATTTTCGATTTGATCTGTCTGTTGTAAAGGTAGAGGATTCGAGGGGTCAACTACTTACTGCAGCGGTAGAGAAAACTGACCATTTTCCCAATATCTCTAGCGATGGAACGTATGCAGGAGTTCCACTTGCGGCCTGGATTGAGTTTAAAACACGGGTCTCTCTGAGGGAACATCCATTCATTGCGATTAGTGATAGTTCGGGATCCGATTGGCGATGGTGTAATGTCTAACTTGGTTTTCGAGATATTCAGTGTGACCAGCGTGCACAAATATCTGAGTCTGTTCAAATATCTATCTATCTATCTATCTATCTATCTATCTATCTATCTATCTATCTATCTATCTATCTATCTATCTATCTGAGCCCTTTAACTATCTATCTATCTATCTATCTATCTATCTATCTATCTATCTATCTATCTATCTATCTATCTATCTATCTGAGCCCTTTAAATATCTATCTATCTATCTATCTATCTATCTATCTATCTATCTATCTATCTATCTATCTATCTGTCTATGTTAATATCTCCCTCTAGCCCAGCCTGTTCATAGCTCCATGTGTCCTAGGCTTTTCATCTCTCTCTTTCACTCTCTCTTCATATCTGTCTCTTTTTCAGTCTGTTCATATCTTTATCCGTCTGCGGCTATCACCCCACACTTTCTTTATATATATATATATTATTTTGTTTAAGTTTATCCTTGTACCAGAATAAGACATTTTTCACCCAGGCACACAAAATAACCAACACAGTAAAGTTGCAATTGCATTTGAAAAGTCTCTATACCCAGCAACTTGGCACTTTTCAAAACAGACTTTTTCTTTTCTATTTGGTGTTCATGGCTCCCTGCAAATTCCCGTTTCCGTTGCTCTTAAAAAGGTTTATCTTTTTGCTGTCCCTCCTAGTACATTTTTCCCAACTAGGGTCGCTGTGTACTACGACCTAATCCCTCGACTGGGGACCCGGAAGTGCTTTGTAACCGGATCTACCTTTATATACGTTACAAATTAAATTACCACAACTGACTATTAAAGAATGATAAATGTTAACGACTTTGGGTTCTTTTTTTTGGGGTCCACATTTGTTAATATTTTTTGGCTCCTGCTAAGACTCGAAAAATAATATAAAATCCACTATTATCCATAATGTTGAATGTGTTAAAATTATTCAACTTTTTAAGAAGAAAAATGTCAAAGTTCATGTTAAAAATTGCCGTAAAACATTGTTGATTTAAGATGAAATGATCCATTATGACATGTCTCTAAATTGTATTTAGATATATTGTATTTATTTTCATATGATTCATTATTGTACATAATTAGGTTACAATAAAATTCGTATTTTATATGAATATTAACTTATGAAATTTGAGATGTAACAGAGTGGAGCTTCGTTTCATAGATGGGGGGCTTATCATAGATTCGGAGGTGTATCATAGATTCTGTGAGGGCTCATGAAAACTTGCCCCGGCCCTGCTGCCAACTTACCCCTTCCTTTCAATATGTGCTCTGAGTGCTAGATTCTCCCTCTTTCCTCATTATGTACCCAAGAAATTTCAAACGTTTCTTTCTGATTCTAAGCGTGTCATTTTGTTTCTATTTTACTTAAAACCTCGTCGTTGCGTACATGTTCAGTCCTTATAATTCTCATCATCCTTCTGTCAAACCAAATTTCTCTTGTCTTTTTTCTTTCATCTGTGAGGAGCTTGTTCATTCACTGTCATATAGGAGGACCGATATTTAACATCTCGGCATATTTTTCTTTGTTTGTAACAACTTATTTCTATTTCCTTATACATTGCTTTGCTTTTGAAAAGCTTCTTTCGCTTTTGCGATACGCCTTTGGATTTCCGTCTAATTTTTCATACATTAACAAACCATACATTTTGTTATATTACAATTTATAATTAATCCTTTCTTATAGCTTTCTTTTAATACCTTCTGTAAGAATTCCTATAGCTGCCTCTGCGTGTGATATCAACACTGCGTCAACAGTGTATCTTATGTTATTAATATTGTGTCTGCAAATAATGCATCTAAGTACTACATGTAGTTCTTTCAGGATAGCTTCATTTTAAAGGTTGAATAAGTTTGGTGCGAAGGCATTTACTTGCATTACGCCCCTTTTTATTTATGTGTTTACTGAATTCATTTTTTATCCGTATGCTGCTCTCAGTATAAGTTTCGGATTCTTCCCATATCTTTCGCAAATAAATCAATCTTACCTAAAATCTCAAACAGTTACTTGTGACGCTTGTACATACTTGTACAGTTGCATTGCTCTTTCCGATATCATTCAGAGCATAAATATCGCATGCCTTGTTCAAGTATCCTTAACGAATCCGCACTGGTCCTATTACCGGTCTAATTCTTCTGTGTACTTTCTCATCAGAATTTGGATGATGTTTCCTTATGTAGCTCATTAGGCTGATTGTCCGATGGATCAAGGATGTATTAATTCCTATGCGATGAAACGATCATCAGTATTGTGGCGTGTGGAAAGCGAATGTCAATAATTTGTGACCACACTCTCGCTCTCTCTCTCACTCTCTCTCTCTGTCTCTCCTTCGCTCACGATATATATATATATATATATATATATATATATATATATATATATATATATATATTAATATTCATATATATATATATATATATATATATATATATATATATATATATATTAAAAACTACTGACATTTTGCGTCGAATATTTTTAAAGATTGACTTTTCTAAATTACAAATAGTACTTTACAGACAAGGAGGAAAATCCATCAGAAATTGTCTGAAGTTAATTTCAGAAGTACATGAAATATGGACCAAGCTTTTGACATTCTTAAGCTATCATCAGGGTAGGTAGAGTCTTTTGAAAAAAAAAACTCATACAACAAAAGCAACCTTCAATACATTCTAACTTAAGAGTCCGCATCCATAAACGCATATAAAATATACAAAGTCACGCCACACTTATGCCACAACGACCTTTTTTACGTCACAACACTCGTTGGTTCTACGACTTTACATCTGAAAATACGCTTTGCGCGCCTTAAACGCTGCTTTTATTTTATTTTTTTAAATAGCATCGTTACGTTATTTCAAAATTTTACTAAACTCAGCAATTGTCTCTACCTACCCTGATGATGACTTAAGAAACTCGAAAGGTTGAACCATATTTCTGTACTTTTCTTCAGAAATGAACTTCGGAGAATTTTTGTCGGAATTGTTGATGGACATAGTCAAGTCAAACGTATGGATTTTTATTTTGCGACATGTATTTATAAACAAAAGAAATATATATATAGAGAGAGAGTTTGATTTGCAGAGTATAAACATACGATATTTGGTTATAATTCAATAGATTTATCGTACCTCTAATGCTGATGAACGGTATCATGCGAAACTCTGGACGCTGTCACGAGAAATGAGATATTTCATTTGAACATTTCATGATTTATCGCATACGTAATAATTATGTATTTACCACCGGTACCTGGAGTCGAATTCAGTCAGCCGAATTATTGTTGAAAGCAGAACTTTCCGATTTGGAACATTAGCGTAACACAATCTTCACTCTCAGAATTCCTCTTTTTATAACATTATATCGTATTAAGTTCGGTTTATAAATATCAATTTATTAGTACACTTGGTAGCAGTTCATGATTTCATTAAAGTCCGCGTTTAAATCACATACACGTGGACGCGCGCCCACACGCGTACAAACATTACTATGTCAAAATAACGTTTATAAGATCTCTCTCTTTCTTTCTCTATCTCTCTCTCAAGATATATATATATATATATATATATATATATATATATATATATATATATATATCAAAGTGTAGGAGAACGAACAGCAGGATTACAGCGTTCAAAACATTAATTTAAAAACAGTGCTCAATACATAAAGTAGAGTCGTAAATATATATTTATCTTATGCAGTGTTACATCTCATCAGGTGGGGAATTATGGTATCATAATTGCCCACCTGATGAGACGTCTAAAAAAGGTTTTCCCTTTTTGGACGTTGAAACAAATATGTACAATTTTTGTAGTGGATATGTGCATGTTCTAATGTAATACTGCATAATATATATATATATATATATATATATATATATATATATATATATATATATATATATATATATATGTGTGTGTGTGTGTGTGTGTGTGTGTATATATTGTTGAAGTGTGTTATTTTACAAGTGATCAGTAATCATCTCCTGCTAGTCTCTTAGTTTACTATATGCTTTATATCTCGTCTAATTAACATATTCAAATAGGTACATTCTAATTTACCAATCCACTACACCTGCATGAACCAAAGAGGCTTAATATCTGTAGTTGTTCTCGAACTTCTTACACAGACACACACACACACACACACAGACATATATATATATATATATATATATGCAGAAATATAGTCTTAAAGTGTGCTATATTTATGGGGTAAAGTGCTCAATATCAGAGATAGAGCGTGTGTAAAGAGATAGAGCAGTCTGTTTCATGCTAGTGCAATCGTCAGGCGACTAGTCGCCTGACGATTGCACTAGCATGAAACAGACTGTCGCCTCTAAGTGCTGACTTCCATGTCCACTTTTATATTTATATATATATATATTTATATATATATATATATATATATGATAAAATATAGTTTTAAGGTATGCTATATGTATAGGTTAAAGTGCTCAATCAGGGATATTGGGTATGTAAATATAAAAGTGGACATTGAAGTCAACACACAGCTATCGACTCTCTGGTTCATGCTTAAACGTAATCATATATATATATATATATAATTTTACTCGTCTTTATTGCCATATTCACGATGTTTCGGCCGTTGTACGCTCCGGGCTATTTTAGCTGATCAAAACTTCGAATGTACCCTTTATTTCGTCCACCGGATTAGATTGTTCTAGTGCCATCCACGTGTCATACCTCAGTTATCTCCCTTAAACTCAACTCTCCAAGTTTTGCTTCACCACTACAGTAACCAGGTTTTGAACACACAACACTTTGGGTTAAGTCACTGGATCCAACCAACGCTTTTATCCACTGGGCTACAGTGGATGAATTTTTGGGACTTATAAACTTAATTGATCAAATAACTATTTTTATCAGAGCTCATATTGCAATTTTTTGTTATTATTGCTTTTCTCTAGCACTACGTATTACTGATGCCCACATTATATTCATTTCAATGCTTGGCTGGCTTATACAATTTTTGTGTCAGAGCATATGTGCTTATTGCTTTCAAGAGATAGCATGTCAAATCTAATGATGATTCCCCATAAGGGATACAGGTTCAAATCTTGCCGGAGGACGCATAATTTTTGACAAGATTTCTCGAATATTCCGGCCGGTAAATGTAATTAAATAAAAATACGTTTTAATTAAATAAACAGACCATTTATTCGAATATGAATATCCATCTAAAATAATGATTCAGCAAAATAAATTTATATATATATATATATATATATATATATATATATATATATATATATATATATATATATATATATATATAGAGAGAGAGAGAGAGAGAGAGAGAGAGAGAGAAACATACATACAATTGGTGTGAATGCGAGATGGTTCTCCCAGGAAGATCTAGAGTTTCAACAGGGGGTTAGATAATAATTTGTATTTATTTAGATATATCATATAATGCTTACTTTATTGTATGATGTAATGTAATTTGAATTATGTGGATAGATAGATAGATAGATAGATAGATAGATATGAATAAATTGATATAGAATTATCAAGAGTTCGATATATATATATATATATATATATATATATATATATATAAAATATATTGTTGAGTCTTGACTCAATGTTGAATCTCGCCTATTTCATGGAATAATAATGCAACACAAAATGTACTTAGAACAAGAATGTATTATAACAAGAAAGTGTACACAATAAGTACATATAGTATTTCTGTATATTTCTGGGAAGACGTTCCTGGAGAATGTGTTGACTAGTCGCAGTCGATCAGAGTCTCTAGTTGGATCTCGTGATTCTCTTCTCCCTCGTCTTCCGGTATCAACCATTATTTATATAGTTGGTAGTCACCTATGCAGATTAGGTGGATCCCACCACAACACCCCCCTCCCAAGCCTTGGAATCCTTTTGGATTTCAAACTGGCTTCTATATGGGATGATTATGGTTATTTCTTTGTAGATCCCCTTTGCATAGTTCATATATATATCTGTTTTTTTTTTTTCAATATCTTTTTCGTTTTGGATTCACGTCCAATGGGTCCGTGAACTTTCGTTTCCTACCGGATCTTCTCGGTTCATGAGCACTCTGCGGAGGTTCTACTTGAAAAGTATCATACATTACATCAATGAGATCTTCCTCCTCATCCGGTATACTCTCTTCATGCTCTAGCACGTAGCATTTTTTGAGTTGGTTCTGGTGCCTCTTATGAGTATTCTTCGGCCCTTTTATTATGTAAATCAGGTCACCGATTCTCTTATCCACTATGCCTCGCTCCCAGAACTCAATGTTGTTTCTATAGCACTTGAAAAAGACCTTCTCTCCGGGGGTGTATCTTTTTCTAGCTGTATACATAGTGTTCTTTATTCTATTTCTTCCTGGCAAAAGCTTGTCAAACACTGACTTAACTTTCCTAGCGAACATTAGTTCAGCTGGTGCCATGTTTGATGGTGTTCTCTGGTTAGGCGTGATTCTGTATACTTGTAGGAATTGCTGAAGCGCCTTTTCCGTTGGAACTCCTGAGGCTTTCTTCAGAGCGCGCTTTAACGTATCTACAAATCTTTCTGCGAGTCCATTGGATCTCGGATGATACGGAGGCGTCGTTATGTGGTTAATTTGATATAACTCACAAAATTCCTTAAAATCGTCAGAAGTGAATTGTGTACCATTGTCACTCACAATACACTCTGGCACACCGAACCGTGCAAATAGTTCATGCAAAAAGGTTGTTGTGGTATTGGACGTAGGCTTTTTGCAGCGTAGTACTTCCGGCCATTTTGTAAAGCTATCTACCACTATTAAGTAGTAATAATCTTCTACTGGACCAGCGAAATCAATGTGTAATCTTTCCCACGGATGATCCGTCTTTGGCCATGGTTTGTGTACTATAGGTGGTGCCTTAGCTGCTAACGCACACCCTTTACATCGATGAACCATGTTTTCGATATCCACATCCATTCCTTTCCAATATACAAAACTTCGCATTAAGCTTTTTGTTCTATTAATCCCCGGGTAACCCATATGAAAGTCCCGTAGGATTGTTTTCTGCAACTTTTTTGGTACTACTATTTTCTCTACACTTGCGAAAAGCACGTTTCGTTTCTTTTTAAATACAGGCATAGTATTTTCTTTTAATTCAAATTTAGCTTCAATTTTGTTACATCTTCCAAGACCAGGTGTAAAGGTTTCCGGAAACTTTTTCTTTAATTCCTCTTTAATGTCCTGTCTTGATTGCGTATTACTTTCTATTTTTCTGCAGAATGAGTTTAACGGTTTATCCCACAATTCGAATGTTTCAATAAAATCTGTACCCAACAAGTTTTCTCCATTTCTCAGAATGAAAACTTTTATTTTTTTAACGATCCCATTCAATTTCATTGGAAGTACAACCTCGCCTTCGAAGTTAATTTGCTTTCCAGTTACCGTTAGAGCGAGTTTCGTTGACTTCATTATTGTAGGTCTTTTTAAAATTTTCCATGTTTTATCGTTCATTATTGTTAAATCTGACCCTGAATCGAGTTGAAATTTGATATTCTTTTTGAATATTTCAGTCGTCACATATTTCCTCAAATCTCTATCTGATTTGATATTCGAATTTGTTTGTCTAATTCGGTTCTTGCATTTTTTCGTTTTACAACAAGATCCTTTGTGACCATTCTTTTGGCACACGAAACATTTCTTATTTCTATATGGGCAATTTACCTCCCAATGTCTTTCGTTACAGCGTCTGCAATTATATGGTGGGACTTTTTTATTTTCGTTCTTTTTATTTTCTTGTCTATTATTACAATACGCTGAATTTTTTCTCCAATTTTTCTCTACTGGGTACTTTGACTGCTTTTTTATTTTTTTAATATAAGCAATACCAGCTTCTTCGATTTTTTGCGACTCTTTTTTTAAACTTACGGCCGGTTGACACTCCTCTGCTAACTTTTGCAGGGTAAGGCCTTGTTCAGATTCGAGTTTAGACAAAACTCTACGTCTTATTTCGGCACTCTTACTGGATACCTGTCCTTGAGCAAAAATTAAGCACTTGAATTCTTCAACCGTAATCTCTGCTAATCTGAAATTGTCACAATGTCTATTCACTATAGATGCATATGTTAAGTAATCCTGATCGTCGGATTTAGAGACATTCATACATAACCATCGCTTATGCCAAAGCGACATATTTGCTCCAAACAGCTCTTTTAGCAATTTAACTGTTTCCGAGAATTCCAATTCAGTTGTTTTTCTCGGTAGAATAAAATCTACAAATTTGCTATGTTCTGCTGTACCTAGCTTTCTTAGTAATAGACTGACTTTTCTTGAATTCGACCAGTTTTCACAGTCTGTGTAGAAAATATCTTCATATCGTTTAAAGTACGCTTCAAACGTTTTTTCTTCGTCTGGCACATAGTTGAAAGTTTCCAGCGAATTAAATATGGTGTTATTAGAATATGAAGAATTTCCCTCATTTGCCTGAAAGTTGTTTAATTTCTCCAGTGTTAACTTTTGAATTTCCAAAAGTCTTTCATCTTGTTTTTCTTGATATATTTGTTGTCTTTCATCTTGTTTAACTTGATATTTTTGCAGCGCTATTTGTTGTTTTTGTTGTCTTTCATCTAGTTTCTCTTGATATTTATGCTGTGCTATCTGTTGTTCCCTTATTAATAAGGCAAACTGTTCCTGCTGGGATTTGAATAATTCAGCTATGACTTTGGATAGTTCCTCCATTTTTAGCTGATAGTGTTAGAAATATACTTTTAATTTGTGTATCCACGAATATCATAAGCTGACCAAAAAAATCGAAACAACGTACGACTTTTCTATTTTATGTCTTGCTTTTACATTCACGCCCGTGCTAATCAACTTTGGTATTTTTTTTTTCGTGAACAGAGAGCGTCGGACTTTTGTTTTGTTTTTTTGTTTTCGACTTCTGTTCGCGTATTTCAATGACAACGTCTGATTTTCTTATCAGAGGTAATTCGTCACTATATTGTTGAACAAATAATTTAAAAAAATAATTTTTTAAAGTTTGTTACCTTTCAAAGTCGACACGGTGTATTTGTGCTCCTTTTAATCCCTGCATGTGTTTGTAGTCGGCCAATTTTTCTTTTTAGCGGGTGTCTCGGTGTAGATAATTTTTTAATTTAAATTACCGTTATTCGTTTACGACACCTTCCAATTTTTCTGAGTGAACGTTCCTTTATGCTTAGTCGTCTTTTAACGAGTTTTACATATCCAGAAGTTTAGAATCCTTCGTCGTTACGTTAACGTTGGACTTTTAATTAATAGTTTTTTTTTCAGCCTGGGTTCTTCAATGACTTGTCCCAATTGTTGAAAACTCTCACTATTAATTCTTTCTTCTTTCCTTATGGTTCGTTCTACTTCTTTGCCTTTGTTGAAACTTGGCGTATGGTTCGTTCTACTTTGTGGCCATTGTTGAAACTTGGCGTATGGTTCGTTCTACTTCGTCGCCATTGTTGAGTCTTGACTCAATGTTGAATCTCGCCTATTGCATGGAATAATAATGCAACACAAAATGTACTTAGAACAAGAATGTATTATAACAAGAAAGTGTACACAATAAGCACATATAGTATTTCTGTATATTTCTGGGAAGACGTTCCTGGAGAATGTGTTGACTAGTCGCAGTCGATCAGAGTCTCTAGTTGGATCTCGTGATTCTCTTCTCCCTCGTCTTCCGGTATCAACCATTATTTATATAGTTGGTAGTCACCTATGCAGATTAGGTGGATCCCACCACAACATATATATATATGCATACATTCGTACATACCTAGAGTTGTTATCTCCTGACGATTGAAAGAAGTGTTTGCTGGATGGTTCGTCTAGAAAGCTCTAGAGTCAGGGTGCTGAAAGTAACAGTTAAGTGACAAGCATCAAAAGTCCTTCATATTTTGGGTAGCTGACAGTTTTCCAACTTGTCAAAAAATACAAGGTAACCAAAAATTTCTGTCCGTTTTTTGATCAGTCATTGAATGAAGTTGAAATATATGCGAAATGCGTGTAGCAATTGTTTTCAAATTCGGACAGCCGGAAGTAGGAACATCAGATGTTATATAAAACACGCGCACCGTGCCCGGCCATCAGTTATAAGCCGGACAGCTGTGACAAGTATGGAAGTGTCTAGAGATCTCGTTCGGGGCTGTTTGCTTTAAAAATTCAAAGTTGGCTTATCAGCAGCTGCATCAAGTCGCCGCATATGTCAAGCGTTTGCGGATAGTGTCGTGGATGAACGTACTGCAAGGCGTTGGTTTTGAAAATTCAACTCAGGAGATATGTCTCTCGATGATAAGCCTCGCAGTGGACGACCACAGGTCTTGAATGACGGAGTCCTGTAGGCGGCCATTGAAGAGGACAGTAGTCTAACGTGTGGCGAAATTGCAAGACAGTTCAACGTTTCCGATGAAACAGTTAGACTTCACCTGCACCGCCTAGGTAAGACGTACAAACTGAGCAAGTGGGTTCCGCAAACTCTGTTGGAGGTCCCCAAGGGACAACGAGTGGCAGCCTGCGTATCGCTGCTTTCTCGCCACCGTACCGCATCCTTATTTAATCGAGTGCTTACCAGTGATGAAAAGTGGGTTATGTACGAAACTCCCAAGCGTTCCAGACACTGGTTGTCTCCTCAGGATGCTGTCCCTCACACCGCAAGACCGCCTATGCACCCACGGAATATTATGCTTTGTGTCTGGTGGACAGGTCGTCAAGTGGTTCATTATGAACTGCTACCAACGGGCCAAACGGTCACTGGAGACCTATACTGGCAGCAATTGAAACGTGTGCAACAGGCATTGCGCCAGAAGGAGCCAGCACTGGTGAATCGCAAAGGTGTGCTTTTCCTCCATGACAACGCCAGGCCGCATGTCTCGTGAGTGGTCAGGGATACCATACAGCAACTTGGGTGGGAGACTTTGTGCCATCAACCTTATTCACCTGACCTTGCGCCATTCGATGACCACCTCTTCGACTCCCTGGATAATGATTTTCGTGGGAAATCCTTCACCAATAAAGCAGACTTGCGCAAAGCTCTCATGGACTTTGCGTCAACCCCCACCCCGAGTTCTACCGCAAGGGCATTGGACAGCTGGAGACACGTTGGCAGAAGATGCTGGATGCCGATGGCGATTACTTTGAAGACTAAATATAAGTTACACATACTGTGAAGCGTTTTCTTTTTTTCCTTTAAAAACGGACAGGATTTTTCTGGTTACCTTGTATTTCAGAGACACCAAATTAATTGAATAGTATTTCTCCTAGTAAACATCTAACAGAAATATTGTAATCCAACTATATCACGTCAAATATAGCAGTGAGAGGCGGGAAATGTTTTAGCTATTATTGTAGGCAGTAAAAGCATACTTTGTTTCAACATATATGATATCAAGATAAATGCAGAAGGTTAAAGAAATTTCTTGGTCAGGCATTCCTTGTTTAATCAATGCTGGGTCAAGCATTTTTGTTAAGACATATCTTGTTTAGGCATTTCTTGATCAGCTATTTCTTGGTACGGCATTTTTCGTCAGCCATTTCTTCGTCAGCCATTTCTTAGGCATTTCTTGAGATCGTATACCTACATTACCTACACCCTGTTTATATATATACATAATTTTTAAAAGATCGCATCACTCACGTCTGTCAGTAGAATTTATTGTCAATTTTAACTCTCTGTGTCTCCCGCATTTCCTTAAGCTAAAAATAACATTGAAGCTAGATTACACATCAGGGATGGAAATAGCTGGAACGAAACGAAATTGCTTATGGTGGTTTCGGAAGATTATTATAGACTTTCTTGAAAAGTGGAGGGGGTAAAAGCAATACTGACTTAAGTAATTTTTTTCTAGTTGCGGATATTAAACGGAGGGGCCATTTTTTATAGACCACGTTATATTGACATATATGTGAATAAATATTCATTAAAGCCTCTTGTAGATGTAAGGCATTAACAGATGTTAATATCGATACACACACACACACACACACACACACACACACACATATATATATATATAGAGAGAGAGAGATAGATATATAGATATATAGATAGATAGATAGAGAAATAGCATAGATATATAGAAAAACATGAAAAAACTGATATAGATAGATAGATAGATAGATATAAACTGATTGACAAAATTACCATATAATTGTATTCTGATTGGTGATCATAGGTTACGCAACAATGTTTCCCCTACTAGGGGGGTTGGTTGCTTGGTTTTTGAACTGTTAAAACCGTTTATTTTCCATTCAACATCAACACTTGATAAGACATCAGAAGTATCGAAACAAAATTGCAAATTTTTTTAGTGATCTTATAACGTAGTATACGTTATAAATTTGAATAAATATTATTTCTACTCTTACTCTCTACTATTGAGCACACTTTTAAGAACAGTGTTTTTTATTATAATTTTAATCTATGTGCACCAACCCTGTAGTTGTATTTAAATATATATATATATATATATATATATATATATATATATATATTTAAAGACATTTTTATGTTTAACATTCTTTTTATAGATACAAGTATTTAAGTAAATGGTCTGTTTATAATAAACAGTATTAAATAACATTTACCGGCCTGAATCAACGAGAAATTTTCATAGAAAATATTCGTCCTCCGACAGGATTCCAACCTGTATCCTATACGGAACCGTCATACAGCCTGACGTGCCTTAACCGATTCGGCCACTGAGGATCGTTCGGTTGGCAAGGTCGAATTTACTACTTATAAACCTTGCCAACCGAACGATGCTCAGTGGCCGAATCGGTTAAGGCACGTAAAGCTATATGACGATTCCGTATAGGTTACAGGTTCGAATCCTGTCGGAGGACGAATATTTTCTATGAAAATTTCTCGGACATTAAGGCCGGTAAATGTTATTCAATACTGTTTATTATAACCAGACCATTTACTTAAATACTTGTATCTATAAAAAGAATGTTAAACATAAAAATGTCTTTAGATAATTTTCAGACTTTGTCCATTTCATAATATATATATATATATATATATATATATATGGAAAGAGAGACAGACAGAGAAAGAGAGAAATAGACAGACAGACAGAGAGATATGAACAGACTGACATATATATATATATATATATATATATATATATATATATATATATATATAGAGAGAGAGAGAGAGAGAGAGAGAAAGAGATAGATAGATAGATTGATTTTTCGTGCGTATATCAAATTGTGTAATTAACAGATTTATCATTAATTTCTTATTTCGGATCTTCAGTCAGATACTATAAAACACGATCTCCGCTACTGAATTGCTTTTTAACTTCATATACATTTTTTCCCGCCGAGAAATCCCTAATCTTCCCCATCGACGGAAGCGAAGCTGAGGCCTCACGTTAATTTCTGTTGATAGATCTCCCGTCACGAAGACGATTCCTCGACATATCTCTGGTCAGTATTGTTTACGGCGCCAAGCAATCGACTTTGAGGTAAAATTCTTCAGATCTATTGATATGAAGAGAAAAGACAAAAAAATGTTGGGACTTGAGGTGTCAGCATGCAGTATCATTTATTGGCACAATGAATTTGCTTTCAACACAATAGAGCGACAAAGCCTTTGTATTGTTTCGGGCATGTGCAAGAAATCCTAGCGATCATGGTTCTAAAGGTACGCCCGTCTTTTCAAATTAAGAACAATGTATAATAGCTAGGTTATTTTTCATTTCTTCATTGTTCTCTTCCTTCATTTTTCTTCACCATTATCGTTAACTCCGTGAAAACATGTGAGCTGCTGGCTGTTTCTTTTTGACATTGATTTGTTGACAGTGAAAAGAGAGTTGGAAGAAGAGGAACGTGTCGAATGGTTCATCAGCTGAAAATGTTCGCCATTTTGTCTGATTGAAGAACAAAAGGCGTATGAACATCGACGGTTTAACTATTTAAAATTATTTTTAAAAAAAAGTCTCAAGTAATACATAACGTTGTTCGTCGCAGTTAATGAGCCTGTGTCAGTCCATTCTTTGTATATGATTATATTTTTTTTTTCTTTTTTTTCGATATTCTTCACATAGGTACTTAAAAATTAACATCTGCGCTTTAAGCGGAGTTAAAAATCTGCACACGTAAAATGATAGAGAGGATTCGCAAGGATTCACGCAGAAAATAAACGAAAGGATTTACAATGGTGCACACAGAAAATGATCGAGGGGTTTTACAATAGTGCACGCGGAAAATGACGGAGGAGAACATTTACAATGGAGCGCACATAAAATGATGGAGGGGATTCGCAAGGGTGCACACGGAAAATTAACGAAAGGATTTCCAAAGGTGCACACTAAAAACGATGCAGGTCACTTCCTATGGTGCACGCGGAAAATGGTGGGGGGGATTTGACGATGGTATACATTGAAATTGACGGAGGGGATTTACAATGGTACACACGGAAATTTATAGAGATTTAGAAGCGTCCACATTGAAAATGTCCGTGGGGATTTAGAAGGATGCACACGGAAAACGGTCGTGTGGATTTAAATGGGTGCACCAGCAAATGATTTACAAGAGTAGACATGACAGAGGAGATTTCCATCTGTGTACACGGAAAATAATTGAGGGGATGTACAAGGATCAAACGGAAAATGATTTAAAAGGCTGTAACCTGAAAATGTTTTTGTTTTCTTTTGAGCGCTTCGATCAATCTACTAGACATTTTTTAAGGATTATGTTTATCATATACTATTATAATAAATGGTATATAAGTGCTATTGTAGATGGCATAAAAAATGTTAATTTCTAAATAGGATCCGCATATTGAAGCCGTGTTTATACCAGGGTGAAAATATTTTTCAGTTCACAAGCCCAATAGGGAACTGTGATTCCGACGAAAACAAACCCACAAATAATAATGTTGAACACCCCACTATCAGTCTGTTATGGCGATTGGCGCTATATCACTCCGACAAGAGTTCAATACGGGCATATCAAAACTAGTATGACATAGTAACCATTATCTTCCCCTTCTATCCACATAAAATACACCTTAATGTAACCTTCTACCTCGAAAGGTCCCCAGGCATAGTACAGGGTGAACCTTACTGCAAAAAAAAAGTACCAACTTCAATAGGCAACGTACTCGTCGAGACTATGAAGAACTTTTCATTGCAAAAAAGTGTTTGAAAGTGATTGAAGACCTGATAAATAAAACAGGATTTCTATTAATTATGAACGCGAACGCAATGCACTATGTATGTATGTGTGTTTGTGCCTGCGTCTGTGTATGTATGTGTAGGAGCGCACGTAGCCAAATGGTTACAATCCGCTCTTTCCGACCATTAGATCGAACTTAAAACAAATCTATCCGCTGTCTATATATATATAATGATATATAATTTTACATATCAACAAACATTAATTTTAAAAAATTGACAAACAGGAACATTTTCCAGTTTGTCATAATTTTCTAAATATATATACTGCGATTAAGATTTTATTTAGACACAGACAAAAAATTCTAAACATTTAGTTGAAAATAAAAATAAATATCGCCATTGATAATGGCTAGAAGAATAGCCAAAAGCGCTCGGATATGCAGAAATTGAACCGTTTTTACGTAATTTGTGTCCAGAACAAAAAACATTTGTACTAATAAAAGAAGAATTAAATAAACAGTTTAATCGCAGTTCCTTGACGGTTGTCTTTAACGAAACATGTATAAAAGAGGGATTGCTGCCCAAATATGCAATACATACATACTTTTATATATATATATATATATATATATATATATATATATATATATATATATATATATATACTTAGAGGCGACAGTCTGTTTCATGCTAGATGCAGTCGTCAGGCCTGACGATTGCATCTAGCATGAAACAGACTGTCGCCTCTAAGTGTTGACTTCTATGTTCAATTTTATATTTACACACGCTCTATCTCTGATATTGAGCACTTTATCCCATAAATATAGCACACTTTAAGACTATATTTCTTCACACACACACACACACACACGCACACACACACACACACACACACGCACATATATATATATATATATATATATATATATTGATACTGATATTTACATATTTACATTGTTTGTACTTTTGTTCTACAGGTGATATAAGTTTGAATTTCAAACTGAACTCTTTATTTCGTCAACGGGGCAAGATTTTTCTAGTTTCACATGCCATGATTTTTCTGGATATCTCAGTTTCAGTTATTTCTCATTTATAACTCAACTCTCAAGTTTTTGTTCACCTCTGCTGTGGCCAGGCATGAAACACACGACACTTTTTGTCAAGTCCCTTCAATCAACGCTTTTATCCAACATACTATTATCCGGGGTACAAAATAAAGGGTTCGGCTCGAAAATTCAACGTATATCACCTGATGAAGGCCTGAGAGTACAACGATAGAAACGTCGTGAATATGGCAACAAAGATGAGGACAACAGTCCAAACAAAGTACATAATGTAAATAGTTTAAATGCCTCATCTCAATATATATATATATATATATATATATATATATATATATATATATATATATATATTGAACATGTAACGGAGTATTTTGAAAAATGTTTAATAGTTTGTTAATCATAACGAATCATGTTGTCTTATTGTGACAGCACTTAAATAACTGTAATTTATATTCATTTTAATTAATAAATATATAATACGCACGTACGAAAACACGAATGTTTTAGTATATAGCAACTCAAACACGTGTACCCAAAATATCGCTTACAGTAATATATATATATATATATATATATATATATATATATATATATATATATATATATATATATATATATATACAAGTATAGGATTAGTATACACGGAATAAATTCCATTAACCAACTATTATTATTCTTAAAAGAGTGCTCAATACAGAGTAGAGCAGATACAATTATTTATTTAAATATTATAACATAAATATGTTATAAAATCACTACAAAAATACCCATTTTGTTTCAACACTTCTGATGTCTTATCAAGTGATGATGTTGAAGCATCATCACTTGATAAGACACCAGAAGTGTTAAAACAAAATGACTATTTTTGTAGTGATTTTATAACATATTTATGTTATAATATTTAAATAAATAATTATATATATATATATATATATATATATATATATTATCATAGTTCTTTTAAATATATAATCATCACAACACCGAAATTCCCATGTTTCAAAACTCCAACTTCAATTTAAATCCAATCATACAAATTAAACTTAAGATATTATGCTCTACTGTTGTATCGAGTACTGTTTTTTTAAAGTAAAAATAAATGCTAAGAAGTCTGAATTGCAAATCTCATTGTTCTTTATATATATATATATATATATATATATATATATATATATATATATATATATATATATATATATATATATATATATATACAATGCTGAACCCTGCCAGTAACACTTCTTTAAACCCTTAGATACATTTCTACATTAATTTAAGAAAATACATCACTAATTACTTGTATTCATCCAGGAATTGCTTTCGGTTTTAGCCTGTAAACAAGATATTTCAGTACAGCCCACAAGAAAAAGTTTTGTGATGTTACGGCTGGTTATTGTGATTGTCACTCAATTGTTCCACGTGGTTCTATCCACCCCAGCTCAAACTTAAGATTTAACCATTCCCGAACGCATAAGCCTTTAGTCTTTAGCCATCTGAAACTACTGCAATATATATTTCTTCTGTAAAAGTTAACAAATAAAAAACTAGGTTATTTTTGCCGCACTCTGCATATGTCCAGCCTATCGATTCTTGATTTCTAGCTGTGACACCTTTATCATTTGATTTTTTTCTCAACTACCGCACAAACATCCCCTCCACAAACACCTATACGCACACATTCAGGCAAGGAAGGATACATGGTCATTTCTGCGTGTTTGCTATAATTATTTTTTTCTTTTTTTTGGTTCATCCATTTCTACTTCTCTTGAAGAGAAAAATCTTACGTTCTTTTTTCTCTTCTCTTTCTATAATGGCATTCCTATTTCTCTTCCTCTCTCTCTCTTCTCTCTCTCTCTCTCTTCTTCATATCATGATCGACATTTTCTTCACAATAATTATATCTTTACGTTCTTCTCTTTTCTTCATTCTAATCAATCCTACTTATGTCCACATGTTGATCTTGTCATTTAACAACTTACTATTTCCTTAAATTATCTTTCAGAAACTTCCTCCTATCTATCTATCTATCTAAACAAATGTCATCCCAACACGAAATTTCTAAAATCGTATATTATTATAGTAGTATAGTAGTACTATGGCTTTCTGGAAACTTCTAGAAGGTCCTGCAATCTTCTAGAAATTTATGGAACATTCTAAAACTATCTGTCCCCATCTAGAACATTTTAGATATTTCTGGGGCCTCCTAGACATTTCTTGAAATTTATGACGTGCATTTTGTAAGACTATATAAACATGAGCGCTGATCGGGTTGTCATTTTAAATAGGCGAAATGAGAGAGCGTTTTCTCGTCAGTTTATTTCAAGTTTCGTTAGAATTAAATCTAACAGATTTTGTTCGAAAGTAAGTGTCACAGTTTTTTCTTCTTTCATCGTTGTTGCGTTTGTTTATCAATATGTTTTGTCATTGCCACGTGAATTCTTTTTGTTGAATTGTTTTATTGTGCGCGGTGACGTGGGACCGACACGGTTATGGCGGAATCCCAACAGCAACAAGACCCGACGCCCACAGCAACGACACCGTCGGCGTGGCCAGAGGATAGGCCCAAGAAGAAAGTGCCAGATTACTATAAAGGCCTTAAAAAACAATATTAGAATATCTAGCAATGATATTTTACCAGTGCTCTCGCTTTTTTGGAGCGGTTAATGCAAGGACAGTCTCCCTGACATAGAAATTGATCGACGTCAACAGGGAGGCAATGGAGGAGGCACTAAAAGCCTCATTGTTGGGGCCAAAATATTGGCCCAAAGAAGTAACGCCATGTGGGACATCCTGTTAGCAACTGGAGACGTAGAGAAATATCTAACTGGAAACATCACAGCAAAGACTGAGTTTGCAGACTGAGTACATGGGAAATAGACAGATAAAGGTTACTTTACACGGCGTGCCCTTGTACATCTCGGAAGACCACTTGAGGTTTTTCTTTGCCAAGTTTAGAGAGGTCGTGGATGTTTCGTTTGTCAAAAGCAAGGCGGGCATTGCCACCGAAGATTTTGAGGTAATGGTCACATTGACCAGAACGAACTTTATGGACATCTCTAATGTAAATGGTAGTGGCGGTCGATCGATCTGTGTTGTTGTGGAAGGACACCGACTTCTCTGCTGATCCTGTGGTGCTGCAGGACATTTTTGAAATCTTGCCCTGGAAAGAGGCTGGCACCACAAAACCAACTATCTACAGCCAACGAAATAACAGAAGCAGGGACAATCACAAAAACCCAAAAGGTCTACGTGAATAGACGGAAGTGGTGAAGAGGACATCGAAGGTTGCAACCCCGCCCCACTAGTAGGATGTCCCACAGAAGAAGGAAGCAAAGAAGCTAGAGCAGGGTAAGTCGGAACGCTATCATCATCAGCAGCAACACGATCATCAGCAGCAGTTCCAAGTGGAGCAGGTGTACCAACAAAATCAGCATCAGCAGCTCCAACTTGAACAGCAGCACGAGTACCGATAAAAGTAGCAACAGGAGATCCATCAGCAGCAACAGCAGCAGTTAGAGCAGCAGCATAGCCAAGAACGGGAGATGACTACGCCTCCACCTCGGTTCCCTTCTTTAAAAATGGAGAGGGTAGAAGAAGATGAAGAAAAGGAAGGAAAAATATTGAAAAACGGGTTTGATGAAGTAGAGCGGTGAAAGCCATGGTCAAAGACAAGTCCCAATCTGTTCCTGCTAAGCCAGCAACAATAGAACTTTCTAGTCAAAGTAAAACTAGAAACCTCTCATCTTCACCTTCTAGAGCTCCATCTTCTCCCCCTCCCAACCCCTCCCAAGAGAGAAAGAAAAACATTACTCTAAAGGATAAAAAGTCTATCATGTAGACGGCTCAACAAAAGGCCCCCTTGAGATTCTGTTGGGACCCGAGCAGACTTGTCCTGTGAAGGGCCGAACAATTTAGAGCAACCTGTATCTTTCGCACGATTCTAGAGGGGTGTACAAGACGATGCCAAACCGCGATGATCAATTTGGATTAGTCTAAAGTATTTGATAACGTCGATTATCGGTACCTGTCTGCTGTCTTCCAAACCCGACTTCTTCAGGTGGATTAACCTCCAGTATCGGTACATCAGTGCTATGGTTCAGATGAACGGAAAGCCGTCGCACCCTTTTGCGCTGTTTCGGTTGGTTCTTCAGGTGTTTTCCCCTGTCGCCTCTACTTTGCACTCTGGTTTTGGAGCATCTCCTTCAGAGTCCGACCCTACGTGGAATCGCTGTACCTGGTGGGGTCCGATCCAGGGTTTCCGCGTACGCCGATTACGTATCCATTTTCGTGTCGTGCCGCAGCGGCATTGAGGTGGTACAGAAGGCGTTCGAATGGTACGGCAAGGTCACGGAGGCCAAGAATAACCACTATTGAGTCTTCCGTCTTGCGGTTAGGTGCCTGGAAGGGAGCTGGTCTTTCGGGCCCCTTTGGCTGAATTGAGTAGCTCGTCGGCATTCTTGGAGTGTGGTTCGGGCCCGGGTTCCAGCTGGCGAAGAATTGATCGGAGGGATAGGAAAAGGTCGGGGCGGAGGTTAGAACTTGGCACCGAAGGCAGTTGTGCGTGAAGGTACGGCTGAGGCGTGTGCCACTTACGTCTCATCCTTTATCGGTTGTCTGTACTCCCTCTTTATACGGACCATCGGAATGCGTTCGAGCGCTTGCTCTCCTCCATCTTGGGGAGTGGTCGCAAGCATCAGATCGACAGAGACATCTGTGCCCAGCATCAGTGTATTAAAGAAGCTGTTAAACTGGAAGAAAACACTACATTTAAATATTGGTCTTACAGATGGGCGGTTCATTTGTTTACTGACCAAATTTACAATGCAGATAATTATCGGAAGCTACGTAGCAGCTTGCAGTCCCACAGAAAGAATTAAATTCTGTGACAAAGCTTTCGAATCCAGAATAATCGAAAATGGAAATTTTCAGAACAAATCAGTTTGCAGAACGGACAATCAAGTGACTTCAAGATCGTTATGACGTTTGTAAAAAGAAGGGGTAATTTTGTAATTTTTGTTGATTTGTAAGATTGTATGTTATGCTATAGCTACAAACTGTTAAATGCGTTAAAAATGAATAAATACTTTCCAATTATATCATTAGCAAATTGAAAAATAAAGCTTCTGAAATATTTTGATTTTTACCTTTATTGTGTTTATGATAGAATCAAATTTTCGGTTTGGGGTGACCTTTTTCGAGAAGTAAAACAAATTAATGCGTTTTTTATTACTTGTGAACAAAAGTTCATCGATTTATAACACAGGAACATAGGGTTACAAAAAAGCCGTAACTTCAGTATATATATATATATATATATATATATATATATATATATATATATATATATATATATATATAGTAGAGACCAAACGTTTAGAATCACATACTGGATTTTGAAGAATCACTTAAAAAACGGTAGCGCGTCTTTTTCAAAAGTAATTAACTAGCGCACTTCCGACCAGAGAGACTTTCATGAATTAATTATTTTATCATATATTCAATAATAATAATAATAATAATAATAATAATAATAAAGATTCCAGTAGGCTGATTGAAGATATCCCTGGAAGTCCATGCCTCAAAGAGATACAAAAAATTGTTCTGACAAGTACAGCCCACACTTTACGAAGAGCTTTATCTACGTAATTATTTTTTTATTTTTATTTTTTTCTTTGCAGTGGAAAGTGTCATGATGCCATTTCTAACCTTAGGTCCCGGGGCGGGACCCGGAAAGAAATATGTAAACGCCAGATATCAAAGAAAATAATAATAATAATAATAATAATAATAATAATAATAATAATAATGCTGCTGCTGCTGCTGCTGCACTGGAAAATTTGCAACTCATATGGGAAGGAAACTGGAATAAATTGGTACGAACACCACCCTGACCCGGTCACGGAGATAGGACCTGTTACAATTCTATGGGACTACACAATATACACTGACAGAACAATCAAAGCCAACCGCCCAGACATTGTTATTAAAGACCACAAACAAAATAAGTGCCTCCTTATTGATATGGCAGTCCCTGCAGACTGCAATGTGTCTTTGAAGATATTCGAAAAACTGTCAAAATACAAGGACCTTGAAATCGAAATCTCAAAAATGTGGCACATGGGAACATCAACAATTCCTGTTGTAGTTGGAGCCCTTTGACTGGTTGGAAAAGATTCCAGTAGGCTGATTGAAGGGATCCCTGGAAGTCCATGCCTCAAAGAGATACAAAAAATTGTTCTGACAAGTACAGCCCACACTTTACGAAGGGCTTTATCTATGTAATTTTTTTTTTTTTTTTTTTTTTCAGTGGAAAGTGTCATGATGCCATTTCTAACCTTAGGTCCCTGGGCGGGACCCGGAAAGAAATGTGTAAACGCCAGATATCAAAGGTAATAATAATAATAATAATAATAATTAACAATTAACAATAATTAACCCATTACTGCATAAAGCTTTCTTAATGGTTTAGCTCTTTTTACCTCATCTACCTTGATGGGTAATAGTATTAGGTTGGTGCAAAAATAATGTCGTTTTTTGACGTTCAACTTCATGTGAGAAAACGACATTATCTTTGCACCAACCTAATTATTATTCGGGCTGGCGGATTTTAAATTTCAGTTTTGATTGCTTGATTCGTTTTCTATTCCCAAGCGGTCAGCTATCTGGGTACTGACCGGGTCCGATGTTGCTTAACTTCGGTGATCGTTCGAGAACCGGTGTTTCAATTTGATATGGCTGTAAAAAAAAAAGTCTTAGATCTGAGGTAATCTCTACTCTTAAATATTGGATACCATGCACGAATGAGTTAAATGGTTTCATTAACCGAGCTCAGTAGGAGTTATTTAAATGAAACAATGTATGAAACTTACTAATTATTAAATCCAGAAAGAGGCCCCAAACATTTTGCCTATTATCTATCTATCTATCTATCTATTTATCTATCTATCTATCTATCTATCTATCTATCTATCTATCACATTCTCTTTAATATCTCTCTAATTCTCTTTAATATCTAGCGATTTCATTCTCTTTAATATCTATCTAATTCTCTTTAATATCTATCTATCTATCTATCTTATCTATCTCTCTTTAATATTTATCTCCCTTTACAAACACACACGCATATATATATATATATATATATATATATATATATATATATATATATATATATATATATATATATATATGTGTATATGTAGAGATAGAGCGAGAGAGAGAGCGGAGAGAAGAGAGAGAATGATAGATAGAATTGCGAATGTTCTTAGTAGATTAGCTCAGAAAGTGCTTGCGTGCATCTATATCCAAGCACGTAAATATCAACCTGAGATATTCTTTTTCATATTCTTCACTTACTTTTTTGTTAAAATATTTGCCGTAGGCAGTTTGCGAATACTTATTCTTGATTTGGCGTGTTGACGAGCGTGATAGGCGAATTTGAGTTTACTCAACAACAAAATCTTCCAATGATCAAAGTTTATAGGAAACAAAAATATACCTGTCAACCTATTCCGTAACTATGCCTCTCAATTTACCATAATTCACACATACACACGCACGCGCGCGCGCGCGCACACACACACACGTATGCATGTGTGTTGTTTATTTAGGAATCAACCTTTCGTTTATATGTTTCATTGAATGTGGCAGACAAGGAAAATCTTATGAGTTTTTTATATTAATTTTTTCTAATTTTCTTTCAGGTTTCTTTTTGGAGGGGCTAATATATTCACCATACTGATTATTGTCCAAAGCACTTTCAGAAAATTAATTAGAAATTTTCATATGATTCTTTGTTAATGTTTTTCAACGTTTGTGTTCTGAGGTGTATTGTATAGAAGCAGTGAAAGGATAAGTCAAAAATCATCCGCACTTTAGAAATAACATCTAGAATATCACATCTCTACGTTTGGCACGCTGCCTTCTGCGCATGCGTGCTTATAGTTGGTACTATTGTGGTCACGTGATCGAATTTTCATCTTGATTGTGCCTGTTTGCTTGCTGGTGTTACAGTGTAACCATGGCCGCTCCACTAACAGTGAGCATCAAGGAGGAACAAACAGCTGTGATCCGATTTCTTTGGTCGGAAGGTGTGCTGGGGGATGAAATTAATCGGAGGCTTTTAAAACAATATTACGACAGAAGTAGAAGTCTGTATGAGTGGATCGATCAGTCTAAAAATGACCGGACAAGAGTGGCGCACGAAGAAGGGGCAAGGTCTCAGGGTTCTTGATAAGATCCAGAGACGGATATGCAATGTAATTGGCCCTGATCTGTCATCTCGTCTGCAGTCGCTCTCTCACAGACGCGATGTTGCCTTGCTCTGTCTTTTTTACAAATACTTTCACGGTAATTGCTCCGAGGAGCTGCTTTCGCTGGTTCCTAGGCCTCATGAATTTAAGCGTCCTACGAGGCTGGCATCCCGTTCCCACCCCTTCACCGTTGAAACTGTTAGATGTAGACGTCTCTTCTACTCCAATAGCTTCATGTCTCGCACATCTCGCCCGTGGAACTCACTTCCTTATTCCTGTTTCCCTGACAAATACAATCTCCAACTATTTAAGTGTAACGTCAATCGACATCTCCAGTTGCCTTGATCTATCCACTTCCCTTCTCCACATCCTTTCACCTTTCATTCCTATCTGCTCTCGCTCCAAATCTTCTGTAACCGCCTTGCCTTGATCGATCCACTATCTTTCTCCACATCCTCTCCTTTACCACTCCTATCTACTATTCCTCCTAACCTTCTGTAACCCCTTGCGTACTAGTGGCCTCCAACCTTGCTTGGGGTTATAAGCTATAAAAAAAAAAGAGATCCGTCAACATTCACCACTGACGAGAAGATTCAACAAGCTTGAGAAATGTTAATGGCGAACCAGCGAGTTATCTTCGATATTGTTACCTGTTCTGTCCAGTTTCAGATCAATGCCCTTTGACCCTCCTTGGCGCACACTCTATTTCCGAGCGCAGCTGGCAAAGTAAGTTATGTTGTGCTTGATTTCCCATGTCCTCATGTGACATTATTTACTAAATTTAACCCAGTACAAACAACTGCTCAAGGTAAAGGGTTACAGTCGAAATGGGTGTGTGTGTGTGATTAATGCGATTTGTTATATGGCTTGAACAGAAGTTGGTAGGAAGAGGTGATTATGGGGATAAGGAGGATAGATAATGATTGAACCTTGACTTGAAGAGGTCAAGATTAAAGTGTTCAGGGATGCACCTACATAGGAGTCTGATCCACAAAGTGGCAGTCTTGGGAGAAAAAAAACTGTCTCAGCTGAACATCTTTCTTACAAGCGTGTCATTGCAGTAAAATATCTTAAGTAGTGGAGCTAAATAATATAGCTCATCTGAAGATTTGCCTTGGAGATCGTAATATTTTATTGACAGGCTTGTAAACTTTTCCAGCTCTTTTGGAAGCTATAATCTGGAATTCAAATGAAAAGGAAAGAATAAATAAAAAATGATAAAAAAGAAGTTTGTAGTGATTAAGTAAATAAAGAAGAAAAAAGAGAAAAATCAAGGAATAAAAATGTAATTTCCTAAAAAGAAATAAGATGAAGACTAACAAGAAAATGTAAAAAAAAAGTGACCAAAAGCAGACCGCTTTCAAAAGGACACAAATCTAGAAAGACAGAGACGAAAATTGCCAACAGAGATTACGACATAATCTCAATACCTGACGACACCTACCCTGAATTCATTATAAAATTTCAGTATGTAGAATTAGCAAATACTAAACGCTTCAGATATCTCAGGCGTAGCCTTCTACGCCAGAGGTAGTTTCTCCCTACATAGCATTTTTCTGCAAAACCAGATCATCAACAGGAAAACTCGAGTCATGTTCTTAAATAGCCTTGTCAAATCGAAACTTTCATATAGATGTCATACATGGTTCCAAACCCGTTCAGAAATATCTAAACTCTCAGCTGTATACAACCGCTTCCTAAGATCGATGGTGAAAGAAGTCTTTGAGCCAGTGAAGCCTGAGTTCCTTGGTGAAGATCATACGTCGTTGAACATTGTAGAGTGCCACGACAGATTCACAAACAAAGAACTGCACCAAATAGCAGAGACCACATCACTTGAGGATTACCAATAGCGGAAACAGCAAAAATGTATAGCACATGTAATTCGATGGTAAAATAATGATATAATCAAGATGTTAACAGTTCACAATATTTCAAATAAAAGGTTAGGAAGGAAACCGCCGTTGGTATTGGAAAGAATGATAACAGCTACTGGACTTGAGGAAAACCGTGTTCCTGAAAAGTTGATTTAAGAGAAAGATTTTATAAATTTCAAACGAAAGCAGTAATTTCGAGTTGGTCAATGAATAGCGAATGTTTCCCTGTATGGAAACGGCTAATATTACCATTCAGTCAGTGATGTGCCATGCGTGATACACGCTTAGGCGATCATGTATCTTTCGATACATGACTGATAAGGCAGATTTTTTTCCCGCAGTACATTGCCATTTCTTTCTGCAGTAGACCAGTTGCTAGCCAAGGATATATCCGCCTGGAGGCACGGTGTAGCAATGGATAGCGGCTCGGATTGAGGAATTGGAGTTCGAGTTCCGGCCCCATCCATTATATTCACTTACGTGCTAATACCCTTGGGGAAAGTATGAATCCTCTTTTTCTCCCCCAGTAAATAGTAGGACATACCGTGTTCTATAGCCTTGAAAGGCAACTAGTCTACCGCAGAAAGAAATGGCAACCTACTGTGGGAAAAAAAATCTGCTTCGTCAAAGATACATGATCGCCTAAGCGTATCACGCATGCCACATAACTGACTTCCCGAGGTTATTAGCACGTAAGTGAATGTAAGGGATTCGACTGGAATTCGAACTCGTCTATCCATTACTCACTGTGCCTCCGCCTGCTATTACCATTACCATTGGTCTTGGATTGCATATATATGGTTTTTTTGAGGTGTAGAATCGAAAGACACGTTAAAAACATGGAGTCTCACTGAGAGTAGAGCTATTCATTCTGATTAGTGTAAACTCGGAGTCTGAACGGTAATAATAAAACGACTGTAGGTTCTCTTATTATAAGTAACAAATCACATTGAGCTGTTAGAGGTACGCCAGAGAAGATATCGGCTGTAAGAGTCCGATCATCTAGGATCTTAGAAGTGCATTCATAAATAGTGCTATCATTTGCATATCTGCTTACGAGTGACCTGAAAATGTTCCAAGGTGGAGCGTTAATTTAAAAAAAGAAAAGGGGAAGTGAGTAGATCCCAGGAGAGAGACTCTGAAACCGCCTGCATCAACTTCATGAGTTTCGGAAGACTGGACATTGACAACGGACTTCATGGACCTACCTGAGGGAAAGGATTTGATGATTGCATAAATTCTTTCAGAAATGTCATAGAGTTTGTACAACAACTCCATGTGCCACAACTTGTCTTTGAGATGTCTAACAAAAAACTCCCTCATGAAGCTACCATACGCCTCACTGATTCTCTGGTTGATTCTAGTGAAAACAGCTGCAGATGACTTAGAAGAGAGAAATTCGTGGCCCATAAAGAAGTATGCAAAAGAGTAAAAATGGGGAGAGAGAGAAAGAGAGAGATAAGTAGAGAGATTTTTTTATTTTGCATGCGTGTTTTTGTTAATAGATTTTTAACGCTTATCAGCCGATATTCAAACCTTCATTAAAATTCCTGTTCTTCAAAATATTACTTCTCTTGTGCGCTCTTTCTTTCTTACTTTCTTTCATGCTTACACATATCGCCATTTCGTTTCTTTAATCTACGTCAGTTTGAACGTGATTTTTAAAACGATCTTTTTTCTTATTCTGTTAATACAAGTAATCTCTGTTGGCAATTTTCGTCTATGTCTTTCTATATTTGTGTCCTTTTGAAAGCGGTCTGTTTTTGGTCACTTTTTTTTTACATTTTCTTGCTAGGAATTTACATTTTTATTCCTTGATTTTTCTCTTTTTTCTTCTTTCTCTCACTTAATCACTTCAAACTTCTTTTTTTATCATTTTTTATTTATTCTTTCCTTTTTATTTTACTTCAACGTAATTCAACATGCTTTTGGTTTTTTCTTAACATTACATTTTACACTTATCACTCGGTCTCTTCCAGAATGTCTGATTCGTCTTCTTTTCATGTTCTGACACTTAACCTGCCTTAAATAGCCATTTCCACCACCTTAACACGTTGAAATAACTCTAGAGGTGATATTCCTACTTCTCAAGACAAAGTGAATAAAAACTGTAGAAACAAAAACAAAAAACAGAAAAAAAAAAAAAAAAACATAAAACGTAAAAATGTCAGATTGGATGATTTGCTTTTCAGCCATGGTCGCCTGTTGACTTAAAGATAAAAAGTGAAAAGTGAAAGGCGAAGCTAAAAATGAACATGAAACGAAAAAGACAAATAAAAGGAAAGGTTACGAGGCAAAAAAAAAAAAAATGAGGAAAAACGAATGTGGCGTTAAAAAGGAGGCAAACAACCAGAGCAGGTGTCCATTGCAAACAGACGAACGCAAAGAAAGGCAACTATTGAAGGTGATGTTTTTGTTAATTGGGAGAAAACAACCAAAAGGTGATTTGGTGGCAGGAAAAAGAAATAATTGATCAAATAAACAATGTATTGAGGCAGTAAAAAGGAGACATGCAAAAAAGAAAGAAAGAAAGAAAGAAAGAAAGAAAGAAAGAAAGAAGGCAGTACATGAGATGTAAGAGGATAAATATTTAATGGGATAACATGACTATATGAAGAAGAAAGAAAGAAGGAAAGTGTGAATGAATAAAAGAATGAATGAATTAATGAAAGAAGGAAGAAGAATAAAAGAAAGAGAAAATATAGAAAAAAGGATGAAACAATAAAAGAAAAAAGGTAAGAAAAAGAAAGAAATAAAGAAAGAAATACATAAAGAAAAAAGAAATAAAGAAAGAAAGAAAGAAAAAGGTGCATGAAGAGGTGGATGAAAGAAAGACGTAATTACGATGTAATAGGAGCAATATTTGACGGAAGAATATGACTATATAAGGCGAAACAAAGAAGAAGGAAAGAATGCAATAAAGAACGAAAGGGTGATTTCATGAATGAAAAAGCAAGACAGAAGTAAAAAAGAATACAAGAAAGAAAGAAAGAAAGAAAGAAAAATGTACAAAAAAGAAACAAACAATGAATGTATGAAAGAAACCCGGAAAGAAGAACGAGAAAAAAGAACGAACGAACGAATGAATGAATGAAGTATGATGTAACAAGAGAAATAATTGACGGAATAAAATATCTACATTAATTCGGAAGACAACTCCTGATAACTGACAACTATGCGGCACCTCCTGCACCCAAGCCGTCCCTCTATTTTTTGGATCTTGTTGGTATGCTTGAGAGGTGAGGAGCATATAGATTGGGCAGTGCACAGTTTCCATATACGATCGCCAAGGGCTGAGTCCTAGTGAGGTCACTCCAGTTTCACCACCAAAGGACTGAATGTTGAACAGACAGGTTGTTACCTTTATCCCGCGAGAAAAACGGATACCTTCTACAAATCTCGTATAAAATAAACCTAGTTTTACATCTTTGACTTTGTTTATTAATTAACTGGCATTTTGTCCCTATACACTCTTGTGAAAATTAAATTAAACAAAACGAATAATTCCGTTATTATTTACTTTTTCGTATTTTTCCAATGAAACACGACTTAGTGCATACGTTAGTACGTCGTATGCCTATTCCATGAAGTCTTTCCTTGCATATTGACCATAGATTCTCGATCCGATTTAAACCAGGAATGTTTCCGGGCCAGTTCATAGTACTTTTATTTGCTAACTGGTAAGGCTTGCCAGTGTATTCGTGCAGTGTTACAATTTTCGTACGCTTCCTTGGAGAAACGTCCATCGCAGAGAATGATCGTGGTACAACTAATCGACAGTCGAGGCAATAATGTCTGGGCTTGATAAAAATCTGATGCAATCACGAATGACGCAATATTTTTCATGTCCAAACAAATTTCATCATACACCCTGAAAATAGGTTCATAACCTATCTGAGGAAGGACCGAGGTGGTTTGAAATATTAAATATATACAAAAACACAGAAATAAATACTTTCATAAAAAAACACCCAATTTTGTTTCATTTATTTTATCCAGATATTATATAATAAATTATTTAGGTATTTAAGAAAATGGCATGTTCATTCGTCCCTACAGTGCTCATCGAACCGCCATTATAGAGAAAAAATGTAAATTACCACCCCCAGTAAACCCTTGCGTCCTAGTAGTGTTATCACCTTGTTTGGGGTGAACTGAATAAAAAAAATTAAAACTCCGATGCTTTCCTAGAGTTATGTGTTGAAGTCATTTAGTAAAGTTAGATGAGGATGACATAACAGAATTTTGTAAACGTCATTTCTTTTCCTAAAACATAATGAAAATAACGTTTATTTATTCACAGTAGCATCTGAGGTCAGAGATCAGCAACTATAATTATCTCTTTTAACCTCCGCACCAAAAAAAAAAATTAAAAATCAAAAGTAAAACTTAACACCAACAGTACAAAAATCAAGAAAATTGGAATTTATGTTTAAAGATATTTAATGTTATATAACCAATAGTTTAAGAATATATGTTTTTTATTTTATACGATTTTAGGAAATTGAATAATATTATTTTTATACTACTTTAGATGTAGCTTATTTTATTCTTAGTTAAATGATACATTTGAGTTTGTATTTACTGAAATTGCTTTCAATTTTTTTAATTATTTTCTTATCTGGTTGATGTCATAAAATATTTTATTGAACACAATGTGGTTTTTCTTTAATTATTCTGAAGTGAAAAGTTATTTAAATATCATATATCATATTATGTTCCTGATAGGAAAAAGTAGTCAATCAAAACTAGTCATTCAGAAATATTTCTTTTTTGAACATTCATATAGAAATAATTTAGCATTTAAATTCATTTTAAAAAGCTTCACATTCAAAAAGAGCATTAAACTTTAAATATTTTCGATTTCTCATTTCCGTTTATAAAAAGACTCTTCTTACTAGCAACAGTAGAATGAATTTCAAGTTCGCACTGAAAAATTACAAGTAATTCTTTTAAAAGTAAATATTGAATTTAGATATTTTTTTTGTTATTCTGAAAAAAAAATCTGTTTTATTAAATTATGCAAACACTAAGTCTCAGAGGCATTTACTTTTGTTTTATTGAATTATTTTGACAAGGTTCGGGACGAATTTTCCACATATTAACACGTAATGTTGCATAAAGTTTTTTGCTGAAATAACATCTTCATGAATTTTTCTTTATATAATAGTAAGAAAATAAATAAATAAATATTCACAAACACTCCTTAAATTAAAAATTACACACAAGATATCGGAAGGGGATGTGAAACAGACCCTCAAATTATTTCCACAAAATTTTCTAATAAAATAATCTCTTTTGTATACAATTCATTCATTAATGAATAATTACTAAAAGGAACTACGAGGTAACCATAACATATTAGGGAAGGACATTAGAATAATCAAGAACCTATACTGGCAGCAAACCGCTAGCATATGGATAGAAAATGATTTCAGTAGATATACAAAAATAGAAAGGGATGTAAGGCAATGGTAAGTATTCCCAGTGGACTTCTTCAACCTATACATCAAAGCGATTCTGAGAAAACTAGAAGTCCTAACAGGGTTTATTATTAGCGGCAATAATCTTAACAAAGATATGCAGATGACACAGTGTTGATAGCAGACACGCAAAGGAAACTCACAAGATCTTCTACAGGGCAATGAATGAAAACGAAAAGAAAGGGCTAACCATCAATTGCAAGAAGACGGAATGCATGGTTGTTCGTAAAAGAACCAACCAACATGCAAATTACAAATAGGAGATATGATAATCAAACAAGTACAATAAATTTATATACTGTAACCGTAAAATTATCCAAATTGGGTAACAGCAAAATTGTCCAACTTGTTAGATTAAGATTTGAACTGTTGTATCTTAGAGGATGACGAAAAATATCTTACTGGAATTCACCGATGTTTTTATAACCAACCCTACTTGACTCTACTTCGAACAATAAGAATGTATTTAGCTCTAAGTTGAAATGATGACACCTCTTGCTGTTGTGACCGCCTGATCAAGTTTTCTTCTCTACTGTTCCCTCTTTTTAAAACTTATTCATCGTTCTCTTGATGGTTCTTGAATAAACTTTGAAGATGGAAGCCAAAGTATGAATGTTGGTACAATTACTGAAGGAATGGATGATCTTTTTCCTCTCACTATTGCTCAGTTGGGAAGACCTAGTGGATCTGACACAAAACGATTTTAACCTGTTCTCTTTTTAGCTGAATAACTCAAAGGCTTTTTCAGTCATTCTGACGACAAATGCTGTCAAGATGGCTAAACGTCTTATCTGAAAACCTGGGATAAAGAAACTCAGTTTAGTGGGGTTTTTTTTTTTTAGATATTAAGCATTTTGTGGGGTGGAGAATTATCGTATGCTGTTTCACGATTTGGACAATTTTGCTGTTGCACTCGGTATAAGGGAAGTTTTTTGACCGAAGGTGGAAAGTGCGATATTGAGATCCGAAGACACATTGGGATAGACAACGTGCATTGCAAAAGCTAAGCAGGGTATTAAGAAACAGAAAAAAATCGTTAGAAATAAAGAAATGAGCACTGAATTGTTAAGTAATATCAGTTCTCGTATATGGCAGTAAATACTGAACAATCCTCTCAAAGATGAGAATTCAAGCAACAGATATGTGGTTCTACAAATGGATGCTTAGGATATCATGGACCGAGCTTGTGAGTAATGACGAAGTTTTAGAGAAATTGGGAACAAAAAAGAAACGTATTTACCATAAGAGAGAAACAGTTGAAATTACTGACACATAATGAGGAAAGAGGGCTTGAAAAATGTGATACTCACAGGGCAGGTTGAAGGCAAGAGTGACAAAGGAAAACAACGCATAATCTACCTAGCCAACTTGGTAAATGGAATTACGGAAAATGATTTCGGAAAGATAACAAAACGAGAAAAATTATTAAGAGCTACAAAGGACAGCATATTGTGACGAACCATGACCGTCTACATCCTGAAGGGACACGGCACAGACAAGAGGAAGACTGAATATTTATATCCGATAAATATCCGATTGAATCGGATATTTAGCTGATGTTTGACAAATATTTTAACACAGTAGGTGGCGATAATTTGCTGTCATTTCGAAAAAAAAAATTTAGGTCATTTTTGTTTTCAGCTGCTAATTTGATCTCATCGAAATAGTCAGACTTACTATTAAGACAGGAATAAGTAAGTGCGTCATCTGATTAGATAACGAATTGGGAAGTGATGTCATGAAGAAAGCCATTGATGAAAATTAGGAACCGCGTAGGTCTAAAAGGAGTGCCCTGGGCGGCAGTTATGTGCCATGCTTGATACCCGCTTAGGCGATCATGTATCTTTCGATATATGACTGACGAGGCAGATTTTTTTCGCACATTACGTTGCCATTTCTTTCTACGTTAGACCAGTTGCCATCCAAGCTACATAACCCGGTCTTTCCTACTATTTATCCATAGCTGGGGGAGAAGAAGAGGATTCATACCTTTCCCAAGCATGTAAGTGTATGTAACGGAGGATTCGACTGGAATTCGAACTGGGTTCTCCGATTCCTCAATCCGACCCGCTATCCATTACTCCACTGCGCCTCTGAGATATCACTCTTCTGGGACACCTACATTAATAGTTACAAATATAGAAATACGCCATGACAATATATATATATATATATATATATATATATATATATATATATATATATATATATATATATATATATATATATATATATATATATGAGATGAGGTATTATGATTATTTATATTATTTACATTATTTGGACTGTTGTTTTCATCTTCATTGCCGTTTCGACCGTTGTACACTCCAGCCTTCTTCAGTTGATTGGAATTTCGAACTGAACCTTTTATTTCGTACACCGGGGTAGACTGATCTAGTTCCATCTGCCATGCCTCTTCCGGATGTTCCAGTTATTTCTCTTTAACTCAACTCTCACTCGGATATGTGTCTTCAAGGACACATGGCCCACTGGATAAAGGTGTTGGTTAGATCCAGTGACTAGACTCAAAGAATCATGACTTCAATACCAGGCTACAGCAGTGGTGAACCAAGATTATTGGAGAGTTGAGTTAAAGGGAAATAAGTGAGACATCCGGAAGAGGCAGGGCACGTGCAACTAGAACAATCTACCCCGGTGGACGAAATAAAGGGTTCGATTCGAAATTCTAAACACTAGAAGAAAGCCTGAGCGTCCAACGGCCGAAACGTTATGAATTTGGCAATGAAGACGAGTCTGAATAATGTAAATAATGTAAACGCCATGACACGGCGCCCATAAAATCTTTTTACAATTAAAAAAAAACGAAACAAATATGTGGAAATTTGTACTAAAGAAGTAGTAGATATTGAAGTATTTTTAACTAATTTAATACACCTCTATATGGGAACAAAGCACATCAAGACGGTACTCGATTTCTTACCATGTTCTCTGTAGCATAGCTTCGTCAATGGTGGCATTGGCATCAGTGATATTTTGCTTTAGATCAGTGATGTCCCGTATGTTTGTTTGATACACAGTATGTTTTTACATAATCCCATAGAAAGAATTCCAGGGGAGTGATATCTGGTGAATGAAGTGGCCAGGGAATTGAGCCATCCCTTTTAATCCAAACGGTCTGGAAATGTTATGAGTTCATTTAACAGTACCTAATTCATCAACAGGGTACCTGAAATACACAAATGCAATGTGATTAAAACCTTTGATAACTACTGAGTACATAGAACAAATCTGATTAATATATCTCATGAATTGCCTTTGTGATATATATATATATATATATGTTTTATGGCACCATGTATATTCAATTTATTTCTTGATCCAAATATTATTTTTTATTTATTTTGTATCTTTGTATCTGTTGATGAAGTTCTCTTCTTTTGTACATTCTTAATACACAAGATTATGTTTATGCTGGTCGGTTATATGTGAATGTATCAGCAATAGTTACATTGATACAGTCGGAGTCAACAATCGGCTGGCTATCTCAAGTTGTTTAGTTATGATTTAACAATTCTGATGACAGCGAATGTTGCCTTCCAAAACGTGAGTAAACTATTAAGAAACATGTAAATTTCGTTAGAAACAAAGTGAAGAATACTGAACTGTTACATCATAGCAATCCTCCTACGTGACACTGAATGCTGGATAATCTCCTCACAGATGGAGGAGAGACTTGAAGCAACATTGGTTCTACAAAATGATTCTGAGAATACCATGGGCTGAACGTGTGAGAAAATGGAAACAAAAAGAACACTTAACATTAGAAAGAGGCCCTTGAAATATCTAGTGGGGGAAGAGGGTTGACAGGATCTACTGAAATCTTACAGCACGTATTGAAGGCAAGCAGGATGGAGGAACAGCGCATATCCCACAAAAGAACTTTGCGTTGGCAAAACAAGAGACAGCAAAAAGTTACTAAGCGCTACAAAGAACAGGAATTTCGCTAAGAGCGACAACGGACGGGAAGTTGTTGAGATCCATGCTCACCCACGTCCTGAAGGGACACGGCACATGGAATAATAATAATAATAATAATAATAATAATAATAATAATAATGATGATGATGATGATGATGATGATAATAATAATAATAATAATAATAATAATAATAATAATAATAATAATAATAATAATAATAATAATAATCTTACGGTGTTGGACAAAACTGCTCCTAGCGAAGCATATCCAATGTTCAATTTCTTTATCTCGTATTGCTTACGGTTCCCGTATGATCACAGAAGTTAAGCAACGTCGAGCTTGATCAGTAACTAGGTAGATGACCGCTTGGGACTACCAGGTGCGCTAAGTTTGGATGTGTGGATGTAATGGATAATTATTCGGAATTGTTTATCAGAAAAACGAATTCCAGTTAGGTTCGTCTTATTCACTTAACGCGCAAATACCTTTAGGAAAAAGTATGAATTCACTTCTTCTTCCCCAGCTATCGATTAATTACTAATATTTGTATGAACATTATTACCTAAAACAAATTCGTACAAAATATTTATTCTTCGTTATTAAATAACCCATAGACGTTGATATGCAACTAAACAAAAACAACCAAATTTATCTCCTATACATAATTTTTTATAACTGATCCATACACCGAGCTATTTTTTCCGCTAGCATCAGTTTTGCTACCGACTCCCCTCCAGTGCAATGAGGGAGGTACTGGAAGCTGTTTCCCGAGACCGGGCACCTCTCAATAATATTTTCAGTTGCCCTCTGTCCGAAGACTGAGACACAACTGAGAATTGTAATGTAGTTTATCCACCCGAGGGCAGATAATACACTTTGATACACCGAGATAAAAAAAAAAACAAACTCCACTTTTCAGACGCACATTATCGAAAGACAAAAATCGAGTAAGACAATAGCAGAAAATTCAGTGCCATAAATAAAATGACATCGTCTGCTGAATCATTTTAAAGTTATTATTAAGAGAAATGTTCGTAAGACGAGAATTTGGCTCAGTCAGTCTGTTAGGTACCATACATGAAACACGCTTAGGCGATCATGTATCTTTCGGCAGATTTTTCCCCGCAGTAGGTTGCTATTTCTTTCTGTGGTCTGTCCTGCAATCTGGCTGGAGAAGAGGATTCATGCATTACCCAATGGTATTAGCACGTAAGTGATCGTTATGGATTTGACTGGAATTCGAACTCGGCTCTCCGATTCCTCAGTCTGAGTCATTATCCATTACTCCACAACGTAGGCTAACGTATTTCTGAGTAATTTATGATTAAATTTATATGCATAATTTTACTATACACGTACGGCATATTGTTCGAAATTTCCTGATTATTATTATAAAGACTTCCGTCCCTTATATTATTAAAAATTATAATAATCATTGGTAATGCATGCAACGATGTCTATATGACGCCAATGTGAATCCGCCTTCAGTGGTTAGTGGACAGGATCTGTACGTGGCGGACTCGTGTATTATTGTGTGACTCACTTGAGTATAGGTCGCATACACGGTGGTCATATATTATATTTACCACGTGAACTACGATAAAATATAAAATTAAAAGATATATTAATAATGATATCTAATAATTTGTATGCAGGTGATCCTTGAGACATTAAAACTATTTCAAGGGAGGTGCAAGCATAAAAAGGTTGAGAAACGCAGTTCTAGATGTGCTGCATGAGTAATAGTTATTTGATTTCGAATTCTGGCCGAGTTCATAACGTTCTCTTTCACACAATTACCTCTGGAAAAGGTATGAATCCATCTCTTCTCCCGAGCTATGGGTTAAATAACACGACAACCTGAGATCTCTAACCCTGACAATCAATCTAGAAGAACTGCAAATCTGAAATCAAAACCACTTATACGGCCATTGAAAAGATTATAGAGTTCACAGGTAACTGAGGTGCGAGGTTATGGGCTTCTTGAACTTAACCGAAGTCGCTTAGAAAAGAAATCTTTGTACTACCTGCCGGCATTTCAAATTGTTCCATGAGTTCCAAATTCTGATTTCTCAACTCAAATCCATTGCCTTTCTCAAATGAAATTTAATTAACAAAATTAAGCGTTTTTACTGAAAAGAGTTTCACCTAATTCTCAGACATTTGTCTTTGTTCAAACCCAACAAAACCGTTAGGCCGTCGAGAGGTTCTCCCTCTTCTCTTACGTAAAAAAATAAATAAACGCTTTGCTTCACAATGACTGTCTTACTCAGGTGTACGTAAATGACTCTTAAATTGGTGAGGTATTTTTTTGCAACAACTTTTCTAAATTTAATTCCGAAACATAGACTCATTGGTTACCTTGTGGGTGAGATGACCATTGTATTCAATTGTATAGTATTCAATTGATTTCTATTGTATCAAACTTACATTCCAGTTGAAAGCGTCATCAACAGGTTAAAAAAAATCTGAATGCAAACACATTCACACAAATAATACGGTTAACTAGTACTTTGTATCGTATCGCGGAATGTCTCGACCGCCTCCAATACAGCATAACTCCCTGGGGGGCGCTGTAATAATTGCCCTCCGGTTCATTTATTCCTCCTAAAATCGCCATACCGTCACTGTTTCTGTAGATAGATAGTCAACTAATTACTAGTTGGTGTCAGCCGCCCCTAGGCTTGACAATATCTGACCTTTGCCAAACACTAACAAAAGAAAACCTTTAAATGAAATAAGAGAAAATAAACAATGAAATTGATTGTAACCATTGAGTGTATTTCTGCCCGGTTTATTTTCTCTGAGTTTTCCTTCTGTTATTTATTTCATTTCTTGGATTTTACAAGTAATTGTCAGGTTAGATGAAGGGTCTGTTGATTAGTTTGAAGTCAGTTTCTGTATCAGAAGTCAGACGTATAGTAAAAACTATCAACGATTTACAAAGCGAATATTTTAATTTCTGTCTGAGTTTCTGGGATAAGGAATTATCATTATTTACATTCAGACTAATGTCCTCATCTTTGCTGTTGTTATCACAACAATTAAGCCGCTGAGTTCTCTGACTTTCTTCGTCCAGGTAACCATTCGGAAATTTCGAACTTAAGCTTTTATTCAATCTATGGAGGTAGCGTGTCTTAGTTCCGCTATGTCTGGGGATAACCAGGACAATAGCCTCTTGGATTAAGGCACTACTTTCGGAATGTGGTGACATAGTGATTGTGGGGTCAGTTCCTTGTCTGGGTGGTATATATTCAAATTCAGTGGAAACAGGAAGAGAAGTAACTGAGAAATACTAAATAAATAAAAAATGCGACATATCTAATGATACAGGTCGATGACTTCATGTTAAATTTTCTGATGTATTTATCATTCCATCTGTTTCCCATTCAACTTGACTCACACTAAAGAATCACCATCATCATTTATTCAGCATATTTTGTGCCGCTGTGGTTACCCCCAGCCCTTAATTGTGGTTCATAGTGATATTCAATGCAAAATAGTACAATGACTTGCCGGTTCCTTTTTCACCGGGGATATTGAGGCTACCTCCGCCCAAAGCTGTTGACTTCTGAGGGTGCCAACTGGCCGATGACCGCCTGGAACGGGTGGGTTAGGTGTTCCCTTTCAATGGTGGGATCGGGAAATCCTTCCGACGAGCATCATAAAATTTAACGGGCAGTTCGATGCCGTTGACCAGGATGTGACAGTCACAGAGCCCATGCGTTTTCTTGGAGCCATGTGTAAGAGTTAGATGTAGGCCGTGGACCGGTACTGTTCCAAATACCAATTCATCTGAGTAAAGCTTCGCTGCAAAGTTTCAGTTTGTCGCCTATTATTATGTGTTACCCTCAGTGCGACATTTTAGTTCTATCAGTTTAAGGACAAAGCGCTTGAGGGATATCTTTGATCGCTGGGCCCTGCATAAAATGTGTGTGTGTGTTTTGGTGCACATGAAAACTGTCATCGCATTGTGACTAGGAAGTTAATTTGGCTATTTCTGTTTCTTGAGTATTGTTATTAAATTAGTACTGAAACACTGTTAGATATGTCATTCTTGCAAAACATATTAATAAATAAACTTATAACTGAACTGAAATTCAAATTAAATTTCTATAACGATGAAGATAAAAGATTTGATGGCGGACTTGCAGAGAAGCACCTATCCCTTTGGATATCGTGGGATCTGTTTGGGGTGGGTCAATAAAATTAAGTTTCTGGGAACGTACGTCGCAGAGGATATCTCCTCGAGTAGCAATCTCAACGCGTTAGTAAAGAACGCACAGCAGCGAATCTACATACAGAGAATTCTCAGATAAATACTACTGATACCATTCTAACGCTGCCCTTTTGAGAGTGTACTGGTTTACTGAATTGCTGCCATGTATGCTAGCTGCTCATCAGCGGACAAGAGAACCCTCCAAAGAGAGCCCTCTAAAGGATTACAGAATTTTCCAAGAAAATAACCGGCTCCCCGCTGCCAACCTTAAAGGCATTTCTAATTCTCGTTGTCGCAGCAGAGCAGAAAACCTAATGAAAGACAGCACGCATCCCGAATACCACTTGTTTGAACTGTTTCCCCCCGAGGGCGACGTTTTAGTTTAATTAGTTCTTGGACAAAGCACTTAAGAGTACAGTTTTTATCCTTGGGCGTAAAAAGAACGCTGACAAGTTTCATCGCGTAGTTAAACGTATTGCGTGTCTCCATTTGATGCTGTGCGTGTTTACGTATAGGTGCACATGAAGGCTGATGTACGATTTCATTGCGCATTGCACAGTGACAAGAGGAGTAAGTGCATAAAGTAAAAATCAAGCTTTCCGGTGCTTAACGTGAATCATGTTTTGTTTTATTATCGATTTAGTTTTGAAATTAAATTCTTTTTTTCTGATGACGTCGGTCCATGTCAAAGCAAAAAAAAAATATTTCAAATTGTCTCATGTATTTAGCATTCCATCGGTTTATCATTCAGCTATGCTGACATCAAAGAATACTTTGTTGTTATGGTCAGAGATTGAAAGCTGATCTCTCATCCGATCTAGCAGAAACTACCCAGTGGGGTAAAAACTGTTTGGTTACATTCAATGCCTCGAAAACCAAAGAATTGATCACAGATCGGCCCCCAAACTACCAAAGTCACGATATGAACGGATGTCCCCACGTGGAGGCACAGTACTTTAGGCCTCAAACTCACACCAGACCTCAAATGGGTCTCGTATATACGATCCATTGCCAAAGATGCAGGTAATATGATCGGCTGCCAGTATTGCTTCAGTAAGTACCTGACTCCTCATAACATCTTCTATATTTACAAGAGCCACATTAGGTAAAGTATGAAGTACTGTTGTCATATTTGGGTGGGAGTTGCCCAAACTTCATTCTCCAGCCTTGGTAAAGTCCAAAAGCGTCTCCGAGGCGTTGTGGGTGACGAATCATTCTCCAAACTCCAACCTCGCTTTCCTAGGCGGGATGTAGCACACCCCTCGCTATTCTGTCGCTACTTCCACAGAAAGTGCTCGGACGAGCTATATCCCTTGGTTCCACCTGTTCAAACCTTCAAGGCAAGCATACATCATGCCACTTAAATTGCTTCTTCCCGCCAACCGCTCTGTGGAACCGGCTCCCGAGAACATGTTACCCCTATCACTACAATCTTAACCTGTTCAAGTCTAAGGTTAAAATTTATCTCCCCACCCTATCCGCAGAAATTGCCTCCTAACTTAACACTCTACCTAATGTGGCCCACGGCCCTTGTACAGAGTGAAGCTTACAGTAAAAAAAATAAACAAAAAACAAAAAAGAAAGAAACAAAATTAAAAAAACATATATTATTCATGGATTGAAGAGTTTGATTGGTTTTGATGACTCAGGGGATGTTTCTGCTGTTGCAATTTTGGTCATTCTTGTAAAAATATACGTTCTTTTCATGAGAAGAAATAGGCATTATTACCTGAAGTATTTGGTATAGTGTTGTAGGATACCTATGGACGATAGTTGGTATGTCCCCATTCACATAAATACAGTAGTAAATAATATATGTTGGTCTGCAGTTCGTTTCCAACTGTGCTTGTCAAACTCTCTGCCTACGGACCGAGAGGATCCCCAGACGACGCTATGCTGAAGGGCAGAGTCTCGCTCCGGGGAACAGCTACCCCTCCCCGTTTTATACGGGGTCTACGGGGAATTTTTGACCGAGCCTACGGGATCGGATACCCCACATTAAATTCGGCCTAGTGCCACATCTGATCGCGTAGGGTGGTTGGTAGATATCCTGCAGTTGGAGATTCGTCTCCAGCTGTGCTGGTCAAACTCTCTACCTACGGGCAGAGAGGATCCCCAGACGACGCTATGTCGAAGGGCAGAGTCTCATCTCGGGAAACAGCTACCCGACACCGCTTTATACGGGGTTTATGGAGAATTTTTGGCCGAGCTTACGGGCTCGGATACCCCACATTAAATTCGGCCTTATGCTACATCTGACCGCGTGGGGAGGTTGGTAGATATCCTTCAGTTGGAGATTCATTGTGGAATTCATTTCTAGCAGTTGACTACTTCTTCTACGCGCCGCTGGCGAATCTTATATGTGTTGTTCTTGACCTAAGTATTATCGTACATTACCAACCTTCGTGTGATTATTCTATTCAGTAACCTTCTCTAGGTTACAATATTTTGGCGACGGGTATTCGCCAAAATTACAACATATAATAACTATACTTCAAACTTTTGCAGGGGTCGACTCATTCTCGTCCCCTTCCTATTCCATTGGTAAGGAATAAGTTCCACTGAGACATCTTTTTCAAGAAAATTGCCACAGATCCTGAGAGAATGCTTCCACGATCACTAAGTTCTTAAGCTCTCTCCAAGTCGAAGGCCAACCATTTGTGGATATTGGCCAAGATCATCCTTCTTCAAAATTTGTATACTGGACCTATAGAATCCCAAAATAGAAAAAAAGCACAACAATAGACAAAAAGAACATCACGTGAGCAGGAACATTTAAAAGTAATAGAAAATGTAACTCGAAGAGAAAATAATCTCTTAATCAAGATGTTGACGTGCCACCCTACTTCAAATAAAAGTGTAGACAGAAAACCCCCATCAATAACTGAAAGAGCGATAATAGCTACTGCACTTGAGAAATATATTTTTGTGAAAACTGTTTTAAGACAAGGACTTTATACATTTCAAACGACAGTAACACGAGCTGCTCAGTCAATGAATGACGAATATCAGCATTACCAGTGTACATATCCCCATAATAGGGACATCTAACTACCTCCATTTAATCATTTACAACAACCTCATTCAGTTACGCTCTATTTTGAGTGACTCTTGGGACTTTTTTGAGTGAACAGTAATATAAAAAAATGAGCATTAACATGACTAATGAAAACACTTTATACATTTGGTTTTATATCAAGGTTTTCTTTCTAGATAAATTGCTTTCATTACGGCTAACTCTGTTCTTTCCTCTTATATATATATATATATATATAATCCAAAGGAATTGGAAAACTGACACAAAGCCTGACACGCGACCAAAGAAAAGAAAATGATATGACGAATAAATCTACCCTCACAACAAAAGAAGGAAACCTAAACTGAGAAGAAGGAATCATAGATAGCCAACTACCTAAATAGCAAAAGAAAGTGCGTTCTTGTTGCCTGACGATCGCGAGTATCGGTTTAACTTTTGTTTGTTTTTTAGTACACACGCGCGCAGGCACACACGCACACACAAACACACACACACACGCACAAACACACACACACACACACATATATATATATATATATATATATATATGCGTGTGTGTGTTCGTATTGCTTCTTAGCAGAGGAAGACTATCTCTTCACTTTTAACAACCTCTCTTACACACGTGGAAAACATAAAGTTTGTTAGTGTTACCTTTGTTGGAAACATGTCTGTGTCTGTGTACAATCATATGACATTTGAATGCCACAACAGACTTACAAAGTTTTCCAGTCTTTAACATTAACGTCAAGAGTTTTAGGATACATTAAAGTACATCCTCGAAACTTTTTGGAGCTTACATACATACATACATACATACATACATACATACATACATACATACATACATACATACATGCATATATATCTGTGTGTGTGTGTGTGTGCGTGTACACGTGTTAGCTTTTCTTTTAAATATTTTAAACTTTTCTAATGACCTAAAATGTAAAATTCTCTCTTACATGTAGCAGCCCAGCTAACAAAATGACATTTCCTCAACATAACACAGTGTTACTTTTCAAATACGTTACCTTGTGGCGTTCTATTAACAAAAAATAGATTATAAATGCCAGGAAGATATTAGAAGGAACATTCTTCAATTAATTAGTGATTATCAATTAAAAAAGTACAAAATATATATTTCAAAACTTTCATACATATTGCTAAATTTAGAAAATGTATTCTAATATTACTTGTCCAGAGCCAAATTTTTCAGCTACTGCAGTTCGCAAAGTTAAAATAAATTTATTACAACATTGGTGATGAGCGGCCAGTCTTGGGTCATGAAAACAGTTGATTAAGACGTCACAGAAACGTCGCCACGATGTCACATATCCCGCAACCAAAATACAACGTGTTTGCAACTTTGCACGAGAGAATGTTTCCACGATCACTATGATCATAAACTCTCCAGGTCAAAGGCCAACGATTTATAGATCTTAGCCAAGAAATTTGTGGACTCTAGCTACAGAATTACAAAGAACTGTACTATATAAGAGAAAACGCATCATTTGAGAAGTTTCAACAGCAGCAAAAACTAAAATGGATAGCACATGTACCTCGAAGAGAAAATAATAACTTAAGATGTTGACGTGCCGCCCTACTTCAAATAAAAGGGTAGACAGGAAGCCCCCATCAATAATTGAAACAACGATAATAGCTACAGGACTTGGGAAAACTATTTTCGTGAAAATTGTTTATATTATATTTCATACCTTCCATACATATTCCTAAATTTAGAAAACGTATTCTAATATTACTTGTTCAAAGCGAAATGTTTCAGCTACTGCAGTTTGCAATGTTAAAATAAAGTTATTACAAAGTTGGCGATGAGCGGACAGTTTCGGGTCATGAAAATAGTTTATTGAAATGTCCCATAAACATTGTCACGACGTTTCATATCTCGCAACCAAAATACAATGTTTTTGCAACTTTGCACGAATATTTCGTCTTAGTTGGAATATTTATTTTTGTGTGTATGTTAGCTTTTAATATTTTAAAATTTTAATGATGAAAAAAAAGTAATTTTTTTTACATATAGCATTAGAGTTACCTGAGTCACGAATAACAAATCATAACTTAATTATACAGTGAATATAACCAATGTATTTCCAAAATTATTTGTATATTTCCGTCATATATTTCCGGTCAGGTTAGGTAGATTTAATGACATATAATGTAAATATAAGGTTTATAGGACAACAATTATTATGGATTAATAGACAGGTAGACATAGTCCGGTTTTAAACCAGAGTCAAGAAAGGAAGCACCTCTCGTTTACACAGACAAAAGGTAGGTAGGGATTAAGCTTTACTCTGAAGTTAAAAAAAAGAGACTATGGTTTACAGAATGTCAAAAAGGCACACATTGGTCAAACTCATACCCGAGTCTGCATGTAATACCCGGAAGAATGTTCCTTTTATAGGAGATGCTGTCAGTGTATTTTATTCGCCACCGACAGCAAGGTAATAAAGTCACTAAGACGCAAGGGGTTACTGAGTGTGAAAGAATATTAAAAAAAGAAAAATGTTATCAAGAAGAGAAAGCTATGAAAGAACAGGAATTAAGAAGATAGAAGATAACGATTGATACTGCATTTAATTTTTTAAGGTCAATATTGACTGGAACGCAAGAAGCCGAAAAATAGTTCCACAAGTGTGTAGTGCATAAGAATAAAGTTTTAGCATATAACATACGGTTATATCTAGCAATTTCAACTATAAAATGATGAGACATAGTTGCCAATCTAGTACTGCGTTTAAATCCGTAAAGATTAGGTCATCAGGACAGTTACCATGAAAAATGCTTATAGAAAAGGCACAATTAAGCTATATTACAACGGTAGGAAATTGATTAAAGGTGAAATACCATATCAGAACCGATAACATTGCAGATTCTTCAGATTATATCAAGTATCTCTAAATAAATAGCAGAGACGAGATGTGACAGCAATATTCAATGTGTGGACGAATGGTAAACTTGTAAATGCATAAGATTGATTAAGGCACGAAAAATTGTTTAATGTATAAAATAACATGTCTTACCAAGGAAGTAACAAAAATTATGTATTTCGTGGTATTTCTAACATTTAAATTAGTATATTTTATGACAATTTAGCTTCATATTTCTAAGAGAAATTTCAATGCATTCCTTCACCATAATGTTTGCGATATAGATTCTGAATATTTTCCTAATTTTCATGTAAAGAGATGACTACTTTGTTGACTATCAATGACCTACCTTCTTTGTAGACTGTTTGCCAACCAACGCGATATATTAGTCTGTCCTGCTATTTAACCCATAGTTGGTGGGGTGGAAAATGGATTCATACCTTTCCCAAGAGTATTTTCGCGTAAGTTAATGTAACGAAGTCGATTAAAATTCGAACAAGGCTGTCGGATTTCTCATTCCGAACCGTGCTTGCCTCTACTCACCATGCTTACATTCAAACGGTAAGCCATCTAGGTACTGACCAGTCTCAGCGTTGCTTAACTTCGGTGATCGGACGAGAATCGATGTTTGAACGTGATATGGCCGTATCAACATAAAATAGATTAAATCGATAACATCTTCAGTCTGCATTTCTTTCTGAGCATATCACGATCACGAGATCCGTACCCCATTAGGGGCAACACATGTATGGCACCCGTAGTAGCGGTAGTGTTTTCTGGGCCAAATGACTTGACGGATCCCAACCCTCTCCAAACCGGTTTTGAACTGCTAAAGCAGCTGCATCCACAAGGCTATAGGACCCAACCTGTCCTGCTGTTTACCCATAGCTTGGTGTAGAAGAGATTGATTCATACCCTTCCCAAGGGTATTAGCACGAAAGTGAATGTAATGAACTAAAGTGGAATTCGCACTCTGATTATTCAATCCGAGCCGCTATCCTTTACTCCATCGTTATTATAAAACCTTTTATTTAAATAAAAGCTGTATATTTTGTCTTTGAAATAAATCTGAAAAATTAAGACAAGTAAGTATCTAAAGGACATATAGTGCTTTACCCAGCATAGCTTAGATGTGCCACAAGGCCGAAAGTGTGTGCACCCAGTGAGGATCGAACTCACTATTCAATCTTAATTGATCTATCTAGACAAGCTTGCTAAGCATTACATCACGCTGAGTGCAGAAATACGATTTTCTAATCGTAGTTTAGATGTGGCACAAGGTCGAAAGTCAATGGGTTATGTAATGCCGCCAAGATTTTCAGGATAGGTTCGTATGACTAGAATATGTATTCGTTCTACAAAACCAGTTTATAGATCAGGTTTCATTGAGCTATTTTTGTAAAGAGAGTTTTTGTCTGGAGTCAAAACTATTGCTGGTAATATTTTTCAAAAATGTATTGCTGTTAATATTTTTTTTCCCAAACTGCATTGCTGTTATTTTTTTTTCCAAAAATGTATTGCAAGTAATATTATTTTCAAAAATGTAGTTCTGGTAATATTCATTTTTTTTCAAAAATATGTTGCTGGTAATAATTTTTTTTTCAAAAAATGTATTGTTCGTAATATTTTTTTTTTCAAAAATGTATTTCTAGTAATATTACTTTTCAGAAATGTATTGCTGGTAATATTTTTTTTCGAAACATTAATTGCTGGTAATATTATTTTCCCCCCTTTTTTTACCGATAGCTGGGACCCTAAGAGGTGCTACCACCCCGTGTCAGGGTGAACCTGGGAACAGCAATAATTAAGATTTGGTTCCACGCTCCTCAAAACCTCTCGATCAGCGGCCTTGCTGCCGGATTTAGTTTATCGTCATATGCAGGATGAGAAAGTATGTATCTGAGGGATGATAGATTAACTGAAAAAATGAATGATAGGAAAAAAGAAAACTTTTGCACTTAATTTCAGAAGTCAAGAGATTGTGTAGCACCGAGATTTTTCAAAAATAATTTAGTATTAGGAGAAAAGGAAAAATCATCCTCATCTTGCCTAATGATTGGGTTTATTGATAGATATATCGATTATTGGAGGGGAGACTTGAATGGCAATCGGCCTTTAAGAGAAAATCTGCTTGAATTAAGAGCGAGCACGAAATCTTGCTTTTTGCCTAAAATCGAACACTGCCTAAGAGTATCAGAGGTAAACTCGTTAAGGTTCCAGCCACTAGGAAACACGGGTTGATAAAGGATATCAGAAAGAGAAGAAAAGAAAGGTCTATTTGGGAAGCAGACACAAAAAGAGATGTGTGGTAAGCTTTGTTAGGTTTTAGATAGATAGATAGATAGATAGATAGATAGATAGATAGATAGATAGATAATGAAAATATTGAGAAAGATAGATAGATAGATAGATAGATAGATAGATAGATAGATAGATAGATTTTGTATAAATTAGCAGAACAAGGAACGAATAGAGTTAAATAAGAAAGGTTAGCGACACATGCATACGCACACATACACACACGTACACGCGCACATATACATATATCTATATATATATATATATATAGATAGATTTTGTATAAATTAGCAGAGAAAGAAACGAAGAGGGTGAATAAGAAAGGGTAGCAACACATGCAAACACTTACATAAACACAAACACATGAACGCACACACACACATATGTATATATATATGGAGAGAGAGAGAGAGAAAGAGAGATTTTGCATAAATTAGCAAAGAAAGAAAGGAAAAGAGTGAAATAAGGGAGGATAACGACACGTACATACGTACACATACACGTACATAGATATTTTAATGAATTCGTTGAGAAAAATCCAAAATAAATAGACTAAAATATGAGAGGATTGACGCAGAATGTTTAAGACGAACGTAGATAGATAGATAGATAGATAGATAGATAGATAGATAGATAGATAGATAGATAGAAGATTTTTAAGAATTAGCTAGGAAAGATAGAGTGAGAGGATGGTGGCTGATAGGTTTCAACGGATGAAGATAGATTGATAGATAAGTATAAACAGCGATACAGGGTGAGAAAAGTGTCGACTGGTATAGAGGAATTGATAGATAAGAATGGAGCGAGAAATGTAAATAGGCGAAAGGATAAAAATTTTTAAAATTTTGTTTAATAAAGAGGTAAATCCCAGAAAAAAAATATGACAAGCAGCTCCATGCCAAGATACGAAGGTTAAGACGAAGCAAAAGAGGGTTAATGCGCTATCATCGATCTGCCGACACGTGAGAGCTGTCCGCGTGTCAAAAGATCAGATATTGACTCCTTAATAAGAATCTTTCTTTTGTGGAAATTCACCACCAGTCTTCTACCCATTACACCACCTATCTCTTGTGCCCACCTACCGACGACGTCTTTCAGATATTTTAAAAGAAATTTTCGCTTTTTTATTCCCTGAACTTTATGGAATTTAATAACTGACACGATTGGATTATTCGATCGCACAACATCTATTATACACGTATGATCGATTATATGTCCTGCCTTTTTCTCTCGCACTCTTTTCTTCCAATAATTCGTCTTCTTCTTTTTTTTTATCTTTCTCTAAATATATTCCTTTTTATCTTTGCGCCTATTTTTTTCAGATTTCTCTCAGTCTCTTAACCATTCTGCCCATCTCATCTCAATGTCTAGAACTCTCTGTGAAATGCCCTTTATATTTATATGGTCCTTTACACTTTATTTGTTTGTATTAGCGTGCTAATAGTTATAAGCATATTGCATGTCTATATAAATAAAATGATATTATGTGTTAGAAATCCTCATATGATGGGATGTGGCTGTGTATAGGTATATACGTTAAAAAATAAGTAGAAACGTAAGTAAATATTTATTGATATATAATTTTTTTTAGTATTTTTTATTAGATATGACGGGAAATGCGTAATACGATTACATATAGATGCATCCGAACTCATCGTGTTTTCTATGGACGCAAAAATAGTTTGTTATTTAGTTCCCTGAGTATATATATATATATATATATATATATATATATATATATATATATATATATATATATATATATATATATATATATATATATATATATAAATTGAATATATCTGAATCTGAGCCGTGTAAAAGCCAGACTTTATTTTCTCTAATTCCCATTGCCTCAACAATTATCTTCTTTGCCCTTTTCTTTAAATGCCATATTAATTTAGCGAATTAAATATGAAATCAGTATATTAAATTAGGTCTGCAAACTTTAAATTCTGATGATAATCCTAGGGTTTTACATCTTTACCCCCACCCATATATAACCTTAAACTTACGTTTAAGTTTCGCTCTCTAATTAAGATACCAGTATTTCGTTATTTTAAACCGGACAAAATTTTTCTGTTGTTATATATGATTTGCAGACCTGAAAGATTGAGGTCTATTTTTATAGCTTTCATGAAATAAAAATGAATACCTATGGGATTTTAAGTATTTGACATTAATTAATAATTTCGCTCTGTCTCTTGACATAGAGCTCTCTCTGGATCTATATCCTCTTGGAAATTCCATACGGGTTACCATATATATATATATATATATATATATATATATATATATATATATATATATATATATATATATATATATATATACGAAGAGACAAGAAAAGATACCTTGATGTCAAACAGGAACATAGGACACTTCCAGGCAATGTAATACTTTGCAAGCTTGTCTAACTAAGTAATATGAACTGCACTCCACACCGAGTGGTGACAGTCTATTTCATGCCCGAAAACAATCTGCAGACCTAGAAACATAATGTTAAAAATATATTACATTTGCACCAGAGAAAACTGTGTTGTATTTATCAAATTACTGGTATTGAACTTTGATTCAGTCAAAACGTTTGTTGAATAATTAGATTTTCCTCATATTCCATACGAAAGTAAAGAGAAAGGTCATGTGGATGAAAGAAAGTACACGGTAAATGAAGACCAAAATAATAAAAGCAATGCAGGAAAGAAAAATATATGCGTAAAACCATGAAAGATTGGAAAATAATAATTAACTATATGATTGAATATATATATATATATCTATATCTGTATATCTATCTATATATATATATATATATATATATATATATATATATATATATATAATTAAGTTACGAAAAATTTGGTGAAATGAATTAACCTTTCAATATATCACTAACGTTAAGTTAACCGATTAAATAGGTCAATGTCTGGTCCCTCCTCCCTCCTCCCCCAATACTAAGTATGATAGATAGTAATATTAAAATAAACCCTCTCTAAACTCGATCATGTCTGTCACACCACTCCTCACTGTCCTCTCTGTTAAATTACATAAACTTAATACTATCGGTCAAAAATGTAAATGTTCATTTCATTTTTCTTTTCACCTTTTGGAAGTGCAGTCTGATGATCCTGCGTCCTTTAAAAGGGCTATGGTGAAATAAATTATTACATGGAGCCTTAAAGTGGTCTGTTTTTCTTTAAAAAAAAATATATATATATATAAACAAAAATATATTGGTTTCAGAAACACCATATTATCGCGCCGTTTAACCTGCCTTTTAGCTGATTGTACAACACCAACCAACTGCAAAAAGACTACAAATAACGGATGCATTAAGCAACCCACCATTAATGAAATAATATCAAATTTAAGGGAAAATTTAATAAATATATTTGAATAATAATAATATAAAAACAAAGAGTCCTCACTATCATGTGAACGCACGTAAAAACACTTGAAACTTGAAAATCAAGCAACAGAAGACAACACAAGAAGTCCCAAAAGTTTTTGATAATGACCGACGACAGCGGAATGTATTCAGACACCGGAGAATTCATATCCAAATATTGCTCGAAACCCAAAGAAATAAATGAGATATTTAGAAAAATTAAATAAATAAATCTTTTTGAAAGGACCATCGTTGGTCTTTAACCAAACTCTGTTTTAACATTTTGGTGATCTGACAAATGGCTACGATTTTCCATTATATGGGTACCTGGTTGGCAGTTCACTTGCTGCTACATCCATTGGTGATAAGGAGACTGAACTCTTTGGTAGCGCTTAGAGAGACTGCTCTGAACAACAGTCGCATAATATCGGGTTATTTGTAGTTCTACGTCGCGCATGGGTAGGTGTGCTTGCATGTACTTCCGGTGGTCAACTCTAAGGCAACATTATGCTTTAGCCTCATCCACGTTCTGGCTAATTTGTATTGGCAGTGACGACAGATAGTGATAATTATGTTGGCCTTTTTTTTTTCGGAGAACAAATCTTTTTATGACAAATACAATACGAGAAAATTAGTAAACAAAAACTCCCACCTAAACCTTTCTTTCTCCAATATTCTTGGTATCCGTTCCAACTTCTACGGTGTAGAATATTTTCTCTAGGAATCTCGCCACATGTTTGCACTTTGTAAAACCAATTTAATTTCTACCATTGCTACCATTGGATTCTCTGTTCCTGGCTAGCTTCGACTTTGTCGAAAATAATCTAGTCTTCATATGCATGGTCTTTTTGCTTACATCCATGATAATCTTCCAATGGCAAGGGAATTATCACTCGAGTCCACAGATAACTCTTTCATGTGCTTTCGACTTTCATTATTAAACTCTGTTAGTTATTTTTCCTTTATCGCTACCCTCTTCTCTGGACTGCAATATATTAGACAAAATTTCTGATGATATAGAAACGACGATTTCTCTTCATCCATCTACGAAAATCTTTGTGTTTGATGATTTTAACGCGCAGCACAAGTGGTTTAAACACTCTAATGTTACTGTTATTGCTGGTATTCAAACTTTCAGTTGTTTCGTTGCACTGCCTCTGAAATGCCCCTTAGATTTACATGTTCAAATGCCGGATTTCCCTACTCGTTTCCCTAATAAATCTGAAAACATAATTCTTTTCTTGATTTGTTCCTTACCTCGTCTCCGACTTCTTGTCGACATTCCCAACACTGTCCACTTGGCAACTTGGATCACTCCGACTATAAGAGTCCATAAGAAATGTGCTCCCGAACTGGCTCCTTTAAGAACTCACGTGAACCCTCTGACTCGGTCTATTAGCCTTCTACCTCATTTGAGAAACCTACTATAGGCCCTAATCAATATAAACTACTTAGGCATCTCATATCGTAAGACTTACTTTCAAATAAGTAATATGGCTTTCGTTTCTCTAGATCAACTGCTGATGTATTAACGTTTATTGCGGAAAGGATTCGTCAAGCTTTAGACAAGAATAGTGAATCTCAGTTTGTTGCTTTGGGCATCACGAAAGCGTTCGACAGGGTTTGGCATACGGGTCTTCTTCCTAAGTTGAAAAATTACGGTGTCTACGGACGAATGTTTGAACCGATTCAGTCTTTCTCATCGAATCATGAAATGAAAGTTATCCTGAAGAGCCATTATTCGCGATCCTTTGGTTCTAATGCAGATGTCCCCCCAACAGAGTTCTATCCTTGGTCATACTTTGGTTTTAATTTTCATTAACGACCACCCCGATGACATCCGCTCTCAACTTGGCATCTATGCTGATGACACAGGCATTTACTCTTTACTTGAAAGTTCAAAAAGATTAAATTGATGTCAAAAATTACCTACAATCTATTGTTATCTGTGGTAAAGAAGGGCTTGTTACTTTTAACGCTTCTAAAACTAAACAACTCTCTATTAATCATCAGAGACGCTATTCTGCCTTTCATCAGCATGGTTGATGCTAACCACTGGGAAAGAGACTCGTTGCCCCTTCTCAGGCTAATATTTTCGGTTGACATAAAGTGGAAAGGCTATACTGAATCCACTGCTAGATCAGATGCTAAGAAATTTGGTTCACTGTGTCATACTAGTAAGATTTTCTATCCAGAATATATCTTGCATATCTATGTCTACAATTTGTCCATGCTTAGAACATTGCTGTCACATATGAACAAGTGCTACTGCTATATATGCAGAGATCCTTCCAAAGAAGAAGCAGTAATATTATTGGTCCTGATCTGGTGAATCGGCTTTAGTCAATTTCCCACCGCCGTAAGGTTGCTACTCTGTGCCTTTTCTATAAATACTTTCATCTTAATTGTTCGGATGAACTCTTCGCAATGGCATCTAGACAGTGAATTTAAACGCACTACCAGATTGGCAGCAAGGTCTCAAATAATGAAAAGTAATATCAATCGTTATCCACTGTCTTCCTGATTACTCTTCTAATGTTATCGCTCCTTAATAATGTTTCTGTTTTCTAATTCTTTCACACACAGTAACCTCTTGTGTCTTAGTGGCTTTACTGCCTTGCTTGTAGTAAATTCGATTATATATATATATATATATATATATATATATATATATATATATATATATATATATATAATATTGCCCATTGAGTGCTGGTGTTAATAAAATAGTGCTCGATGTCAAATGAATTAATATTAATAATAATAATAATAATAATAATATATATATATATATATATATATATATATATATATATATATATATATATATATATTTTCTTACTGGTAGCACCATTCTGAGTTTCATGTACAACGCAATCTTCCGATGCTGAATCAGTACTGACCGTTACATAAATAAAAGTTTGATATATCTATTGGGCTATCGTAACAGTGAAGCAGTCCACGTTATTTACAGGGATCATTTTTTTAAAAATAATCAATTTTAATATATTTATACTAAACATAAATAAATAGGGAAAAAAGCGTAAAAGCACTGTTCTAAGACAGTTGCGTACTGGAAATTTGCGGACCAGACAATTGCGTCCTTGGACATTTGCGTCCTTGGACATTTGCGTCTCTAGACAAATGTGTCCATTGATAACTGCGTACCTTTGATAATTTTTTGAAGCTTTTGAAGGCAATTGCCATGAATTTCGGAACAAACCATTAGTAGTAATTATAAATCTTTAAAAAAGTAATAAAAGAAATAAAATAAAATAAAAATTTAAAGTTTATTTTTGTTTAAACTGCAATGACAAATTAACAGTGTTGCAAGATCGTTCTACACATAGCCATTATGTTTTTATTTCATCGGCGTTTTTCTTATCATAGTGGTAGCTCTAATGTTCCTCGTCTACAAATATTTTTTTCACCAGTGTTTAATTTTTGGAACTTAGCTACGGTTTCCAAATACGAAATATAATCTTTAAAATCCAGAATCTATTAGATTTCTGTGGTACACGCTGCTGGAGTGAACTGAAACTGCTGGCTAAATTTTTTTTGCTTTAAAAAAGAAATTTTTCTCTTATTTTTATTCATGGTAACTATCTTTCTGGGTGTTTAGAGTAATTAAAGGTATTGATGTGCAAGTTTCTATATGAAACAACTGTAAAAAATATGAAACTTCAAAAAATTACCAGAGATACGATATTATCATGGGACGCAAATGTCCAGCGAAGCAATTGTCTCGTACGCAATTGCGCAGGACGCAAATGCCCCGTACGCAACTGTCCGTCGGTTGTAAAAACCACACATCCACACAACTTATATGCTTCAATATACAAACTTAATAAGTTAAATATAAATATATACATGAGTTAAATAATTATAAAAATATAACAAGTCAACGTTTCTTTTTCATTTTTTTAGTCTCTTCTTCTCTTTGTGATATATTGGCATTCGTTTTTCATTTTCTTTAATTTTCTTTGGTCACTTGGCAAGTTTTGTGTTGGTATTGCCAATACTTTGGTTTGGCAAACATTACATATTTGTCAGATAACTTTGGTTGAAATATACCAAATCATTCAATGAAAACACTACTATGGAAAGGGAAACAGATGTAACTTATGTTTGTTAGAGAAACTCATTATATTAAAACAGTTAAACAACGCTAACTTGCTGAGCAGGAAAATTGAGTTGTTCGTTACATGTATACCTAAAAGACAAACACCAGCTCAAGCACAATGATCCCGATTAAAATAGATTTCAAAATATATTTTAGGAATATTAATATAATATGTAAACCTATTAATATTCATAGAACACATCGTTAATAAAAATTTTATATATTTATACACATATATTTTTTTATATATTTATACACATACATCGTTAATAAATTTGTTATATATTTATACACATATATAATTCCATATTATAGATCGTACTCAATTAATTTATGACTTGTGCATATGTAATTTTACCTTTGTAAGTATAAGACTAGGCCACAAATATCTTAATCTATAATTATGTTATCATCGAGACAGAGCTAAGTTTATTTCATAAGATATTACAATAATAATATAGTCTAACGACGGTTTTTAATGAAAAAAGAGTTATCTCCCTTAATACATAGCAAGTTTAGTTAAATTCAAATTTTTTAAAAATTATTTAAAATAATTTTGGTTTTAATTTTTCGTCTTTCAAGCTTAAGAATTTGAACGATATAAATTATAAATAATTTATAGGCAACAATAATAAAATAAACAAGTCTTAACACACAATTTTAAATCAACACCACGTGAACGCGAATTTCATTACGTTTAACGGTAAGTGAGTATTTTGCACCTGAAGATTGCATATCTGCATGAAATTCCGAGTCGTACTATCGACGTGGGATATTATGTATAATCACTAATATATAATTAATAGCTCCGTTATATAACATTGAGCACTGTTTTTATAACACATGAGAAAAATACATATGTACGTGCAAGTATATGTGAGTATACGTAAACCGACCGATTTGGCATCAGTCAGAGATCTTACCCCTAGGCTATCGACGCACCATCGAATTAGTCTTACAATCTTGCTAAACTTTATGACTGAATAATCACTTCTCTTATGTTATATTATGTTTATATAAACATTTTAATGTTATCATTAATGGTTTATTCTGATTTAAGGTATTAAATTTGTTAATATTCGTAAATTACAGGTTGTATGGTTAGCCATGAATTGGCTTATTATTGTTATTTTTCACTTGCGGTGCTGATAATAGATTTTAACTTTATATAAATATATAAAAATCATATAAATGTGTAAAAATGATATTTTACTCTAATTTATAATTTCAGATTGATATAGTTAGGTAAAGTTTTTCTTCTTAAAGTGTTAAGTATAATACTATGTATGATTATCATTGAAGTTGTGATTTCATTAAAAATGCCATGAAATTTAAGAAGCGGCATTATAACTGTAATATGTTACTATCGTGTAGCGTTTTATTTCCGTTCAAAGTTGAATTCTCCTTCTCAGCGTGGCTTCATTGTCTTAAACTCGTATTAACATATTCTGTTACAGTTTTTGGGTACTCTATGTACAAGTGAGCCAAGCAAAATGAGCTGACTCATTTTATATTTCACCAATAGAAGTGTTAACCAATCAGAAAGCTTAAAATATTCAATTAGACGTGTATAAAGGCTGCCATGTTTTTTTTTCTTTCGCCGAATATTCACTGCCAACCTCTGATATCAAAGACTTACGGAACAGCTGCTGCTGCTGCTGCTATTGGCAATATAGTCAGATCCAGTAGAGTGTCTGACTCGTGAGTGTTAATCTAACGTTGTTTCATTGAACAGATTACGTACTGCGCTGGATTCTATATTTATAGACTATAGCAAACATGATCAACATTTTCTCATACTTTATTTTCTCTTCTTCCTTTGAATCTGTATAATTTGGATATACTTTTTTTTCCTTTATTTTCTAACCATTCTCTTGGTAGTTGGTTGATTTCTTATGCTTTCTTATGCCTTTCTTTTCTTTCTTTTTCCTTTTCTTTTTATTGATTTCTTATTTACTTTCATTTTTTTACTTTAAAAATGTTTGCCTTTTATGGAAAATTTCCCACAAATGTAAAAAGAAGTAATGTTTCATAAATTGTAATTTTATATAAAATCGTTTATTAATATCATTGTTAACTACCTGATAAGACGTGCTAAACGTCGAAACAAAATATTCAATTTTGTAGTAGTAACTTGCATTTTCTAATGTAACAGTTATATATATATATATATATATATATATATATATATATATATATATATATATATATATATATATAATACCAATTTGTAATTGGTAGGGATAATTCCAAGGAGGACATTAATCGAAATAAATTTCAATGTAAGTTACAGAGAAATATAATAATAAATCAAGAAAACTTTAAAAATCCAAATCGGATATAATTTAATTCATGAATATTTTTAAATTCATCTTTTCAAACGGATAGTTTTTGGGAAATGGTATCAATCCGTCCAGACAGATAAAAAAAGGAGAAAGTTAAAAAGAAATATGCAAAGAAAAAAGTTAATAGAGAGAGAGACAGAAATATGGAGGTTAGAGAGAGAAAGAGAGAGAGAGAGAGAGAGAGAGAGAGAGGAGGGGGGACAGTGGAGGGAGAAAGTGAAAGAAAAGAAAGGAATAACTAATTAGCCAATAGCAAAAATAAAATCGAATGACCTATTTTTTTCCTTAAAGGGCCAAAAAAGGTTAATATAGCGAGTAAGGGAGAGGGTGATCGAATTTAAAAGAGTTACAGCAAAATCTCTAATATTCATGACATTTTAGACAGCAATCATCATCATCACATATTAATAATCATCATAATTTTAAATTAATAATAATAATGTCCAACGTAAGTAAAATAACATAAAAGTAAAATAAAAAATGATATAAATAAAATAATATAAAATAAAAGAAATAAACATAAATAAAAAAATAATTTAAAATTTTTTCTTATGTCTACACTTGAAAATAAGTTCGTTTCTTTGATTCAATAATTGGTAAGAATTTTTATATTTAATTATTGCAATCTTCTCTTATATACATACATACATACATATATATATATATATATATATATATATTTTAATCTTCATCTTCTCTGGTATATATATATATATATATATATATATATATATATATATATATATATATATACCAGAGAAGATGAAGATTAAAATATATATATATATATATATATATATATATATATATATATATATGTGTATGTATATATATATATATATATATATATATATATATATATATATATATATATATATATATATTCTCAGTGAGGATGTATATATAGAATAGAAAAGCTGAATAAAAAGAGACAACAGGAATAACTACTCTTAGTCGACGCGTTTCTTCCTCTGGGGGACTTTATTAATGCGCATTACCTTGCTTTGATCTAAGTAATATTGTGATATTACTTAGATCAAACGCAATTAGAAATTAATAAGAAAAAGTTTACTTTTTCTAGAATGAACTTGCAAACTGATATCACACTAAAGGCTTTTATATACAAATAGTAGTAGCTACGGGGTGACAATTTATTCCAATTTTATTATTTACCGTATTATAATTTTCATAGGTGAATGCCATTAGAAACAAAAATGACAAAATAATCTGGAAAAATCTTCTTAGGGAGATTCATATGTATTGCATTAATATAAAGTATAGATATCTCCTTTTTGGGTACATAGTTTCATTATTTTTTAGGTATTTTTCAAAATAATATTTTTTATTATACATTTTGTTTGTTCTTCATATGTACATGGCAGCAGCAAGCCAGCATGCACTTATTTATTTATTTAACAAGTCATATAACACAATTTTCCAGCCATACGGATTACGTTTTACACTGACACACCTTCTTTAGCTATCAAGTAATTGTTAAACGTCCGAGGTATTTGTTTATAAAAAGTTCCGATCTGGAATAGTGATTTGTACAAATTGTGTTATGCATATTTAATTTTATTTAATAATGTTGTTATAATGTATTATATAATATAATAATAATAATAATAATATTATTATTATTATTATTATTATTATAATATAATATGCAATTGTTTATCTATATAGGTGGATTGATATAGGAATATGTATCGAAAACACATTGATGCAATTTGGCACTGCGCTCGGCAGGGTTTCAAGGTACAAAATTGTCTGGGATACTAGTTATCCTTTAAGATGTATCTCGGAAACAATTATACATACATACAAGAATAGAATTTTAGTAGTATACAGATATCAAAAAGAAATATGACTTTTTATATACCGGAACAATTTTAGGAAAATCAATGACAAAGCAGAAAACAAATTTCCTGTGAAGTATTTCTTTCTTTTGGGTTTTATGAATCTCTGCTTAAGGAGGAGAATGTGACGAGATAGACAAATAGAATGAGTAGGTTGATTTTACGATATGTGAAACCGTGGTTGGTTATTTATTATCAAAATGATTATTATTAGTAGAAGTAGCAATAGCATTAATGAGTCTGTAAGTATTTATTTGGTTGTCTTGGGTGATATATAAATATTAGACGTTTATGTATTTAATGCATTTAATTGGAACGAAGATAGGTAATTATTATACCTCTATGAATATAGAAGTATGTATTGTTTCGGGAATAGGTAAAAATTGGTTCCTATTTATGAGTATAAGCATTTCCTGATGTTCAGAGATAATTAAATAGTGTTTGTTTCTATTTGATTTTGGAATCATGTACTTAGTAGGTGGCGTCTTTTTTACTTTTTCAATGCTCTATCATGTTTAGAGGATGTATTCAATGTATTATAGACCCCGTCGACAGGGTGATATATATATATATATATATATATATATATATATATATATATATATATATATATATATATGTATGTATGTGTGTGTGTGTGTGTGTGTGTGTGTGTGTGTGTGTGTGTGAAAAAAATAGGAGTGTTCGATAGATTTACTCATTCATAATAGACCGACTAAAATACATAGTGAGATATGTGAGGAGGGAGATGAGGCGATGAAGAAACGCAAAGAAAGAAGAAGAAAAAAAACCCTGTTTCATTGCTTTCGTAATGTTTATAATGGTAAATGTAATATTAACCGTTTCCCTATAAGGAAATAGTGGACATCCATTGATTAAGCTGTAATTACTGTTTTCAGTTGAAATTTATAAAATCTTTCTATTGATATATATATATATATTATATATATATATATATATATATATATATATATATATATATATATATATATATATATATATATATATATATATATATAGATGGGGTAATAGGTTACTCAAGTCCAGTAGCTGTGATAGCTCATTCCGGTAATGATGGAGGTTTCAATTAGAACTTTCTATTTGAAGTGATGTGTAATGTTAACCTCTTGATTAGGACATTATTCTCTCTTCCACTTCTCTCTGCTATCCATTTTAGGTGTTGCAGCTGTTAAAGTGAGTTGCAAAATCACTCACACACACACACACATATGTGCAGTCAAACAGGAAAACATGTTTCACGAGGTAAAGAGAGACTTATTGCATATGTACACATATGCAAAACGTGCTCACTTGCGTTTGTGTAGAGAGAGAGAGAGAAGAAAAGAAAGAGAAGGCATGTCAAGAGAGGACCAGAGTCAGATATTATTTGCTGAAATGTTGAGGATACAAGAGTATGATACAAATAATACTATTTGGGGAGGATTTAAAAGACATAAAGAAAACTGGTCGCCCAAATAAACACGCGTATATATATATATATATATATATATATATATATATATATATATATATATATATATATATATATATATATATATATATGCTGTATCAAAAATATTTCACAAACATTCGAGGCAGGTTCCTTACACCAAATCAAGCACAAAAGTCCATATAAACATATGTCCACAAATCCTTCGTTTTTCTGTTATTGAGTTTAAAGAAAGTTAACGGTAGATGGCGCTGTGTTGCCATGTAGACTAAATTACATTTTTGATTCCTGTACATTTTTGGCTCGTCTGTCTTCAAAGTTTAACCTGTGTTGTAATGAGTCAACTGAGAAGTGTTCCGCTTTTAACAATGGCAGGATCTTCATATGGTGAGCAGGTAGATGATTTTTAAATACGGCCCCGCGATTAACAATGGACGCGAGGTCGCACGGCCGTATCAGATTGGTCTTCTAGACCGAATGTAGCCGATTCATTTATCATCGCTGAGACAGGGTCCGTGACACATCAAACTATGGATCGAGGAAGTCCGAGGTCCGCTCGTACGCCTGACAACGAAGAACACATTCTACAGGCTGCCGGAGACGATCTCGGTATCATGACACGTTAAGTGGCCCAAGCATATCGTACATATCATAGTATCGCACGGAGATCCTGCATCTGTATCATTTACAACGTGTGCAGAATTGTCCGCCTTCTGATCACTCACCACGGGAAAATTTTGAAGAAGATTTATTACAGAAACTACCGATCTTTGGTTGTCTCTTCAGTCTTGTTTACAGACGAGGCAACATTTGGAAGTGATTGTATAACAAATTTACACCACCAACATATATGGGCGGATCGGAATCCCCATGGTAAAATAAAGGCTAGACACCAGTATCAGTTTACGTTTAATAGGTGGGCTGGAATTGTAGGTGACTGTCTCCTATATGTTCTCCCAGTACGTCTTACAGGAGCTGTCTACAGGGATTTTATTTCGAAAACCCTTCCAGACCTGCTAGAGGATATACCCCTGCTAATACGAAGACGTATGCGGTTCATGCCTCATGGGGTTCCAGAAAATTTTAGTCACATTTTTCGCAATGCACTGGCTGACATCTACCATGAACGATGGCTAGTAGCCTGCACGTTCTTCCGTTCTTTTGGATTTTTATCTGTGGGGCCACGCAAAAAAATTGTTTATGCAGCAGACATTAATAATGCAGAGAAGCTTCATCAAAGTGTCATGGGGGCCCGCAAATCCATTCGACACCGTGTAGGAATATTTGGAAGTGTCTGCAAGTGTTTCAAATCTCTGATTTAATAATTGAATTTAATCTAATCTCTGATTTAATAAATTAATTTAATCAATTATTAAATCAGAGATATGAAAATACGGTAAATTGCAGGCATATGAAGGAATTAACCTTACAATCTTGCTAAACTTTATAACTCAATAATCACTGTTCTTATGTTATATTACCTTTATATAAACATTTTAATGCTATCCTTAGTGGTTTATTCTAGATTAAGGTATTAAATCGGTTAGTATTCGTAAATTACTGGTAGTAAGATTAACCGTGAATTGGCTTATAATTATGTTACTGGTGATGTCGTTTGATAATACTTTTTGATTTAAAATAAATATAGAAAAGTCATATAAATATTTAATATTTATTTTCTAATTTACAATATACTGGATATACTCCTCCCCTTCTTTTTCCTTTTTCTTTTCCTTCTCTCTGTAATAAGCTTGATTTCTTATGTCTTTCTTTTCTTTCTTCTTTCTATTTCTTTTTATTGGCTTCTTCTTCTCTTTTTTACTTTAATCTGCTTTCTTCTTTCTTTTCCTTTTATCGAATATTTGTTTTATATATCTGTTTCTTTGCCTTCAATGGAAAATGTTCAATAATGTAAAAAGAAGTGATGTTTCATAAGTTGTATTTTGAAATATAATCGGTTATTACCACCAATGTTAACCACCTGATGAGATAAATTAGACATCGACTCAAATATGCGTTTTTGACGTGGTAACTTGCATATTCCAATGTAACAGTTTATATATATATATATATATATATATATATATATATATATATATATATATATATATATATATATATATATAATGTCATCAGAATGCTTGTTGGATATCCAATCATTACAAGGGCAAATACCGCCAGAATACTTGCGGGTTTAGTTTAGAACTACCTTGAGTTATTTTAGGACCATTTAGAAAATAATAATAATAACTCTCTTACCACTCTAGCAAATTTGAGAAACAGTGTGAAATTACTTTCTAACCAATGAAAACCTTGTATTCAAAAAGTTGACACCGCTATATGAAACTAGATTTTGAATCCTCTTAAGGATATAAAAATAGAAGCATACAACTTCTCAACGCAGACAACAATTTCGGACGCCAGCTCAAGCTACATGTGCATACACACGCATACATACACGCATCCACACACACGCATAAAATTGAACAGAGACAGCCAGCAGCCGGATTAACCAGCAACCACCGATTATGCCTTTTCTCTATGAACACATCAATGCTTAATTATTTTATAAAACAAACTTCACTGCACAGAAAATTGAACATTTTTTTGTTATTGTATATTTCTGAAAAGAATATATAAATGTTATTTCAACTGACGTTCTGCTTCTATTTTTCCTTCAGAAAATAAGCCTTTTCATGTTTAAATTATTAAGATGTATTGTTTTTGTTGTTGTTAAATGTTTACTGACTCCAACACAATTACAAAGTTTACATTCGTACAATTGCAGACTAACCCAATGAAAATAGAAGCCAATGCAACCATAATCATCTTCGAGACAAATTTGCTCATCGTGATTGCGCTCTTATCTATTAATATTAACTTAGATTGGCACAAGTCCTCTGTAAAGGGGAGACTAGAACACATAATGTACATGTGATTTCATGTCTGAGATAAGGTATTTCAAGCCAGGCAACAAAAATGAAGCAAATAAAAAAGAGAAAGCAAAAGAAATAATCTGAAATGAAAATACGAATTTATAAAGAGGAGGTCGCGAAAATAGATGGAAGAATTCAAGAACCAAAAAAGGAAAGTAGTGGCAGAAAAGACCTTTTAAATTAAAAATTAATGTTAGCGGGACACATTTATATCCAACTTTCATTCACGTTATTTATTAAAAGTCATATTCATCTGCGCACGCGCACAAAAATCTCTTATATATTTTCGCATCGTTACCTACTTTTCATTTTGTTTGATCGCAAAAAAAAGAAAGTGTTTTTAAATTACTCTTAAGTAGACAGGAAGACATTAACAGAGGTTAAATATAGATGTGCTAATGTGGTTTTAAACTTAACACAAGCAGGCAAATAAAGAATAGATTGTCACCATCAGATTGCTTGTCGTTGACAAAATATGACGCAAAGTTGAAAAGTGACGCAGATTCCTTACACTCAGTCACATGAAGATCTGGCCAGAAATAAAAGCTAATAACGTTTTAATGATGAAGATTATTCGGTGTCCTCTTGATATAGACCCAGAAAAAGGAAAATGATTTTAGCGCAAAACAATTTTTCGTAATAATTAGCTATTAAGCAAAACAAATGATATAATTTTCTGGTTGATAAAAATGAGTACTGCTAAAGGGGAATATATTTTATCTTATTTGATATGAATTTGTATATATATATATATATATATATATATATATATATATATATATATATATATATATATATATATATATATATATATATATATGTATATGTGATACGAATTTGCATATATATATATTTGTATATATATATATGTATGTATATATATATATATGTGTGTGTGTTTGTGTGTGTGTGTGTGTGTCTGTGTGTGTGTGTGTGTGTGTGTGTGTGTGTGTGCATAATTTCACCCCAAGCAAGGCGATAATGCCACTGAGAGACAAGATGTTACTGAGAGTGAAAGGGAATGAAAAGAATTTGGAAGAAACCGGAAACCTAATCCCAAACAGGAAACAAGGTATAAACCTTTACTCCTGTAGAAAAGACTGGAAAGGTGTGTGAACCGGGCGATAGGCGAAACACTATTTTAGCTTTTATATATATATATATATATATATATATATATATATATATATATATATGATGGACTTATGGTTATAAAGAATTCTACAAACTTTAAAATCGATAAAATTAGAAACATATTATATAGAGAATTTAAATGCCTGAAACGAACAAATCACTGTAAGCACTAAATTGAAAAATGTGAACTTACTAGATACTTACATTAGATTTAATGAAAAATGTATACATACCTTATAAAAACCCAATACTAATCCTTTGTATATACAACCTAAATTTAATCATCCTCCTTCTATAATTAAGCATATAACTTTATCTATCGAAAAGCGAAGTACTAATTCAGCAAATGAGAAGATTTTCTATGAACATATTAATTTCTATAATAGACCTCTAAAAGACAATGGCTACAAAAGCCCAGAACTAACTTATAAAATAATAAAAAATGAAAATAGAAAGCATAGAAAAAACTGAAGTAGAAAAATAATTTGGTATACACCCCCATACAACCAAATGGTAAACAGCCAATTAGGACCAACATATCTTGCATTAATCGTTAAACATTTTCCTAAAGATAGTAAACTCAGTACTATTTTCAATAAAAATACCCCCAAATTAAGTTACAGCTGTACTGAAAACTTAGAAAAAATGATTAAGAAACATAATGCTAATATCCTGAATAAACACTTAGACCAAGATCAAAGAAATTTAGACAGTATAATAATAAAAATAGATGAAGATGAAAAAAAATTATGTAACTGCACAAATCCTCATAACTGTCCTATTAATAATAAATGTCGCACTGAATCATTAATGTACCAATGCAATATCTCATCTATTGAGGATCCAGACAACGTAAAAGTTCACATTGGATGCACAAGACATGAGTTCAAGAAGCGGTTCAACCAACATCAAAGTTCCTTTAGGATAAATAAATACGGAAATCATACGTCCTATCGAAATATTTCTGACACTTAAAAGAAACCAATAAAACACATTGTGAAATGGAAATTAATAAGAAAAGCTAGAATATGTAGGTCATTAAATAACCCATGTCTTTGTGTATACCTGAGAAACTACATATTACTAGGTTCAGAAAAATTAAAATTTACTTAATCAAAGAAATGGAATAGCTATTATTTGACGACATTGTCAAAAATCTTCCTTAAATAATGCTTAAAAAACTGATAAATGAAATATACATATTTATATTTGATATTTAATGATAATTTAAATAATTTAACTAATTCTATTACATTTATTTGTTTTAAAAGAAGTATAATCTATTAGAAATTAAAATTAAGAATAATATTTTAAAATTGTAGTTCAATACGACGTATTCATATACAAAAAAACTTTTAGATATTTTTTTTTATGTATACAAGTACAAATTTAATGGCGAAACAAAAGTGCAGAAAATCTTTTTGTTGTTGTAAAGACCTGACAAAATGCATTGAACGGCTGTCATCATTCGTTGGAAAAGGCACCACTACCCTACCTTGACTTAACCTCTTTTCGAAAGTAACTCATATTTTGATACAATAGTTGTTAGTGAAAATGAATACCCTACCGCCCTAGTTAAAATTATTGGGTTTCCCCGTATCCTTAGAAACTAATATTATGAATGTATGTGCTTACAAAACTCAGTAAATTTAAAAATAAGTTTTTCCAAAATTCGCTTGAAAATGAAACAGGACTAGGGACTTTAATTTAATTCTACAACTGAATTTGAATTTTTTAGTTTCTATTTTTGAAACATGATAATTCCTGTGTAGCGATGGAACCATACTTTGAAATTAGTAAATTTGTATTTATGCGCTGTAGATTTACGCTGAGCACTGTTTTGTAAAAATAAAAATATTAATAAGAACACCGGATTATATATCTTACTTTTCCTTCTCTTCATTATAATATATATATATATATATATATATATATATATATATATGGTGTCTCAGATATATATATATATATATATATATATATATATATATATATATATACTTTTTAATATTTGATAAATTAATCTTCATTTCTATTTCTATTTAGGCCCTGATAATAATGATGCCAGCAGTTTAAGCTGATGGAAATCTTCAGGATGCCTACTAGAAAATGTTCCGAAAATGCCAACCCTGACGGAAACTACAAAGCAAAAGATGGTACTGAACTGTATTACCTGACTTTAAGAAAACCTGTACAGTAAGTGGGTCATGAGATAGAACTTTCAAAATGAAGAGTTCATCGAATTTTGAAAGGTTATCATTGGAACCACTACATTCCAAGAATAACACAGACGCTCAATGAAGACACTGAACAGTGGAGATTTGCGAAGAGAGATGACTAAAAGGCAGAATTTATTAAATGCTACAAAGAAAAGGAAATTGTAGATACTCATGATCTCCAACTTTCTGAAAGGACACGGTACATAGAAAAAGACTTGGCAAGATGTTTAGAAGATGCACACTTACCAACATAAAATATTTGCAGTAATGAGGCTACGTTTAACTTAAATCGTTCATTTAGACACAGTAGCACCCACGGGTATCTGAGAATCCACATATTATGGAGGAACATTTTATTAATGTAGCAGGAATTACAGTGTCGTGCAACTTATCGTCAATGGGATGATCTGGAATATTCTTTTATTCCGTTATTAGTGTCGTTTACTTGCTGCGACAGTCTGTCATGACATGCATTCAAGCAAATTTTGATCATGGGTTGTTTTATTTCCAAGAAGATGAGATTTGTTCAAACAAGTGGTTTAAAAGAAGTGGCTAAGTAAAATATCCTCTGCGTTCGCCAGGTCTCACACAACGAAACATTTTATGTGTGTGTGTGTGTTTAATCGAGTTTACCCGAGGCAAATCAGTAAAGTCACTGAGACACAAGGGGCTAATATGTGTGGAAGAGTTAGAAACAGAAACATTGCTTAGGAGTGAGAACAGGGGAATAGTAATTAGGGGGACAACAGATAGCGATTTATATTCTATTTAAATTTATGCGGATTTAATTTGGCTGGAAAGCACGCAGCCGGAAGGGAGTTCCACAGACATGAGGTGTAAGAAAAGAAACTGGAATTAACGATTACATCTAGCCAGATCAAGTGTAAAATTATGAGACCTCGTCGCCAGTCTAGTACTGCCATTAAATTCAAAAAGTCTACATACCATAGCAAAGAGATATATTTATTTGTAAAAATACAAAATACGACACAAGGCCGAAACGGCAAAAGGAGAAAAGAACGCTCTTCTTCTGTCTTAAATGGAAACTTATCCATCCACTATCACTAACCCAAACATACTACAATATTTCTAACACCAAAACAACGCGTTCTTACTTGCCATTCTTACTACAAACACCGTAATACCTCATTGTCTCTATGGAGTCCTAACTAGTCTCCACATGTACAATTCTAGACTGTAGGGGGAGAAGAAAATGACCAACCACCCACTCAAATACACACTCATACAAACACAACAACAAATACGAAAATCACACACGAAAGGCGTCCCGCGTCTACCAGAGAACTAGTTCACAGACCACATGAAAATGGGAAGGGGAAATTAAACTAAAGAAAATGAAGACAGAAATAAAAGCAGGATAGTGTGTATACATTCCCATAGCTAAGTTAACGTCAATGAAGAAACTAAGCATAGAGCGATATTTATTTCTGCTTCAATACAGAAAGTGTGGTCCAAAGTCAAAATGGGGAATAGGAAAAAGGATGATCTTCTGTCTTAAAGTTAAACTTAGCTAGCCCCAAACACTGACCCAAACATAAAACAATGTTCCTTACACGAAAGCAACGCATTCTTACTTACCTTTCTTACTATAACCACGAGAATACCTCATTGTCTCCATGAAGGTCCTAACGAGACAATGTACAATTCATTGTCTGTGGGGAGAGGGGAATAAAACATCAATTTAAAAACTAACCCCAATGTGTATATACAATATGAAAACAAAATTTATAAGAAACTAAACAAAATAATGTTAGTAATAGAACACCCCCACCCAATGCAGCAGAAACATCAGTTAACTGGAGGAAATCAATGCGGGACTTTAATAATATAAAACATTCATTCATCCCATTCACTCACTCACACACACTCAATTAGTCACAACAACAAATACGAATATCACACCCGAAACGAAAGGCGCCCCGGACCCCCCAGAGAAGAGACACGAACAAACTGAGCAAAGAGTTCATCATAACAATTACCATGAAAGTATTTAAAGAAAAGGCACAGACAAGCAAACCTGATAGCAGTGGGAAAGTGACAGAAGACGAGATGCCAGAATATTGCTGACTCTTCTTTGCATGTTTATCAAGGAAAATGGATGAATTGAGAGCAGCAATTGAACCAGAATGCGTACAAATACTGAACGAAATATTTCTTTATGTTTGCATTTCCACTGCTTTTCAGTGTATGGACCAGTACAGTCATCATTTAATTATTGCGGAAAAGTAAATGAACTCTTAGGATAATATTTTAAAGAATTGTCTCTTTTTTTCAGATAATCAACAAATCTCAATTAAACTATATATTCATTAAAAAAAAAATTACAACGACTTCAAAAACTTATCAATCTGGATTCAAAATATTAATTAAAATTTAATTTTGCTGATTATCTTGAAAAAAAAAGAGACAATTTTTAAAAATATCATCTTAGACGTTCACTTACTTTTGCGCCGCCCTACACACACACACACACACACATATATATATATATATATATATATATATATATATATATATATATATATATATATATATATATATCAAAAAGGAAAAATAAACAGAATATTTACCCAAAGCTACGGAGGAACATAGTAAGAAACGTTATGCAGTGGGAGATGCGTTTTATATTTGATACGGTAACTTGTTAATAGTACTCTTAGCCGTCAATACCTCGAATACCAATCTGGTGACGTTCCATTATCACCGAGCGGAACCTGGATTTTTACCTATCGTGATGATCCCTTGGGGAGGCTCGATAGCTTGAACGGCTATTGGGGCTTAAGCTTCACCCAGATCTCAAGTGGAACTCATACAGACAATCGATCGCTAAAGATACTGGATAAAATAATCAGTTCTCTGTACCGATCCAGTAATTACCCCACTCCTCCTGCTATCTTCTGCCTTTACAAGGGTTCGATCAGCGTGAAAATGGATTACTTTTTGCCATATATGGGCAGCAGCTGCAAAATCTACACTTCCCAGTCTCAATAGAGTCCACAAGCCTCACCGTGTCCTTGTGAATGATTAATTATTTTTCACCTTACAAAGCCTTTCCCACAGATGAAACCTCGCAATGCTATCGCTAATCTATCGCTATTTCCATGGCAAGTGTTCCTTAATTCCACCAGTTCTAACATTCACTGCTAAGACACGATATGCCATGTATATTGTAGCAAACTAGTCACATTCACTTTGTATTCTATTCTACCCGAGCAGCTTTTTCCCATGAACGCTGCTTTGTAGAACCGACTCCCAAGAGGATGTTTCCCTATCACTACACCCTTAAACTATTCCAGTCTAGGGGTAAACTGTTATCTTCCCCACATATACCCATAATTTATGCTTCTTACTCACTCATCGGCTTGGGCCTTATACAGGGTGTGCATCACAATAAAAAAATACTCACTGCATATTAGTGAATATCAGTCAGACAAGCTTGATAAACAATGCACTACGGTGATGCTCTCATGGTTATATATATATATATATATATATATATATATATATATATATATATATATATATATATAACCATGTACAGTTTAAATTATTTTCTGAAAGTTTCAAATGCAGTATTTTATATATATACATCCGAATCTTTTCATTTTTAATATTCCCCCATTTGCCTATACAACAGGTTTATGTATATGTTTGCAACGTTCTTTGAAAACTAGAAAATAAATACACAAAGGGATGCTATTTGTTTGTTTTTTATTTTAATCTATGGTTTGTTTTGTTTTACGGCATATCAACCTCAATGGATTATTTAATGCCGACAAGATTTTTATTGCTGGTAATAATTAGTTTTGTTAAAAAATCTATTTCTGGTAATATTTTTTAAAAATGTATTGCTGGTAACAGTTTTTTTGTTCAAAAGTTTATTGCTGGTAATAATTTTTTACAAAGTATTTCTGGTATTAAAACCTATTTTTACACTTTCATAGTGTTTTTACCCCAGTTTCAGGGTTAACTATTTGCCCATAGCTGGGACCCTAACAGGTGCTACTACCCCGGGTTAGGGTGGATCTGGTAACACCAATAATTAAGCGTTTGGTTCCACGATCCTCAAAACCTCCTGATCGGAGGCCTAGCTGTTGGCCGTAGTTTATCGTCTTACCCACGAGACGGATGTAGTTTATCACCATACCCAGTACGGTTTAATCTTTGAAAAACAACAACAGACACATATAGTATATTCTGATATATACTTTTCCTTCTTGATCTATATGCTGTGTTACACCAGGACGCACTCCGATCATGCTATTCTCAATATCCTTCTGTAGAACTGCATTACCATTGTCTTCAGTCTTCTCTTCCAAATTGTCCAACATTCACTGCTATAAAGAAGGGCCGATATTAAGTAACATTTCAGTACTCTTTTCTTTGTTTCTAACGAAATTTTCCTGTTTCTTAATACTTTGCCTAGATTTTCGGAAACACCTTTCTTTATCCTTCGGACTTCAGTGTCACACTTTCCGAAGTGTGTTAAAACACTTACCAGATATTTAAATTGTTTATATTGCCTAACATTTTTATACTCTTTTCTTTGTTTCTTAATCTCATGCTTGGCTTTTGGAAAGCAACTTTTGCTATTCCATGCGAGTGCAGCATTTCAGTATTTTTCTATCTACCATAAACACACTTAATATACACATACACACGCACACAATTACTCTACACCATGCATCCCCATATTTGTATTTGAGTCGATCCTTTTATATAAAGTGTCTCTTCATGACATGAGGGATCACGACTCTCCACATCTTCTTATCCTTTGTATCTTATCCTTTTGTCTTTTCACCAGCCCTTCCAGTCCCAGTTACACCATTAATTTACACAGGTAGGTTACTCACTGCATTCCTCTGTCTCGCTTGCCTTTAATGTGTCATATGAGTGTCAAATTCTCTAAGCCTTCTTTCCTCATTTTTTATCTTTGAAATTTCAAATTTCTGTCTCTGATTCTAAATATGAACATTATTTTGCTTCCATTTGTCTTCAAACTTGCTCACATGTTCAGTCCATGTTGTTCAGTCTCCTGTTAGTAGAAACACATTTGCATTGCCTCAAGTCAGGATTAACAGCCATTAAACGCCGCTGTTTCACGCACTGATGCCCCCCAGAATGAAATATATATATATATATATATATATATATATATATATATATATAAAATTATCAACAATTAAATTACAATTGAAAATAATGCTAAACTACTAAAATCAATTACAAACAAGTCTTATTATTCCAGATTTATTTTTCCCAAATATTTTTTAAACTGGGTATTGTCAGACTTTATGAAGTTTTCAAAAACAGGAAAATTTAATTAGAAACAAAGAAATTGATGCTCAACTTCTACGTAATATGGGTTTATCTTCATGATAGTCAATGATAATATTAGCTGTTTCCTTATAAGGAAACATTCGGCATTAATTGACTGAGCAGACATTGCTACTTTCTGTAAAAATTTATAAAATCATTCTCTTGAAATAATAGGTTTCTCATGTCTAGAAACTGTCATCACTTTCTCCAGTACTGATGGAGGTTTCCTTCCTAACCTTTTATTTGAAATGGTGCGGTACGTCAGCATGTCATAATTTTCTATTCGAGTTACATGTTATATCCATTTTAAGCTGTTGAACGTCCTCAAGAGACGTGGTTTCTGTTATCTGATACAGTTCTTTGTTTGTGATTTTGTAGCGCCAGTCCATAAGGTTAGAAGAACAATGGTTTTCGTCAAGATACACAGGCGTTAATCGCTCAAAGCTATGCTTAACTATTGATCCCCAGAAAGCAGTTGTATAGAGCTGACAGTTTAGATATTTCAAAACAAGGTCCGTGCCATGCACGGCATTCTTATGAAAACATTTTATTTTTATTGATTGATTCATTTTCTACTGCTTATCAACATTTTACAAGCCAAAAATAAAATAGATAAATCATTTGTAATCATTTTTTTTCGATAACAATGGTTTAGTGATAAGAGTCTTAACCCATAGCTGGTTTAGAAAATGTTGATTCTTACCTTTCCCAAGAGTATTTTAGCGTAAGTGACAATTCCAAGCCATTTTCCATTAACCACCTCTTAATTGCTGGTGTTCCCAGGTCCACCCTGACCCGGGTTGGTAGCACCTGTTGGGGTCCCAGCTATGGAAAAATAGTGAACTTCCAGGTCTTTTCCAGCACATTGAAACAATGATGTTGCCAACTACACCTTTTTGAAACAATGATGTTGCCAACTATACTGAAACAATGATGTTGCCAGCTATACGTTTTTGAAATAATGATGTTGCCAGCTATACGTTTTGGAAACAATGATCTTGCCAGTTTTTGAAACAATGATGTTGCCAGTTTTTGAAACAATGATGTTGCCAGCTATACGTTTTTGAAACAATGATGTTGCCAGCTATACGTTTTTGATATATTTAGTAAATACTGGATCTGGCATTAAATAACCCATAGTGGTTGATATGCTATAAAACCCCAAACAAACAAACAAACAAACAAACCATTTTCCATTATATCATACGCACATCCAAGCTTAGAGCTTTCACATTCATACATCTAAGTACTAACCAGGATCGACGTTGACTAACTTTGGTTATCTTAAGGGAACCGATGTTTTCACCGTGATGTGACCGTTAGCTAAAACAATTTTTGATAGTTGAATAAGATACTTTAGATGTAGTTCTACAAAACAAGGAATTTTCAAAGAAATCGGAAAGAAAAATGACACTTATACTTAAAATCACAAAGAATAATGTTGAAATATCTAGGATATATAATGAAGAAAGAAAGCTTAGAAAATTGGACACTCTGAAGGCAAGAGGAGTAGAAAGAAACAGCTTGTTTAAATGGATGGCGGAACTGAGTGTGGTTGGGATAGTATAAAGATATATTGTTAAGTACTACAAAGGACAGGAAAAACCCTGATTAACACATAGAAGAAGAAATATCCCTGCCGAATTATAGTTGAATGTTATAAGAAGTCACGTGTTATATGGAAGGACATAACGATAATATATATGTTTTCTTTCGGTCTGTGATAATTTTGAATGTCTTTCGGAATTAATCAAAAGTTTTTACATATTCGGTGGTAGTGCACATATATATTAATCTAACCGTAACGATAAACATACCTACAAATCAATCTATTAGATAGTTTGGAGAACTCCCATGGATAAAAAGAAATTGTTTACCTCTATGCATACAATCTCTACATTTTCCAAACGAAAAATACACGGAACATTTACACACGCCTAGTGTATCTATTCACAGCCCTGTAAATAAAAACAGAAAAAAAAAACAGACATGAAACATTTTTGCAATGGATATCATTTGTAATGAAATGGATTATTCTGCAGGAGAATTTTCAATTAGACATTTGCCAGTTTTGAATTCTTTCTTTCGTTGTTTCCCTCTTTTTTTTTTTACCCATTTTAATACCATTCTTTTATTTATTTACTTCATTTTACTTTTTTCTTTCCTACGCAGATACATTATTGTACATGTGAGACTTGATGTGTTGAAGTTAAAAAATTTTTAAACGCCTAATAAAAATCGACAAAAATGTTTCTTTTACCCATAATATATTTATATTCAGAAAGATTAATAACTTTAACATTTAGACCTGGCCACTATCAGAATTTGAACCTTCATACCCACCCAAACACACACAGAAAACTCCTACACCACCTACACAAAACGAAACTCCAACTACCCATAGTAATCTCTACTTAGTGTTTTGTTCCGTATGTACGTGTGTACATATGTACTTTATGTCTGTATGTACATATGTAATTTATATCTATCTATCTATCTATCTATCTATCTATCTATCTATCTATCTCTATATATATATATGAGTGAGAATATAGTATTAAAGATGTGTTATATGATCATGCAGTTACAGATTATATGTACATATATGTATATATATATATATATATATATACCGGATGTTATATATATATATATATATATATATATATATATATATATATATACGTAACTGCATGATTATATAACACATCTTTAATACTATATATATATATATATATATATATATATATATGTATGTATACACACGCACACTACGTGTGAGAGAGTGTAGAACACATACGTGCGTATGTGTATATGACACATAACTGTATGTATATACGAGATAATTCAAAAATTATCCCCACTTATAACTTACCTTTATTCAAGAGTGTGGATAATTTTATACATTCCTTTATGTGTGTGCATGTATATATATATATATATATATATATATATATATATATATATATATATATGTGTGTGTGTGTGTGTGTGTGTGTGTGTGTGTGAGTGTGTGTGTGTGTGTGTGTGTGTGTGTGTGTGTGTGTACGCGTGTGTATACGTATGGATAGTTAGCTAGGTTACAAGATAGATAGATTGATAATGAACAGACTGAAATTGATGGATAGATAGTTATTTACACGCAATATGCGAGTGTGTAGTACGCCTACATCTAATGTGTCTCGCTCTCTATATAGGGCACATAATTTTGTGTGTTTATATACACAATGCCCGTCTGTATAATACATGTATAGCTATATTTATATGCGGCCCATAACTCTCCATGTATATCTATAGACATGTATATGATGTGTGTGTGTGTGTGTGTGTTTGTGTGTGTGTGTGTGTGTGTGTGTGTGTGTGTGTGTGTGTGTGTGTGTGTGTGTTGTGCGTATAGCTTTGCCCCTAACTCGGCCTCTTAGAAAGACGTCAGATGAAAAGATGATAATGACGGAAAGATGTTACAAGGAATAAGAGAAAAAAATTATGTTTTGCAAACGGAGATAGCGAACATAATTTTGATACTAAACGAATTGAATTCTAAGATTTCTTCTTTTTCATCCACCTTGTGACAATACTCTAAAAAAAATCTCCGAAAACACTGATGACGATCTAACCACTGGCGAAATCTAAGGAAACGTTACAGCTGGTAAAAAAAAAGGACGATAAAGATTCTTGTAAATCGTTGATCAAGCGCTATTCAATACGCATTCGCTTCCTGAACTATGACTTTGGGCGGGAAAGTTACATGGAAGGCAAAAGAAAGAGGAGAAGGAAAGATTTTATGGGTTAAAGAAGAATAAAATTCTTCACAATTTTTTTTTCAAGTATTACTTTTTTTCAATGAAAAATAGCCAAATGCAAATTCTTGTGAGAGAAGCAAATTTTATTTATTTATTCCTTTATCAGTAGAGATGAATCACTGTTAGAAAAGAAAAAGGACGAATTATCTGGAGTTTAACAAGGGCATAACATCTGTATTAGCTGATAGCTGAGGAAGCAGAGCATCTGTGTACCTCTTGAGTTTATAACGATTCCTCGTTCGAAATTGTTGTTTGGCGAAAATTCGATGATCGTTTTCCAATCAACCGATTATCAGCTTACGAGAGGAAATCAGCGTACACTCTCGGGAAATGATCGAAGCCTATTCTGTTCGGCCACGACCAGACACACACGCAGAGGCACACACACACACATACATAAAGAGATAGAGAGATATGAGTAGACTGAAAGATTTATCAATAGATCGGTAAATATGAATAGACTTATATAGATAGATAGATAGATAGATAGATAGATAAGATTAAGGTAGACATGAACAGAGATAGATAGATAGATAGATAGATAAGATTAAGATAGACATGAACAGAGATAGATAGATAGATAGATAGATAGATAGATAGATAGATAGATAGATAGATAGATAAGATTAAGATAGATATAAAATATTCAAATTTATTTTCCCAATCAGAGAGCTATGTATTTAATGTAATTTATTTATAGATATAATTCTCATGTTACTGTCGGATGAAATCCAATTATATATATATATATATATATATATATATATATATATATATATATATATATATATATATATATATATAGAGAGAGAGAGAGAGAGAGAGAGAGAGAGAGAGATAGATAGATAGATAGATAGATAGATATGAATAGTCTGAAATAGACTGATCAAGAGATCGATAAATATGGATAGACTTAGATAGATAGATAGATAGATAGATAGATAGATAGATAGATGTTCAAATTTATTTTCCCAATAAGTTTCAAAGTAAATGCATCCGCTCATCAGAGAGCAAGGTATTTAATATAATTTATTTAGAGATATAATTCTCATGTTATTGTTGTGTGTAATCGAATTTGATATTATGTAGATAGATAGATAGATAGATAGATAGATAGATAGATAGATAGATAGATAGATAGATAGATAGAAAATATAAAATATTCAAATTCATCTTCTCTAATCAGTGTTTCGTAGAAATGGTATCCCTTCGTCAGAAGGTTAAATACCATAGTGAATTTATTTAGAGATATCTAATTATTACGTTATTGTCAGACGTAATGTAATTTGAAATTGTGTAGATAGATAGATAGATAGACAGACAAGATAACTAACGCTCACAACACAATGGAGTATTATGATTATAAAACACAGACACACTAAACCTATAATAAGTGGTGCGAATGGGTACGATAACAAACGGTTAGAGACAATTATTTTCACAAGATCCTTCGTTTTCTCTGTTTACATTATGTTTTTAAAAATGTACTGTGTGGAACTGCTCATCTACTCAGGGAATATTATCAATGTAAAAAAAAATAAACACTGTTCTTGTTAAGTATCATTTAACTATATTGTCTTACCTACGGCTTCGGATAATGACCTGGTAAGGGATTCTAAACATAAAGCGAAAAAGAAAACAAAAATGATGATGATTATGATGATGAAGATAATACTACTACTAGTATTAGTATTAGTAGTAGTATTAGTAGTAGTAGTAATAGTGATTGAAGGCCTAAAAACAGAATGTATACTGCATTTGTTGATCTTCAAAAATATATACGAATCTTGGGGTGGAAATTTAAAAAAAAATGAGGCTCATGAAGACATTAATAAATCCAGTCGTGGCTGGAACTTAGCGTTTGTTTAAAAAAGTTCCGATAGACTCATTAAATGCATGCCTGGCAGTTTATATATTAAGAAAATGCAATAACTGTTATTCCAAACACAACACACACTCTATGAAGAATTTTATCCTTATAAATGTGTATGTATTTGCAGTGGAAAATGTCCTGATGCTGTTTTGACCTGAGGCATCTAGTTGAGATCTGCGAGGAAATACAACAGAGATCAAAAGAATTATTGCTACTCCTACTACCACTAATACTACTACTATTACTACTACTAATAATGATAATAATGATTATAATAAATAAACGTTTCATTCTTGTTGCACAGGTCGAATGCTTGCAAATTAGAAATTACCAAGAACACATAATGAAAAAATGTGTTGACCCGAAATGCAGTTTCTTTGAAAAATATCCAGAAACAATAGACCCTCTTGTATCAGGTTGCACCTACTGAATATAAAACTCTGGATGACATAGCCACTATCTACACTGGAAAAATTGCAACTCTTACGGAAATTAAACTGCGGGAAACTGGTATGGGTACCACCCAGACCCGGTAAGAGAGATAGGACCTGTAATAATTTTGTGGAACTTTACAATATATACAGACAGAACAATCAAATCTTATCGCCCAGGAATCGTGATCAAAACAGAATGGGATTATTTACACTAATTGAAATGTTCGGATCGTTGCCCTCATCTCTGTTGCTATATTTACGACGTTTCGGCTGTTGTGCTCTCCGGCCTTCTTCGGGTGTTCGGAATTTCGAACTGAACCCATTATTTCGTTCACCGGAATAGATTATTCTAGCTTCACGTGCCATACTTCTTTCGGAAGAGGCATGGCACGTGGAACCCGAACAACACACACATATAGAGTCCGAAAAACGGGCAAATATCAATATTACTGAAACAACGGCTGCCATCTGCAAAACGGAAAAAAATTGGAAAGCACCATAAATAGACCGAACAGCCAAGAACTCGCACGTGCATACAAGGATATAATCATAAACCAGAAAATACCCCAAAGAGCTCACGTCGAGGAGTAACATACCAACTCCCAAAAACAGAATAGACGTAGAACCCGAAGAACTATTGGCCCATCACCTGCCTACAATGAAGAAGGTTCTGACTTCTATAATAACCGAGAGGACATACAACTTCCTTGAGAAAAGAAAAAACAATTTACTCCTAGCAGAACGGAAGGGATGTAAAAGAGAAAGTTTCTGTTACAATGACCAAATAATTATCAATAAAACAATATTAGAAAAGGTGAAAACAAGAAAAAGAAACTTATCGATAGTAAGGATCGACTACAGAAAGGCGTTCGGCAGTGTACCATACGCATGGATAGAGAAGAGCCTAAAATATACAGAGTATGCCCCACAGCGGTCAAATTCATAACAGAGAGCATGAATAACTGGAAGACTGCAGTAAACCTAAACTATGCAAACGGGTCATTAATATCGAGACCAATCAACATCGAAAGCGGGATCTTCCAAATAGATTCATTGTCACCACTACCTTTCTGCCTTTGCATCAGTTGCCTACAGAACAACAGCAGCTACGGATGCAAGTCAAAAAATGGCAAACTGAATCACCACTTCTACATTGATGATCTTAAAACATTTGTCAAGGATGACAACCGGCAGAAAAAAAACTATTCACCATTGTCAAATCCTTCAGAGATGGAGTTCGGAATAGACAACCATGCCCAAAATAACAATCCTCTTGGATACGCCAATTCAAACTGACAGGGAAATAAAAGTCAGCAGACGTGATATTATCGTAAAAGTCAAGAAATACGGGAAGTATATGATCATTGACATAGCAGTACCACCTGAAAAACCCTGCACTGAAAATTAACGAGATACTGTCCTAATGCAAGGACATGGAGATCGAGATTAACAGGATGTGGGGTATGGTGACTGAGACTGTACCAATAGTAATCGAAGCTCATGGTATCGTAAGAAAAAGAATGGGCAATTTTATTAACAGTGTCCCAGGTAACACCAACATAAAAGTTGCCCAGAACATCGCCCTACTAGGAACATCACATATACTAAGGAAAATGCTATTACCTAAATAACAATTCTCCTATAGTGCCTAAGGACCGTAGTCTGGACACGGCTCTGCAGGATACAAAGCAGGAAACATAACATACAATAATAATAATAATAATAATAATAATAATATCTTGATTAATATGCCGCGCATTCAACCTCCTTTGCAGATAGAATTGCTGGAATCATGTCATTACAAGTTATATAGAATGACGACATTACCATTGTATGGAATTTCAGCACTGATAGAAATTATGAGAAATTCAGTCAAATCGACCAGGCATAATTGTGAAAAATTATACTGAAAACATGGCTTCTGATAGATATTGCAACCCTATCCGAAAAAGCATATCTTTGAAAACGTTTGATAAAAAAAAAACTAAGAAAAAAGAAATACAAATAGGCAAAATGGAAATCAGTAGAATGTTTTATCTCAAGTCACCTACATTGAATGTTGTTATTGTGGCTTTGGGAATGATATCAAAAGCAGCAAACAAATATTTAGAACAAATTCCTGTGGACATAAAATATGCGAATTGCAAAAATCATACTAATATGTTTTCTTATATTCTCTGTAGATTTATCTCCATGCAGTGACAAGAAATACATTTTTTTTATCTCTACTTGCATAACACCTCATCTGTTTGCATCTCGTGATAAAAAAAATTGTTGCCTCTTGAAGTCTTTGGTTGAGACTTGGGTGCAACTTCTACTGTGCTAAGAAAAGACAAAACATAAAAACATCATCATCATCATCAGTAGCGGAAGAAGAAGAAGAAGAAGAAGAAGAAGAAGAAGAAGAAGAAGAAGAAGAAGAAGAAGAAGAAGCTTTTCCCATTCTTTTCGTATTTAGACTCGTTTTAATTCGTGATGCATTACGTTTTGAACGTTACCTTAGCGATATGTCACAAAATTCTGTTTTGTTTCTCTTATCCTTCCATACAAATACACATAATGGCGTCGTCACGGATGCGACGTGACTTGAAAGATGACGAGATTTAGTTCATCAGATCAAGGTTTTTTCTTCTATTCTTTCTTTGCGTCCAAAAAGTAATGGAAGCGATATAATCTGTGTCTCGTAACCTGTCTATCTCTTGCACAAACTAAGTCAAATATTAATGATAAAAGCTTGTACTTTTAAGCAAATTAAAAAAAGAAATCTGTGTTGAATTGATATTTTTTTTTATATTGAATGTCATATTGTCTAACGCTACGTTGGTACAATGTCTCCACAAACTATTTGCTCATTTAATGGTTAAGAAAAATTTCGCGGATACTGTAATATACAATTTCGAAGATTCTACTTTTCTTTTCCTTTCCGAGTACATATATTTCTTTTTATAAAATATATTTTTTAATCGTTTCACACCAAGCAAGGCGGCAGATAGGGGCGGGGCTTTACAGAGAGTGAAGGTGAGAGAAAAAGTGGGTATGGGGAGACAGAGGAAAGGATAAATGCTGAATGGGTTTCAAGAAGATAGAAGATGGCGATTGACGTTGCATTTAAATTTTTGAAGATTGTTGCTGTCAGAGAAACAAGGAAACGGATAAGAGTTCCACAGGCGGAAAGTGCGAGAAAAAAACTCTTGGAGTTGAAATGGCGGCTACATTTAACTAATTCAACAGTAAAAGGGTGGGACCTAGATGCCAATCTAGTAGAACGCTTAAACTCGCGTAGTTCGAGCACAACAAAAAAAAATCGTCAGAGCAGTCGTCATGTAAATATTTGTAGAAAAGTCAGAGGGAAGCCATGTTACAACGCTGAGAATGTGACTGAAGCCGAGATGCCTAGTCAGGGTCGATTACATTGCAGATCCTATTGTCAAGAACCTCGAGATGAGTAGCAGGAGCACCAGACTAAATTTGGCAACAGTATTCAATGCACGAACGAGTGGTAGTATTGTAAATGTGCAAGATGGACTCTGACGAGAAAACAGTGACCCAAATTTTTTTGCAGTATATGCGACTATTGATTCGATGTAGTCGGTCCACTTCAAGTCAGTTGAAAACGTGAGGTCAAGAAGGGGCAGTGTGTTGCGTTCCATGAGTTTAGCATCAGCCATGCTGATGGCGGGCAGGAAAGTTTCTCTCTGATAGTCAAATGAGAGCAGTTTCGTATTGGAGCCAAAAACATTTACGGGCCATTTTCTGTCCCAGTTAACCACAGAATGTAGGTCCTTTTCAAGAGCAGCGGCCAGGTTAACTTTTCAGTTCTGACGGATTTGCTATTAAGATATAAGTAAATCGTAGTGTCATCAGCATAAATGCCTACTTGGGAACTGATGACATCAGTATGATTATTGATGAGGATAGAAACAGCGCAGGATAGAGTGTTGGGAGAAACCAACGTTCGTGTGCAAGGATCTGAAAGCGATCCTGTTCGAAACGACATTCATTTCACGATTTGATAGGAACGATTGAATTAATTCAAACAATCGTCCTGTAATACCGTAGCCCTGGAGCTTACGTAGAAGACCAGTATGCCAAAACATGTCAAACTCCTTTGAGGTATATAGAGCCACAGCTTGAGCTTCGCCGTTATTATCAAGATACATATTCAGTGATGGCTGTTAGCCCATCAGCTGTAGACCTGGCAAAATGGAAGCCATATTGTTTGTCAGAGAGTAGGTCGTAAGAGGTAAGATACTTAACCACTTCAGCATCGATTAAATCCTCGAAAATTTTGCGAAAACGGGAGGAGACTAAAAGTGCGATATTCAGAGGTTTCAGAAGGATTTCCAGAGTTCTTAAAAACAGGAACTACAGGCGAAGATTCTAACAAGCTGGAAAGCAGGAATCAGCGTGGCAATAGTTGTAGAATTTGGAGTGAACTGTTGCCAGGTCAGGAGCACATTTCTTTAGGAAGACGGCTGAGATCCCGTCACCTCCGTCCAATTTAGAAATGATGTCTGAAACAAGTAACGGTGTTATGCGCATATCATTCAGTAGAGCCTCAGTTGTAGAGAGAAATCCGTTGTAGCTACTCCAAAAGAGTCGAGCGTGGAGTTGGAAAATAATCTCCCAGCAAAGCATTCAAACTTGTCTGCTATAGATGTCAGGACTTCGAATTGTTTGAATATAGGGGTGGTTTGTGGTTTTGTTGTTCAGCACACTCATGCAGATCCGCTAATAATCTTTAGAAACGAACATGCGAGAGGCTATACGTTGTTTCATTCATCATCAAACAGCAGGTTCGCTTCTTTGAGGACACGCTTGCACCCATTACGATCAGAGACCTACACGATGCTACATCAATTCCTCTTTCATTTAATTATGTATGGGTAATTTCTTTTGATTATATTACCTTAGACACACATAAAAAAATGTCCATATAATAAAAATGAGATGGACTCATTTACATATGAAATCATAAATGATCCATGAGGCTGTTGAAAACATATTACTTGCTGTGAGTAGGTAACATTGCACAAAGAAAAACGTAGAAGAAATGTCTCAAATAATCACAAAGTTAAGTTTCTTTGGACGCTAATATTAACTGCAAATTTCATTTCTTTCTGGTATCGTATCACTGCAAGACGTAGAGGATCTTGACATTTCACAAGCTCGTAAATATGTTTTCGATACTGACAAATGTTTCGCCTTGGGAAAGGTCTAAGTTATGCTAATCTACTATTTTCAAAATAATGCTTTCCTATTATTTCTTTTTGCTAGGAGACCAGTCTACTTAAATGGTTCATTTAGAGTTTATATAACTACGAGGAAATGAAGACACACATATAGGGAGAGAGATTCTCTGCGTTTGTATGCATTTGACTGTTTATTTCATTTCATCCATTTTCTTCTACAAGAACTAGTACTAGCAAAGTACAAACTAAAGACTACTTATTAGCATCAGTGTATGTTTCTTGGTTTAACATTCCATATTTTATAGCATAAATGTCGCAAGGATATATTAGACGTATCATTATTTTAGGGTGGCGGCATATTCAAGAAAATGTTTTAAATATATTGTTGAACTTCGACCATGTTCTCGATTTTTCTCAGTTCTTCTTTGTGCCAGATCATTTCATGACGTAGTCAGCCAAGACTCTCCACAACTTCATATTCTTTGTATCTCTTACCAACATAATTGTTTTATTAATATCTTACCCATTTCTTGCTCTGCTATCCAAACACATTAAGTTGGTTAGTTGACGTTCCTGTCCCTCTTACCTACAGGATGTGTAAGCCACACCACGTTGAAACGACGGTTCCCTTACAATCATGTGCTGGTGGTGTAATGGATAATGGCTCGGAATTGTTAATCGGTGAACCGAGTTGCAATTCCCGTTGGATTCGTTATATTTACTTATTTTCTAAGAGTAGAGAATCGACTCACTATTCAGTCGTAATTGATGTAAGAGACAAGCTTGCTAACCATTACACCGTCTCGAGGTGCCCCGTTAGATTCGTTATATTCACTTACCAATAAATACCCCTGGGAAAGGAATGAATCTTCCCAGGTAAGACTTGTATCACTAAACCATTATTATCAAAAAAATTCTGGCAATCTAAAAATAATTTCTGGCTTTAAATAATCTAAAATGAGTTGATAATCCGTATAAAACGGATCAATCAACGTTCAGTGTGTACTGTGAGTGTCAAATTTTCTAATCTTTTAGTTATTAACTGGGGTAAAGAATGCGCCTTTTAGACACAAGTTTTTCACTGACATGTTTGTGGTAGGAAGGTTCACTCTGTTGTTCCAGACATTTTTTCCTCAGAATCCATCTTGCACATTTATAAATCTACCATTCCTCTTTGCGTTGAACATTGGTGCCATATTGAGTCTGGTGCTGCTGCTATATATCTCAAGATTATCGACCAAAATCCAGAGAAGGCTTTGTAATGTAATCGGTCTTTACCCAGCATTTCGACTTTAGCAACTTTCTCACCGACGTGATATGGCTTCAATCAGTCATTCTTTTAAATATTTTCATGGCAGTTGTTCTAATGAGTTCTCCTAAGTGAATTTAAGCGTACTACTAGATTTGCTAGAGGTATAACCCCCTCATTCCCGTACACGTCCCCGAGGCCGAGTTGCACTAGTCTCGCTTTCTGTCGATATGCAACCACTCAATTCGCACCTCGCTTGTTCCGACATCTCAACCTCATACGGCTACTGGATAAGGAGAGTTACGCAGCTTCCAAACTGGTTTAGGGATTGGTGCCAGTATAAATCATCGATCGTCCAGTCTTGGTTCTTCAGGTGTTGTGATTCTTACTGACGAAGAAAATTGTCTTTATTCTTTTAGTCAATAAGCTGTGGTAAACTTCTTGTTGACGACTGATTGGAAATAAAGTCAAGTTCTCACTGAAGAAATAGTAATGCCTGTTTTGGTTCAATATAGATGATTTAAAGAAAGTGAATAAAATAATTTACAATCGAATATATTTAGCATCTATTAACACAAAAAGATTAGAATGTGTTAACAAGGTTCAATCAAAAATTCAAGTTAATATTGGGTCCTTTCCTCGTGCGGATGTGCAAATGCCTGTGTGTCTGACGAGCCGTCTGTCTGGCGTCTCAGTCTCTCTCCCAAAATCGAGGTGAATTAATACATAATTCTCCGCCCACATATCAAACTATTCACACGGTAAGATAACTCAATTTTCCATTGTTTAAAGTAGGGGTTAAAAGACTAAATCCCATGTTTTGATGTTACATCATTTTATTCAAAGCCATTGCCAAAACATATATTCGGCTGACATATCCGTCAGAAACCAAATCAAAAACATATGAACTGGCCTGTCCAATTCGAGGTCAAACATGGCCTTTCGACAAATATTCTTGCCTGGGAAAATTAATAAGAGCCAGAATAACACACGTCGTTTGGTTTGGTTTGGTTTGGTTTGCTTTACGGCATATCAACCTCAATGGTAATGTTTTTACAAAAATCTATTTCTGGTAATATTTTTTTCTTTCAAAATCTATTTCTAGTAAGAATTTTCCTTCACTGGTAATATTTTTTTTTCAAAATATTTATTACTGGTAATATTTGTTTTTCAAAAATGTATTGTTGGTAATAATTTTTTTTTAGAAACTATTTCTGGTATTAAAACCTATTTTTACACTTTCATTGTGTTTTGACCAGAGTTTGGGGCGTTAACTATTTGCCCATAGCAGGGTATTTAAAGGAAGAAAACAAAATTACATTATAAGAGATTTTCTGTAGATAATAATGGTTTAGTGATACAAGCTTTATGAATTAACCCATAGATGGGGAGAGAAGAAGTGGATTCATAACGTTCCCAAGGATATTTGCGTAAAAGTGAATACAGCAAACCCAACGGCAATTGGAACTCAGCTCTCCGAATAACAATTTCGATCTATTATCCATTACACTACACGAACATCCAGGCTTACAGCACCTGGTATTCACAAGCGGTCACCCATTTCGGTACTGACCAGGCTCGACATTGTTTTGCTTAAATTAGCTGATTGTACGAGGAGAGATGTTTTAACGAGATATAGACGTAGGCATTAAAATTCATAGGGATTAGTTAATTATACTGACCCATTTATAAAAATATGGAAATTTTTATTGAAAACAATTTTGTTTAGTTTATGATTTAGAATTCCTTAGACTTTCCTCAAGGCGCGAAATATTGATTTCCTGTTCATAAAATCGACACATTCTAAAATCATTCCCTAACTTTGTCCAGAGCTGTTCTACGTAAGAAAACAGATTATTTCTTGCAAAATAAGGTATTTTTTAAAGAAATAACAAACGGATATATACATTTTTAACTAAAGAACAAGCATTTACATAATTAAAAACAGTATATGTCTATTTATTCACCATTGGAGATAAATAATTATTATCCAACTGTGAATGTGCTTGTGCCACAGGAAAACGAAATTTTGATTGAAAAACATTTTCTTTCTTTTAAATCGAGTTCACCCCATGAAAGGCATAAAGCCACTAAGACACATGGTATTACTGGGTGGGGAAGAATTAGAAGCAGAAGCATTACTAAGGAGCGAGAACAGTAATTAGAAGGACAGTAGATAGCGATTGATATTGTATTTCAATTTTTGAAGATTACAGTTGGTTGGAAAGCATTTAGCCGGAAGGGACTTCCACAAGCAGGAAGTGCGACAAAAGAAAGCATAGAATTTACGTTTATATCTAGCCAACGCAACTGTAAATTTATGAGATCGCGATGCCAGTCTAGTACTGAACTTAAATTAAAAAAGTGTAGGTACCATAGCGAAGGGCTCATCCGAACAATTACCATGAAAGATATATAGAACAGACACAGAGAGGCAACCTTACGGCAGTGGGAAAGTGACTGAAGCCGAGACGCCAGATAAGGACCAATAATATTGCAGATGGTTCTTTGGAGTTTAGCATGGAACGGTAGATAAATAGCAGGAGCACCGGACCATATGTGACAGCAATTTTTTGATAAAAAATATAATGACATGTTGTAATCACAGTTTCAAACTTGATATTTGTAAATAACAACTAGGTCAAATGACTCTGTAAAAAGTCATGGATCAAGTTTACAGTGTATTGCCATTATGAATGTGAGATTACAATCGACATTACGAATGAACATTTTTCGGTATTAACAAGGATGGTCTAATGAATGCAGATCTACAAGGTAACCAAAAATGTTCTGTCCGTTTTTAAAGGAAAAAAAGAAAACGCTCCACAGTATGTGTAACTTATATTTAGTCTTCGAAGTAATCGCCACGGGCATCCAGCACCTTCTGCCAACGTGTCTCCAGCTGTTCAATGCCCTTGTGGTAGAACTCCGGGGGGGGGGGTGACGCAAATAAATCCGTGAGGGCTTTGCGCAAGTCTGCTTCATTGGTGAAGGATCTCTCACGAAGATGATTATCCAGGGAGTGGAAGAGGTGGTAATCGGAGAGCGCAAAGTCAGGTGAATAAGGTGGATGGCACAAAGTCTCCCATCCAAGTTGCTGTATGGTATCCCTGACCACTCGCGCGACATGCGGCCTGGCGTTGTCATGGAGGAAAAGCACATCTTTGCGATTCACAAGTGCTGGCTCCTTCTGGCGCAATGCCTGTTGCACACATTTCAATTGCTGCGTGTATAGGTCTCCAGTCCACCAGACACAAAGCATAATTTTGTGTGGGTGCATAGGCGGTCTTGTGGTGTGAGGGACAGCATCCTGAGGAGACAACCAATGTCTGGACCGCTTGGGAGTTTCATACAGAACCCACTTTTCATCACTGGTAAGCAATCGGTACGGTGGCGAGAACGCAGCGATACGCAGACTGCCACTCGTTGTCCCTTGCGTTTGCGGAACCCCCTTGCTCAGTTTGTACGTTTTACCTAGGCGGTGCAGGTGAAGTCTAACTGTTTCATTGGAAACGTTGAACTGTCTTGCAAGTTCACCACATGTTAGACTACTGTCCTCTTCAATGGCGGCCTTCAGGACTCCGTCATTCAAAACCTGTGGTCATCCACTGCGAGTCTCATCATGGAGAGATAAATCTCCCGACTTGAATTTTCGAAACCAATGCCTTGCAGTACGTTCATCCACAACACTATCCCCAAACGCTTGACATATGCGGCGATATGATGCAACTGCTGATAAGCCCACTTTGAAGTCGTAGAGCAAACGGCCCCGAACGAGATCTCTAGACACTTTCATCCTTCTCACAGCTGCCCGGCTTATAACTGATGGCTGGGCACGATGCGCGTGTTTTTTATAACGTTTGATGTTCCTACATCCGGCTGTCCGAATTTGAAAACAATTGCTACACGCATTTCGTATATATTTCAACTTCATTCAATGACTAATCAAAAAACGGACGGAACTTTTTTGGTTACCTTGTACAAAATAATTACCCGAAGAAAAATTCATTATTTATTTTGTTTTTATGAGTGGACCAATCTTTTTAAGTAGTCCTATTTTAAAAATCGGAAAAGTAAGTTGTAGCATATTTGGATCAAACGAATTGCAGAATGTTATGCAATTACAGACGTAAGTATACGATGAAAGAAAATTCGTGTCGAATTTCATGTTAAGATGAATCACGATAGAAACAAAATGAGTAATTACACGATTTATTCAATGAAGACAGCCTGTTAAAATTTGCGAGAACAGAAAACAGCTCTTTAAAATTTTCATTATGTCCTCGGATTAGTGGGATTATAAATGACAATGAACCGCGTTTGTAATAATTCCGTCATGTGAAAGCAAACAATATAGCAGTAATTTCTATAATTACTGATTCAGTTTTGTTAATATTGTTTTCAATTGATAATATTATTCTCATTCACATACTGATAAACTATGCGAATTATAATGTGCAGTTACGAAATATCTGTTGGAATATATTTTATTTTATTTTTTAATCAATGTCACCCCAAGCAAGGCAATACAGCCACTAACACACAACGGTTTACAGGGCGTGGATGAATTAGGAACAGAAACATTAGTAATGTGTAGAAACAGAAAAGAGCATTTAGGAGAACAGTAGACAGCGATTGGCACTGTATTTAAATTCTTGCAGATTAAACTTCACTGAAAAGCATGGGACCAGAAGGGAGTTCAACAAGCGATAGGTGCGAGAAAAGAAACAGCGTAGAAATTACGGCTACATCTAGATGGCCCAACTGCAAATTGTTGCGATCTCGCCGCCAGTCTAGTATTGCGTTTAAATTTATACAGTCTAGGTACCATAGTAAAGAACGATATTTATTTGTAATATATACAAAATACGGCACACGGCCAAAGTGGTGAATGGGGAAAAGGACGGTCTTCATCTGTCTTAATATTAAACTTAGCTAGCCACAAACATTGACCCAAAGATACAAACAATATTCCTAACACTAAAACGACATATTCTTACCTACATTTTTACGACATCCACTCTAATACTTCATTAATCCTAACTAAACCCCATATGTATAATGCATTGTCTGTGATGGGAGGGAAAATAAAACAACAATTTTAAAACTAGCCCTCATGAGTACCATAGCAAAGAGCTAACCCGAACAGTTTCCATGAAAGTTAAGACATATTTTACCCTAGATAAATCTCTTGTTATTGGTGGTGGTGGTGGTTGTGTTGTTGGTGTTGGTGGTGTTAATAATAATAATAATAATAATAATAATAATAATAATAATAAGAAGAAGAAGAAGAAGAAGAAGAAGAAGAATTATTAATTTCATCACAAACAAGGCGATAATGCGACTAAGATGCAAGTGGTTACTGGAAGTAATTCAGATATTGTAGTTCCATTTGATTAATATTTAAGCACTTTCTTTACAAAAATCTGCTCATCTTTAGAGACATTAAACTCTAGCATTTTACTTGACTACGTTTTTTTTCGCTGATGACATATATATATATATATATATATATATATATATATATATATATATATAATTATTTATTCGAAAATTATAATATAAATATGACATAAAATGACTACGAAAATAGCCATTTTGTTTCATCACTTCTGGTGTCTTATCAAGTGATGGTGTTGAAAGTACAACCTACTTTTAACACCATAATCCGATAAGACACCAAAGTTTTGAAACAAAATGGCTATTTTCGTAGTGATTTTATAACATATATATATCTATATAATTAATTTCACCAAAAGCAAGGCCACTAAGACGCAAAGCGTTACTGGGAGTGGTAGAGAATGTTAATTTAGTGAGACACGTTTCGTGTTCTGAGGCAAAATGCGCGGATTTTATTTTGTAACAAGTATTTATATACAAGAGCAAAACCGTTATTCTTTTATTGTTTTAAATTTAAGAACACTCATACATATACATCAGCTTAGCTGAAAAGTCTAGATCATCTATTGAGGATGCTAAATAACGAACTGCAATGGCTAATAAATGAAAATAAGTATATAATGTTCTTGTATTGTTATTTTTTTAATGCAAATTAGTACTTAAATTATTTTAGTTTTGGATTAATTTATGTATTATACAATTTGAATAACATGCGTCGATAAGATTAGTTTTCCTTTTGTCTTTATTCACACATACACACACACTCACTCACACACACGCGCACACACACACATATATATTCATTGAAGTAAGTTGTTTTATAAAAGACCAAAACAACACATATTTAATTGACTAGCGAGTTGTCTAATATATATAAAGGCAGATACATGACATGCATTTTATATTATTTTATTAATTATTAATATATATATATATATATATATATATATATATATATATATATATATATATATATATATATATAAGAGATAGATAGGTAGATAGATAGATAGTCTCCAACACTTATTCTTCTATGTATATCAGATAATTACACGTCATTGCATATGACAGATAAACGTTATTTTGCACATGGCGCTTTGTTTTATGACGACACTTTTAAAAGCTAGATAAAAGACCTTATTTTCTCTCCTTTAATTTACTTATGAAAATGAATAATTTGAATCGATTTTATTGAAAATAAATATGGATAAAGTCAATAGACATAGAATGTCTATTAGTTTTAATAAAACTGGTTGAAATGATAATTTTCTACTTAATTATGATATATATATATAAATAAATAAATATATATGTGTGACTGTTGGTTGAGTGCATATGTGTGTGAATTTCGTCAAGCATTCTGAAAACCCAAAAGAATGTATTAAGATTTCACAGACACACAGACACACACAACACACACAAAACACACAACATACACATACGCACAAACGCATATATTCGCTACCCCAAACACACACACACATACACACACACACACACACACACACACACAGACACACAGACACACACACACACACACATATATATATATATATATATATATATATATATATATATATATATATATATATATATATATATACACACACACACACACATTTCCCCGACTCCGAAATTAATCCGCTCAGTGAAATATTCAATTATAATGCCCTTAAATTAAGCTACAGTTGTGCTGACAACCCGGAAAAAAGAATTAAGAAGCATAACAAAGTCGACCAGTATAAGGACTCAAAAAATTTGACTACTCGCCAGGTTGCAACGAGTAGAACTAAGTATAATGACACTAATAATAACTTGTGCAATTGTAGGAATCCTAATAATTGCCCATTACAGAACAATTGTTTAACTAGTTCTCTAGTTTATCTGAGTACAATTTCTACACTAGAAAACCTCAGTATTATAAAATTTTACATTGGAAGTACTATGAATAAACTCAAAGAACGTTGGCGGAGACATGTATAATCTTTCAACAGTGGTAATCATAAGTACAAGACTTCATTTTCCAAGTATTTTGGAGTTTAAAGGAGAAAAACAAGACACCTACTGTTAAATGGAAATTAAGAGATCTCGACCGTGTAATTCTCTATATGCCTCTTCTTATTTATGTCTTAATGAAAAATTTGAAATCATTAGATTTAAAAATAAAAGACCCATCTCTCAAGTCAAAGGAATGAAATGTAAACATAGCTCAAAATTTAACTTACTATAGGGGTAGTAATGTTACTGTAAGTTTAGTATATTACCTGCTAATCCTCCTATCTATATACATATAGGTAGGTATACTTTATTATGTTGGTTGTGTGTGCACATGTGTGTGTATTGTTATAGATAGATGTATATATGTGTATATGAATTTTTTATAAATATATATATATATTCATGTACATGTATGTGTATATATATATATATATATATATATATATATATATATATATATATATATATATATATATATATGTGTGTGTGTGTGTGTGTGTGTGTTATGTATATAGATTTTGTGTGGATGTATGTGTGTTTGCGGGTATGTATGAAGGTATGAATATTATTGTGTGTTTATATATATATATATATATATATATATATATATATATATATATATGTTTGTACTGATGATTGTTATATGCGTGCTTGTTTATATATTTATGCGCTTGTATATGCATGGGTGTGTATACATATGTAAGTATGAGCGTGTGCGTATATATAAGTGTGTGTGCGTCTGTATATATCTATGTATATATATCTGTATATGTCTATATTTTCGTGTTTTTGAATGATAACTTTAAACTACTTTTAATTGATAGTGGTTTTAAAATTGCTTGTTGACTTAATGATCAACAGTTATGTTACTGTGTAGGTTGATATATTTATAACTATTTCTATGTGTGTGTATATATGCATATATGTATATGTATGTATGTTTATGTATGTATATGTATGTATATATGTATATATATATACCTGTATACATATATATATATGTGTATGTGTGTATGTATATTTATGTATGTTTCTATATGTAGTGATGAATGTGTGTTCACTATGAAACAGTCTGTCGACTCTGAATGTTGACTTCAATGTTCACTATATATTTTCATACGCTCTATTTCTGATATTGAGCAATTTATCCCATAAATATAGCACACCTTAAAACTATGTTACTTCATATATATATATATATATATATATATATATATATATATATATATATATATATATATATATATATATATATATATATACCCAAGTATAGGATTTGATGTATACGGAATAAATTCCAATAAACAAAAAATACAATTCTTAAAAGAGTGCCCAACACCGAGTAGAGCAAATATAATTTATTCGAAAATTACGACATAAATATATTATAAAATCACTACAAAAATAGCCGTTTTTTTTCACCACTTCTGGTGCGTTATCAAGTGATGGTGTTGAATGTAGAATAAAGTGATTTAAAAGGTTCAAATCGACCAAATACCCTGGATAGGGGAAATGCTGTTACATAAGCTGCAATGATCAAGCACAATACAAGTATATGAGAATTCATTACACTTGACAACGAACCTTGGTTATAATGATTTATGCCTTAATATCAGGGTTAGGCTAAAATAGAAATCATTTTAATTAATATTAAATTTTACTATAATAGTGAAAATTAAAAATTACCAATTTTCACCATTCTAAACAAATTTTTTGTGTGGATAGTTTACAGTTCAGTTCTGGGCTCCTTCTTTGCTATTTCACCTGAACAACAAGTCCACTGGCGAGAGAGTGAAGGGGACGGGAACAGGTACAGTATTAAAAACTTAACTGAAAGATACTCACACGTCGAAAACGACGGGAGAGTCTATCATATATATATATATATATATATATATATATATATATATATATATATATATATATATATATATATATATATATTTCTTATCTGTATGTGTGAGTGTAATAAACAGTTAAGGTGCTTCTTTTCTGTGCCGTGTCTTTCCAGGCTGTGACCGAACTTGATTCTCCAGAATTCCTTGTCATTTTAGCTTCTTTTGTAAAATTCGTATTTTTGCTATCTCTTCTAATCCTTGTTCTGTCAACCTTTTAACCAAGGTTCGTTAGGTTACGCGCTGCATTCCCCTGTCCCATTCTTCAATATGTTCTGTGAGTGCCAATTTTTCTAACCCCTATTTCCTCATTATATGCCCTAGAAATTCTTTATGACGCTAAATATTCTGCAATTACCATTTACTCTAAAACATTGTCGTTGCTCTCATGTATTCACAGTATCCTTCTTAAGAACCACATTTCTATCGCCTCATGACTCTTCTTCATCTCTGATGAGATTGTCCATCAGTTATTGTCATATAGGACTTCGGTACTCTTTTCTTTATTTCTAAAAAAATGTTCTTGTTTCTTAATACTTTGCTTAGCTTTTGAAAGTGCTTTTTCTTTATTCCAATGTCCCTTCGGATTTCGTTGTCGGATTTTCCGCCCTCTATTAAAACACCTCCTATATAGTTAAGTTTTTGTACTCGCTTGATTTTGGCCTCTCCAATTTGCACTTCACGTATTAAGCTGTTCCTTTTACTGACAACCATAAATTCTGCCTTCTTAGAATTGATGGTTAATCTCTTCTTTTCTCATGCCTTTACTAACTTTTGTCGGAGTTCATTTATTTTCCTTTCTGATGTCAACACCGTGTTTTCTGTATATCTCATGTTATTAACATCGCGATCGCCAATAATGAATCCTAGTAGAACTTCTAATTCTTTCAGGATTGTCTCACTTTACAGGTTAAATATGTCTGGTGAGAGGACCCATCATTGTCTTGCGCACCTTTTTATTTTTGTGCATTTACTGAATTACTTTTTTTATCTGTATGCAGCCAACTTAAATGAAGTTTACGATTCTTCTTGCAACTCCCATACCTGAAGTTTGATCACCATGAAAAGACATTCGACCCGTCTTGAAAAGTGCGTGCCATGAAAATCAAACTTAAATAGAAAATATATTTCGCTGAACAACCAGACAAAGGTTTCGGTTAGCGGAATTATCAAGAGGCATGCAAAATCTGATGTAGACATGCTGCTCGAAGTTTGCAGGTATCGTAAAAGTAGTAGAATGATCCAACTCAAAGATGTAAAATTTCAGTATTTACATTAGTCGGACTATTGTCCTCATCTTTGTCGCCATATTTATCACAACGTTTCGGCCGTTGTACGCTCCGGCCTTCTTCAGGTGGTTGGAATTTCGAACTGAACCCTTTATTTCGATCACTGGGGTAGACTGTTCTAGTTCCACGTGCCATGTTTTGATGGATGTCCTCAAGGACACATGGCACAGTGAATAAAGGCGTTGGTTAGATCCAGTGACAGTCCCAAAGAGTGTGAGTTCAATACACGGTTAAGGCAGTGGAGAACTTTCAGAGGGAAAATTCGCAGGAGATAACTGATAACTGACATCCATCAAACATGACACGTGGAACTAGAACAGTCTACCCCAGTGATTGAAATAAAGGGTTCGGTTCGAAATTCCAACCACCTGAAGAAGGCCGGAGCGTACAACGGCCGAAACGTTGTGACAAATATGGCGACAAAGATGATGACAATAGTCCGACTAATGTAAATACTGTACATAATACCTCATCTCAGAAATATAGACAGACTCTGATGTAAAATTTCGCTTAATAACTAAACACGAGTAGATAAAACGAAACATATTTGCGGACCGAGGCACAAGGCTGAAAAGCAATGAGTGTTGAGATGCGCGTGCAAATCTATTGAGCGGTTTCGGGACAGTACGTAACGTCTGGAAACATTCTGGTACCACTTTGTAAAACACCTAGAAAACATGTAAAATAGTGAAAAAAGTTTCTTCTAGCGAAAAAGGGACGGGAAATTGTAGAGAGCCATGATCGCCCACATCTTGATTCGGACTTGGCATATAAAAGAATATATAACGTTGGATCTACATTTCATTTTTCGATGTGGATACAAAACGCAGTCTATCACGTTATACTTCAATGCGTACGAGTGTACGTTCGCAATAATGAATAGGAACAATTTCTGGAAACGTGTCAATACCGCCCCCTCCCCTATCCTCGGCTCGCTCCTTGCTTTCCCCGAACTTCTTTACATATTCTTTCTTTCTTAAATTGAAATCGTTGATACCTAGTCTGATCTTCTCACTACGATATTCAAATTGACCAGCCCGGAGCCGGTGACTACAAAAGAGGCCAAAGCGCTCTGGCACTGATTCTGTCATATTTCAGTCGATACGAGCCGAATTGCGGACTCAAGATCTTCCTCTTTCCGGTCTTATTCTTAAAAATGACTCCAGATGTCTGTGTCTGGATGATAAGAATAACTACACTTCACTTTTAACATTCTATTCACCCGAGCAGATCGTATTTTGCGAAGGGATGTAGAATAAGTGAATGTATTAACTGATAGATGTTCAGGCATACATGTATTCACAGACACACAAACATAATCACATGTACACACATATTTATTCACACGCACGCAGAGACATACACACATATGTGGCTGTATGTGTGTGTATGTGAGAGTGTGTAGAGAGAGAGAGAGAGAAATAAAATGGGTGAATGATACATAGATATATAAAATATATAAACGAAGTCAATGACTCTAGTGTATAAATATTCCGCCATATATATATATATATATATATATATATATATATATATATATATATATATATATATATACATATACATATGTAAATATGAATATATATATATATATATACACATATATATATATATATATATATATATATATATAAATAAAGTTTCAGATAAAAATTAAGTTAAGAAAAGCGAGTAAAACTGGTG